>CM039678.1:292422238-293044076 GCA_022496015.1 Hordeum marinum | reverse complement strand
GGGGTGAGTCTAGTGGATGTGTGATTGGACTTGTTCTTGAGTGTTTCCTCTTGTTATTTCTCCTCGTTCTTCCTGTTCTTCATGGAATCCCTGTCCAATTCGTGAAATATCAACACACATGGGCTTGCCCCATATGATTTTCGCTCGTTCGAAGACCGGTCGTCCGATGGCTGCCGGTCATCCAAAGCCTACTGGTTTCACCCAATGAACTCGAACTAAAAAAATCGGGCAAAATTGGGGCGGTTTTGCGGATGAAAATGATGGAGGCAAGATAGATCCAATTGTCCAAAACGGAATCCATGGATCCAAGTCAACAGAATCTCCTCAAATCCAATGAATCCAAGAAAATTTGGTATGGCTATTTTTGTGGGGACTATCGAAATTAGGTCAAATCAAAGCAAAAATTGGCTAGAAAGTGGACGGAGTGACTCCAAGGTGTGAATCAACATGGATCATGATACCAATATGATACGGGGCAAGCCCGGTAGCACGGATCTTTTCACACTTGGAGGGGGAAAGGGGAAAACCCAAGAGAAATCACAAACTCATGGACAAACTCTTATCACATATCCACTAGAAACACACGAACACAGGAGATACAAAGATCCACGATCAACAGAAGGATACATGGTAATCGATAGTTCTCCTCGCTCCAAAGGAGGAGGCCTTCAATCCCGTAGGATCTTCCCTCTAGAGGGGCCTTGGCATCAGTTCCGTTCTTCTCACACAGAGGTGCATCTCTCTAAGAGGGAAGGAAGTAGATGGAGCTATGCTAAATAATGGTCTCTGCTAAACATAAGCTAACCCTAGATAGAGGAGGGGTGGAGTTTATATAGTGTTAGGAGAGAGAGGGGATAAATGGGCTAAAGCCTGCAGGCCTATGCGCAGACAGGGTCCGGACATCCGGACGGGGTCAGACGTCCGACGGCTTAGGACGGTCCAAACATCTAGAGGAGGACGGAAGTCCGAGAGTTCTGTGCGGGTGCGCCTTGGCTGGATTTCCGGACATTGTCGGACATCCGGGGCTCAGTCGTCTGTAGGCTCTAGTGTTCCGATGTTTTGGAGTGGGTGCCTGGGCGTCAGATTTCCGGGATGGCTTGTACATCCGTGCGCTGGAGCGTGTCGGTCGTCTGGGCGGCAGCGGTCGTCCATGCGTTGGGAAGTTTAGCTGGCCTTCGGTCTGGGTCGGTCTCCAGGCATCGGACGTCTGAGGCGTGTCGGTCGTCTGAGGTCAGTTGGTCGTCCAAGAGCTGGGACTTGTCCATGGCTCCTCTCTTGTCCTTCCAAGCCTGACGTCCTTCGTCCGATCACTGAGTATACATAGAACTTTTGTCTGAGGTAGTGACCATGTCTCGAGTGGGTCAAATGGAGATTGAGAAAAGAGAGATGTCACCTCATTTTCAATGGCATGTTCACGGGCTCTCATCATGGGTCCTCTCTTGGCTTGCATGTTGGTGATGGGTCCATGGGGGTGATCATGGGATGCTCGGCGTCAATGGCCACCCTGTAACTTCTGGCCTCCGGAGTCCAGTACAGCCCCGGGCGTGCCAACTCTCTGGATAGCCCGGAATATGCCTAGAACAGCCCCCCTAGACCTTCCAGCCTACTTGCATGCAGCCACTTGGGACCGAGGCCCATGTACCCACTTCGGCCCTCACTTACTCCTTCATGTCTACAACTATATATACTCCACCCCTCCTCCATGTTAGTGTTAGCAATGGTTTAGCTCGGAGTTAGTTGAGCATTGCTCCTTCCATGTCCTTATCCTTCGGAGTTGCATACCTCCACATGATAAGATCCTATGGATGTCAAGGACCCTATCTAGTGAAGATCCTCTGGGATATCAAGGCCCCGTCTCCCCATGGGATTTGGTATGAACGCTACCATGTATCCTCTTTCCCTTTCTTGTTCTTGTACCTCGTGTGTCTTGAGTGTGGTGAGTCTAGTGGATGCATGTTTGGACTTGTTCTTGAGTGTCTTCGCTTGTGATTTCTCCTTGTTCTTCCCCATATTATTCGTGTTCTTCATGGAATACCCCTCCAATTCATGAAAGATCGACACCTATGGTTTGGATCGTTATCACTAACTTATTAACCAAGTGCCCAGTGCTAGTTGTTGTTTTCTGCATTTTTTTGGCTTTTCAGTTTTATAGTTCCAAATGAAATCCAATTGCCACAAAACTTTAATATTATTTTTTTGGACCAAAAGAAGACCTAGAAGCTTTGGGAGGAGACCAGAAGCCACACGAGGGTAGAACGAGACAACCAATCACGACCAGGGGGTAGGGTGTGCCTAGTTGCCTCGTGATCCCCTCGGCTGTCTCCCGACTCCCCCCTCGTGCCTATAAATTCACATATATTCCAAAAACTCTAGAAATCCTCTCGAAATACTTTTTCGGCCACCGCAAGTCTCTGTTCCATCGTGTGCCCATATGGAGCCATGTTCCGGTGTCGTGTTGGAGGGGGGTCGATCACGGAGGGCTTCTACATCATCCTTGATGCTCCCATGGTGTTGTGTGAGTATTTCTCCATAGATCTACGAGTCCGTATATAGTACCTATATGTCTCTCTCTCTCTCTTCAATACAATGATCATCGCATTTTTTCTTTGATCTATCCGATGTAATCCTTTGGTGTGGTGTGTTTGTTGGGATTCGATGAATTGTGGGTTTATGGTCAGATTATTCAAGAAAAATATTTGAGTATTCACTGAAATCTATTATGATTCTTATGCGCATGATCATCATAGCTTCGTAAATTTCTTCGATCTATTGATTTGCTTAGGCCAAGTAGACATATCTTCCGTGGGATGGGTGCGTTGTACTGGGTTCAATTTGACGATTTCTATATCCCAGTGATATAAGGGGACAAGATACGTCTTTGTATTTTTTCCACTAGGGATAAATCGATGGGGTTAGTTCATATTAATTCAATTCCCTTTGTCCACATCATGTCATCATTCTCCAAGCATTACTATGTTTTACTTAATACTCTAGATGCATGCAGGATAGCGGTCAATGGGTGGAGTAATAGTAATAAGTGCAGGCAGGAGTCAGCCTATTTGCTTATGGACATGATTCTTATATACACATGCTCATTGTCGTGAATATCGCATAACTATCCGCTTTTCTATCAATTTCCCAACAGTAATTTGTTTAGCCATCGTATGCTTACTTTCATGAGAGATGCCACCAGGGAAAACTATGTCCCTTGGGTCTATTCACTTACAAGTTGACAATCGCTACAATAGCTTTCTACAATTATTTAATATTTATTTTATTTTGCAATTTACAATTATCCACTACAAACCACACTATTTGCAAGCTTGCATATAACGAGTCCAAGGGGATTGACAACCCTCTTGCACGCATTGGGTGCAAGTGTTTGCTCTTTTGTGTGTAGCCGTTGAAGACGGGGGTTGGTTGTTACTCCTGATGGTTCGATAAACCTTGGTTCTCTACTGAGGGGAATATTTACCTATATTGTGTTGCATCACCCGTTCCTCTTCATGGAAAACCCAACGCACATGACAAGTATCAGCAACACCCGGGGTTCAAGGATCCCAAGTTCCCAATCACGTATATAGGCTCGATAAGGCACTCAATGGCCTTAAACCAGCCCCATGTGCGTGGTATGGGCACCTTACTGAGATGTTGCAATATCGTGGGTTTGAAATTGGGAAAATCGATCCCACTCTTTTCACGAAGAAGGTTAATGGGGACTTGTTCATGTGCCAACTATATGTTGATGATATTATCTTTGGTTCTCCTAACAAAGCTCTTAATGATGAGTTTTCCGCACTCATGACCAAAGAGTTTGAGATGTCTATGATTGGAGAGTTGAAGTTCTTCCTTGGATTCGAAGTCAAGCAACAAAGTCAAAGAACCTTCATCAACCAAGCAAAATACACACATGACATGCTCAAGAGGTTCAAGTTGGATGATCTCAAGCCGGCCAGGGCTAACACTCCCATGCCTCTCAAATGCTAACTTGACACTGATATCAATGGTAAAGCTGTGGATAAAAAGATATATGGCTCCATGATTGGATCCTTGCTTTATCTTTGTGCATCGATACCGGATATTATGTTGAGTTTGGGAATTTCTGCACGATTTCAAGCCGCACCTAAGGAAAGAGACTATGTGTCGGTCAACTGAATCTTTCAATATTTGGCTCATACCCCAAACTTTGGCTTATGGTACCCCAAAGGTGCTTCATTTGGTCTTATTGGATATTCAGACTCATATTGGGTGGGATAGAGTGTGGAGAGGAAGTCAACTTCCGAAGGTTGCCAATTCCTTGGTTGCTCTCTGGTAAGTTGGCCTTCCAAGAAACAAAATTGTGTTCCTCTCTCGCCCACTAAGGCCGAGTATGTAGCCGCCGCAAGTTGTTGTGCATAGTTGCTCTGATGAGGCACACTTTAAAGGATTATGGTGTCACTTGTGGCAAATTGCCTCTTTACTGTGACAACGAGAGTGTGATTCAAATCTCCAACAACCCAGTTCAACATTGTAGGACGAATGATACAGGGCAAGCCCATGTGTGTCGATCTTTCAGGAATTGGAGGGGGATTCCACGAAGAACACGAAGGGGAAATCACAAGATGAAACACTCAAGAACAAGTTCAATCACACATTCACTAGACTCACCACACACAAGATCCACAAGGTACATGAACAACAAAGGGAAAGAAGGATACATGGTAGATTTCATCCCAAATCCCGTGGGGAGATGGGGCCTTGGTATCCCGGCAGATCTTCCCTCAAAACGGGCCTTGATATCCCGGAGGATCTTCCCTCGTAAGGGGCCTTGACATCCACTAGGGATCTTCTCCTATAGAGGCATCTCCATGGGAGAGGTAGTGGAAGGAGCTAGTCTCAACTATCTAAGAGCAAACCTAAGCTAACCCTCGAATCGAGATGGGGGAGGAGTATTTATAGTCTTGGCCATGAACGGGTAAGTGGAGAGGGGGATACATGGTCCAAAGCCTGTTTTGCGCACAGGCAGGCCGGTTGTACCGATGGATGGACCGGTTGTACCAGTTTAAAGACAACCTCCGGTACAACCGGGGCGGTACAGGTCTAGAACTGCACCATAATAAAATCCTGGCCGGGGGTCACGTGGTTGTTGGCGGTGGTTAACCGGTTGTACCGGGGCGGCGGTGGTTGGCCGGTGGTGGACCGGTTGTACCCCTAATATCTAGGCCGTTGCAAGTCCTCTTCTTCCTTCTTCTCTTACAGGCTTCCCTCACGGATGGTGTAGTCATACGGAGGTGCTGGCACTACTCCTCGTGATCCGTGAAGCTCCGGTAATACCTATGCATGCACACGGGAGGAGTGTCAGGTAGTATACCATCCTCGAAGTGATCAAGTGAACACGTGTAAAGGAGAGGATTCACCTTTATGTATGTGAAGTAGTCATGGCACGTGTAACTTGTCGAACAGACTCTTGTCATGGTGATGTTCGTAGGATGCTCCGCATCATCCCCTTCCCCTTGGGAAAGATCCGTCCTCGGATCAAGATCCAAATCACCATGGGAAGGAAATGATGTCACAGTGTAGACGTGGACGATCACCAAGTGCTCATCATCTTCAAAATCTAAACGGGCACTCTCCAATGTCTCATCACCTAGGAATTCCTTCAAAAGGAGCAAATACAACAAACACTTGGAAAAACAAATGTGGTTAGTGTTAGTGCATAACCAAGCATTCAAGTGTTGTCATCATGCATAAGATATGGTGTGACAAGAGATTGTGTCAAGGCATGTAAGCGTACAAATTGAGCACAAGCAATGCAATCATGTAAACAAGTATGACGCGGTGAGATAGGGATGCAAATATGCGTGCCAATATAAGAAGCATCTGCCTCATGGTCATAGCACATATGCACAATCAACAAATGGTCTATGGTAGGCATAGGAATCATTCACAACACCATGTAAAGTGAAGTGTCTAAACACATGGGGCAATCCAAAGTATAAGGCAATCCAAGCATGATATGCACATGGTGTAGTGAAGATAGTGAGGCACTCAACACAATAGAAAGGGAAATTGGTCATCATGTGTGAGGCAATCAATTCAAGCATGTAGCAAGCAATGTGCAAAGGATGGCAATGGTTGTCATCAACCGCATAAAAGGAGCACATCGATGATGCAATGTAAGCAAGCATAGTGATCAAGTCATGCCAACTCATAGTGCGAAGATGCAACATACTAGAGGAAATCATGGAAATCATGTCATGCGAGCAATTAATAGGCATAGGTGATGTGCATGACATATCACGAGCACAAGACCTGATCAAAGTATCATCTTATGCATGGGGCACAAAGAGAACATGGCAATAACAAGGAATATCTCCACAAAATACAAGAGTCATGGGTCATGTGTAATGCCATGCATGGGTCACAATGCATGGCAATGGCATATAAATGAGCATATCATGCAAAGTGAACATGGCAATATGGGCTAAGGATATATAATGGATGATAAGCCATAACCATGTGAGAGCCATGTAGCAGAAATGCGCGAAGTATTTGCACAAAGTGGGGTGGGTTGAGGGGAAGAGCTCCATGGTGGCGCACGTCTCGTTGCTCTCTAGAGCTCGTTTCGTCAACTCGTGCGCTTGCGAGGTTGACAAAGAATCATGTGTACCTACACAAGAAGGAGACACATGGAACAAAGTGTGTGCGTGGTAAATGTACACATCATCCGTTAGGATGTGCATGTGCTTGTGTTCACTAGCACAAAATGTCCAATGCTCGAATAAATGAGATGCATGATATAGGAACATGCCATCCATCATGAATGGTTTATTATGATGTATAGCATAATGGAGACTAGAAATATGTAGTGCATCACATGAACTAAGAGCATTCTTGTTCATGGCATCCGGATGGTGCACACAAGTAGTGGGATCATGCAATGTATGGAATGGAACCAAATCTCCTATAATGTATGAGGAAAATAAGGAGGTCTCCTCATGTGCAATAGCGGAAGCATAATGCGGAAAATATGGACAACATCCAAAACAATGCATATTCGAAGCTAGGTGGTCATGGCATGTCATATGAGAATTATTGCGCAAATGATGCAAAGGAAGCATGGCAATATCATCACAAGAAAAACAAATGCCAATAACCATGGGTTTGTCATCTATGCCATATAAGAAAATGGGATTTATTTTTATGGTGTATGCATAGTCACTATGGTGAGATTCCAAAGATGCAATATGGGAAATTTCATGCATAGCATATGACGAGTGTAGCGGATTGTCAAACATGATGTGACCAATAGAATTTTCACATGTTATCCACTAGTGGGACAAGAGTATCATGAAGACGACAAAGATTCAACACGCTCATCATCATATTCATCATAAATAGGGGGCACATCTAATCATGAAGACGACATAGCATGTGAAGTATCCATAAGGTGATCAACATCATGCAAGCAATCAATGTCCACTAGTGGGACAAGAGTATCACCTTCACCTATGTTACCTTTTGCATGCCACACATGTGGGGTAGGTGAGGTGGAATAGACTAACTCGTGGTCATCTTCATCGTGATGGAATCATGTGGGGGTGCATCATAGTCCACCATGGCCATCGTCTTGTCCAAAGGAAGGACGAAGTCGTCGAGGATCGGCGCATCATCGGGCATGGGACCTAGCACCAAATGAGGAGACACAATAGAGGTAGAGGTTAAGTTGTTAGAAATCATAGTGGCCTCACATGCCATCACAACTATCTCACTCTCTCTATGTGGTGGTGGCTCACACACTCCCTCTAGGTAGTTGCACTCATACTCACATATGGTGGAGTCACTCATCTCACTCAAGTGGTGGGGTTGTGTCTCCCTTCACATGGAAATGGGGGCAACTCATCATATATGGGGCTAGTGGTGGTCACGCTCATCCTCTCATAGGAAATGCACTCAATGTCACATGTGGTGGAGTCACTCATGTCACTCATGTGGCGGTGGCTCTCCTCATATGGAAATTGGGGCATCTCGTCATATGTGGGTTTAGGAGAGATGTAGGTGCAAACTTCTGTATGTTCAACTCCTTTCGCCGCCATGGTTGAAGGGATAGTCCCATGCTCAACCGTCTCGTCATCGTCATGGATGAAGGACGAAGATGGCACATCATCACTCGCCTCCATGACCGAAGGGAAAATCCCATGCTCGGGCATCTTCCTTGGGATGCTTCCGAAAATGGAAGGCTCATCCATGTGTGTAGTCGATTGCCTTGATCTTGGCGTTGAAGCTTGTCCTTGGTGGTAATCTTGGTCCTCGCGCACTTGTTTCTTCGAAAATGTGCGACTTGAGCGTCTATGTCATGACGATGATGAAGGGGAAGAAGAATTGTAGTTGTCCACCATGTGTCGAAGTTGCTCCATGTGTGCCGCCATCATGTCTCTTTTCCGAGCTGCAGAGTGTAGTATGTCGATGGCGAGTCACTCGAGCTTTGGAGTGATGTCTTTGCTCATGTCGATGTAGGCGTCGAAGACCGAAGATGGTGTGATTTGCCTAGCCACCACAAGACCCGAGCAAAGGTGAGTGGGAAACGAGATAAACAATACTAAGATACCATTCCCAAAGTTGAGGATGTATCCCGCTTCAACATTGTGAATTGAGAGAATAGTGGAATTGGTACCGGACTTTTTTACTCACACCTACAACATAAAGCTTATCGAGTGGCTTGGTTAGGAGAAGTGGCACAAAATTCAAGTAAAATGAAGTCCAATATATTGTAAATGTTGAAATAAATTTAATGGACTCAAAATGCAAAGCAAGCGATCGCAAATCTAGAGGAGGGCAAAAGAGAAACACACGCGGTGGGATAATGGGGCTTGTGCAACCATAGGGATGAGCAAAGCTCGTGTTGCAAAAACTCAAGGAGAGACGCTAGCTTATTGCACGTTTGGGCACGATTGACCACTTGGCACCAATCCTATTCATGCAAGCATACATTTCCTATTCATGTATCCTCATGCACAAGTATCTCTTTTCATGTTCAACTCTCTGCTTATAAGCTTATGATCCTTCTTTCTTGCTTAGAAGCTTTTTTTTCTTTTTTGAACCTTCTCTTCCTTTCCACTATTCTTATTGAGCCTCAACCAACTATATGACATAAATATTGCAAGATATGCACGGGAGCAAGCAATTGCACTATATGATATTTCCGATGATGCAACAATATGATATCGTATCACTATGGTGCACAAGTTTTCGTGAAGCCCGACAATACTCTGATAGCTAGTCTCGATAGGTATGAAGCTAATCGCAAAGATGGTGGGGCTATCAAGATGTAATGGCAAGTAAGGAGAAGTGTATGATGGAATGTGTACCTTCGTCACACTTAACCTCTCATGAAGTCGGGATGAACCAGCCTTGCTTCTGGTTGAAGATGGTCTCAAAGGATGGATGGTTGTCGTTGATGTCGAACGTCGGTGGTTGATGAAGTCGATGATGCAATACAAGTCACCGATGGTGGGTGAAGATGTAACCATCCCTAAGTAGCCAAAACACCTTAGGAGACTCAAATCACAACTCAAGCAACCACAAATGCAAAGGTAAACCAAATGGGTTAGGTTGCGAAAGACTATGGTAGTAATACGGATGATATGGTGGAGGGCCTAGGAAAAAATGCCAAAATTTGAAAAATATGACGAAGTCAAATGATGGTGAATCTATTTTTGTGGGAAGGAGGGTGTCAATAGCTATCTAACGAGCTAAAGAAGGTCAAAATCAGAGTTCAATGAATTAGTTATGTGCAAAACAAGAATCAGAAATGTTGGACCTGGGAATTAGCGGTTGTACCGCTTGGTAGAGCGGTTGCCGCTCCTGGAGCGTCCTGGGGGTGTCGGAAGTGAATTGGCGGTTGTACCACTCTGTGGGGCGGTTGTTCCGCAAATATCGGGCAACTTATCCAGATATGAGCACGGGGGTGGACTTGGGGCGGACCAAAATCAATATCTTGGACCAAATTGACGGGAAAAGAAAAATTAGGTGATGGGGACGCAAAGGGGGTGGATCTACTTGCTAAACACCAGATCCATGGATCAAAACCAACAAAAACTCACAAGAACAACAAATCACAAGAAAACTTTTGGGGCTATTTTTGTGGCGAATTTTCGAAATTAGGATGAAATCAAACAAAATTAGGTTAGAAAACGAAGGGGAGGACTCCAAATTCGTGAGAAACGTGGCTCATGATACCAATATGAAATGAGGCAAGCCTGTGTATGTCGATCTTTCACAAATTGGAGGGGGATTCCACGAAGAACATGAAGAACACGAAGGGGAAATCACAAGAGGAAACACTCAAGAACAAGTCCAATCACACATTCACTAGACTCAAGAGTAAACATAAAAACTACTCTTCAACAGATATAAGTGAAGATCAATGAGTAGTCAAACTATTAAGTAGCTATGTGAGGACTCTCTCTCACTAAAGATTTTCAGATCTGAGTATTTTATTCAAACAACAAACAAAACAAAAATAGCACTCCAAGAATAGCACAAATCACGTGGACAAATAAAATTTAAGACTCAACATAGGCTAACCGATAGTTGACGAAGAGAGGTGGGATGCGTAGAATCCCCAACCTTAGATGCTTGAGACTTATTGAAATATTCACTTGGGGTGACTTGGTCATCCCAAATGTTGATCTATTTTATCTTGTTCAATCCTCTCATATCCCGGTTTCACCTATTCCCAAAAACTTCATCCACACAAAACTTGAAAAGAACTCGTGAGATAGGTTAGTACACATAAGAAAAAATCATCACTTCATGTACAGCCAAGACAAGTTTCACAATAATTTCAAACATAATCTACTATTTACTATCATTTCCAAAATTTATATCTACCAATATATGCTATGGAAACTATAGGATAAGTAGATAACAAAGTATGACAGCAATTTGTCCAAACAGAACAGTCTGTAGCAATCTATTAAAACAGTGTATTTATCCAACTCAAAAAATTATGGAAATTTAGGACATGCTAAATAATTTATATGATAACACTTTTTCAAACTTTCAGAAACTTTTAACATTCTAGTAAAATATGAAAATTTAAACACTACAGCAAAAGTTTCTGTTTTTACACAGCACATATCAAACATGCAATGCAAGCATCCTAATGCAATTCTTGAAACTTTTTATTGAAAAACAAGATTATAAATAACATCTAACAGAGAACAACAAATTATAATGATGCTCCAAGCAAAACACACATAATGTGATGAATAAAAATATAGCTCCAAGTAAGATGTACCGATAATATTGGAGACAAAAGAGGGGATGCCTTATGGGGCATCCCAAGCTTAGATGCTTGAGTCTTGCTTGGATATTACCTTGGGGTGCCTTCGGCATCCCGAAGCTTAGTTCCTTTCTTCTCCTTATTCCCCACTTATCGGTATCCCCAAAACTTGAAAACTTCAATCACAAAAACTTAATGGAACTTCACGAGATGGGTCAGTGTAGTAAACATAAATCATTCACTTAGGTACTGTCAAGACACGATTCATAATTGTTCTCACATAATCCATACTATATTCCATCATTTCCATAATTTATATTACCAAATATATTCTATGGAAACACTTGAAACAAGCAAACTATGCATGCAAAACAGAATCTGTCAAAAAGAGAACAGTCTATGAAGATCTGAATGATCACCATACGTTCCTGACTCTAAAAATCCTGAAAATTTAGGAAAACACATATAATATACATAAAAAATTTGTCTAACAATTTCAAAAAAAAATTGAAGCTCTAGTAAAATTAGATAATTCATATACTGGACAAAGAACTTTCTTTTTTTTGCACAGAATCAAACAAGCAAGTATCCACACTATCCCAAAGGATTTACTTGGCACTTTATTGAATATAAGGGATAAAACATGATTAATACAGTAGCTTAGTCATGTGAACACGCAAAAACAGAAAGTAAAAGTGTTGGGTTGTCTCCCAACAAGTGCTTTTCTTTAATGCCTTTTTAGCTAGGCATGACGATTTTAATGATGCTCGTATAGGAATAATAGTTCAAACATGCAAGAGAGCATCATGAATCACATGAAGAGCATATTTAAGTCTAACCCAATTCCTATGCATAGGGATTTTGTGAGAAAAAAATTTATGGGAGCAAGAATCAACTAGCATAGGAAGGCAAAACAAGCATATCTCCAAAATTTTGAACACATACGGAGGTAACTTGATATTATTGTAATTCCTACAAGCATATGTTCCTCCCTCATAATAATTTTTAGTAGCATAATTAAGTAATTCAACAATATAACTATAACATAAAACATTCTTTTCATGATCTACAAGCATAGGAAATTTATCACTCTCCACATAAGCAAACTTCTTCTCATTCATAATAGTGGGAGCAAACTCAACGAAATAACTATCATGAGACACTTTATTGACATAACCACTTTGAATATTAAAGTCATGATGACAAGTTTCATGCTTGTCATTACTCTTTATAGCATACATGTCATCACAATAATCATCATAGATTGGAGGCATTCCATCATCATAATAGTTTTGCTCATCAAAACTTGGGGAGCTAAAAATATCATATTCATCAAACATAGCATCCCGAAGATTGTGGATTTGCATATCATTAGCATCATGAATATTCAGAAAATTAATACTAACAATATTTCTATCATTCTCATTATTCAAGGAATTCTCATCAAGTATTTTCGTTGATTCTTCCTCTACCAATTGAGCACAATTTTCCAGAACATCATTTTCACAAAAGACATTAAAAAGATGAAACAATTGAAGCAACCTAAACTCCATTTTTTATAGTTTTCTTTTATAAAACCAAACTAGTGAAAACAAGAAACTAAAAGATTTTATTGCAAGATCTAAATATATACCTTCAAGCACTCATCTCCCCGACAACAGCGCCATAAAAGAGCTTGATGTCTACTACACAACTTGTTCTTGTTGAGTCATGTTGGGACTCCAAGCGCAGAGTTTTGTAGGACAATAGTAGTTTTCCGTCAAGTGGATTACCTAAGGTTTATCAATCCATGGGAGGTGTAGGATGAAGATGGTCTATCTCAAACAACCCTTCAATCAAATACAAGAAATCTCTTGTGTCCCCAACACACCCAATACAATGGCAAAATGTATAGGTGCCCTAGTTCGGTGAAGAGATGGTGATACAAGTGCAATATGGATGGTATATATAGGTTTTTTAATCTAAAAATATAAAAACAGCAAGGTAGAAAGTGACAAGATTGAGCACAAACAGTATTGCAATGCTTGAAAACAAGGCCTATTGTCTGTACTTTCGCTAGTGCAATCTCTCAGCAATGCTAATATAATTGGATCACATAACCATCCCTACGCGTGCAACGAATAATCACTCCCAAGTTCTTATCTAGCGGAGAGCATAAGAAGAAATTGTTTGTAGGGTATGAAACCACCTTAAATATACCCTTTCCGGTCAATCTATCCAACTTGTGAACTCCTCGGAGATCCCCAAGATTAGTGAAGGGAAGATTGGTCGAACCAGTTTTCAAGACCGATGACTGAAGAGGAAGAATAGTTCGGAAGAACCGAGGAGCGTCCCCAACTTGAAGACCGGATCGAGGGGCTACTAAGGGAGTCTAGGACTAAGGGGTCCTCGGGCCACCAACCTATCTATACAGGCCGGGCTCACACTTCGGGGAGCTGATGACATATGCAAGTAAGATTTCACAAGACTTGGTGATCAAGACAATGACTCCTCTGCACCAACATAGCCGACTAGGAATCTTTTTATCCTAGGCCTCCGATGTGTTATATAATCCGAGGCCAGGATAGACATTAGATACATCATCAGGGATTACAATCATAGCTCTTAGGGTTTAGACCACAACATAAGATCTCGAGGTAGATCAACTCCGCACTCAATACACCATCATCAATACAAATAAAGTAGGACGTAGGGTATTCCCTCCATAGAGATGGACCGAACCTGGGTAAACATCGTGTCCCTTGTCTCATGTAACCCGTCGATCAAATATCCATAGTTCGGGACCCCCTACCGAAGATCTGACAGTTTTAACACCGACAACTACCGCTCACATCAGCGGTACTACTGCTTGTGCTGGCAAATGCACATATTCTACACTTTTCCTTAAGATTTCCTCTTCTTTTTTTCTTTTGGCTTATGCATATCATTTACACCTGTTGTTCCCTTGCTCTATGTTTGGGTCCCAGGTGGTGGCAGCTCTGCCCATTCGGAGTGAAGGATCAACTCCAGTCATGATGGTGGATCTAAGCACTACCGCAGTGCCGAGTAGTCGGCATGGGCATTTGATTAGACCAAACTGTTTGGTTTGGTCCATCGGTTTACTTCAAAAATCGGTTTCTTGATTATCATGACCGAACAATTTTATGAGAAACCAACAACCGACCCTTGGGGCAACCAAGAATACAGTTTGGTTCTCGGTTATAACGGAACAGATCCAATATTGGCTGGGGAAGACGAAATCTGATTAGCAAAAAAGGTGAACGACCAAATAGATATCAATGAAGCATGCCTAGGATATAGAGGATATGGGGGAAAGGTAAGAGGAAAGAACTGCCACGGGATATTGTTGGAAGCAAGTCGACGACCATGAAGAAGGAAGTCATGAGCGCCTCCGAGTGGGATCTTGGTGGACGTCGTCAGCCACCATCCCGTGGAAGTCATGAGCACCTCTGACCGCCATGCATAGGACTCATGGGTGCAGTAGGCCGCCTCCGCGTAGGATCCATGGGTACAGCTTGCCAGCACTAGGATTGCTCGAGGTGAGAAAGTAGGGGTGGTGGCACTACGTGATGTTCGCGCCTGCTCTGTATACGAGATAAGGACCAAAACGGTTGCGTGTGACCACGGCGTTGCACTGAGGAAAAAGCTAATGTAGTGGGCGCTTTAATAGAATGTTGTTTCTGTCAATTGGGGGTGTTTGATCAGAACAGTTGAATGACTGAATCTACCGAAGTAATTTTGGTTTCTCACATTCGCTAACCCATCGAAGTATCGAACCTTCGGTTCTCGGTTTTTCGAGTTCGGTCTCGGTTTGTTTGACTCTGGTTTTCGGTTCTCGGTTTTTATGCCCACCCCTACCAAGGAGGGTGGTTCCAAATATCCCAATCCAATGATCCTCCAAGGAAGAAGGGCAATCAAGTTGCAATCAATGCCAAGAAGGCTCAATCCTTTGCTCAATTGCCCAGCAAAGAGTTTTGGCTCATCCGCAAGCGCAACCCCTATGTGGAACCGCAAGAGGCAACCCTTAGGAGAGGCTCCATAACCCACTTAGTTTTTGCACCCAGAAGGAGACCACATCCACTCACAAAGCGCCATCTCTGGCCTCACTATACTTAGAAGATCTCCTCCACCACTAGCAAGCCCACCTATGTGTTGAAGCCTTTTCTAGACATTATGCACCGCATCTTCAGGAACACTTTATTCCTCATGGTGGGAACTTGTACTAGGCTCACTCCTACTTAGTGGATATGCTGCTCTATTGTCAGGTTATGAGGATGGCCAATGAGGTGTAGGTTTTGGATGTTTCACATGTTATGTGGTTAGTGGTCCTCTCAGCTATTTCTGAGCACAAGTGCCCCATACATGCTCCATGCCTGATGTATCTGATTGAGACAACTTGTGCAAACTCCTATCTCGGTGCCCGGTTTAAATGTGCTGAGTTGGTTCCTCATAAGATTGTTCAGCTAAGACAGAAAAACAAGTGGGCCAGCGATGCTGCTCGTGAGATGGATCTCCCTGAGGATGAGGATGACAAGGATGATGATGAGGATTTTGTTGCTGAGGGTGGTGCTACTCCCAGTTTTGCGCCCTCTTCTATTGAGCCATCTTGGGCCAAGAAACTCAAGGAGAAGATGACAAAGCTATTTTGCATGCAGACACATGGTCAGTACGAGGCTCACGTTACAGAGAAGGCGACTATTATCTGTCACAAGACTATGGCTCGGCACTTTGGCATGAATATTCAGAGCGTTTCTTAGGACATGCTCATTGACGAGGAGACTTGGATCTCTCGCAACTGCCCATGGGATTCCAATGTGGAGCAGCCTGGCTCCTCATCATCACCTGGCATCATTACTCATAGCTCCAAGTCTGGAGAATATTGAAGATGGACACCCGAGTTGCTATCACCCTGGGTCTTCTTAGTCCTTTCTACCCTTTTTGTGTCTCGATGCCAAAGGGGGAGAGAGGTTAGGGATTTGCCAAGTCACGAGTGTTTTTTGTTTCTTCTGTTTTATTTGCTCGTGAACTCTTCTATCATTTTCTTTGGTTTGGTTTATGTGTGTGAGACTTTAGTGCGACCACATCATATGGTGTTAGACATATGCTACCCTTTAATTATCCTTATAAGTCTTAGTTTGTGATATGCTTATCTTGCCCTTTGTTTATCCTCACATGTCACTTCTCGCACTTATATTTATCTCTTATATATTCTCTTAATGCAAGTAGTGCACGTCTACAAAATATAGGGGGAGCGTTAATCCTAGTGTGTGCACTTTGCATTCCAAAAGCATACCTCAGATAGTGCACACATCTAGGGGGAGCCCGTTTAAATTTGTAGATGTCGTGGTTTGCTTTCTATCTCATGATATTATTTCTGCAAATCTCGTGTTCTCATTAATCCACCAAAAAAGGGGAGATTGTAAGGGCATATTTCTACCCTACTGGTTTTGGTAATTTATGAAAATGCATTTCTGGACTAATCATGTGCATTAAGCCTTTCAAATATTTCATCATATGGCACAAGACAATTCTTGCCCCTCGGTGGATTAGAGTGAAGACGGTTTCTTTCTTGTGTTTCTTGTCGATGGATCTGAGTCATAGGAAATTCATACTATTAAGAGGGGATCTGTATCGGAAAAGTTTGGGTGGAATAAACACGTACACATTCTTTCGCACCCATGTTTCCTTCCAACATCTATGGAACTCCAACCTTGTCTATATTCTAGTTCAGATAGACCCAAGAGGTAGTACAGCTCAAGGCAGCGGTACTACTATCTATAAGCGATAGTACCGCCCTGGTCAGCGGTAGTACCGCCCTGGTCAGCGGTAGTACCGCTTATGTGCAGTAGTGCCCCTGCCTAGTACCGCGGGCTATGCCGCTAGCTTCAGGATTGTGACATTTTTCGTGTTACACTGAGTGGTTTCTGGGCGATAGTTCCCAGCAGTAGTATCGCTTGTTACTACCGCGCCACTTCCGCCCATCTGTCTAGGCCTGGAATCGTCAATGGACCCGAAGCGGCAGTAGGAAGCAATATTATCCCTTCTGGGCGGTAGTACCGCTCCTAGCAGCGGTAGTACGGCTTTAGTGGAACTACCTCTTGCTCACTTCCTCTCTACATCCCTGGGCTGCAACACTTCTACCCCAGCGGTAGTACCGCTCCGGTGGCACTACCATTATGTGGCCTCATGCCTTTGCACTGTGTGGCTGGCTCTGCCGCCCCAACGGTAGTATTGCCCTTAGGAGTGGTAGTACCTCTCGCATGCGAGCGGAGTGGGGATAACAGTTAGATATGCCCCCCTCCCCCCCCACACACACACACAATATAAAGGGGGTCTTCTTCCCCAAGAAGACCACCTCTTCCTCCCCAAATCTCCATTGTTGATCCAAGGTCCATTTTCACCAGATCTCTCTCCCTAGCCAACACAACTTGTTGATTCTCTAGGGTTTGGTTGAGAAGGCCCCGATCTACACTTCCACCAAGAGAAATATGATTCCCCCAACTAATCCCTTACGGATCTTGTTACTCTTGGGTATATGCGCACCCTAGACGGTTGAGCTCACCATATAGCCACAATCCATTATGGTGAAACTTCGTGGTGGTGTTGGGAGCGTCGAATTTAGTAATGGAGATTACCCCAAAGCTTGTTTGTAAAGGTTCGGTCCCCGCCTTCAAGGGCACCACTAGTGGAATCATGACACCTTTGTAATAGCCCGAGACCGACGCTCCAGATGCCTTCCAGTTATTTCGAGTTTCACCATGTGTTTTATATGGTTGTCTCATTCATCATCACATCATTCACATCATCTGCATATAATTGGCACTCCATTGCCATCATTTTTTCAAAACGTGCACCCGTTCGTAGTTGTCAGTTCGTTCCGTTCTCGTCGTTGACCATTTCACGACCAATAACACAACATGTGCTCGCGACATCGATAAAATATTGTTTTTAAAAGTGCGTATATGTATTCTCGGACTGGGTTGAAAATTGGTGAGCGGTCTCACTTTAGTGTATGCAGTCCGGCTGCCAAATTTCATCGCATTCAGAGGTTGTTTGTTACCACAATGGATAAATCTATAACGACACTATAGTTGGTTAAATTATTGGACATTTCGGTGTTTAAAATTGTTGTCGGGCTGCCCGCGTCTTTCCTCTCTTCTAAATGCCTAGCCCCTATGCACAACGTATAGACCCTTGCGCATGTCCAATAACTTCCTCGAACCCTAAACACACGATCATGACCGTTGTGTCAAGATCATCCATGTAATATCTCAAACCATCATATGTTATTCATTTGGCTCTCTAGCCTATTTATCTCGACCGTCCAATCTAAATCGAAGGGTCTTCCTAGCCCCTAAACTTATCACCGTATGTATATATACGGCCTAACCCTAGACCAATCGCTAGAAATCCTCCACCTTATCCCAACCCACCGTCCCCAGCCTCTCTTACCTCGAGATCATCCTCGATCCAACCTCCCCTGCATCCCTCGCATTTTGTGCCCGACCAACCTCGTGCTAGTGCACAGTGCACACCTAGCCCATGCCTCCCGAAGTCAGCCTCCTCCTTGCCTCCATCGATACGTCCGAGTGCCCGCAGATGTCCAATGCTGCAGCCGTACCCATTCGTAGCTCCCATGCCTCATGCGCCTCTCCAGGAGCCCAAACGCGCTAGCCCTGGAGCAGCCTCGCGCCCATGCCGCCTGAGCGCCTCCGCCAGCTCGCCCAACAAGTTGCTTCGACCAGGAGCTGCGCCATCAACGCCAACTGAGCCCGAAGCTCTAGACCTCGGCTCTGTCTCGCCTCGCCGTAGATGACCACTGGAGTAGGTCGGCCCCTGTCTCTCTCACGCCCCTTCTTCCTCCCAATCCCCGCCTCGTCTCTCTCTCTCTCTCTCTCTCTCTCTCTCTTGTTTTCTCTGTAGATAAGTCATGGCCGGCGCCCTGAGGAGCTCGTCGCCTAGCCCCTTCATTGCCGGGAACGGATCTCGCAGCCCTAGGTCCTGCCATTCCCTTCGCCATCCAGCCTCCCCGGCGCCACGGCGTAACCAAACCGCCGTCGCGGTTGCTTGTCACGGATGTCTCCCTCCTATGCATCGTGTGCATGCACGAGGAGGTTCACCATGTTCGGTCCTGCGTGGGCTCGCCTAGCCACATCACCAAGGCCCAGCGAGTCGCCAGCAAGCCCGGCTTCGCCCCAAGCCGCGCGTCCTGCACCTCCTCGATGAGGATCGCTGTCACATTTCTCTGCTCCTCTGTTGGTGAGATCCCCGTGCGCTCGTGGAAACCAAGCCTTGTCCTTTGCTTTAGTTCAAATTGTCCAGCGCCCCTATTTGAACACAAACACATCATCAGTGCAATGTTTAGCGCCATTTTTTTACCACTGCAAATAGTAGGGGATCCCCCTATTGCATATTGTATTACTTGTATAGATGGTATACAATTACATTCTTACATTTGTACATCTGACCCCCACCAAGCAGGGGGAAAACTCAGAAAAGAAAAGAATGTCTATAGAATTAGGGTGGTGGGTTTAAACTAGCTAGGAAGACAATAATAAATTGTCTATTATTGTCAGAGGTCCTATACTACGACTATGAGCAATCTTTAACAAATCTTCTCTGCCATGAGATAACAGTTGGATGGATTTTTCTAAAATGGTTGTTGTTGCGTTCTTTCCATAAGATCCAAGTAGCAACTAGGAAGACCTCCATGAACAATGGTTTCCTCTCATTTGTCCTCGCTTGATCTATCAGGGTAAGTTGATGATCAAGGTTCTCCCACTGAATATCAACCATTCCCCTAGCATCAACTGTTTCTTTTGTATTAGTTTCGCAGAGTAGACAGTCCAGCACTGGTGCAATGTTATAGTGTCTTATTTTTAACATGTTGCGCGTATTGAGCCTATCCAAGAAAAGAAGCCAGCCAAAGACCGTAAGTTTTTGGACGCATTTAGATTTCCACAACCACCAGAAGACATCATGTGCATGTACATCCTCGAAGTAGTGATTGTAATAGTCCTTGGCCTTGAATTCGGCCTTGCCCTAGATGTAAGTCCACGTGTCACTGCTATTTTGTGTGATAGTTGTCTCATTGGTCAAACTTTGCATCATCCTTACTTCCTTATGAGCTTGAATCGATGGCGGGAGATGAATATATAATGTAGGTTGGTGGTGAACATGAACTCGCGGATAGACACATCTTTACAAGAGTACGAATAGGCTCTTGGGCAGTATGGATCTAGTGTGTTTTGAAGCCATAAGTCCTTCCAAAAAAGTGCAGTTGTTCCACATTTCACCTGGACTCTGGCAACCCCCTCGAAATGATGGATTCATGGTGTTAATATCTCGCCACCAGAATTATCCAAATGGTCCCAAGGTATGAGGGACAGAGGTTTGATAATAGGTGTTCCATATGAGGGATACCCAAGGGATGTCTAGCTTGTTGTAGAATTTGTGTACAAATTTCATGAGAAGTGCCTCATTCTGAATTTTTAGATCAATCACGCCTAGGCCACCATGTTTTTTAGGTCGGCATACCATTTCCCATGTAGCGAGAGAGTTACATTTGTCGCCATTTTCAGTTTTCTTGTTCCATAGGCAGTGTCTTTGGATTTTCTCTAACTTCTCTAGAATTTTGGGATTGATCTTGATTGCACACATGGCGTATATCATCATAGAGGTGAAAATGGAGTTGACTAGGGAGAGCTTACCAGCATACAACGTCATTGACATGGTGGTCGTGACCCTCTTCTTGGCACGACAAACAATTGGCATGCGGTCATGTACGGATGGCCTTTCAGTTCCGAGCGGCAAGCCTAAATAAGTAAACAACATACTTGGAATGGTGCATCCGAAGGTATTTGCAATGGCTTGGCTAAGATTGGGAGGCGTGTTGATAGGGATCAGCGTGGTCTTATGAAAGTTGATAGATAGTCCAATGGAAGCTGCATAATCCGACAGAATTTATTTCATAGTGGCTGCCTGTTGTAAACCAGCTAGCATGACGATGATGGTATCATCCACGTATTGTACCACAGGATAGTCCACGTTGCCACTCGGCGGGATGGGATGAGAGATTAGGTTCTGTCTAGCCGCGTCATTGATGGCAGCTTGAAGCAGATCTCCAGCCAGAACAAAGATTAGAGGGGATAGGGGTCACCTTGTCTGACGCCACAATGACAATGGAATTGACGTCTGGGAACACCATTGAGTAGAACTAATGATTTTCCTAAAGATAAAATGCTCTGCATCCATCCATTTTTCGTTAAATCCTATATGACGCATAATCTGTAGCATGGCCTTGTGATCAATTGTATCAAAGGCCTTAGGAAACTATAATTTTATCAACACAATTTCTCTTTTGGAAGCTTGACATTGGTGTATATATTCATAAGCCCAGGCGATGCAATCTTGGATGGATTGATTCTTAAGGAAGTCATATTGATTACGGTGCACAAGGCTGAGGATCACTTTCTGTAACCTATTTGCAAGTATCTTGGTAATCAGTTTCAGACAATAGCTTAGAAGTGTAATTCGGCGGAAATCATTCACACTTTCTGGAGAGGTCATCTTGGGGATGAGAGTTATATATCCATAGTTGAGACATTCCAGTTTGAGATGGCCAGCGTGAAAATCCGAACAAAGTTTGTAGAATTCAGGTTTGATGATGTGCCAGCATGCCTTAAGAAATGCACCATTGAAGCCATACGGTCCGGGTGTGCGGTCCACCGGCATTTCCTTGATTGCCTCATCAATTTATATTTCACTAAATGGTCCAGTCGGTGTATCTAGCTGGGTCTTGGGTTGTATGAGTTAAGTGAGATTGAAGAGCATATCTGAATTTGATTGTACCCCTAGCCGTTGCTTGAATGAGTTGAAAAGGATTGATTCCATTCCCTCGTGATCATCTACTATTGAACCGTCCTCTGTTTTAAGAGATGCCACACAGTTCCTTCGGTACCTATCTATAGCCATGCATGGAAAAAAATGTTTTGATCGCCAGATTTAATCCATCGTATGGTGCATCGCTTTTTCCAATATTGTTTCTGATAGTCCAACAATCTCATCACCTGTTTTTGAGAATTTTCCTGTAGTTTGCTTCCGATATTGTCAATTGTATTTTTTTACTCGATGGCATCCAATTTTATTAGAGATTTGTTTGTATTTTGGATAGCAACAGAGAGTCTTGATATATTGTTGTTCCATCTAGAGAGGGCTTTGTCATACCATTTTCATTTTCAGACATAGAATAGATGCAACATTGTTGTTCTTCCCATATTTGATTGTTCTATTCCATGCATTAGAGACCGTCTCCATAAATCCAGGGTGTACTAGCCAGTAGTTCTCAAATCGAAATAGTTTGGTACGAGGGATTTTTGTTTCAATCACTACTGTGCATGGAATATGATCCAAAACTCGACGTCCAAGAGGTTTGACCATGGTATTGGGGAAGGATGTGGTCCAGTTAAGTGATGTGAAGAACCAATCGAGTTGTTCCAGTAAGGGTTCTTGCTGCATATTCCTCCAGGTGTATTTGCAGCCTTTGATGGGGAGTTCAACAAGATGTTCTCTCATGAAATCATTAAAGACAAGCATGTCACTAGAGTTCCCACCTGGTTTATTATGGTTATCAGGTGACCGAATGTAACTGAAATAGCCAAGTAGCAACCAATCTTGTTGTGGTGGAATATTCAAATTAAACAACCAATTAGTGGAATGTACTTTGTGCTCTCGTCTACAAGGGCCATAAACATTGACTAGCGTCCAGCTATGTGAATGAACCCTTGAATTAAAAGTAATGCCTGACGCGAATGGCTCAGTAAACATTACCATGCCATTGAAAACAAAACTATTCCAAATCATACTATATCTCCCGAAGCCCCTTGAGAGGGTATAAACGTGAACTTATCAAAGCATCTCAGACAGATGGACTTGAGTGTGTCTATATCAAACATAGGCATTTTAGTTTCTTAAAGACATATAATAGCGCATCCAGTAGAAGTGATAGCATTCGAGAGTGCAAGGCGTTTATCAGGAGAGTTTAAACTGTGTACATTTGAGCACAAAATGTTCCAAGTATGCCAAAGTACCATAAGTTAAACAAACGGACATAAACTAATTAGAGCTTGGAGAAGAAGCCTCCATAGCATTCAGAGCTTCAGTAGTGAGCTCTCCTTCAGGGATGGTGCAAAGATGGATGCCTTCAAACTGCATGTCTACAACCGGAGTAGGCGGTGGTATCTCTTCTGGTGCATTAACATTCTGCGTGTAGAAAGAGATGGCTCCCGGGACCACTGGAAGGAGTCGATGCCTCGCTCTGGATCGTTGAACACGGCTGTCAGTGGGCTGGGGAACTCTGAATCCATCATATCTGTTTAACCTCGTGCTGCATCAGAGAGGAGTGGTATCTACTGGGGCTCTGGGATGGCGTCCCGTAGAGTGATGTGTAGATATATCTAGAGTGAGAGCCCCACTATGAGTAACAGGAATCGTGGGGTTTGGTGTAGCACCACTGGAAAGAACAACTACTGAATTCAGAGAGTCCTCACTTTCAGCCTGGTGTTCAGCTTCCTCACTTTCAGTCTGGTGTTCAGTATCCTCGCTTTCAGTCTGGTGTTCAGCATTTGGAAAATGTGCAGCTCCTCTGGGAGTTCTTCAATTTGAGCCATGGTGGTGGACACAAGGCGTGGCTGAATCAACGAGAGACCACCATTTGCATTGGAGACTTGAACAGATACTGGTCTAAATCCAAATCCATACTCCAAGGGCCATCAAAAGCCAGCAACGGGCAAAGAGCCTGAAAAATAGCATTGTTAAGTTGCTGCCTTGGCACAGCATCAGATAGCAGAATGGATAACACCTCATCTCCGTGAGCAGAAAGTCCAAATAGTAGACCATTAGCATGCAGAATAGTTGTGATAGTGATTGAATCAGCATAGGGTTCAGGCAAAGCAAAACCATCAGTAATAAGAGTTGAATCAAAAGATTCTAGATTGTCAATCATGGCAGTGTTCTGAGCAGAGTTGAAACTGTCATCAGACATTGTGGTAGAGTCATTCCATGTTAGTGTACGAGTGTCAGAGACATTGTTTTCAGGCACTAAGCCATGTTGAACAGTGAGACCTTGTGCAGCTAGCCAAGATTGAAAGTTGATCAGATGAGGGAGCATTGGGGGGTGAAGGCGATTCAGGCCAGGCACCCCAACCAGCATTGTTTTGGACATCAACCTCTTCCACCTGAACATTGTTTACAACATTGGGAGGTGGACGTGCATCATTTTGGACAAGACAATTATGAACTTGTTGTTGATACAGTTGCCCAGCAGTGAGATCAGGCCCAAACTAGGGGAGTGGGTTGCCATCTGGTGGTGGGTCATCTTCTCCTGCAGGACGAACCTCTGGAAGCAAAGCATTCCAGTCATTGCTCCTAAGGATGGAGACTTGTACTGTCCAGCAATCACGAGGGCAGCCAAGTTGGCGCAACACAAAACTTTTAGTTATCAGATGTAGATGAATCACGTGAGCTCTAAGTAAAACAAATCTTCTATCCCGACAGGGGTTATGCCAAGTGACCACACACCCAAAGCTTCCAAGTGATTTGTTGATATAATAGTCAGTCTGATAATCATACGAAAAGCCAAAATACATCAGCCACACCTCTAGACCAAACGTGGCGATGCGCCTATTCAGAGTCTCTTTATACGGAACAAACATGATTAACAGATTGATGCGGAGCATCCCACCATGGAATCTACACCATGACATCAAGCCCTAATTAGTCACATGACTAGAGCCCGCACATGTGCCATGGAAGCTAAGGTGAACTCACTCCTCTTCGAGCTAGACTTTGATATCAATGGCACTTGGATGTTGCCTCACAATGAAATCATGTGCATCCTCAGGTGTGAGGAAGATGACCAAAAAGGATCGAGGTAGCACCCCCAAGACCAAGGCCAAGAAGGAGAAGGAGCCAACACCAAGGGAAACACTCTGGTTGGCCCGGAACTTCCGGCCAGACTGGACCTTTCAGCCAGCCCGACATCTCCGGCCTCCCAGCGACCCAGGTGCTAGCCCGACCGCATAGACTTTCGGCTTAGCTCGAAACCTGCCCGGACCATGGCCCAGAACCTCCAGCCCCCGGAAATTTTGGCCGCTCCGAACTTTCGGCCTGCCTCCAGCCCAGCCTTAGGACCCGGCGCCAACACTGTTTAGCCGGGACCCCGACTGGAACCTGCTCGGAACTTCCGACGCCCAAAACTTCCAGCCTGCCTGCACAGTGACTTGGCCCAAGGGCCCATGTACCCCTTCGCCTCTATTTCGTCCTAGACTATAAATAGTCCTCTTCTGCCTTGAGTTAGGGTTAGCTTATGTTTAGCAAAGACCATTGTTGAGCATAGCTCCATCTACTTTCTTCCCTCGTGGGGTGAGACACCTCTACATGAGAAGATCCAAAGCGGATGCCAATGCCCCTCTAAGGGAACATCCCCTCGTGGATATCAAGACCCATCTCTCTAGAGTGGGAAGGGTGTTGGTACTCGTGTTCGTTCGTTGATTTCAAACCTTGTATCTCGTGATTCATTGGATCTAGTGGATGTGTGACTTGAGCATCGTCTTTGAGTGTTTGTTTGTGTCTTCATTTTCCTCCATTTCCCCCTCCAAGTGTGAAAGAATCAGGACTCACGGATGTGCCCCGTATCATATTGGTACCATGAGCCACGCTGATTCACACCTTGGAGTCTCTCCCTCCAATTTCTAGGCAATTTTTGCTTTCATTTAACCTAATTTCGAAAATCCCCACAAAAATAGCCAAACCCAAGATTTCTTGGATTCTTTGGATTTGAGGAGATTTTCTTGATTTGGATTCATGGATTTCGTTGTGGACATGTGGATCTAGCTTTGCATCTAGCCAATCTCCACCAATTTTTCTTTTTCCCCGTTAGATTTGGGTTTTTCCTCATGATTTTCTGCCCAAGTCCAAGATCTAGAAATTAGGGTTTGTCCCAATTTTCCCGAACCCCGGAGCCTCCGGCTCCACTCGGACCTTCCGGCCAGCGGACACTCTGGCAACCCCGGGCCATCCGGCCCCTGGAAACTCTGACCGGCCCGAAACTTTCGGTGTTTACAAA
Source organism: Hordeum marinum (assembly GCA_022496015.1). NCBI lineage: Eukaryota > Viridiplantae > Streptophyta > Magnoliopsida > Poales > Poaceae > Hordeum > Hordeum marinum. The sequence goes on along the minus strand of CM039678.1, from coordinate 293,017,686 downwards.
AAGCTTCCCCTCGGCAGTTTTCCATTTACATGGTTTTTTCCCACCACATATTTTCCGCAAACTTCCACCATTTTCTCCCGCAACCAATTTGCATTTGAGATTTTGAGTCGTGAGCCCTGCCACTTCCTAAGGTCTTTCGGCTAATAAGGAGTGGTTCTTCATCGACATCGACGCTCAATATCGGCCCGGATCGTCGCCACCCAACTCCTCATTGATACCTCACCATAAGCAAGGATGGTAACCGCAATGACACTCTTGACTTATACCCTTTCCATTGCATTGTTACCCCGAGCTGATTTGGGTTATTTGCCTATCGAGACTGGCCATTGAGTATTGCCAGGCCATGCTACTTGTGCACTTTAGTGATACATACTCCGCATAGCTACAATTGCATGTATATATACCCTAGTATCATCTCTTGTGTTACATAGTACCCGCATACATAATTGCTATCTTGGTGTGCACGTCCCGCATAGTGACAATCCAAATATCATTGCTAAAAGAAGAGAACCAAAGCTTTTAAGCAAGGAAAAAGATCAATAGCATCGCCAAATTTGCATATCATACTTATCATCTTGGATCACATGAGCGATTGAATCGTGCCTCATACATACATAACAAGTCGGGAATAGAAAGATGACACGTTTTGTTTCTTATAGGTTGTGCACCAGTTCGTATCATGCCCATTTGATTAATCGTGCGAGGCGTCTCTCTAGTGTTGTGCAACACGAACGTTATCTATTGATTCCACATTTTGTGCTCATTCCTTGGTTGCACAACTCCACTTGTCTATTCATGTGTGTGTTTCCGTGTACACTCATTGATATTGATTCACATTGTCTTACTTGCGAATTTGCGAATCTCTTTCAACTTTATTGAATCATATTCTCGAATTGTTTGAAATTTTGTGCCACCATCCTAACCAAGCTACTCCATAAGCATTACTTGTGTAGGTGTGAGAAGGACGATACTCGCTACTATTTCCAATTGAACATTGAGTGCTCGATTCGTTGTCAACTTTTGGAACGGTACTTGGTTTTGTCTTCTCACTTTTTCACTTATATTTTCTTGAGTGCTATGGATGGGAATATTATGTCAAACCTGACATTTGAAGAGCATGACGACGACGCGAACACCCACGTCACCAAGTTGCACTTCTTTAGCACAAACAAGGCAATTACTCAAGCTCAACATGCCTTGAATGACCGCACCGGGAACCTCACCACTGTCTTGTGCGAATCTGAAGCGCGCACACGGGACTACATCGACACCAAGCTATCAAGCCAAATGGAGGAGTTTCGGTCCTTGATGGTCAACTGTGCTCCCTCTACTTCGACTACATCAAGACGGTGCTCAAGCCAACACTCATTGGAGAACTCCTCCATAGCAAGCCCTCTGCGAGCACGAGTTCATCACCAAGACGAACACTCTAGGCCAAGCTCACCTCAAGGTCGACAACGTCAAGCTACCGAAAATCCATTCCATGGCAATGGATTGCAAGATCGCGTCCACGTCCGCCCCCACATCCGTCATCGTCAACAAGATCAAGATTCTTGGGGGAAAGAACAACATCGTCGCCAAGAACAATCACTTCAAGCATATCAAGCCTTGGAAGAACCTACTCGTGCCTTGGAGGAGCAAAACCGCCAACCTCACCGCGAACGAGAAGAAACACGGGGGAACAACAGGAAGCTGTTCGCCATGAGGAACATCAACAACGACAAGAAGAAGCCGCTCGCCAAGAGGAGCAACAAGAATGATGAAACCACGTGCGAGGACCTCGTCAACGGCCTCAAGCACATCACGACAACCACAATGACGACAACACCCAAAGGCAACCACAATGTCAACTCCACAACAACATTGACGCACCTCCTGCTCGCCAAGGGCATCGCCAAAACAACCGCAATGATGAACAACACTTCGGCCAGCTCAAGTTCACCATGTCCAAGTTCTCCGGAAGCAATGACCCTGAAGACTACCTTTCATGGGCACTCAAAGTTGAAAAGATTTTCCATTTTCACAACTTTGAGGAAGAGAAGAAGATTGCCATGGCCTCGCTTGAGTTCCATGACTATGTTCTCATTTGGTGGGAACAAGTAATTGAGCGAAGAAGAGAAACAGGTAAACCTCCTATCACCACTTGGGATCAAATGAAGGATCTCATGAGAGATCTCTTTGTGGATACACACTACCACCGGGATCTCTTCAAGAAACTCCAACTACTCAAGCAAGGCACCAAGTCTGTAGAAGAATACTATCAAGAAATGGGAATTTCCATGATCCGAGCCAATGTCAAGGAAGATGACGAGCAAACAACGGCGCGCTTCTTGAATGGTCTCAACTACCAAGTCAAGAAAATCATGGATTTCCAACCATACTCCAACTTACTTGAACTATTTCATCAAGCAACCAAGGCAGAACGTCAAGTGCAAGATAACTACAAGTATTCCAAGTTCTATTCCAAGACATATGGTTCAAGCACTCAAACTTCGACGACCACGACGCCTTCGACTATGAAATCTACAACACCCACCGACGACGAGTCAAGTTCCAAGGACAAGATGACTTCGTTGAGCCGTCATACTACTTCAAGCAACTACAAGCCAAGGGCTTCATCTTCTACGCCATGACCGGATGACACCACCAAATCGAGCTCCATCAAGTGTTTCACGTGCCAAGGCTGCGGCCACAAGACCTACGTGTGTCCAACAAGACGGGTCATGATTCTTCAAGACGATGGCACCTATGAATCTATGAGTGGCGACGAGATGCAAGTGTTGGAGCACGTGGCCATGCATCGACAAGTCAATGCAGATGCAGATTCACCAATCTTTTGTGACAATTATCTGAGCCCTGCTCTCCTTGTTTCCAATGTTTTGAATCTTCAACAACAAGAAGATGAGGACCAATGTTGCCACATCTTCCACGGCAAAGCGGGTATCTAAGGAAAATCCGTCAAGGTCATCATAGATGGAGGAAGTTGCCACAATTTGGCAAGTGAAGACCTTTTCTCCAAGCTCCAACTGGTCAAGAAGAAGCACCCGTGCCCCTACAAGGTCCAATGGCTTAGTAAATCTAGCACTATCCAAGTTGATCACACGGCGCAAGTTTCCTTCAAGATCGGCGCTTATGAAGACACCTTGGAATGTGATGTGGTTCCCCTGTCCGTTTGCCATCTACACCTTGGGGGACGTTGGCAATTCGACTCTGGCGTCATCCACAATTGGCGGAGCAATCACTATAGCTTCAAAATGAGGGGCAAGGAATATGGGCTTCGACAATGTCTCCAAGTCAAGTGACCGCTGACAAGCAAGTTGTATCCCATCATGGAGATAAAAGTGAGAGAGTGATCCACCTCAAAGAGAGTGAGTGCCACAAGCCCAAAATGAGTGAGTCCATGGTGAGGGACATGAGAGATCTAGTTCTATTAGCCACCAAAAGAGATTTGAGGTATGTGAGTGAGAGCCCATTGACCATTCTTCACTACATGCTCATGTGCAAGGAGGATGTCGTTCGGCCTAACCCTTCACAACATCTTCCTCTTGTGTTGTCTCAATTGTTGCAGGAATTTCAAGACGTGTTCCCCGATGAGCTACCTCCGGGTCTACCACCAAAACGGGGGATCGAACAATGCATCGACCTCATTCCGGGCGCACCGCCCCCCAATAAGGCACCCTACCACGTCAACCCCGAAGAAACTAAGGAGATACAAAGGCAAGTCCAAAAACTCCTAGATAAAGGGCATGTACGCGAGAGTTTAAGTCCTTGTGCGGTTGCCATGATTCTAGTACCTAAGCAAGATGGTAGTGTGCAAATGTGTTCGGATTGCCACCCTATCAATGCTATAACAATTAAATATCGCCACCCTATTCCTTGCATAGATGATATGCTACATGAACTTAGTGGTGACACCATATTTTCCGATATTGACTTGAAAAGTGAGTACTATCAAATACGCATACAAGATGGCGATGAGTGGAAAACGGCTTTCAAAGCTAAATTTGGTCTATATGAATGGCTAGTGATGCCCATGGGCTTATCCGAAGCACCGGGAACATTTATGCGTGTCATGCATCACGTCTTACACCCATTCATTGGATATTGTGTTGTGGTATACTTTGATGACATTCTTGTTTTTAGCGAATCTCTTGAGGAGCATGCTAAACATGTTCGGGAAGTATTGCAAGTTCTTAGGCAGGAACAGTTGTATGCTAACATGGAAAAATGCACTTTTGGTGTTGAAAAGGTTATTTTCCTAGGATTTGTAGTTTCTTCTAAGGGTGTCCATGTGGATGAAACTAAAATTGAAGCAATTAAAACTTGTCCCACACCCACCAATTTGCAACAAGTGCATAACTTCCTAGGACTAGCCCGTTTCTACAGTCGCTTTGTTAAGGATTTTAGCACTATTGCATCTACTCTACGTGCTTTGAGAAAGAAAAATGCACCTTTCATTTGGGGAACAATGCAAGACACCGCGTTCCTTGAGCTTAAAAATTTGCTTACTCATGCACCTTTGCTTGCACTAACCAACTTTGACAAAACTTTTGGAGTGCATTGTGACGCTAGTGGTAATGGTAAAGGTGGTGTGCTAATGCAAGAAAAGCGCCCAATTTCGTACTTTAGTGAGAAACTTTCTGGCGCTCAACTTAACTATCCCATCTATGATAAGGAATTGTATGCTTTGGTGAGAGTGTGACATGTTTGGGAGCATTCTCTCCGTCCACATGGATTTTTTATTCATACCGATCATGAAACTCTCAAATATCTTAAGGGTCAAACTAAGTTGAACAAACGACATGCTAAATGGAGTGAATTCATTGAGTCCTTTCCTTATTTCATCAAATACATTAAGGGTAAATAAAATGTTGTGGCGGATGCTCTTTCCCGCAAATGCATGCTCGTTACTCAACTAGAATTGAATGTTATTGATTTTGAGAACATCAAAGACTTGTATGAGCATGATGTTTCCTTTCCTACTCAGTATGCCAAGTGTCAAGCGAAACCTTGTTGGGAATCCTATTACATGAAAGATGGATATCTTATGGGTGCTAACAAACTTTGCATCCCTGAGTCTTCTCTTCGTTTGTTGGTTTTGTAGGAAGCTCATGGTGGAGGACTTATGGGTCACTTTGGACGCGACAAGACATATGCCACCCTCTACAAGTACTTTTGGACAAAGATGTTTGGTGATGTGGCATGCTTCACCAACCGATGCTCTGCATGTCGCAAAGCTAAGTCAGAAGCTCAATCCCACGGTCTTTACATGCCTCTTCCTATACCATTTCATCCTTGGGAAGACATTAGTATGGATTCCGTGCTTGGTTTTCCACACACTAAATATGGCCATGATTCTGTGTTTGTTGGTGTAGATCGTTTTTTGAAAATGGCTCAATTCATTCCATGCCATAAGACCGACGATGCTTCACATATTGCAAATCTATTTTGTAGGGACATCTTACGGTTACATGGAGTGCCCAAGACCATTGTCTCGGATTGCGAAGTCAAGTTACTTAGCTACTTTTGGAAGACACTATGCGCCAAGCTCGGGATTAAGCTACTATTCTCTTCAGCCTATCACCCACAAACTGGTGACCTAACGGAGGTGACGAACCGGATGCTCTCAACGCTAGTACGTGTGTTGATCAATAAGAATATCAAGGAATGGGAAGGTTTCCTCCCCATCGTCGAGTATGCCTGCAACCGTGCAAGAAACTTCACCATCGGCAAGTCTCCTTTCGAAGTGGTCTATGGCTTCAATCACTTGTCCCCATTGGACATCCTACCTCTACCACTCCAAGAATGCGTCAAAATGGATGCAAGTGCAAGGGCAAGCTTTATCAAGAAAATGCATGAAGACACAAGGCACACAATCAAACATCAAGTGGAACGCATCACCGCCAAGCACAACATCAACAAACACCCCATGGTGTTCAAGACCAGTGACCTTGTATGGCTCCACCTTCGCAAGGAGTGCTTCCCTAACGAGCACAAGTACAAACTCCTACCCCGAGCAAACAGGCCCTTCAAGGTGCTCGAGCGCTACAACAACAATGCCTACAAGATCGACATTCCACATGACAAGTACAACATGAGCGACATCTTCAATGTCAAGGACCTATCCCCTTTCCATGGTGATGAAGATCTTGATCCGAGGACGAATATTCCCCATGGGGGTAGATGATGCGGAGCATCTCACCATGGAGTATATACCATCACATCAAGCCCCAATTGGTCCCATGACTAGAGCCCGCACGCGTGCCATGGAAGCTAAGGTGAACTCACTCCTCTTCGAGCTAGACTTTAATATCAATGGGAATTAGATGCTGCCTCACAATGAAACCCTATGCATCCTCAGGTGTGAGGAAGATGACCACAAAGGATCGAGGAAACACCCCCAAGACCAAGGACGAGAAGGATAAGGAGCCAACACCAAGGGCAACACTCTGGTTGGCCCAGAACTTCCGGCCCGACCGGACCTTCCGGCCAGCCTAGAACCTCCGGCCTTCTAGCGACCCAGGTGCCAGCCCGAGCGTGTAGACATTCGGCTTAGCCCGGAACCTGCCCGGACCCTGTCCGGGAACTTCCGGCCCCCGAAACTTCCGTCCTGCCTCCACCCCGGCCTCAGGACCTAGCGCCAACACTCTGTCCTGCCCGGACCCTGGCCGGGACATGCTTGGAACTTTCGGCACCCGAAATTTCCATCCTGCCTGTGCACACTGGCTTGGCTCAAGGGCCCATGTACCCCTTCGCCCCTATTTCTTCCTAAACTATCAATAGTCCTCTTCCACCTCGAGTTAGGGTTAGCTTATGTTTAGCAAAAACCATTGTTGAGCATAGCTCCATCTACTTCCTTCCCTCATGGGGTGAGACACCTCTATGTGAGAAGATCTGAAGCATATGCCAAGGCCCCTCTAAGGGAAGATCCCCTCGTGGATATCAAGACCCATCTCTCCGGAGTGGGAAGGTTACCGGTACTTGTGTCCATTTGTTGATTTCTAACCTTGTATCTCATGATTCGTTGGATAATTTGGATGTGTGACTTGAGGATCGTCTTTGAGTGTTTGTTTGCCTCTTGATTTTCCTCCCTTTCCCCTCCAAGTGTGAAAGAATTGGGACTCATGGGTGTTCCCCGTATCACAGATCCTCTTCTTCTAGTTCAAATGGGGTGGCAACTTGCAGTATCTCTAATGAATGAATCGTCAAATCCAAATACATCAATGCTAAGCGGGTGATCACTTACTTCAGTGGTGAACAGTTGAGCTTCATGAAGCATGCCCTCAATCATGTCTCTGATGGCAGCCCAGCGGTGAAGAGGCACATAGTGACTCGCTTCCGCAACAACGAGGAAGTCATGGTTCAACGGGGGGATCGGGTTAACCACCAGACCTCCACAAATGATACGATCCTCTGGCCTGGCTCAATCGCAAAGCCCGGTGGGATGAAAGGAGCGGGGTTGAGTGGGTAGTTCGCCATGGCTGTAGAGTTCTTCGAAGGTGGAAGATGTGATGGTGGTGTGATGGACAGAAGCAGGAGAGCCTGGGAATATGGGGCAAAATGCGAAATGTGAGGCACAACTTGGGAAGGATTGAATTTCTTGGGAATCCATTACCATTTTTGCTCTCGTTGCCGCTTGAGGAAAACCTTTGTAGTGTGGCCGTAGAAACCACGGGATAAACATCGGACGGTTGCAGGTGAAGTGTGGATCTTTCGTGTATTGGCCAAGGGAGCAGAACATCCAGTCTTACCGGTTTCCTGCCATCTAACCGGTGATGTGATTATACGAGATGTCTGCACCATTTCCTGTAATAGACAATCAATAACTTTGTGATCTGGTGTCGAGCAATTGAAGCAAATAACGCGGCCATGGGAGGCCGATTTTGAGTGGCCCCATTGTAAATAGTTAGCACAGAGAACCGCCCAATTAGCGGCCAAATCCAAAATCTCCTCTTTTGGATAATTTTCTTGAGCCAAATACGCCTTATGTTTTGTGCCTAAAAAAGGTGTCCAATCATCATGTGTGGGTGCATATTTAAGTGTGGATGTCAGAAAACATTGTGGGGACGAGGGATATGGTAGATCAATTGGAAAATCGAAAGCTCCAAGTGAGACATATTGGGCAAATTGTTTCTCCCCAATTGCCTCAAGTAATAAACAACGCTCTTAAATCCTGATCCGGTTGGTCGGCCCTTGAGTTATGATCAGCTTGATTGGCCCTCGATGGTGTCGGCTCCTTGTTCATGGTTTTCATCGAGGAGGAAGCTTCAGAAGCATTTTTGTTGGAAAACTCATCGAATTGATATGAGTAGGTGCAAATGAACCTTGTGATAAACGACCAATCTTATGTGTGCCAGCACGCTTTCGAAAATCCAAAGACGTATTGATAGCAATCGGGCTACGGCAGTATAATTCTGTCAATTCCTCATCTGCATGCCAAGAAGCATCAGGGATAGTACCTTTAGCATAACACCCATTAAACAAGTGAAAATGGCAAATAAAATCTGGCCAAATGTGATCCTTTAGGCCGTAAATGAAATGACCGACTTTGTTATTTGCCACTGAGAATCTGAATGAACGAGAATTGATGCGACTCACATTGAAACCTTCCCTGATCCCGCCAAGGCAGCATTGTAGGGCAACACCCACTGATTCTCCTGTGAGACAAAAAGAGGCTAAAGAGAAAGAAACAACCAAAAAGAATTCCTTGGCTGTCTTGGGGGGAGAGAAGTGTACCGTTGATCCAAACCTGTTCCTCACCTGGTTGGCTAGGGTAATCCCTGGGGCGAAATCCCAGTGTAAGAGCCCCTCCATCGTAGTCTAATCTAAGAATCACAATTGTAGTGAGTGGATCTGTGGAGAGGGAGGGAGGGAGGAGAGCCATTCTATTTCTCTCTCCATGATTGATACCACCATGGTGAGCGCCATTGATTTCCCTCCAAGAGGTCCTGCGTTCGATTCCCTAGTACACCAATTTTTATGCCATATTTTTCCTCTTATTTTGTACACAGGCACACTCAGCCATTTTGGGCCAGATTTGTTGTTGGGCTTTCTTAGTGCACTACAATCGGCCCGTATGTATTTTTTCGGTCCGTTGCAACTAATCCAATTGTCCAAGATTTTCCATATAATACAAAATGCCATGATTTTTTACATCGCTCATAAATAATTAACCATGCATCGGATTAAAATGATATATATAGATGTAAAATGAGTATAATTTCATGTAGATTCAAAATAACAAGCTTTCATCCATGATAAAAATGCTTAAACTTGTTGTTTGCATTAACTTGCGTAAATAACATGCTAAAATGATTGATTTTGTAACTAATTAACCGTAGCTCCGATTAGAATTAGAAAAATGTGTAGAATCACATGGCACACTTTATTTTACTTTTTAACAAATGTAAAACACGATTAGTTCAGATCTGGACCAAATTCATAATTTGCATATGGTGTCATTTCTGAAATGCTATATGTTGCTTCTGGTCTCATTTAAAATGCCTAGATGATGTACTTGTTTATGATTCACCTATTGCCATGTTTAATACATTTAATCCTGCCGAGTAGATAAATGAGAGTGAACTAAATAATTCAGCGTGGTGTTTCATCAATATGCAACCCATTACATATTAAGCTTCACTTAATGTTTAGTGTTTGATTGTTGTGTGTTGCCAGGCCTTGCGTAATCGTATGGACAAGCATCATATTTGTTTGCGCATCATGTCATGAATATGTTGTGATGTTTACCGTGTGCTAATTGATTGTTTTCGGATTGCTTCTTCTCGATAGAGTTTCGAAACTTATTCAGAGTGTGAGGATTCGTTTGACCATGCTTGTTCGTCTACTTCATGGATTCATTCTTCTTCCAAGCGGGATCTTAGGCAAGATGACCTTTTCCCTAGATACCACTACTATCATTGCTATGCTAGTTGTCTTGATTCTATTGTTATGTCTTGTTACCTACCACTTGAATGTCAATCCTCCCAACATTGCCATGAAAAGCCTCTAACCCCTCCACATCCTAGCAAACCTTTGTTTGGCTGAGTTACCGCTTGCGTAGCCCTTCTTATAGTGTTTCTAGTTGCAAGTGCAGATTGTTTCCATGTGACAACATGGATATCTTGGGATATCATAATATTATTGCTATTTAATTTAATACACATATGTACTTGGTAAAAGGTGTAAGGCTTGGCCTTTTTCTTGGTGTTTTGCTACACCTTTGTCGCCCTAGTTACTTGTGTACCGGTGTTATGTCCATATTGAGCGCTCCTAACATGCTTGGGCATGTTATGGGGACCCACTTGATTTTCGTTTTGGGATAAAACTCTTATGGCAAGGCCCAACATTGGTACTACATTTTCTTAATAACTAATTAAACTTGCATAGGGACTTTTCGAACAACGTGGATAATTAACTAACCTCCGGGCCAGTGCTCCTCATGAGTGTTGGTCCAAAATGGGAAAACTACGGGGCCACCACAGGGCAACTCGAGGTTTGTTTTTACTTGTAGGCTTTCACATCCGGTCGTGTCCTGAGAATGAGATACGCAGCTCCTATCGGGTTCGTCGACACGTCAGGTGGCCTTGCTAGATTTGTTTTACATTTCTCAAACGTCTTGTGCACGGGATTTCAAGGATACTTTGGGCTATCTAAAGGTTGAGGTTTTCCATTGGAATTCTGAGGATACTACAGGCTATCCCGTGGTTGCGGTTTTCCATGCAGTTTGTGGCTAGTTTGTGATGGATGAGTTGGAGCACCCCTACGGGTTTAAATCTTTCTAAGAGTCGTGCCCGTGATTACGTGCAAACTTGTATATGTATTTAACATATGGTCACAGAAAACTTGAAATAAACTGAAATAAAATACACCAACCAAGTGTGTAACTGTGACTATCTCTACTCGTGAGTTTTGAACCGAGAGAGAACACGGTGGGGGTTCTGTTTGGCTTGTAAGTAGGTGTTCAGGATCACTTCTCGATCATTACTAGTTCATGTCCGATTATACGTAGATCCCCCGTTTTATTCTTGTACTCGTAAGTAAACCACATTCAAATGCTTAGTGTTTGATGCAGCCTCACCACTTAACCATACCTCACCCATTAAGCTTTGCTAGTCTTGGTACCCTTGGAAATGAGATTCATGAGTCCCTGTGGCTCACAAATTACTACAACAACAGTTGCAGGTACAGGTAATGCGATTCTTTAATGTGAGAGCGATGCTTGTTATGTTTGGAGTTCTTCTTCTTCTTCTTCTTCTTCAGCGATCTAGGATGGGTTCCAGGCCGACAGCGTGGGATAGCAAGGATGGATGTCGTTTTTATCGTTTGATTTCATCCGTAGTCGGACCCTACTTTTATGTATGATGATTGATATGTATGATTGTATTTGAGATGATCATGATTTAGCCTGTGGCGAGTGTAAGCCAATTCCATATACTCATCTCCTCTTTACATGTACTTGTAACGATATCCATTCTTGTGAAACGACGAGATGCGCTTCTATCCCTATAGAGGTCCTCAAGCCAAAATAAGGATAGGACCGCATCTTGGGTGTTACAGCCTTGCATTGTGTGAGGGTGTGAGGAGAATACGGTGGCCTTAATGGCATCTTGGGGAGCATTGTGCCACCACACCGCTCTAACAAAGACGTAATTACCCTATAAGGGAAGAAACTTGAACGCACATATGCTCACTTGGTGGTTTTGATAATTCATGACAACATACATTGTCTCTTCGACTAATAGTTTTACCTAGTTTATTTTTGATAAAGTACAAAGAGAGAATTGGATGAGGATTGTGAGGAGAATCACCAAGAAAAGAATAAGAGGGGAAGGAATAGGATTGTCCAAGCTTGAAGCTTCAAGACTCTGCATTTTGCATTTTGTGACAAATCACATTTGAGTCCATAGGAAAGCCAATACTATTAAAAGGTGATGAGGTATATATGATGATCTAGTTGCTCAAGTTCTTAGAGATTAGCGTCCAAAAATACTCATGAAATTCTCTCACAAATATGCTGTCCAAACCCAAAAGTCCAAATTCGGTGACACCACCATTTTCCAATAGGCCCTACCAAGTTTGACCTTAGACAGATCCAAAGCCAAACCCTAGCATCTTAGTGCTACCAAGTCTCATTTCCGTGCAACCGGAATAAGTGCCAAACTTTTTGTTATACCATTTCTAAAAATCAGAATTTCTGAGATTTAGGAATCGGTGCCACCGAAAGTTGAAACTCACTAGGCCAGCCAAAATCGGACCCACCGAGATTTATATTGGTCTCACCGAAATGCCAAAATTTGGCACATTTTTCACTAGTTGGTGAAACCGAGTTTTTGCTTCGGTTTAACCGAGTTGGGCAATAATGTCTTGTTGGTTCGATTTTTGGAGATGCCTATATATACCCCTCCACCTACCTCTCACTCATAGAGGAACCACTCGGAACAGACTAACACTTGGCCCATTAATTTTTCTGAGAGAGAACCACCTACACATGTGTTGTGGTTAAGATCTTCCACTCCAACCATATGAATCTTGATTTCTAGCCTCCCCAAGTTGCTTTCCACCCAAGCAACCTCTTCTACCAAGCCAAATCTGTGAAAGAGTGATTGAGTGTTGAGGAGACTATCTTTTGAAGCACAAGAGCAAGGAGTTCATCATACTTACCACATATATTACCTTTTGGAGAGTGGTGTCCTCTAGATTGGTTAGGTGTTGCTTGGGAGCCTATGACTTCGCATAGAGTTGAACCAAGAAGTTTGTAAGGGCAAGGAGATCGCCTACTTCGTGAAGATCTACCCCGAGTGAGGTGATAAAAACAAGTGTAGGTGATCATTTGTAGCATTTTCGATAAGTAAGAGTGTCGAACGCAACGAGGAGCTAGAGGTAGAATTAATATTCTCTCAAGTTCTATCGACCACTGATACAACCCTACGTACGCTAACGCTTACTTTACCTAGAACAAGTATGAAACTACTCTGTGGGAATGGAACTAGAAGTACTTTGTAGATAGTTTTGCAAGATAATAAAGAACATGGAAATAAAAGTTAGGTGTTGTTTTAATAAAATAACAATAAAAGTAAATAGTTTCGCAGAAAGCTTTTTGTGTAACGCAAGAGAAATATTGTCCATAGGAAATTTAATATAACAAGATAGATGCTTGTAGTATGCAATGAGGGAGAGGCATACGCTAACACACTTTCTCTACTTGGATCATGTGCACTTATGATTGGACCTCTAGCAAGCATCCGCAACTACTAAATATCATTAAGGTAAAACCCAACCATGGCATTAAACATCAAGTCCCTTTTACTTCCATACGTAAGCAATCCCCTTACTTGGGTTTGTGTTTCCATCACTCACCAACCCACTGTAAGTGAATCATGAGCATATTGCAAACCCTCCAGTGGGATTCCTTCATGTGTGTGCCTCACGTAAGGCACCTTAGGACAACACCATATCAATATACAACTCATATCAATAACATCATAGCACAATTAACCCGTATGACAAAAGAAATCTACTCAAACATCATAGGATAGCCACACATCATTGGATAATAATATATAGCATTAAGCATCATGTTCAAGTAGAGATTACAGTGGGGAGAAGAGATTTTACACCACTGACTAGAGGTGAAGAGATTTTGTGGTGATGGCAGCGAAATTATTGGTGTAGATCGCCGTCACGATGGATGCCCTGGTGCCACCGGGAGAGAGGGGGAGAGACCCCACTCCTTATTATTCTTCCTTGGCCTCCTCCCTAGGTAGGAGGAGGGTTTCCCCTATGGTCCATGGATGCCATGGATCCCAGAGGGCAGCAGTCCCTCCGAGATTGGATCTCTCTCTGTTTCTCTCATGTTTTCTGACTCCTTCACCGTTTATTAAATATCTGGAGATCCATAACTCCGACCGGGCTGAAATTTTGAGGAGATTTTTATCGCGAAATATCTTTCTTGCGGAGGAAGGAGATCCCCAACCGAATTAAGGGCTGGACACAAGCCATCAGGGCGTGCCCCCTGGTTGTGCCCTATTGCCTTGTGGGGCCCTCGAGCATCGTCTTGCGTTGATTCTGATTCCCAAAATTCACATATATTCCAAAAAATCTCCATAATTTTTATCGCGTTTGGACTTCATTTGATATGGAATTTCTGTGAAAGAAAAATCACACAAAAAATAGGAACTGGCATTTGGCACAAAGGATGACAATCAATAAACAAATCATGCTCTGACTTCGTTACATAATGGTTCACCATACGTGCATGCCACGGGGATAACAAACCTTTAACAAAAATATTTCTACCAATCCAAAATTACTCACTAGCATGACTCTAATATCACCATCATTATCACAAAACTATTGCAAGGAATCAAACATATCATATTCAGTGATCTACAAGTTTTATGTGGGCTTTTATTACTAACCATGTGAATGACCAACTCCTGTTAACTATCTAAATAGATATAAGTGAAGCATGAGAGTTTCATTCTTTCTACAAAATATATGCCCATGCTCTAGCAATATAAGTGAAGAAAAATAGCATTCTAAAAATGGCGGTTTTCTATGTGTAGAGAAACAGGCAATCCAAACTTCAAATGATATAAGTGAAGCACACAAAGCATTCAATAAAGCCATACTCAAAAGATATAAGTGAAGTGCATGAAGCATTCTATAAATCGACAAAGGACTATCTCATACCAGCATGGTGCATTATTAAAAAAAAGCACATGACGCTCCAAGATTTACGCATATCATGTGACGAATAAAAATATAGCTCCAAGTAAAATTACCGATGGTTGTTTAGAAGAAAGAGGGGATGCCTTCCGGGGCATCCCCAAGCTTAGTTTCTTGGGAGTCCTTGAATATTACCTTGGGGTGACTCGGGCATCCCCAATCTTAGTATCTTTCCACTCCTTATTCCTTCATCCATCGTGATCTCACCCAAAACTTGAAAACTTCAATCACACAAAACTTAACAAAATCCTCGTGAGATCCGTTAGTATAATAAAGCAAATTACCACTTTAAGTAATGTTGCAAACCCATTCACATTTTATTATTGCATGGTAGCTACTGCATTATAACTTCTTTATGGCTGATACCACCAATAAAATCGATAGTTTCATCAGGACTAGCAAAACAATGCATCAAAAACAGAATCTGTCAAAAACAGGATAGTCTCTAGTAATCTGAACATTCACCATACTTCCGTAAATCTAAAAAATCTGAAAATTTAGGACATGGTCAAGAATTTGTATATCGCTATTGTGTAAAATTTCAAAAACTTTTGATATTCCAGTAAAAAATGTAAATTTAGGCACTACACCCAAAGTTTCTGTTTTTGCACTACACACACCAAAAAAGCAAGCTAATCATCCTAAAGGCAAATCTTGGCACGTTATTTTTATAATACAATGGATTTGTGCAAGGGGGTAATTATTTTTGTTGAAAAGTTTCTGTAATCAAGATTCGCGAAGTTAAAATGGCCATGAACAAAGTTCAAGGCTAGCCCCCACTTCAATGTTGCTCGTCTTTCTCACTTTCACTTTTGTTTTTGAAAAAGTTTTAAGTTCCCCACTTTATTTTATTTTTATTATAAAAAATCACACAACAGAATAAAATGACTCTCTAAAAATTCCAGGTTGTCTCCCTGGCAGCGCTTTATTTAAAGCCATTAAGCTAGGCATAAAGTGCTCAAGTAATTGATCCACCCAGATCCCAAGGTGTATCAAAGCCAATTTTAATTAACAATGATTTGTAATTTAGTAGTGAGAACAAAGTAACAAATATCATGCAACAACGAAGTCTAACTCTCTTCGTATGCATCGGCATGTCATAATAGAACAATTCATGCACACAAAGTAAAGGCCACTTCATAGTATAAACAGTTTCTTGCAATTTTATCATATTGGAAACATAGAGCGGTAGAGATGTAGTTCCTCTCTCATAATAACTAAAAGTAGGAGCAGCAAGCATATCCATACTATATCTATCAAAATCATCATGTGTGATAGTAAAAGGCAACCCCTCTATATAATCCTTAATAAGTGCAAACTTCTCCGATATAGTGTAGTTGGGAGAATTCAAAAAGATAATAGGACTATCATGTGTGGGTGCAATAGCAACAATTTCACGTTTAACAAAAGGAACTATGGCAAGTTCATCTCCATAAGCATCATTCATATTGACATCATGGCCACAAGCATAGCAAGCATCAAGTTCATCAAAAAGGGATATTTCAACCGAATCCAAGGGATCATAGCAATTATCATAGCATTCATCCTTCGGTAAGAACGAAGGGAAATTAAACAATGTATGAGTTGAATAGTTACTCTCATTAGAAGGTGGGTACGGGTAGCTAATCCGCTCTTCCTCCTTTTGTTCTTCCCTCTCCTCCTCATCTTTTTCATCTAATGAGATCACAATTTCATTAACTTCCTCTTCCATAGGTTCCTGCAAAATATTAGTCTCTTCCAAGGCAGCGGTCATTCTTTCAATAAATTCTTTAATATAAGCATTAGAAGCATAGTTTTCGTAGCAATATTTAAGTATGACAAAAATTTCAGATTTGTAGAGAGTAGCATAATACTTTTCAATGAAAGAAGCAGTTTCATAGGCACCCTTAGAAGCAACAAATTCTTCAATTTGTTCAACATCATTATAGCAATAGGCCTCCTTGACATAAGAGGATAATATTTCATTATCATTAAACACACATTGGTAGGGAAGGTGTTTTTAGCTTCTTTAGAGCAACAAGTAAAGTCATAAATTTCACATAGATTCCAAGCATAGCAACACAAAGTATTAATTTATGCCACAAGAGTTTCCCTTGTTGAGATATGCGGTGTCGCACATAATGAGCATGCTCATTTAATGATTTTCCCTCAACTAAGCTAGTTGGGTATTCAGCACGAGCACAAGTGGATCGAAGATGACACAAGTAATATTCTTTGGTGGTACGGAACACTAGTGGTTCCTCAACTTTTGGAGCTGCAAGTACATCTATTTTTTTGGTATTTTGCGTTTCCTACCCATATCTAAAGATAGAAAACAAGTTAATAACAGACAAAAATTACTTAGTGATAATGCAAAGGTCTTGATAACCCCACGCTATTGCTCCCCGACAATGACGCCATAAAAAGGTCTTGATAACCCACAAGTGTAGGGGATCAATTGTAGCCTTTCTCGATAAGTAAGAGTGTCAAACCCAATGAGGAGCTAAAGGTAGAACAAATATTCCCTCAAGTTCTATCGACCACCAGTACAATTCTATGCATGATTAACGTTCGCTTTACCCAGAACAAGTAAGAAACTAGAAGTACTTTGTAGGTGTGACAGGATAGGTTTGCAAGATAATAAAGAGCATGTAAATAAAAACTAGGGGCTGCTTAGGTAAAGAAACAACTAAGTTAGTCTTAGTAGACAGCTTTTTGTCACAAGAAAGTTATTTGTCCCTAGGCAATCGATAACTAGACCGATAATCAGTATTGCAATTTTATATGAGGGAGAGCTATAAGCTAACATAGTTTATCTACTTGGATCATATGCACTTACGATTGGAACTCTAGCAAGCATCCGCAAATACTAAAGATCATTAAGGTAAAACCCAACCATAGCATTATAAGGTATCAAGTCCTCTTTACTCCCATATGCAACAACCCACCTACTCGGGTTTATGCTTTTGTCACTCAAGCAACCCGCCATAGGCAAATCATGAACACATTGCAACACCCTAAAGAGAGGATCCCTCATGCGTGGGCAACACGGAGAGCGCCATAGGAAAACACCAATATAAAACATGCAACTCAACCCAAGCATGATCATCAATCAACCCATAGGACAAAAAGGATCTACTCAAACATCATAGGATAGCCATACATCATTGGGAAATAATATATAGTGTTGAGCACCATGTTTAGGTATAGATTATAGTGGGGATAAGGGGTGTTACACCGCTTCATAGAGGGGAGGAGAGTGGGTGATAACGGAGGCAAAGTTTTTGGTGTAGATCGCCATCACGATGATGGCCCCGACGGCGTTCCGGTGCCACCGGGAGAGAGGGGGAGAGAGAACCCCTACTTATTCTTCTTCCTTGGCCTCCCCCTAGATGGGACAAGGGTTTCCCCTCTGGTCCATGGCCTCCATGGCGGTGGAGGGGCGAGGGCCACTCCGAGATTGGATCTCTCTCTCTGTTTCCTTCTGTTTTCGCATTACCAGATTCTCGACTTTCATCGTTTCTTAAATTCCTGAAGAACCGTAACTCCGACTAGGCTAAAATTTTAACACAATTTTTATCTTGGCATTATCTTTATTGCGGTGAAAGAAGGGCACCAACCGCCTTAAGGGTTGAGCACAAGACACCCTAGCGTGGCCAGGGGGTAGGTCATGCCTTGTGAGCTTGTGGTCCCCTAGGGCATCGTCTCTCATTTATTCTTTTTCCCAAAAATCACATATATTCCAAGAAAATCTCCGTAAGTTTTTATCACGTTTGGACTTTGTTTGATATGGATTTTCTGCAAAACAAAAAACATACAACAAACAGGGACTGGCACTAGGCACTGGATCAATACGTTAGTCCCAAAAATAGTATAAAAAGTTGCCAAAAGTATATGAAAGTTGTAGAATATTGGCATGAAACAATCAAAAATTATAGATACAATGGATACATATCAAACAACTCTAAGGGTAAGGTACTCGTCTTGGTAAGGTGGCCATATCTCATGATAGTTCTATTCAAAATGTCATGCTTCTTGAATCCCTTGGCTACAATATTCTTTCCGTATCTAGACTAGCCAACTTCGGATTCAATCTGCTATTCACTAAAGTGGATTGCCAAGTGTTTAGTCAAGACAATCATAGCATGGTCTTTACCCGGTTCCGGAGAGGTGATCTATACATTGTAGATTTCACTAAGATATCCAAACCTCGTAGTTGTCTTATTGCAAAATTTTCTAAAGGTTGGCTTTGGCATAGAAGGCTAGGACATATTCGTATGCGTAATATAGACAAGATCATCAAAGGTGATCATATACTTAGTTTTAAAGATGTTGTCTTTGACAAAGATAGACTTTGTAGTGTTTGTAAGGCAGGAAACCAAGGGGTGAAAGTCATCATGTAAAGAACATCATGACTACTAGGATTCCACTCGAGTTGCTTCATATGGATCTCTTCGGTCTCAATGATTACAAGAGCCTCAGTGGAAATTCCTTTGGTATAGTTATAGTTGATGATTTTTCCAGATTTACTTGGATATTCTTTCTTGATGACAAGCCGCAAGTACAAAAGATCTTCATGAACTTCGTTCGCAAAGCCCAAAATCAATTTGAAGTGAAGATCAAGAAAATTTGGAGCAACAATGGATCAGGGTTCAGGAACACCAATGTGCATACCTTTCTTGACGAAGAAGGTATCTCACATGAGTTCTCGACTACGTACACACCTCAACAAAATGGAGTTGTTGAGAGGAAGAACCGGACTCTCATAGATATGGCTAGAACGATGCTTCATGAATACAAGGCGCCAAGACACTTTTGGGAAGAAGTCGTGGAAACAACTTGTCATGCAACAAACCGACTCTACCTACACAACCTTCTCGGTCAAACGGCATACAAGCTACTCACCAGTAACAAACCCCAAGTTGGATACTTTCGGATATTTGGGTCCAAGTACTACATTCTTGATGAGCACCATCTTTCTAAATTTGCTCCTAAATATCATGAAGGCTTCCTACTTAGTTACGAATCAAACTCTCACACCTACCGTGTCTACAACAACTTCACTCGAAAAGTTGAAGAGACGGTAGGTGTGAAGTTTGATTAGTCTAATGGTTCACAAGTCAAACAATTGTCAAATGATGTAGGAGATAAGGAACCTTTCGAAGCCATTCAAGACTTGTCCATTGGCAAGATTCGTCCCATGCAGGTAAAGGAAAGTACTTCATCAACCCACAACCCAAACGGAAGCTCCTACCTCGCACCAAGGCTAACCACAAAACGACATGGAGCTATCCACAAGCGATACATGATAAGATGAAGATGATGAAGATATACATCATGATGATCCACCACAACCTCCTTTAGCACCACCTCAAGGAGATGACACCTTCAACAACAACGAAGAAGAAGATGGTGATGAGGAAGCTCCACCATCCAACAAGCAAAAGCTACCATGGGTTCGAGCAAGAGTGAACAAGAATCATCCCTTAGAGCAAATATTTGGCGACATACAAACCGGGAGAATCACTCGCTTTAAAACTCGCTTAGCTAAATTTTGTGATCATTACTCATTTATCTCTAGTATTGAGCCTATGAAGGTTGAAGAAGCACTTGCATACCCGGATTGGGTGTATACTATGCATGAAGATCTACACAACTTCGACAGGAATGAGGTGTGAACACTAATGGAGAACCCCAAATATGAGCACAACATCACTGGAACAAAATGGGTGTTTCGAAACAAGCAAGATGAAGATGGTCAAGTGGTACGCAACAAGACACATCTACTAGCACAAGGTTACGCTCCAATCGAAGGTATGGACTACAGTGAGACCTCCCGCCCCGTTGCTAGACTTGAAGCTATTCGAATACTTCTTGCTTATGCAAATCACCATGATATTACTCTTTACCAAATGGATATCAAAAGTTCTTTTCTGAATGTTTAAATTGAGGAGGAAGTTTATGTTAAACAACCTCCCGGCTTTGTGAGCTCTAAGAAACCTAATCATGTTTACAAACTTCGTAAAGCTCTCTATGGTCTTAAGCAAGCCCCGCGAGCTTGTTACAAATGTCTCACGAAGTTTCTTCTTCAAAAGAGTTTTGAAATTGGTAGAATTGACACAACCTTGTTCACTAAAAGTGATAGAGGCAAAGGTGTCCCTTCTTGCAATGAGATGGTGGCTATCATTTTTTGTGGAGTAGACTTTGACGATCCGACTATGAACCTGCAAGGACGTCGTGCCTTAGCAATCGCTAAACCAACTCCAAGAGGTTATTGACCACGCCAGAGCACAATCAACCTAACCACGGAGGTCTATTTCCTGTACGCAAACAAAGAACAAGCAAGAAAATGAGATTGCAATCTGGATACTGTGAATATAAGAGGAAAGCTTAATTGCTGAAAGTGGGGTTCTGTGACGTCTTGGTCTGGTCGGGGAACACAAACGAAGGACGCAAAGTTGCACCTATGGTGAACTTCTAATCTAAATGAAACCCAAGTCTAAATGGCGCCCTAAGGGCTGTAGATGTGGGAGAATATAGGGAAAATCCATGACCCCTTTGAGGAGGGGTCCAACCCTAACCCCGTTTGCCCGAACATACGGACTCTAAAAACAGCCTATAAAGTGGTATTTCCAAATTACATGGGCCTGGCCCAAAAAAAGGTGATGTGACACCTATAATAGCCTATGGACAAAATTTATAAAGTGACATATTGAATATTTCGTCCAGGCCTTCATGCTCTCATTATGATGGCTTCAAAGATCAAAGATACCACTGGAAACTCCATTGTTCCTTCCCGTGCGCTCACCTTCTTCTCCATGCTTGATCCTGCTCCAATGGCCATCCTTCTTGTCGATGCTAGGTCCTTCATTCATAAGTAAAACAAAAGTATCTAATTTAGGCAGCATCATATGTTCATGAACATTAGAAGGATTTCCAAGAAACGAAAGTACCTGATAATTTAGTTGGCGTGCACGGGCTCTCGTAACTGGTCCAATATGCGTAGATGGTGGGGATGTGGGTGTAACATTAGTAGGGATATCCTCATCATCCTCCCCTTCTTGAAATGAAGTCATCCTCAACGGAAGCACATCTTCCTAACCAAAACAAGGCTTCAAATTTGCAATGTTAAAAGTGGGACTAACCCCAAACACTGCAGGAAACTCAAGTTTATATGCATTATCATTTATTTTCTCTAACACCTTAAAAGTACCATCAGCACGAGGCATTAGCTTTGACTTGCGCAAATCAAGAAATCTATCCTTACGCACATTGTCATTCCCAAGATGCGATCCTATCCTTATTTTGGCACGAGGGCCTCGACAGGGATAGAAGCGCATCTCGTCATTTTGCAAGAATGGATATCATTACAAGTACATGTACAAAAGAGATGAGTATATGGAATTGGCTTACACTCGCCACAAGCTACATCAATATCACATAAAACAACATATTCAAACATCATACAAAAGAGCAGGGCCCGACTACGGACGAAACCATACGATTAAATGACATCCATCCTTGTTATCCCAGGCTTCCGCCTGGAACCCATCCTAGATTGAAGAAGAACAAGAACAAGAACAAGAACTCCAAATCAAAACAAGTATCGCTCTCACGTCAATCATCGCATTACCTATACCTGGAATTGTTGTTGTAGTAATTTGTGAGCCACAGGGACTCATCAATCTCATTTCCAAGGGTATCAAGACTAGCAAAGCTTAATGGGTGAGGTATGGTTAAGTGGTGAGGCTACAGCAAGCAACTAAGCATATATTTGAGTGGCTAACTTACGAATATAGAAAGTAAAGTATGGTGGACTACGCATAACGGACGTGAACTAGTAATGATCACTAACTGATCTTCAACACCTACTTACATTAAAACATAACCCCGCCTTGTTCTCTCTGGGATAAGGACTCACGAGCAGAGACAGTCATGGTTTAATTGCCACAGAACCATTAAAACACACACGGTTGGTGTATTTTAATTGAGTTTACTTCAAGTTTGCTATGACCAGGTGTTAAACAAAATATCCAAGTTGCCACAGAACCGCAAGCACGGCTTTCCGAAAGATTTAACCCTGCAGGGGTGCTCCAACTCGTCCATCACAAGTTAACCACACGCCATAGGAATAACGTCGACCACGGATCTCGTGATCTTCCTAGACAATTCCAAAGGAAACCGACACCTCGAGATAGCCCGAAGAAGATCGGAGTTCCTCACGCAAGACATTCAAGAACGGTAAAACAAATCTAGCATGGCCTCCCGGCGTGTCGATGAACCCGATAGGAGCCGCGTATCTCATTCTCAGGACACGATAGATAAGCGAAGCATACGGTGGCCTGATAGACATCTCCCGAGTTGCCCGGGGTTGGCCCCGCACGGTGCTCTAGTTTGGACCAACACTTATGAGGAGCACTGGCCTGGGTTGTTGATTAAAGATCTGCGTGTGCCGACAGGTCCCTATGCAATTTTATTAGTTATTAGGCAAATGTAGTACCAATGTTGGGCCTTGCCAAATAAGTTTTATCCCAAAACGAAAATCAAGGGGCTCCCATAACGACCCCGAGCATGTTAGGAGTGCTCAATTATGGAACATAACACCGATTCACAAGTAACTAGGGGCGGCAAGAGTGGAACAAAACACCGAGCAAAAGGCCAAGCCTTCCACCTTTTACCAAGTATATATGTGCAACAAAAGAATGTCCATTTTGACACATGGAAGCAATTGCACCTGCAGCTAGAAACGCTATAAGAAGGGTTGAGCAAGCGGTAACATAGCCACACAATGGTTTGCTGGGAGGTGGTGGTTAGAGGCTTATCATGGCAATGTTGGGAGGCTTGACATACAAGTGGTAGGTATCGAGACATAATGATGGAAATGAGACAACTACCATGGCAACGATAGTAGTGCTATCCAGGGAAATGTGCCATCTTGCCTAAGATCCCGCTTGGAAGAAGAACGAATCGATGAAGAAGACGATCCAGCATAGTCGAACGAATCCTCACACTCTGAACACTTTCGGAACTCTATCAAGAAGGAACAATCCAAAAACAAAAATCAACACACGATACACCACAACATATATATGACCTGAAGCGCAAACAAATATGATGCATGTCCGGTTTAAACATGCAAGGCATGGCAAATCACATCGACAACTACTACACATTAAGTGAAGCTCAATATGCAACGGGTTTCAAATTGATGAAACTCCACAATCGGTTATTTAGTTCACTCCTGTCTAGGTACTCATCAGTATTAAATGTTGTTAGACATGGCAAGAGGTGAAGCACAAACAACTACATCACCTAGTCACTTTAAATGAGGCCAGAAGCAACGAATAATAATTCCGAAACGACCTCATATGCATATTTTAAGTTTGGTCCAAATCTGAACTAACCATATTTTAGAGTTATTAAACAGCAAAATAAATGTCACCATGAGATTCTACACATTTTTCTAGTCAAGTTACATATACAAAACATTTGCATCGGAGCTATGGTTTAAAAGTTATTAAACAATTCATTTTGACATGGCATTAATGCAAAAAACAATGGAAACAGAAAGTTAATCATTTTTATCACATGCGGGAACTGGAAATTGTGAATCTACGAAATTCTAGTCATTTTACATATATAAAGTTTTTACATGCGATGCACGGATGAAAAGTTATTAATGCATGAAGAACGGGGGGTTTCTGTAATTTTATTATTCACTGGTTAATTGTCAAATTCGTTAACAAGAAAAAAAGGTAACGAGTTGAATCCGCAGACTGACGGTCTCAACAGGGGTCGTAGCATAACTAAATTGTGCCCACGGCATCTAATAGCAGAGAGCTTGGGCTTCGCGGGATGCTCACCGTGGGCGAGGTCGCGCTGCTGGGCTGGCGGAGGGCGGCCACGCTGCGCTCCTGGCGATTGACGGGCGGGCGGCCATCTCGTTCTCCACAAAGCAAATATGACGATGGGGCACGATTCTTCACCGGATCGAGAGCAAGAAGCAGCGGGGTTCTGATCCTCGCCGGATCAGGAGGCGGGGCGCGACAGCGGTCCGGATCCGTCTGTTCCCGGTGACGAGAAACCATGTGGGCACGAATGGCGACTCCATGGTTGGCGGCTCCATGGCTGCTCCCTGGGCACAATAGGAGAGAGAGGTTAGGGGACAGGGAGAGCCATGGTTAACAGGGGAAGGAGAAGAGGGACGACGACCTGCTGGCAGCTCGGGCGGGAGTTGTTGGTCGGCGGGATCCGGGAGGCGAGGCCTTGGGGTCCTTCGATCCCATCGGGAGGAGGGAGATTTGGGATGAACTTGTCCTCGGGCGGCGGCGGCGGATTCAGACGGGCTCAGGCGGGCCTTAGATGGGCCGCAGCAAACCTGGCACGGGGGAGGCTGCTGGCGGCGGCTAGGGGTACGGATTTCGAGGCAGGAAGGGAGGAGGTCAAATTAGGCAGGTGGAGTTGCCTTAAATAGGAAAGAGGGTTAGGGTTAGCTGATTGGCTCTGTTTTCGGACCGTTTGATCTCGATCAGACGGTCCGGAAGCGAAGGGGGAACTAGGTGGGCTTGTGGGCTGTGTAAGTGGGCTTGGTGGGGATGAGAGGGAGGTTTGCGGCCGGCTGACACGATGTTTTAAAATACCGAAACAACCGATGACCACACTGCTAAAGCCATCCGTTGAGGTACCAAACAACCTCTCATTGCGACGAAATTTGGCAGGCGGTCCACCTACAATAAATTAAGACCGCTCGCCAATTTTCGACCCAATCCAAGAAAGTTTAATATGCACTTTAAAATCAATATTTTATCGATGTCGCGGGCGCGTGCATATGTGGGTGGACTCGAAACGATCGACGACATGAATGAAAGAGAACCGGCAACTAATAACGGATGCGAGTTTTCTAAAACGAGTGTGGATGGTATGCAGATGATGCAAATGATGCAATGATGAATGTGACAACCAGACGAATCAGACAACAGGAATGGAATAAAATGGGAATCTTCTCGAGCGTCGGTCCCGGGCTGTTAGAGAAATGTAACCAAACAAAATCTCCAGGTGCAAAGAAAACATGTTTTCTACCCTCTTCTCCAGCAAGGATATATTTAGCATTCATACGCTCAATGTTATCCTTAGTTACCTCATGGAATTTGAAGATCAATCCAGCATGTTGTTTAGCATCAAAATTAACCTTCTCCAAAGATGGAAGAGGCAACAAATCAATAGGCGCATGAGGTATGAAACCACACACAATTTCAAAGGGGCACGTCTTAATAGTAGAATGCAATGAACGGTTATAAGAAAATCTAATATGAGGCAAGCATTCTTCCCACATTTTCAAGTTATTCTTCAAAACAGCCCTAAGCATAATAGACAATGGTCTATTGACTACTTCAGTTTGTCCATCAATTTGGGGGTGACATGATAGTATGAAAAAGCAGTTTAGTCCCCAACTTAGCCCATAAACATCTCCAAAAAAGGCTAAGAAATTTAGCATCATGATCGGAAACAATTGTATTTGGCACACCATGCAAGAAAATAATTTCACGGATGAACAAATCAGCAACATTAGCAGCAGCATCACTTTTATGACATGGTATAAAGTGTGCCATTTTTGAAAATGTATCAACGACAACAAATATGTTATCCCTCCCCTTCTTTGTTCGAGGTAAACCTGAAATAAAGTCCATCGATATATCCTCCCAAGGAACACTAGGTATAGCAAAGGCATATATAAACCACGAGGATTGAGTCGTGACTTAGCTTTTTGACATATAGAGCAGCGAACATCAAAACGCTCAACATCCTGTCTCATATTAGGCCAAAAGAAATGTGTAGCAAGTACGTCCTATGTCTTCTTCAAGCCAAAATGTCCCATTAATCCTCCTCTATGTGCCTCCTGCAACAACAAAGGACGAACGGAGCTAGCTAGAATGCATAGCTTGTTAGCAAGGAACACAAATCCATCTTTGATGACGAACTTGTTCCATGTCCTCCCTTTTTTACAATGCGGCAACACGTCTTTAGATTCAGCATCATGCACATATTGATCTTTGATGGTCTCCAAGTCAAATATTTTAAAGTCAAGTTGTGAAAGCATAGTATAACGATGAGACAATGCATCAGCAATAACATTTTCTTTACCCTTCCTGTGTTTAATGACAGAAGGGAAATTCTCAATGAATTCAACCCATTTAGCATGTCTATGGTTCAGTTTTTCTTGACTTTTAATATGTAACAAAGATTCATGATCAGAATGTATAACAAATTCTTTGGGCCATAAATAATGTTACCATGTTTCCAATGTCCGAACAAGAGCATATAATTCCTTATCATAAGTAGAATAATTCAGACTAGGTCCACTCAATTTTTCGGCAAAGTACACGACAGGTTTACCATCTTGTAATAACACTCCTCCTAATCAAATTCCACTAGCAACATATTCAAGCTCGAAAGTCTTACTAAAATCAGGAAGTTGGAGTAAAGGAGCATGTGTTACTTATCTTTCAAGACCATGAAGGCTTCTTCCTATGCGGTACCCCAAGCAAAAGGCATGTCCTTCTTTGTAAGCTCATTCAGAGGTGCAA
The DNA here is from genome assembly GCA_022496015.1 of Hordeum marinum. Taxonomy (NCBI): domain Eukaryota; kingdom Viridiplantae; phylum Streptophyta; class Magnoliopsida; order Poales; family Poaceae; genus Hordeum; species Hordeum marinum. The sequence continues at coordinate 292,990,393 of CM039678.1, read as the reverse complement.
CAATGGTGTTCAGATCTCTCACAGAATGCCTATAGAAACCAGCAAAGCCAATAAAACTCCTCACTTGTGTGACCGTTTTGGGCTGCGGCCAACTCTCAATAGCTTCAAGCTTGGCTTTATTAACTTCAATTCCTTGAGAGTGACAACATAGCAAAGAAAAGATACTCAGTCGATGCAAAAGGTGCACTTACCAAGGTTACCAAACAAACATGCATCACGTAGAGCAATAAAGACGCTCAACGACGGTACCGTGTTGGTCCTAGGCTAGACCGTACTAGAGACGCGAGCCTAGAACACCAACAAAAGCACGACGCTACACGTAATCAAGGGAGGAGCACACTCTAAAAAATCTCTTCTTTTTTGCGCTCTTTTTTTGTAGAAAATCATTATAATGGCGAGTGTCTCAAAACTCTTCCCAAGATGTATAAACAAAATAGGCACAAAACAAATTGACTAATTTTTCTTCGGGAGCGATTTGGGGCTGCGACGACCAAAAATTGCGACAAAAAATCACTATGATGGCGAGTGTCTCAAAACACTTTGGAAAGCCTAAAAGCAAGATAGGGAACTAATATTTTTACCTACTGAATTTTTGGCCTAAAAACTGTCCAGGGGTCTCCAGACTCTTTTTATTCGAAACCTACTCTACCAAGGAAATCAAAAACTGAAAACAAAGGGGTCTCGAAATCAAACCTAATACGTGATGGACTCGGATTGGTGGCAGATCTGTGGTGGTATATATGGACACAAATGGATGGTGATGGTGGGTGGTGATATATGGCAAGGATGACAATGATGGTGGGTGATGGTATATGGCAACTCTGATGATGGTGATGGGTAATGGTATATGGCGGCAGTAAAGATGGTGCGGTGGCATCGTGACACCTTGCAAACAGAACTCAAAACTCTAAAGGACTAGACCCTAAGACCAGCAACTCGACATGACGATGCAACCGCAAATTCAACAAAGCAAAAATACTGATAATATTATGCAAAGGCTCGTATTGGTTCGGATATGATGAACTAAACCTTCTTTTTGGGGCTTTTTCGTCGACAATAGGTATGAAGAACAGATGTAATCTAACTACGAAAAATGGTAAAATCTCACCGAGCAACCTGGAAATCCGATACCACTTTATAGAGGCAAAGGTGTCCCTTCTTTCGATGAGATGGTGGCTATCGTGTTTGGTGGAGTAGAGTTTGACGATCCAACTACAAACGTGTGAGGATGTCATGCCTTAGCAATCGCTAAACCAACTCCGAGAGGTTATTGACCACGCCGGAGCACGATCAACCTGACCACGAAGGTATATTTCGTACATGCAAACGAAGAACAATCAAGAAAATAAGATTGCAATCTGGATATTGCGAATATAAGAGGAAAGCTTTATTGCTGAAAGTGGGGTTCTGTGACGTCTTGGTCTGGTCGTGGAATACAAACGAAGGACGCGAAGTTGCAGCTATGGCGAACTTGATATAAAAAAAGACCCAAGTCTAAATGACTCCCTAAGGGCTGTATATATGGGGGAATAGAGGCGAATTTTGTGATCCCTTGGAGGAGGGGTCCGAAACCAACCCTAACTTTGTTTCCCCACACATACGGATGCTATAAACAGCATATAAAGTTGTATTTCAGAATTACATGGGCCTGGCCCAAAAATAAGGTGATGCACCACCTATAATAGCCTATGGACAAAATTTATAAAATGGCATCTTGAATATTTCGTCCAAGCCTACAGACTCTCATTATGGTGGCTTCAAAGTGCGAACATCACCACTTGAAACTCCATTGTTACTTCCCGCACGTGCACCTTCTTCTCCATGCTTGATCCCGCTCCAATGGCCATCCTTCTTGTCAATGTTATGTCCTTCATTCATAACTAAAACAGAAGTATCTAATTTAGGTGGCATCATATGTTCATGAACATTAGAAGGATTTCAAAGAAACGGAAGTACCTGATAATTTAGTTGGCGTGCACGGGCTCTAGTAACTGGTCCAATATGTGTAGCTGGTGGGGATATGGGTGTAACACTAGTAGGGATGTCCTCATCAAAAGGAGTTAATGATGAATTATTTGTGTGCCAAATTTATGTGGATGATATTATCGTTGGATCTACTAACCCGCATTTTAGTGAGAAATTTGGAAGGTTGATGTCCGAGAAATATGTGATGTCTATGATGTGTGTGCTAAAAAACCTTGGTTTGCAAATCAAGCAAACGAGAGAAGGAACATTTATCTCTCAAACCAAGTATACCAAGGACATGATCAAGAAGTTCAACATGCAAGAATCTAAAGGTATGAAAACTGTTGTACCTACTAGTCGACATGTTGACCTCACCAAGGAGGACAAACCGGTTGATGAAAAGGTATATCGGTCAATGGTTGATTCATTGCTACCATGCTTGACCTCACCAAGGAGATTTCCTGTATCACCAAGGAGGACAAACCGGTTGATGAAAAGGTATATCGATCTAAAGGTATATATATATGTGTGCCTCATGTCCCGATATCATGCTTATTGTGTGCATGTGTGCTAGATATCAAGCTGCTCCTAAAGAGTGTCATCTTAAGGCCGTGAAAAGAATTGTGAGATACTTGATACATACACCAAACTTTGGCATTTGGTATTGATCGATGTCTACTATGCAACTTTATTCTTGTAGACTGTGTTGGGCCTCCAAGCATAGAGTTTTGTAGGACAGTAGCAATTTTCCCTCAAGTGGATGACCTAAGGTTTATCAATCCGTGGGAGGTGTAGGATGAAGATGGTCTCTCTCAAACAACCTGCAATCAAATACAGGAAATCTCTTGTGTCCCCAACTGTAACAGCCAAAGTGAATACCCTTGTAATATTCCATGTATGACCTCCATGTTTGCCCTCACGTGTTAGGTTTAATAAAATTGCTTCATGACATTTTGCATCATGTCATCATAATCATCATCTCTTGTTTGCATCATATGCATGTTGTGTGTGTTGTTATGTGAGTATATGTTGTGGAGAGGTGTGCTTGCAAGTGAGGATTGTGTGTTGTGTGGATCATCTCCCCAATTCTTTACAAACTTTGCCTCATCTCATTTAATAGCAATACTATATATGTAGTGATTTCACTTGCCTATTCATCTCAAACAAAATGTTGCACTTCTCCTAAATAATCTATCGAGCATCTTGACATAGCTCTCAACCATGTTTTAATTTATTGCCTATTGAATCTTTGCAAATCATATTCCTATAGTAAATATATGTGAATTGTTTTATTTTCTCTAAAACTTCCCAAACTAATTTTGTTAAAAAGGGTATATTTTTGTGACTGTAAAACTATTTTTTCTTTCTCAAAGACTCTCTTTCAAATTCCCTCACATTTAAGTGTTGGTTGTTGTTTTATTGAAAAGAGTAATACCTTTTAATTCTGGAGTGTGACATGGCAACCCTAGCTGGGCCTCTCCTGGCCCAGCAGTAGCAGCAGCGCAGCCCAACTTGCCTCCTGCACCAGCCCAGTGCTCCTCCTCGTTGGTAAGTCCAGCATGGAGGCCAGAGATGACCCCACTCGCAGTCTCTCCTCCCGTTTCTTTTCTTCCTCCTCACAACCTCCCCCTCTCACAGTAAAACTACAGAGGACAAGGGCACATGGCCACGGTAGCCACGGACCCAAGCCCCCTCCCCCTATAAAGCCAGCCCATCGCCCTCTCCTAGGGTTCCTCCTTCCCTTCCCTCACGCCGCTACCTCTCTTCCCTTTCACTCTGCCTTCCTGGTAGCTGCAACATGTGGGCAGAGAGAGATTCAGAGAGAGCTGAGTGAGGTTTAGGGAGAAGCTCGCCACCGTCGTCGGCACCCTCGACTCCGATGCCTTCCTCCGCTCCTTATAAGATCTCTAGAGGTTCCCCGATGTCGCCCTTGACCAATTCCTAGAGCTAGCAGGAGGGGACCACCTCTCCATCGTTGCCTCGTCCTCGTCTTCTTCGCACACCAGAAGCCCTGCAGATTAGCATCGCCTTCGTCAAACGCCGCATCATCCACCTCTTCGGCCTCCGCGGGCATGTTTGACTTCATCAGCAGCCCCGGGGTGAGCCGTCGATCCTCCCCATCCCCTTCCTGCGTTATGTTCTCATTAGAATAGCAGATCTGAGCGGCTTCGAGTCCCTCCTAAATGGATAGGCAGGTAGTGCACTCAAGTTGGTACCTTTGTCATGTCGTGCCTCGCCCCCGCGCTCCTCTGTTGTCGCTATGCGCCTCGCCGAGTCATGCCTGAGTCGAGCTCTTGCTCGTGCGTGACCATGCACACACACACACAACACCAGTGGGCAGCAGCCGCTCACTCCAGCGCTCGTACGCCAGTCTTGCACCCCCCACCGGCCCTCTAGAGTTGCTTTTGGCACTACCTTCGCCAATGTTGTTGCAGAGCCCCATCTCCGAGCACACACGTGCAGACCGCGCGCACACGTTGCCTCGCCATTCCCAGCCGTGAACAAAGCGAATCCAGCTCTTTGTATTATCTTCAGTTTCGTCAAACCCAACCCTATGGTCCGGTCAATAGGGGTCGAACCCCTCTGTTGGCATGAGCCCCTTCCTAGTGCAGCTGGTTTGACCGAGCCCACTTAACCCAAGAGGTCGTGGGTTTGAATCCCCATGGAGCCCTTTTATTTCTTTGCCTCGCATTTTCCTTGTGTGAGTGATAGTGGGCCCAGGGCCCACATGTCACCCCCTGGGGCCCCTGGTGACTATGCTAGGTGGGCCCTCTCTTTTTATTTTGTTTTTGTGTTGTATTATTTCTATGTTTTTAGTATATTCCTTTTAGGGTATATTTTCCAAATCTGGATGCTCCTGTTTTTGTCTGTCGCCATTTAGGGACATTCCACTTTAGGCATATACTAGGTTTTAAGTGGCTCTGTAAATTTTCGAATGTAAATTGTGTGAGTGTTGTATATGCAAATGTATGCTTATGATACATGATTATAGGGTAGAAAATTTCAGTGAATACATTAGTGGCATTGGTTTCATCATTTGAGCAAGTTTGTGAAAATGTTGTTTTGTAACAAGGTGTCATTTTGTCCTTTTCACATTATTAATTCTTGCATCATATGATAAACTTCTTAACATGAAAGATGTTCATTAATGTGTATGCTAGCCCCTGGTATTTTTGCATGCCATGATAGATCATGATATGGGTGGTATTCTTACTGTCAACATGCCACCAAAAATGTTGCTTCACATGCTCAAATATTTCAAGTGTTAAAATATGTTATTTTGTTTCCATGTTGTCTTGATGATTCCCATGAATCCATAGCTCCTTGCAGGTTGGCACAATGTTATGAATTGATGAGCATGTTGTCCTTTGTTAGGTTGTGCCAAGTGCTTGCAAGTAAAGATATTGCATCTTAATTAAAATTGATGTCAAACATGTCATTCTATTAAATTTGCCCTGTTTTCCACTTGCTAAATTTCTCTAAGTCTGTAAATCTGTAATTCTCAGTATGCCATGTTGTGGGGATGATAGTCATTAATATATGCATATTTTGATGTTGACATAATGTGGATAATTGAAGTACATGTTGTCCTCTAACACCCTGTTCATTTTCATGCCATGAAAGTTCCTCTAGCATATGTAATTTTTGCTGTCAAGATGCCATCATGTGAACTCTAATTCTGAAAAAGTGGAATTTCCACGAAGTCCCTAAAAACGGTTTCTACATGCCATCTTGTGAGCTCAATTGCCATTGATCCTTGCTTCCATTCATGTTTTTGTTAATATAAGAATTTTTGACCATATTGTAAACTTCATGTCCATGCCTTGGTTGTCATTAGAAACTTATTATAGCTCCGGTTGTGTGCATTGCAAGAAGACATGTTGCTGTCTGTGGACAGATTGTGTGTTTGATTGTTCTGTGACTTGTGGGAGCTATACTCCATGGTTTTGCATGATATTTAGGCCTATTCTTGATAGATTTTCGTTTCCAATTCAGTGTCATCCTTGGAATACCAAGGAATATCCCATGGACTTCTTCATCTTTGTATTTGTCTCTGTTAACATTTTTACCTTGCCATGAGTGTACCGTGAGTTTTCTTACTCCGTTTGCAACGTTCTACATATGCATTTTGCATCATTTTTACGAGGGGCATTCATATTTGCCATGTTCATGCATGTTCAAATAACTAAACATGAGGTTCTATCCAGAAAACTAAAGAACCTATTATTTGCATGAGAAACATGGCTAGCATAGAGTTGGCATGTTAATTGCATCAACTTGGTAATGCATGATCTTTTATTGTGCATTGCACTTTGTTTGTAGGTTTATTTGGTGTTGCCTATCTTTGGGTAGACCTGAGTGTCGAGCATGAGTACTAGTATGCTGGAGAGAATGTCTACGAGGACCCAACACTTTATCCCCCTGAAGACCCAACACGCAAGATGATCGTACCCGATCACGACACTATTTTTGATATGCTAGATGTCTCACTTCTACCTTTATGTTTAATTACCTTCCAATTGAATTGCAAGCCTCCTAAATTAGCATGAAATCCTCTAACCCCTCCACTACCTAGCAAAACCTTGTTTGGCTAAGTTACCGCTACTCAGCCCCTCTTATAGCATTCTTAGTTGCAGGTGCAGGTTGTTTCCATGTGATAACATGGATATATGGATATATAAAAATATTATTGCTATTTAATTTAATGCACCTATATACTTGGTAAAAGGTGGAAGTCCTGAAGTTTTTCCTGGTGTATTGTTCACTTTTTTGCCGTAGTTACTTGTTACCAATGTTATGTTCCATATTTTCCGCTCCTAACATGATTTCGGTTCTTATGGGGACCCCCTTGACTATTCATTTTAGGATAAAGCTTGTCTGGCAAGTCCCGACATTGGTACTATTTGCTTAAAAACCTAATTAAAATGCATAAGGCTTAGCTACCCTGTGGATAATTAATCAGCCCTCGGGCAAGTGCTCCTCATGAGTGTTGGTCCAAACTAGAGCACCGTGCGGGGCCAACCTAGGGCAACTTGGGAGATTTCTATCAGGCCACCGTACGCTTCGCTTATCCATCGTGTCCTAAGAATGATATGTGCTACTCCTATCGGGTTCGTCGACACCTCTAGCGGTCTTGCTGGATTTGTTTTACCTTTCTCGAATGCCTTGTGCGAGGGATTCCGAGGATACTTTGGGCTTTCTCGAGATTGAGGTTTTCCAACGGAATTTCCAAGGAGATCACGGGTTTTTCCGCAGTTATTCCACGCGGCGTGTTGTTAGTTTGTGGTGGAAGAGTGTCGGGTTAAATATTTTCGAGAAGGTGTGCCCACGGTCATGTGGCAACTTGGAAATTTGTTGAACATCCGATTATAGCAAACTTGAAGTAAACTCAAATAAAACACACCAACCGTGTGCGTAACCGTGAATGTCTTTGCTCGTGAACATGAACCGAGAGAGAACATGGTGGTGTTATGATTGACGTAAGTAGATGTTCAGGATCACTTAGTAATCATTCTAGTTCATGGCCGTCATACGTAGGCCACCATATTTAAGTCTTGTTCTCCCAAGTTAGCCACTCAAATATATGCTTAGGTGCTTGCTGCAGCCTCACCACTTAACCATTCCTCACCCATTGGCTTACATAGTTTCGGTACCCAGGTTATGAGATTTCTGAGTCAATGTGGCTCACAAATTACTTCAACACTGCAGGTAAACGTTCCGATGAGATCTATCCCATTGAGGCATCCCAGCTCAAGTGGGAGTATGATGAAGAACGTGGCCGTATGTATGCGACGTATCCAGATGAGTAGGGGATTGAGGGAGTCCTGGTTTAAGGGGTCCTCGGGAGGCCGACCTATTTCTTATGGGCTGGACTATATGGGCCACTTGCCAAGCATTGGATCAATCAAAGGCCCTGTCTCCAGGAAGGAAGCTTCGAGAATCGTGGCTTGTCCTCCACGTTCGGAGTAGTGAAGAGGCATGTTTATCCCCTCGACATGTAACCGACCATGTGTAAACCCTAGGTACCCTCGGCGTCTATATAAGCCGGAGGGTTTTAGGTTGTAGAGAGGACAACTCATCTAGGGTTTAGCTATTTGATTTCGAGGTAGATCAACTCTGTAACCTACATATCATCAATACAATCAAGCAGGACGTAGGGTATTACCTCCATAGGAGGGCCCGAACCTGCGTAAACATCGTCTTCTTTGTGCCCTGTTACCATCGATTCTAGTCTCATATCTCAGGACCCCCTACCTGAGATCCGCTAGTTTTGACACCTACATTGGTGCTTTCATTGAGAGTTCTCATGTGATCACCGAAGGAATCGATGGCTCGCGTCGTCATCAACGAAGAGGTCCGCAACATGGACACCTTTGCCCCCGGACAGATCTTTGCTTTCGGCAGCATTATGTTGCACGCTGACCCAACCGGCCATCTAGGCCGGGTCGGGAGCTTCACCCCTGATCAAGAGGTTAGATTCAGGAACCTAGAGTTCTCCATGGACTCCTGGGGTGATCTTTTACTAACTGGGCTTGCAGTCTTGCCTGCCACGCCCGAAGACTCTGAGGCTTTAACCTCGGATCCGTCTCTTGGTCATGTCTGCGAGGTTTTCCCTGGCAATGACCTGACTCTCAGTACGGATCCGGCCATAGTGAACGACGACCGGATAGCTGTCCTGTCAAACACTCCCCTAGCACGGACACAACGGAGGTCAGTTTCGAAAGCTCTGAGCAGATTGACCCGATCGAGCTCTCAATACTCAATGAGGCCCAAGATCAGATCTTGCTGATGAAGATTAACAATGACCCAACCCCAATCCATTCTCACATCGTTCTCAGGGTAGGTCAGGACGAATTTTTATTCCCACCCACCACCCACTTTATAGCCATAGTCGAAGATTTAACCGACATGGTGTATTATACCTCCGAGGAGGAAAAATACATGGGTGAGGAAGATTGCGCTCCCACCCTTGTTAACACTGGGCGATGAGCCGCCATCTCCACATACGACGTCTACATGGTGGACACTCCAGCCGCTAATGGCGAAAACACGCCTAAAAACTATGGCGACAAGTCGGGTGAAGTGCCTTCAAGGCACCGGAAACCGCATAAACGATCAAAAGGCAAAAAGGGAAGGAAAGCTATCATCGGCACCAGGGACTGAGATACCCCGGAAGACATTAGCGACCCCGATATCCCCAAACACCCGTTAGAGGGTCAGGAGAGGCTTGAAGACCAACGCAACCCCGACGACCTAAATGATTCCGAGGACGATAATTACCCCCCCCCCCTTATCGAGGAGGAGGACCGATGACTTTGACATTCCCGATAACCATGAAGATCTGGAACTATTGAGGCAACAACTTTAGACATAGCCCGCAGCCTGAAAACAAAAGAATGTCACCTTAAAGCCTAACAAGATAACCTCAATGATCGGTGGACAAGAGTCCTCGCAGCTGAGGAAGGATATCTTACTGGTCTGTCAGACCAACCTAAGAGCTATCCACACAGAAGGTTGCTACCGCAATTCGACGATGAGCTCATTGATACGCCGTCTCCCAAAAATACCCAATACGAAAAGCTAGACCGCCCCCCTCAAGGACGCGATAGGATGGCTAACTATACTGGTTATAGACCGGCAATACCCCGAAGACGGGGAAAAGAGCCAATAGAGCCCGATGACAGGTTCGACCTACGACACGACCTGGACCATAGGTCAGGTCGCACAAGATCCATCTACGGATCCAGAGGGTACTCACCTGATCAACGGGATGGGTACCGTCCCTGGCTCGACTGCAACAATAGAGGCCGGGAACGAAACCGGGCTAGAACAGACACCGATCATTGGCGCGGCATAGCTCAGGTCAGAGGCGCCGCCCACCCACTGTGCTTCACGGACGAGGTGATGCAGCATCAGATCCCGCAGGGGTTTAAACACGTAAACATGGAGCAGTACGATGGGACAACTAACCCAACCGTGTGGATTGAGGATTTCCTCCTCCACATCCACATGGCACGAGGAGATAACCTCCACGCCATCAAATATCTATTGGGGAACGTTGCATGGGAAACAAAAAAATTCCTACGCACACGTATATCTATCCATGCTGATGAGCATCTACGAGAGGGAGAGTGGATCGACGTACCCTTGTAGATTGCTAAGCGGGAAGCGTTAAGAAACGCGGTTGGTGTAGAAGAAAATCTTCGCAATCCAAATCACCGAGCGTCCCGTGATCCAATCATGATCCGTCCCGCGATCCAATCAAGATCCGTCCAGCGAACTTGATCACGATCCGTCCCGCGAACTTGATCACGGTCCTTTCGATCTAGCACCGAACGGACGGCACCACCACGTTCAGCACACGTACGGCTTGATGAGAATCTCCGCCGTCTTGATCCAGCAAGAGGGAGCGGAGAGGAAGAATAGTTCTCCGGCAGCGTGATGGCGCTCCGGCGATGGTGGTGGAGCTATTCCGGCAGGGCTTCGCCTAAGCACTGCAGAAATCCGATCTAGAGGAGAAACTATGCACTGGAGGAACGGGCAGCACATGGCTAAAATTCTGTCCCAAAACCCTAAAACCACCAGTATATATAGGAGGAAGAGAGAAGGAGGCTTGGCCCAAGGGCCAAACCTCCAAGGAGTCGGCCGAACCAGGTGGGAGAGGTGGAATCCACCTCCAATCCTAGTAGGACTAGGATTCATCCTATTTTATCCTTTTTCCACTTTTTCTCTTTGGGCATTCTTTCCCTAACTGCAAGGGCTTTGTGTGGGACTTCCACCAGCCACAAAAGGCTGGTAATTATTCTCCCACAGCCCATGAAGCCTCTTGGGTCGAAATACCCCTCCCGGTGGTCTCCCGGTACACTACCGGCACTCCCGGTACATTACCGATTAGCCCGAAACTTTTCCGGTGACCAAAATCGGACTTCCTATATATCAATCTTTACCTCCGGACCATTTTGGAGCTCCTCGTAATGTCCAGGGTCTCATCCAGGACTCCGAACAACCTTTGGTCACCACCATACATAACTCTATACTACCGAAACGTCACCGAACCTTAAGTGTGTAGACCCTGCTGGTTCGAGAACTATGTAGACATGACCGAGACACTTCTAGGGTCAATAACCAATAGTGGAACCTGGATGCCCATATTGGTTCCTACATATTCTACGAAGATTTTTATCGGTCGAACCTCTGTGTCAAGGATTCAGTTAATCCCATATGATGTTCCCTTTGTTCTTTGGTATGTTACTTGCCCAAGATTCGATCGTCGGTATCTTCATACCTAGTTCAACCTCGTTACCGGAAAGTCTCTTTACTCATTCCGTAATACAAGATCCCATGACTAACACTTAGTCACATTGCTTGCAAGGCTCATTGTGATGTTGTATTACCGAGTGGGCCCTGAGATACCTCTCCGTCACATGGAGTAACAAATCCCAGTCTTGATCCATGCCAACTCAACAGGCACCCTCGGAGATACCTGTAGAGCACCTTTATAGTCACCCAGTTACATTGCGACGTTTGATACACACACGGCACTCCTTCGGTATCCTGAGTTGCATGATCTCATGGTCATAGGAACATATACTTGACATGCGGAAAACAGTAGCAATAAACTGACCCGATCATATGCTACATTTGTAGTTAGGTCTTGTCCATCACATCATTCTCCTAATGATGTGATCCCATTATAAAATGACATCACATGTCAATGGCTAGGAAACCTTGACCATCTTTGATCAACGAGCTTGTTCACTAGAGGCATACTAGGGACATAGTGTTGTCTATTTACCCACACATGTAATGTGTTTCCAAACAATACAATTATAGCGTGGATAATAAACGATTATCATGAACAAGGAAATATAATAATAAACACTTTATTTATTACCTCGGGGGCATATTTCCAACAGTCTCCCACTTGCACTAGAGTCAATAATCTAGTTCACATCACTATGTGATTTACACTGTAATGAATCGAACACCCATGCAGTTCTGGTGTTGATCTTGTTTAGCCCTTGGAAGAGGTTTAGTCAACGGGTCTGCAACATTCAAATCCGTGTGCACTTTGCAAATATTTATGTCCTTCTCCTCGATTTAATCGCGGATGGAGTTGAAGCGTCGCTTTATGTGTCTGGTCCTCTTGTGAAACCTTAGTTCCTTGGCCAGAGCAATGGTGCCAGTGTTGTCATAGAACAGGTTCATTGGATTCAGTGCACTGGGCACTACTCCAAGATCTCTCATGAACTGATTCATCCAGGCACCTTCCTTCGCTGCCTTCGAGGCTGCGATGTACTCTACTTCGCATGTAGAATCGGCTACGACGCTTTACTTGGAACTGCACCAGCTTACCGCTCCCCCGTTGAGAATAAATACGTATCCGGTTTGTGACTTAGAGTCATCCGGATGAGTGTGAAAGCTTGCATCGACGTAACCCTTTACGACGAGCTCTTCATCACCTCCATAAACAAGAAACATTTCCTTAGTCCTTTTCAGGTACTTAAGGATATTCTTGACCGCTGCCCAGTGTTCCATTCCAGGATCACTTTGAAACCTTTCGGCCATATTTATGGCAAGGTTGACATCTGGTCTTGTGCACAGCATTGCATACATGATAGAGCCTATGGCTGAAGCATAGGGGATGACCCTCATCTTTTCTCTATCTTCTGCAGTCACTGGGCATTGAGTCTTACTCAACTTCACACCTTGTAACACAGGCAAGAACCCCTTCTTGGACTGATCTATTTTCAACTTCTTCAAAACTTTATCAAGGTATGTGCTCTGTGAAAGTGCTATTAAGCATCTCGATCTATCTCTATAGATCTTAATGCCTAATATGAAAGCAGCTTCTCCTAGGTACTCCATTGAAAACCTCTTGTTCAAATATTCCTTCACGCTTTCCAGCATTTCTATATTGTTTCCAATCAGCAATATGTCATCCACATATAATATTAGAAACGCTACAGAGCTCCCACTCACTTTATTGTAAATACAAGCTTCTCCATAAACTTGTATAAACCCAAATGCTTTGATCACCTCATCAAAGCGCTTATTCCGACTCCGAGATGCTTGCACCAGCCCATAAATGGATCGTTGGAGTTTGCAAACTTTGTCAGCATTCTCAACTCTTCCATAAGGAAACTATTGAGGAACGCCGTTTTTCCATCCATCTACCAAATTTCATAATCGAAATAAGCAGCTATTGTGAACATGATTCTGACAGACTTAAGCATTGCTACGGGTGAGAATGTCTCATCGTAGTCAACTCCTTGAACTTGTGAAAAAACCTTTGCCACAAGTCGAGCTTTATAGACGGTGACATTACCGTCCGCGTTTGTCTTCTTCTTAAAGATCCATTTGTTCTGAATGGCCTTTCGCCCTTCAGGTAATACTTCCAAAGTCCATACTTTGTTTTCGTACATGGATCCCATCTCGGATTTCATGGCCTCTAACAATTTCTTAGAATCCGGGCCCATCATTACTCCTCCATAGCACGTAGGTTCATTGTTGTCCAACAACATGACCTCCAAGACAGGGTTCCCGTACCACTTAGGAGTAGTATGCGCCCTTGTCGACCTACGAGGTACAATAGTATCTTGATCCGAAGCTTCATGATCATCATCATTAACTTCCTCTTCTACCATCGTAGGTTCCACAGAAACATCTTTCTGCGTTGCGCTACTTTCTGGTTGACGTAAAGGTTCAACAACCTCATCAAGCTCTATTTTCCTCCCTCTCAATTCTTTCGAGAGAAACTCTTTCTCAAGAAATGTTCCGTTCTTAGTGACAAACACTTTGCCTTCGGATCTGAGATAGAAGGTTTACCCGTCTCTTTCGGGTATCCTATGAAGACGCATTTCTCCGCTTTGGGTTCCAGCTTTTCAGGCTGAAGCTTTTTGACATAAGCATCACATCCCCAAACTTTAAGAAACGACAACTTTGGCCTCTTGCCAAACCACAGTTCATATGGCGTCGTCTCAACGGATTTTGATGGTGCCCTATTTAAAGTGAATGCAGCTGTCTCTAATGCATAACCCCAAAACGATAGTGGCAAATCAGCAAGAGACATCATAGAATGCACCATATCTAATAAGGTTCGATTACGACATTCGGACACACCATTATGCTATGGTGTTCCGGGCGGTGTCAACTGTGAAACAATTCCACACTGTCTTAAGTGACTGCCAAACTCATAACTCCGACATTCACCTCCTCGATCAGATCGCAGGAATTTAATCTTCTTGTTACGATGATTTTCAACTTCACTCTGAAATTGCTTGAACTTTTCAAATGTTTCAGACTTGTGTTTCATTAAGTAAATATACCCATATCTACTTAAGTCATCAGTGAAGGTGATAAAATAACAATACCCACCACGCGGTGTAACATTCATTGGACCGCACACATCAGTATGTATGATTTCCAATAAGTCACTCGCCCATTCCATTGTTCCAAATAACGGCGTTTTAGTCATCTTGTCCATGAGGCATGGTTCACATGTGTCAAGTGATTCAAAATCAAGTGACTCCTAAAGTCCATCAGCATGGAGCTTCCTCATGTGTTTTACACCAATATGACCTAAACGGCACTGCCACAAGAAAGTGGTACTATCATTATCAACTCCACATCTTTTGGCATCAATGTTATGAACATGTGTGTCATCACTATCAAGATTCAATATGAATAAACCCCTCACATTGGGTGCATGACCATAAAAGATATTACTCATATAAATAGAACAACTTTTATTCTCTGATTTAAATGAGTAACCGTCTCGCAATAAACAAGATCCAGATATAATGTTCATGCTTAACACAGGCACTAAATAACAATTATTAAGGTTCATCACTAATCCTGATGGTAATCAAATAGAGAGCATGCCGACGGCGATCACATCAACCTTGGAACCATTTCCCACGCACATCGTCACTTCATCATTTGCCAGCCTTCGTTTATTCCGTAGTTCCTATTTTGAGTTGCAAATGTGAGCAACCGTACCGGTATCAAATACCCAGGCACTACTACGAGAGCTAGTAAGGTACACATCAATAACATGTATATCATATATACCTTGTTTGTCGTTAGCCGCCTTCTTGTCAGCCAGG
This sequence comes from Hordeum marinum, assembly GCA_022496015.1. Classification (NCBI taxonomy): domain Eukaryota; kingdom Viridiplantae; phylum Streptophyta; class Magnoliopsida; order Poales; family Poaceae; genus Hordeum; species Hordeum marinum. The sequence goes on along the minus strand of CM039678.1, from coordinate 292,975,319 downwards.
TACTTGGGGCAGTTCCGCTTCCAGTGACCATTTCCCTTGCAATGAAAGCACTCAGTTTCTCGCTTGGGTCCATGCTTGGGCTTGTTTACAGGACTAGCAAATGCTTTGCCATCCTTCTTGGTTTTACCCTTCTTGCCTTTGCCCTTGCCATTTTTCTTGAAACTAGTGGTTTTATTGACCATCAACACTTGATGTTCTTTCTGGATTTCAGACTCAGCGACTTTTAGCATCGCAAACAGCTCGGCAACTGACTTGCTCATCCCGTGCATGTTATAGTTCATCACAAAGCTCTTGTAACTAGGTGGCAGTGATTGAAGAACTCTGTCAGTGATCGCCTCTGGCGAAAGGGCAATTCCCAACTCCGCTAGACGAGTTGAATACCCAGACATTCTGAGTATATGTTCACTGATAGACCCGTTCTCCTCCATCTTGCAAGCATAGAACTTATCAGAGGGTTCATACCTCTCAATCCGGGCATTCTTCTGAAAGATAAACTTCAACTCCTGGAACATCTCATATGCTCCATGACATTCAAAACGTTTTTGAAGTCCCGGTTCTAAGCCATACAATATTGCACACTGAACTATTGAGTAATCTCCAGTACGTGCCTCCCAAGCGTTCTTAACGTCTTCGGAGGTCATGTCTTCTGGTTGGTCACCGAGCGGTGCATCAAGGACATATGATTTCTTGGAAGCCGTGAGGATAATCCTCAGATTACGAGCCTAGTCAACAAAGTTACTTCCATCATCTTTCAACTTAGCTTTCTCTAGGAACGCATTAAAATTTAGGGGTGATACTGCGCAAGCCATTGATCTACAACATAAATATGCAAAGTTTACTTAGACTATTATTCAAGATAATGAGTTTAGTTAATCAAATTACTAAAGCTCCCACTCAAACTGACATCCCTCAGGTCATCTGAGTGTCACATGATCCAAATTCACCAACTCAAGTCCGATCATCATGTGAGTTGAGGTGGTTTCAATGGTGAACATCACTATGTTGATCATATCTACTATATGACTCATGTTAGAACTTTCGGTCTCTTGTGTTCCGAGGCCATGTCTGTACATGATAGGCTCGTCAAGTTTAACCCGAGTGTTCTGCACGTGCAACACTAGCTTGCACCCATTGTATGTGAATGTAGAGTCTATCACACCCGATCATCACGTGGTGTCTCAACACGACGAACTTTCGCAACAATGCACACTCGGGGAGAACACAATTTATCTTGAAATTAAGTGAGGGATCACCTTATAATGCTTCCGTTGTCCTAAGCAAAACAAGGTTCATAAAAAGTATTAACATCACATGCAGATCATAAGTGACATGATATGGCCATGAACTTGTGCTTTTGATCTCCATCTAGAAAGCACCGGCATGATCTCCATCGTCACCGGCAAGACACCATGATCTCCATCATCTTGAACTCCATCAACGTGTCGCCATCGGGGTTGTCGCGCCCAACATGCTTCTACTACTATTGCTACCGTTTAGCGATAAAATAAAGCATTACATGGCGCTTAATGATTGACACGCAGGTCATACAATAATTAAAGACAACCCTATGGCTCCTGCCGGTTGCCGTACTCATCGACATGCAAGTCGTGATAATCTATACATCACATGATCATCTCATACATCATATATATCACATCATGTAATTGGCCATATCACATCACAACATACCCTGCAAAAACAAGTTAGACGTCCTCTAATTGTTGTTGCATGTTTTACGTGGCTGCTACGGGTATCTAGCAAGAACAATTCTCATCTACGCAAAAACCACAACGGTGATACACTAGTTGCTTTTCAACCTTCTCAAGGACCGCCTTTGTCGAATCCGATCCAAATAAAGTGAGAGAAACTGGCACCCGCAAGCCATCTATGCAACAAGTTGCAGCTGAGGGAACCGGTCTATCTTAAGCATACGAGTAATGTTGGTCCGGGCCGCTTCATCTCACAATACCGCTGAACCAAAACACGACCAAGGGAGGAAGCAATCTAAGCATCAACGCCCACAAACCTTTTGTGTTCTACTCGAGATCTCATCTACACATAGACCTAGCTCTGATACCACTGTTGGGGAACATTGCATGGGAAACAAAAAAATTCCAACGCACACGCAGATCTATCCATGGTGATGAGCATCTACGAGACGGAGAGTGGATCTATGTACCCTTGTAGATCGCTAAGCGGGAAGCGTTAAGAAACGCGGTTGGTGTAGTCGAACGTCTTCGTGATCCAAATCGCCGAGCGATCCGTGATCCAATCACGATCCTTCCCATGATCCAATCACGATCCGTCCCGCGAACTTGATCACGATCCGTCCCGCGAACTTGATCACGGTCCTTCCAATCCAGCGCCGAACGGACGGCACCTCCGCGTTCAGCACACGTACGTCTTGATAACGATCTCCGTCGTCTTGATCGAGCAAGAGGGACCGGAGAGGAAGAAGATTTCTCCGGCAGCGTGACGGCGCTCCGGCGATGGTGGTGGAGCTATTCCGGCAGGGCTTCGTCTAAGCACTGCAAAAATCCGATCTAGAGGAGAAACTATGCATTGGAGGAACGGGCAGCACGTGGCTAAAATTCTGTGCCAAAACCCTAAAACCGCTAGTATATATAGGAGGAAGAGAGAAGGAGGCTTGGCCCAAGGGCCAAGCCTCCAAGGAGGAGGCCGAACCAGGAGGGAGAGATGGAATCCACCTCCAATCCTAGTAGGACTAGGATTCATCCTATTTTTGCCTTTTTCCACTTTTTCTCTTTGGGCTTTCTTTCTCTAGCCGCATGGGCTTTGTGTGGGACTTCCACCAGCCCACAAAAGTCTGGTAATTATTCTTCCACAGCCCACGAAGCCTCTTGGGTCGAAATACCCCTCCCGGTGGTCTCCCGGTACACTATCGGCACTCCCGGTACATTACCAATTAGCCCGAAACTTTTCTGGCGACCAAAACAGGACTTCCTATATATCAATCTTTGCCTCCAGACAATTCCGGAGCTCCTCATGATGTACGGCATCTCATCCGGGACTCCGAACAACCATAGGTCACCACCATACATAACTCTATACTACCAAAATGTCACAGAACCTTAAGTGTGCAGACCCTGCGGGTTCGAGAACTATGTAGACATGACCGAGACACCTCTACGGTCTATAACCAATAGCGGGACCTGGATGCCCATATTGGTTCCTACATATTCTATGAAGATCTTTATCAGTTGAACCTCTATGTCAAGGATTCAGTTAATCCCGTATGATGTTCCCTTTGTTCTTCGGTATGTTACTTGCCCGAGATTCGATCATCGGTATCTCCATACCTAATTCAACCTCGTTACTGGCAAGTCTCTTTACTCGTTCCGTAATACAATATCGCATGACTAACACTTAGTCGCATTGCCTGCAAGGCTCATTGTGATGTTGTATTACCGAGTGGGCCCTGAGATACCTCTCCTTCACACGGAGTAACAAATCCTGGTCTTGATCAATGCCAACTCAAGAAACACCCTCGGAGATACCTGTAGAGCACCTTTATAGTCACCTAGTTACGTTGCGACGTTTGATACACACAAGGCACTCCTCCGATGTCCGTGAGTTGCATGATCTCATGGTCATATGAACATATACTTGACATGCAGAAAACAGTAGCAATAAACTGACACGATCATATGCTACGTTTGTAGTTTGGGTCTTGTCCATCACATCATTCTCCTAATGATGTGATCCCGTTATCAAATGACATCACATGTCAATGGCTAGGAAACCTTGACCATCTTTGATCAACGAGCTAGTTCACTAGAGACATACTAGGGACATGGTGTTGTCTATTTACCCACACATGTAATATGTTTCCAAACAATACAATTATAGCATGGATAATAAACGATTATCATGAACAAGGAAATATAATTATAAACACTTTATTTATTGCCTCTAGGGCATATTTCCAACAGTCTCCCACTTGCACTAAAGTCAATAATCTAGTTCACATCACTATGTGATTTACATTGTAATGAATCGAACACCCATGCAGTTCTGGTGTTGATCATGTTTAGCCCTTGGAAGAGGTTTAATCAACGGGTCTGCAACATTCAGATCCGTGTGCACTTTGCAAATATTTATGTCCTTCTCCTCGATTTACTCGCGGATATGTGTCTGGTCCTCTTGTGAAACCTTGGTTCCTTGGCCAGAGCAATGGCACCAGTGTCGTCACAGAACAGGTTCATTGGATTCAGTGCACTCGGCACTACTCCAAGATCTGTCATGAACTGCTTCATCCAGACACCTTCCTTCGCTGCCTCTGAGGCTGCGATGTACTCTGCTTCGCATGTAGAGTCGGCTACCATGCTTTGCTTGGAACTGCACCAGCTTACCGCTCCCCTGTTCAGAATAAATACGTATCCGGTTTGTGACTTAGAGTTATCCGGATGAGTGTCAAGGCTTGCATTGAGGTAACCCTTTACGACGAGCTCTTCATCACCTCCATAAACGAGAAACATTTCCTTAGTCCTTTTCAGGCACTTAAGGATATTCTTGACCGATGCCTAGTGTTCCATTCCAGGATCACTTTGAAACCTTCTGGCCATACTTATGGCAAGGCTGACATCCGGTCTTGTGCACAGCATTGCATACATGATAGAGCCTATGGCTGAAGCATAGGGGATGACACTCATCTTTTCTCTATCTTCTGCAGTCACTGGGCATTGAGTCTTACTCAACTTCACACCTTGTAACACGGGCAAGAACTCGTTCTTGGACTGATCCATTTTGAACTTCTTCAAAAAATTATCAAGGTATGTGCTCTGTGAAAGTGCTATTAAGCATCTCGATCTATCTCTATAGATCTTAATGCCTAATATGAAAGCAGCTTCTCCTAGGTCCTTCATTGAAAAACTCTTGTTCAAATATTCCTTCACGCTTTCCAGCATTTCTATATTGTTTCCAATCAGCAATATGTCATCCACATATAATATTAGAAATGCTATAGAGCTCCCACTCACTTTCTTGTAAATACAAGCTTCTCCATAAACTTGTATAAACCCAAACGCTTTGATCACCTCATCAAAGCGCTTATTGCAACTCTGAGATGCTTGCACCAGCCCATAAATGGATCACTGGAGTATGCAAACTTTGTCAGCATTCTCTGGATCGACAAAACCTTCGGGTTGCATCATATACAAGTCTTCCTTAAGGAAACCGTTGAGGAACGCCGTTTTGACATCCATCTGCCAAATTTCATAATCGAAATAAGCAGCTATTGCCAACATGATTCTGACAGACTTAAGCATCGATACGAGTGAGAATGTCTCATCGTAGTCAACTCCTTGAACTTGTGGAAAACCCTTTGCCACAAATCGAGCTTTATAGACGGTGGTGCTCCAGCGACCGAAGGTTGAAGAAGGGTCGGGGCGGCGATGCAGGGCTCCCGCGGCTGCGTGCTTCATCTTGGAGCTTCACGGCAGCGACGCGGAGCTGCTAGGCTTGCTAGAGGGACTGGAGGAGGCCGGTGGCCGCGGTGATAGCAAACGACGGCGGAGGCTTTTGGGAGTCGAGGGAGAGAGAGCACAGAGGAGAGGGAGGGGAAGAATGAGCTCGGGGAGAGAGAGAGAGAGGTCGGCTCGATCTAAACGGCTCCCTAGAGTCTATCCCTCTGCCCAGGCAAGCACACAGGCTGGAGGTGGCCGGCATGCGGCGACCACGCGCCCGGCGTCCTTCTGGCCGGAGGTGGAAGAAGACCGGTTCGCCCCTGGTGGGCTGGGCCGGCTTCTTCCCTGGCCCAGGTAAAACAGGTAAGCTTCTTTTCTTTTTTAATTTCCATTTATTTTTCTTTAAGTTGTTTTGATTTTGTTTCAGAACCAAATCATTTTTTTTAAATCTCCATACTTGTTCGTGTCATTTAGTGGAATATTCCACACATGGTGAACATTTTGTTTTCTATTTTATACAAATTTAATTATTTGTGAAACCAAAGGTAGCTAAATAATTCCTACAATAATTTTCAGTGGTTTCAAATATTTCTTTTGAAACCTAAAATTTGTTGATTTGAACGAGTGATTTTATTTAAGGTAAATCCCATTGGGTAGGGTTTTATGAAGGACATTTTGGGTTCATTGAAAATTCACAAGTACTAGAATTGTTTGGTTAGGTGAAGTGATAGGGTTTATGTTAATCCCCATTTCATGTTGAAGAAAATTAAACATGATGACATGATGCCAATGCACTATTTACAAGCATTAATCTAGGGTTGTGACATTACTCTAGTCCTGGACGAGCCTCATGAGTTTGATCAGTTCTATAACTTGGCTCTAAAGTTTGAAGCAGTCTAGCTCAGGGTAGAGAACTCAAGGAAGCAGTTCAAATACTCTCACCCTTCTTCGTCCACCTCTCAGATTGTTACTAAGCAACATAACTATTGGGTTCCTCCCCCACCTCCGTTTCGTCCTCCTGAGCAGAAGAAGCAGCACGATGGTCGTCGTCCTTCCCAACCACCCAACTCAGGTTTTCAACAGAGGCCTTGGGCTCCCAAGTCAATAAATGCTCCTTCTCCATGCACTTTCGTCCGCTCTCACAGGTTACATGTTACAAGTGTGGTCATAAGGGCCACTACTCAAAGAAGTGCAGCAGTCAGCCGCGTCTTCCGCCTCCTCCTCCAGTTAGACCTCCAGGCAATGCTATGGTGAAGCAAAACCCCAAGTTAGCAAGAGTGAACATGGTCAATGCAGCCGAAGCAAAGGATTCTTCCCAAGTGATAATGGGTAATCTCTTGGTCAATTAAATTCCTACAAAAGTGTTGTTTAATCTCTTGGTCAAAACCATTTTGCTTCAAGCATGATTTTCCTTCGGCATCAATGAATAGACCATTGGGTATTGTTTCTCTAGGCCCAACTATGAGAACCAATTCATTGGTTCGAGATGTTTCCATCAAGATGGGCAATTATTCCTTCATGGATTCCCCTTATGTTCTCGGTAATTCCGATATTGATCTAATACTTGGCATGGATTTCCTAGAGATGAACAAGGCGTACATCGATTGTGCGGCAAAAGAAGTTCATTTGACTCATCCTTCTGAAGACATGATCATTTTTGCAGCTCATGATGACACGATTTGTCTCTTTTCTCTCAATGAGAAGGGTGAAATTTCCGCCATATCCCAAATGCATGTTGTTTGTGAGTTTAAGGATGTCTTTCCAGAAGAATTGCCAGGGATGCCTCCTCACCGGACAGTAGAGTCTGTGATTGAACTCGAGCCTGGAACTGAACCGGTATGCAAGCGTCTTTATAAACTTGGCCTCGAAAGGCTGAAAGAATTAAAGAAGCGGCTAGACGAACAAGAACATTTGTCAAGAAGAAGGATAGCACGTGATACGTCTCCAATGTATCTATAATTTATGAAGTATTCATGTCATGTTTACAATAATTCTGTGTGATTTTGGTATGATTTTATTAGAACTAACCCGGGTTGATGTTGTTTTCAGCAGAACCACCATGGTGTCGTTTTTTGTGCAGAAATAAAAGTTCTCAAAATGGGCTGAAAATTTACGGAGAATATTTTTGGAAAATATAAAAAATACTGGAGCAAAAAGATACTGGAGAGGAGTCCCAAGGCAGCAACAAGCCTAGGGGGCGCCCCTCTAGGGCACGCCCCTGACTTGTGGGCCCCTCGAGAGTCCCCTTGACGTGAGTCCGACGCCAAAAATTCATATAAATAACAAAAACCCCAGAAAGAAACCTAGATCAGGAGTTCTACCTCCGAAAGCCTCTATAGCCATGAAAAACCAATCGAGGGCCCTCTGCGGCACCTTTCTGGAGGGGGCCATCATCACCAAAGGCCATCTTCATCATCTCAGCGGTCTCCATGACGAGGAGGGAGTATTTCACCATCGGGACTGAGGGTATGTACCAATAGCTATGTGTTTGATCTTTCGCTCTCGTGTTCTTGAGATGACACGATCTTGATGTATCGCGAGCTTTATTAATATAGATGAATCATATGGAGTTTTCCCCTCTCTATCTTCTTGTGATGAATTGAGTTTTCCCTTAGAAGTTTTTGTTGGAAATATGCCCTAGAGGCAATAATAAATTAGTTATTATCATATTTCCTTGTTCATGATAAGCGTTTATTATCCATGCTATAAATTGTATTGATCGAAGACTTAGATGCATGTGTGGATACATAGACAAAACCATGTCCCTAGTATGCCTCTAATGGACTAGCTCGTTGATCAAAGATGGTTAAGGTTTCCTAGACATGGACATGAGATGTCATTTGATAATGGGATCACATCATTAGGAGAATGATGTGATGGACAAGACCCAAACTACAAACGTAGCATATGATCGTGTCAATTTATTGCTACTGTTTTCTGCATGTCAAGTATATGTTCCTATGACCATGAGATCATGCAACTCACGGACATCGGAGGAGTGCCTTGTGTGTATCAAACGTTGCAACATAACTGGGTGACTATAAAGGTGCTCTATAGGTATCTCCGAGGGTGTCTATTGAGTTGGCATGGATCAAGACTAGGATTTGTTACTCCGTGTGACAGAGAGGTATCTCAGGGCCCACTCGGTAATGCAACATCACAATAAGCCTTGCAAGCAATGTGACTAAGTGTTAGTCACGGGATCTTGTATTACGGAACGAGTAAAGAGACTTGCCGGTAACGAGGTTGAACTAGGTATGGAGATACCAACGATCGAATCTCGGGCAGGTAACATACCGAAGAACAAAGGGAACATCATACGGGATTAACTGAATCCTTGACATAGAGGTTCGACCAATAAAGATCTTCGTAGAATATGTAGGAACCAATGTGGACATCCAAGTCCCGCCATTGGTTATTGACCGTAGAGGTGTCTTGGTCATGTCTACATAGTTCTCGAACCCGCGGGCTCTGCACACTTAAGGTTTGGTGACGTTTCGGTAGTATAGAGTGATGTATGGTGGTGACCGAAGGTTGTTCGGAGTCCCGGATGACATCCCGGACGTCGCGAGGAGCTCCGGAATGGTCCGGAGGTAAAGACTGGTATATAGGAAGGTGGTGTTTGGACTCTGGAAAGTTTCGGGCATTTTCGATAGTGTACCGGGAGTGACGAATGGGTCCCGGGGGCCCACCAGTGGGGCCAACCCACCCCATGGGCCTATGTGGCAACCCACCAGCCCATAGTGGGCTAGTTGGGTCGGCCAAGGAGGCCTATGCACAGGAGGAAAGAGAGGCAAACCGAATTGGGGTGGAAACCTCCCCAAACTCCACCTCTCTTGTGGGAGGAGGAGTCCTACTAGGAGGAGGACTCCTCCCCACTAGGTTCGGTCGAACCAAAGGAGAGCCCTCCTTTTGGGCGCAGCCTCGTCTACCCTCCTCCTATATATATGAGTGGTTTTAGGGTTTTTTTGACAAGGATTTTCAGCCACGTCTAAACCCTACTTCTAGATCAAGTTCCCCTAGACTAGACTAGTTCCGCAGTGCTTAGGCGAAGCCCTGCCGGAATTGCTCCACCACCATCACCGAAGCGCCGTCAAGCTGCCGATGAACTCTTCTCCCTCTCCATTTCCTCTTGCTGGATCAAGATGGTGGAGATCGTCATCAAGCTGCACGTGTGCTGAACGCGGAGGTGCCGTCCGTTTGGCGCTAGATCGGAAGGACCGTGAACAAGATCGCGAGACCGTTCATGATGTGTTCACGGGACGGATCGTGATGAGATCGTGGGACGAATCGTGATGAGTTTGCGGGACGGATCGTGATTGGATCGCGGGACAGATCGTGATGTGATCGTGGGACGCTCGGCGATTTGGATCGCGAAGATGTTCGACTACACCAACCGCATTTGTTAACGCTTCCCGCTTAGCGATCTACAAGGGTATGTAGATCCACTCTCCCTCTCGTAGATGATCATCACCATGGATAGATCTTGCGTATGCGTAGGAAAATTTTTGTTTCCCATGCAACGTTCCCAACAGTGGTATCAGAGTCAGGTTTATGTGTAGATGAGATCTCGAGTAGAACACAAAAGGTGTGTGGGCGTTGATGCTTAGATTGCTTCCTCCCTTGGTCGGATTTTGGTTCAGCGGTATTGTGAGATGAAGCGGCCCGGAACAACATTACTCGTACGCTTACGAGAGACCGGTTCCCTCGACCGCAACTTGTTGCATAGATGGCTTGCGGGTGCCAGTTTCTCTCACTTTAGTTGGATCGGATTCGACAAAGGCGGTCCTTGAGAAGGTTGAAAAGCAAATTATGTATCACCGTTGTGGTTTATGCGTAGGTGAGAATCGTTCTTGCTAGAAACCCGTAGCAGCGACATAAAACATGCAACAACAATTAGAGGACGTCTAACTTGTTTTTGCAGGGTATGTTGAGATGTGATATGGCCAATTACACGATGTGATATATGTGATGTATAAGATGATCATGTGATGTATAGAATTTCATGACTTGCTTGTCGATGAGTACGGCAACCGGCAGGAGCCATAGAGTTGTCTTTAATTATTGTATGACCTACGTGTCAATCATTAAGCGCTATGTAATGCTTTACTTTATCGCTAAACAGTAGCAATAGTAGTAGAAGCATGCAGGGCGTGACAACCCCGATGGCGACACGTTGATGGAGATCAAGATGATGGAGATCATGGTGTCATGCCGGTGACGATGGAGATCATGCCGGTGCTTTCAAGATGGAGATCTAAAGCAAAAGTTCATGGCCATATCATGTCACTTATGAATTGCATGTGATGTTAATCCTTTTATGCACCTTGTTTTGCTTAGTACGACGGTAGCATTATAAGGTGATCCCTCACTTAAATTTCAAGATAAAATTGTGTTCTCCCCAAGTGTGCACCGTTGCAAAAGTTCGTCGTGTTGAGACACCATGTAATGATCGGGTGTGATAGACTCTACGTTCACATACAACGGGTGCAAGCCAGTGTTGCACATGCAGAACACTCGGGTTAAACTTGACAAGCCTAGCATGTACAGACATGGCCTCGGAACACAAGAGACTGAAAGGTCGAACTTGAGTCATATAGTAGATATGATCAACATGATGATGTTCACCATTGTAACCACCTCAACTCACGTGATGATCAGACTTGAGTTGGTGAATTTGGATCATGTATCACTCGGATGACCGGAGGGATGTCAATTTGAGTGGGAGTTCTTAAGTAATATGATTAATTGAACTCATTATCATGAACATAGTAAGTAGTGTCTTTGCAAAATTATGTTGTAGATTACTAGCTCACGTTGTAGCTCCCTTGAATCTTATATGTTCCTAGAGAAATAGAGTTGAAAGATGATGGTAGCAATATTACGGACTGGCTCCGTGCTCTGAGGATTGTCCTCATTGCTGCACAGAAGGCTTATGTCCTTAATGCATTGCTTGGTGCGCCAACCCCTCTAGCGTTGTTTGTAAATGTTGTGAACATCTGACAGGCACGTTTTGATAACTACTTGATAGTTTAGTGCGTCATGCATTACAGCTTAGAATTGAGGCTCCAAAACGTTTTGAACGTCATGGAACACATGAGATGTTCTAAGAGTTGAAATTAGGATCTCACGCTCGTGCCCGTGTTGCGAGATATAAGATCTCCAACAAGATTTTTTGCCTGTAAGATGAAAGAGAATAGCCCAATCATTGAGCATGTGCTCAGATTGTCTGGATGCTACAATCGCTTGAATCGAGTGGGAGTTGATCTTCTAGATAAGATAGTGATTGATATAGTTCTCCAAGTCACTGTCACTAAAGCTACTAGAACTTGGTGATGAACTATAAAATGCCAGGGATAGAAATAATGATCCCTGAGCTATTCGCGATGTTTGACACCGCGAAGGTAGAAATCGAGAAGGAGTGTCTAAGTGTTGATGGTTAGTTAAAACCACTAGTTTCGAGAAGGGCAAGAGCAAGGAGGGAAACTTCATGGATAGCAAGTCGGTTGCAACTCCAGTGAAGCAACCCAAAGTCTAACCCAAACCCGAGACTAAGTGCTTCGATTATGAGGAGAACGGTCGCTGAAACGGAACAACCCTAGATACTTGGTAGATAAGAAGGCTGGCAAAGTCGACAAAAGTATATTTGATATACGTGTTATTGATGTGTACCTTGGTAGTACTCCTAGTAGCACCTGGGTATTGGATACCGGTTCGGTTGCTAAATGTTAGTAACTCGAAGTAAAAGCTACTGAATAAACGGATACTAGCTAAGTGTGAGGTGACGATGTGTGTTGGAAATGTTTCCAAGGTTGATGTGATCAACATTGCACGCTCTCTCTACCTTCGAGATTAGTGACGAACCTAAAATAAATGTTATTTGGTGTTTTTGCGTTGAGCATGAACGTGATTAGATCATGTTCATTGCAACACGATTATTCATTTAAGTTAGAGAATAATGGTTATTCTATTTACATGAATAATACCTTCAATGATCATGCACCCAGTAAGAATGGTTTGTTGAAACTTGATCGTAGTAATACACATGTTCATAACATTGATGCCAAAAAGATACAAAGTTAATAATGATAGTACCACATGTTTGTGGCACTGCCGCTAAATGTCATATTGGTATAAAGCGCATGAAGAAACTCCATGCTGATGGATCTTTGGACTCATTCGATTTCGAATCGGTTGAGACATGCGAACCATGCCTCTTGGTCAACATGACTAAGGACCCCGTTTTCTGTTTTGATGAAGCAGGCAAGTGATTTATTGGAAATGATACATGTTGATGTATGCAATCCAATGAGTCTTGTAGCGTGCGGTGGATATCGTTATTTTCTTACCTTCACTGATGATTTGAGTAGATATAGTGTATATTTACTTAATGAAACACAAGTCTGAATTGTTTGAAAGGTTCACGCAAATTCGGAGTGAAGTTTTAAGATCATCGTGACAAGAAGATAAAAATGTTTGCGATATGATCGTGGAGGTGAATATCTGAGTTACGAGTTTGGCATACAACTTTAGACAATGTGAGAATTGTTTCACAACTCATGCCACCTGGAACACCATAGTGTGATGGTGTGTCTGAACGTCATAGTTGTGCTCTATTGGATATGGTGCATGCTATGATATCTCTTATCGTTTTATTACTATAATTTTGGGGTTATGCATTAGAGACAACTACATTCACTTTAAATAGGGCACCATCTAAATCCATTGAGATGACACCATGTGAACTATGGTTTGATAGAAACCTAAGCTGTCATTTCTTAATGTTTGGGGCTGCGACGCTTGTGTGGAAAATATTTTCGCCTAATGAGCTCGAACCCAAAGCGGACAAATGCATCTTCATAGAATACCCTAAGAACAGTTGGGTGAACCTTCTATCTCAGTTCCAAGCATAAAATGTTTGTTGCTAAAACTGGGTCCTTTCTCGAGAAAGGGTTTCTCTTGAAAGAATTGAGTGGGAGGAGGATAGAACTTGATGAGGTTATTTGAACCTCTGCTTCAACCAAAAAGTAGCGCAGCGCAGAAAGATGTTTCTGTGAATCCTACGTTAGTTGAAGAGGAAGTTAATGATGATGATCATGAAGTTTCGGATCAAGTTATTATCGACCTACAAGGAAGATAGAACTTGACGAGGTTATTGAACCATTACTTCAACCAAAAAGTGGCGCAGCACAGAAAGATGTTTCTGTGAAGCCTACGTCAGTTGAAGAGGAAGTTAATGATGATGATCATGAAGCTTCGGATCAAGTTACTATAGAACTTCGTAGGTCGACAAGGACGTGTACTGCTACTGAGCGGTACGACAACCCTGTCTTGAAGGTCATGTTGTTAGACAATAATGAACCTACAAACTATGGAGAAGCGATGATGGGACCAAAAACCAACAAATGGTTAGAGGCCATGAAATCCGAGAAAGGATCCGTGTATGAAAACTAAGTATAGACTTTGGTGGACTTGCTCGTTGGATGGCAGGTCGTTAAGTACAAATGGATCTTTAAAATGAAGACAGACGCTGATGGTAAATGTTACCATTTGTAAAGCTCGACTTGTTGCAAAGTAGTTTACGACAAGTTCAATGAGTTGACTGCGATGAGACTTTCTCACTCGTAGTGATGCTAAAGTCTGTTGGAATTAAGTTAGCAGTTGCTGCATTTTTCCATTATGAAATCTGGCAGATGGATGCCAAAACATCGTTTCCTTCCTTAAGGAAAGGTTGTATGAGATACAATCATAAGGTTTTGTCAGTCCTAAGGATGCTAAAAGGTGTGTGAGCTTCAGTGATTCTTCTATGAACTGAAGCAAGCATCTCGGAGTTGGAATATACACTTTGATGAGGTGATCAAAGTTTTTGAGTCTATACAAAATTTACGAGAAACTTGTATTTGCAATAAAGTGAGTGGGAGCACTATAAGAGTTTCTAATAAGTATATGTGGATGACATATTGCTATTCGGAAATGATGTAGAATTTCTGGAGAGCATAAACAGATGTTTGAAAAGAGTTTTTCAAAGGAAGACCTGGATAAAGCTACCTAATTGTTGAGCATCAAGATCTATAGAGATAGATCAAGATACTTGATGAGACTTTCAATGAGTACATACCTTGACAAGATTTTGAAAGAGTTCAAAATGGATCAGTCAGAGAAAGAGTTCTCGCCTGATTTGTAAGGTATAAAGTTGAGTAAGACTCAATGCCCAGTGACTGCAGAAGATAGAGAAAAGATGAGTGTCACCCCCTATGCTTCAGCCATAGGCTCTATCATGTATGCAATGCTATGCACAAGACCCGATGTCAGCCTTGCCATAAGTATGGCCAGAAGGTTTCAAAGTGATCCTGGAATGGAGCACTGGATAGCGGTCAAGATTACCCTTAGTAACTAAAATACTAAGGAGATGTTTCTCGATTATGAAGGTGATAAAGAGTTCGTCGTAAAGAGTTACATCGATGCAAGTTTTAACACCAATCCGGATGACTCGTAGTAGCAATCTGGATGCGTATAGTGGAGCAGCCATTTGGAATAGTACCAAGTGGACTGTAGTAGCAGTGTTTACAGTTTGACATAGAAATTTGCAAAGTACACACGGATCTGAATGTCACAGACCCGTTGACTATAAGACCTCTCTCACATGCAAAGCATGATCGAGCCCCAGAACTCATTGGGTGTTAGATTCATAACAATGCGAATCACATGGTGATGTGAACTAGATTATTGACTGTAGTGCAAGTAGGAGACTGTTGGAAATATGCCCTAGAGGCAATAATAAATTAGTTATTATCATATTTCCTTGTTCATGATAATCGTTTATTATCCATGCTATAAATTGTATTGATCGGAGACTTAGATGCATGTGTGGATACCTAGACAAAACCATGTCCCTAGTATGCCTCTAATGGACTAGCTCGTTGATCAAAGATGGTTAACGTTTCCTAGCCATGGACATGAGATGTCATTTGATAACGGGATCACATCATTAGGAGAATGATGTGATGGACAAGACCCAAACTACAAACGTAGCATATGATCGTGTCAGTTTATTGCTACTGTTTTCTGCATGTCAAGTATATGTTCCTATGACCATGAGATCATGCAACTCACGGACATCGGAGGAGTGCCTTGTGTGTATCAAATGTCGCAACGTAACTGGGTGACTATAAAGGTGCTCTACAGGTATCTCCGAGGGTGTCTATTGAGTTGGCATGGATCAAGACTGGGATTTGTTACTCCGTGTGACGGAGAGGTATCTCAGGGCCCACTCCGTAATGCAACATCACAATAAGCCTTGCAAGCAATGTGACTAAGTGTTAGTCACGGGATCTTGTATTACGGAACGATTAAAGAGACTTGCCGGTAACGAGGTTGAACTAGGTATGGAGATACCGACGATCGAATCTCGGGCAAGTAACATACCGAAGAACAAAGGGAACATCATACGGGATTAACTGAATCCTTGACATAGAGGTTCGACCGATAAAGATCTTCGTAGAATATGTAGGAACCAATGTGGACATCCAGGTCCCACCATTTGTTATTGACCGTAGAGGTGTCTCGGTCATGTCTACATAGTTCTCGAACCCGCAGGGTCTGTACACTTAAGGTTTGGTGACGTTTCGGTAGTATAGAGTTATGTATGGCGGTGACCGAAGGTTGTTCGGAGTCCCGGATGAGATCCCGGTCGTCACGAGGAGCTCTGGAATGGTCCGGAGGTAAAGATTGATATATAGGAAGGTGGTGTTTGGACTCTGGAAAGTTTTGGGCATTTTCGGTAGTGTACCGGGAGTGACGAATGGGTCCCGGGGGCCCACAAGTGGGGCCAACCCACCCCATGGGCCTATGTGGCAACCCACTAGCCCATAGTGGGCCAGTTGGGTCGGCCAAGGAGGCCTATGCGCAGGAGGAAAGAGAGGCAAACCGAATTGGGGTGGAAACCTCCCCAAACTCCACCTCTCTTGTGGGAGGAGGAGTCCTACTAGGAGGAGGACTCCTCCCCACTAGGTTCGGCCGAACCAAAGGAGAGCCCTCCTTTTGGGCGCAGCCTCCTCTCCCCTCCTCCTATATATATGAGTGGTTTTAGGGTTTTTTGACAAGGATTTTCAGCCACGTCTAAACCCTACTTCTAGATGAAGTTCCTCTAGACTAGACTAGTTCCGCAGTGCTTAGGCGAAGCTCTGCCGGAATTGCTCCACCACCATCACCGAAGCACTGTCACGCTGTCGGTGAACTCTTCTCCCTCTCCACTTCCTCTTTCTGGATCAGGATGGTGGAGATCGTCATCAAGCTGCACGTGTGCTGAACGCGGAGGTGTCGTCCGTTCGGCGCTAGATCGGAAGGACCGTGAACAAGATCGCGAGACCGTTTGTGATGTGTTCACGGGATGGATCATGATGAGATCGCGGGACGGATCGTGATGAGTTCTTTGTGTTCTTTGTGTTGGATTGAACATGATGAATCTAAAATTGTTCACGGGATTGACTCTCTGGTAGAAACTTTGGGGCACTCTTTGAAGTTCTTTGTGTTGGATTGAACATGATGAATCTAAAATTGTGTGATGCATATTGTATAATCAAGCCCATGGGTACTCGTGGTGACATTGGAGTATCTAGGTGACATTAGGGTTTTGGTTGATGTGTATCTTAAGGTGTTATTTTAGTACGAACTCTAGGGTTGTTCGTGACACTTATAGGGATAGCTCATACGATTGATCGCAAAAGATAACTTTGAGGTGGTTTCGTACCCTAGAATAATTTCTTTGTTTGTTCTCCACTATTTGTGACTTTGGAGTGAACTCTTTATCGCACGTGAGGGATTTACATATGATTCAACTATGTCAATATTGTTGAGAGAACTTGCACTAGTGAAAGTATGAACCCTAGGCCTTGTTTCTAAGTATTGCAATACCGTTTGTGCCCAGTTTTATCATTAATTACCTTGCTGTTTTTATATTTTCAGATTACAAAAACCTATATCTACCA
This sequence comes from Hordeum marinum, assembly GCA_022496015.1. Classification (NCBI taxonomy): domain Eukaryota; kingdom Viridiplantae; phylum Streptophyta; class Magnoliopsida; order Poales; family Poaceae; genus Hordeum; species Hordeum marinum. Next base: position 292,957,906 of record CM039678.1, on the reverse strand, counting down.
TCCATATTACACATGTATCACCATCTCTTTGCCGAACTAGTGCACCTCTACAATTTACCATTGTATTGGGTGTGTTGGGGACACAAGAGACTCCTTGTTATTTGGTTGCAGGGTTGTTCGAGAGAGACCATCTTCATCCTATGCCTCCCATGGATTGATAAACCTTAGGTCATCCACTTGAGGGAAATTTGCTACTATCCTACATAACTCTGCGCTTGGAGGCCCAACACGAGTGTACAAGAAGAAGGTTGAGTAGTAGACATCAAGCTCTTTTCTGGCGCCTTTGCTGGGGAGGTGAGTGCTTGAAGGTATATCTTTCGATCTTGCAATTAAATCTTTTTTTCTTGTTTTTCACTAGTTTGGTTTTATAAAAGAAAACTACAAAAAAATGGAGTTTAGGTTGCATCATTTGTTTCGTCTTTACAATGTCTTTCGTGAAAATAAGGATTCCGAAAATTGTGCTCAATTGGTAGAGGAAGAATTTATGAAAATACTTGGTGATAATTCCTTGAAGGATGAGTATGATTGCAATATTGCTAGTATGAATTCTCTGAATATCCATGATTCTAATGATATGCAAAGCCACAAGCTTGGGGATGCTATGTTTGATGAAGATGAAATTTTTAGTCCCCCAAGTTTTGATGAGCAAATTTGTTATGATAATGGCATGCCTACTATCCATGATGATTATGATGATGACATGTATGCTATAAAGAGTGATTGTAACCATGAAACTTGTCATCATGATTTTAATATTCAAAGTGGTTATGTCAATCAAGTATCTCATGATAGTTATTTTGTTGAGTTTGCTCTCACTATTATGAATGAGAAGAAAATTGCTTATGTGGAGGGTGACAAAATTTCTATGCTGATGGATCATGAAGATGATGATTTATGTGATAGTTATATTTTTTAGTTCCTTCATGATGCTACGAAAAATTATTATGAGGGAGGAACATATGCTTGTAGGAATTGTAATAATATCAAGTTTCCTCCCTATGTGTTGAAAGTTTTGAAGTTATGCTTGTTTTGCCTTCCTATGCTAGTTGATTCTTGCTCCCGTAAATTGTTTGCTCACAAAATTCCTATGCATAGGAAGTGGGGTAGACTTAAATGTGCTTGTCATGTGATTCATGATGCTCTCTTGCATGTTTCAACTATTATTACTATACGAGCATCATTGAGATCAACATGCCTAGCTAAAAGGCATTAAAGAAAAGCACTTGTTGGGAGGCAACTCAACACTTTTACTTTCTGTTTTTGTGTGTCCACATGATTAAGCTACTGTAGTAATCATGTTTAGTGTCTTTTATTTCAATAAAGTGCCAAGTAAGACCTTTGGGATGGTGTACGGTGATAGTTGATTTGATCTTGCTGAAAAACAGGAACTTTGACGCCCAGTCCAGGAATTTTATAAATTCACAGAAGCGTCGATTGGATCTGAATTTTTTACAAAAGATTTATATTCCAAGATTGTCCTAATGTTTCAGAATTTCTAGAGATAGGGAAGTATGGCTATACTACAGATCTTCACAAACTGTTCTGTTTTTGACAGATTCAGTTTTGCATGCATAGTTTGCTTGTCTTAGTGTTTCCATAGCTTATATTTAGTAGTATAAATTATGGAAATGACAGAATATAGTAGGTATCATGTGGGAACGGCTATTAATCTTGTCTTGACAGTACCTAAGTGAATGATTTATCTTTATTACACTAACCCTTCTCACGAAGTTCTGTTAAGTTTTGTGTGATCGAAGTTTTCAAGCTATGGGTGAGACACCTATCTGAGGAGAATAAGGAGTGACAAGAACCTAAGCTTGGGGATGCCCAAGGCACCCCCAAGGTCATATTCAAGGAAGACTCAAGCGTCTAAGCTTGGGGATGCCCCGGAAGGCATCCCCTCTTTCTTCTTCAACATTATCGGTATATCTTACTTGGAGCTATATTTTTATTCGTCACATAATATGAGTTTTGCTTGGGTTGTCATTTTTTTTTTCTCTGTTAGGTGTTATTTATAATCTCGTTTTTCAATTAAAAGTTCCAAGAAACGTCTTAGGTGCTTGCATTGCATATTTTGATGTTTGCTGTGTAAAAACAGAAACTTTTGTTATAGTGTTTGAATTTTTCATATTTTACTAGAACGCGGAAAGTTTATGAAATTTTTACATTTTCCTAAGTTTTCATAATTGTTTGAGTTACACAAGTACACCTTTTTCATAAATTGCTACATACTGTTTTGTTTGGACAGATTGGTGTCATAGTAAACAGTAGATGATGTTTTAAAATTATTGTGCAACTTATCTTGGCAGTACATGAAGTGTTGATTTATTCTTATGTGTAACCTATCTCACGAGTTCTTGTTGTGTTTTGTGTGGATGAAGTTTATAAGAATTAGGGAAACCATTATATGAGAGGAATTAAGGAGACACAAGATCTCAAGCTTGGGGATGCCCAAGGCATCCCTAATTAATATATCAAGGGGTCTCAAGCATCTAAGCTTGGGGATGCCCCGGTTGGCATCCCACCTTTCTTCTTCAACAATTATCGATTAGCCTATGTTGAGGTTAAATTTTAATTCGTTCACATGATATGTGCTATTCTTGGAGTGCTATTTTTCTTTTTCTTACTGTTGAATAAAATACTCAGATATGAAAATCTTTATTGAGAGAGAGAGAGCCCTCATATAGCTACTTGATTGTTTACCTACTCATTGATCTTCACTTATATCTATTTGGAGTAGTTTGTCAATTTGCTCTAGTGCTTCACTTATAACTTTGTAGAGCACGGCGGTGGTTTCATTTTATAGAAATTGCTGAACTCTCATGCTTCACTTATATTATTTTGAGAGTCTCTAAATAGCATGGTAATTTTCTTAGGTTATGAATAGTCCTAATATAATGGGCATCCAAGAGGGATATAATAAAAACTTTCATATAAAGTGCATTGAATACTATCAGAAGTTTGATTCATTATGATTGTTTTGAGATATAAAGATGGTAATATTAGATACACTAATGAGTAATTGTGGATTGGTAGAAATGCTTGTGTTAAAGGTTGTGATTCCCGTAGCATGCACGCATAGTGAACAGTTATGTGACGAAGTTGGAGCATGATTTATTTATTGTTTGCCCTCCTTTGTGTGGAGGTCGGGATCGCGCAATGGTTAACTCCTACCAACCCTTCCCCTAGGAGCATGCGTGTAGTACTTTGTTTTGATGACTAATAGACTTTTGCAATAAGTATGTGAGTTCTTTATGACTAATGTTGAGCCCATGGATTATACGCACTCTCACCCTTCCACCCTTGCTAGCCTCTCTAGTACCGTGCAACTTTCGCCGGTGCACTAAACCCACCATATACCTTCCTCAAAACAGCCACCATACCTACCTATTATGGCATTTCCATAGCCATTCCGAGATATATTGCCATGAAACTTCCATCATTCCGTTTATGACACGCATCATCATTGTCATATTGCTTTGCATGATCATGTAGTTGACATCGTATTTGTGGCAAAGCCATCGTTCATATTTTTTATACATGTCACTCTTGAGTCATTGCACATCCTCGTACACCACCAAAGGCATTCATATAGAGTCATATTTTGTTCTAAGTATCGAGTTGTAATTCTTGAGTTGTAAGTCAATAAAAGTGTGATGATCATCATTATTAGAGCATTGTCCCATGTGAGGAAAGGATGATGGAAGCTATGATTTCCTCACAAGTTGGGATGGGTCTCCGGACTTTACAAAACATAAAAGAGGCCAGAGAAGCCCAAATATAAAAACAGGCCAAATATGCCCACCAAAAAAGAAAAATAAAGAAATAAAGAAATAAAAATTTTGAGAAAAGAGATAAGGGACAATGCTACTAGCCTTTACCACACTTGTGCTTCAGAGTAGAACCATGTTTTTCATATAGAGAGTCTCCTATACTGTCACTTTCATATACTAGTGGAAATTTTTCATTATAGAACTTGCCTTGTATATTCCAATGATGGGCTTCCTCATATTGCCCTAGGTCTTCATGAGCAAGCGAGTTGGATGCACACCCACTTAGTTTCTTTTTGAGCTTTCATACATTTATAGCTGTAGTGCATCCGTTGCATGTCAAGCCCTACTCACTCACATTGATATCTATTGATGGGAATCTCCATAGCCCGTTGATACGCTTAGTTGGTGTGAGGACTATCTCCTTCTTTTGTCTTCTCCACAACCACCATATTCTATTCCACCTGTAGTGCTATGTCCATGGCTCATGCTCATGTATTGCGCGAAAGTTGAAAAAGTTTGAGAATGCTAAAGTATGAAACAATTTCTTGGCTAAAACCGGGGTTGTGCATGATTAAATACTTTGTGTGATGAAGATGGAGCATAGTCAGACTATATGATTTTATAGGGATAACTTTCTTTGGCCATGTTATTTTGAGAAGACATGATTGCTTTATTAGTATGCTTGAAGTATTATTGTTTTATGTCAATATTAAACTCTTGTTTTGAATCTTATGGATCTGAACATTCTTGCCACAATAAAGAAGATTGCATTGATAAATATGTTAGGTAGCAATCACACCTCAGAAATTATTTCTTTTATCGGTTACCTACTCGAGGACGAGCAGGAATTAAGCTTGGGGATGCTAATACGTCTCCAACATATCTATAATTTATGGATTATGCATGCCATGTTTACAATAATTCTATAAGATTTTGGTATGATTTAATTAGAACTAACCCGGACTGACACTATTTTCAGTAGAACTACCATGGTGTCATTTTTTGTGCAGAAATAGTTCTCGGAAAGGGCCAAAAATTTATGGAGAATATTTCTGGAAAAAAATAAAAAATACTGGAGCAAAAGATACCGAAGAGGAGTCCTGAGGCAGCCACAAGCCTAAGGAGCACACCCCTAGGGCGCGCCCCTGGCTTGTGGGCCCCTCGGGAGTCCCCTTGATGTGAGACCGATGCCAAAAATTCCTATAAATACCAAAAGCTCCAGAAAGAAACCTAGATCGGGAGTTCCGCCTCCACAAGCCTCTGTATCCACAAAAACCCAATCGGGAGACCTCTCTGACACCCTGCCGGAGGGGGGCATCATCACCGGAGGCCATTTTCATCATCCCGACGGTCTCCATGACGAGGAGGGAGTAGTTCACCCTCGGGGCTGAGGGTATGTACCAGTAGCTATGTGTTTGATCTCTCCCTCTCTCTCTCGTGTCCTTGAGATGACACGATCTTGATGTACCGCAACTTTATTAACATAGATGAATCATATGGAGTTTTCCCCCTCTCTATCTCCTTGTGATGTATTGAGTTTTCCCTTTGAAGTTTTCTTATCGGATTGAGTTTTCAAAGGATTTGAGAACACTTGATGTATGTCTTGCGATGGGATATCTATGGTGACAATGGGATGTTCTATTGATCCACTTGATGTACGTTTTGGTGATCAACTTGCGGGTTCCGTGACCTTGGGAATCTATGCATAGGGGTTGGCACATGTTTTCGGCTTGACTCTCTGGTAGAAACTTTGGGGCACTCTTTGAAGTTCTTTGTGTTGGATTGAACATGATGAATCTGAAATTGTGTGATGCATATCGTATAATCAAGCCCATGGGTACTGGTGGTGACATTGGAGTATCTAGGTGACATTAGGGTTTTGGTTAATGTGTATCTTAAGGTGTTATTTTAGTATGAACTCTAGGACTGTTCGTGACACTTATAGGGATAGCTCATATGATTGATCGGAAAAGATAATTTTGAGGTGGTTTCGTACCCTACAATAATTTGTTCGTTTGTTCTCCGCTATTTGTGACTTTGGAGTGAACTCTTTGTCGTGCGTGAGGGATTTACATGTTATTCAACTATGTTAGTATTGTTGAGAGAACTTGCACTAGAGAAAGTATGAACCCTAGGCCTTGTTTCTAAGTACTACAATACCGTTTGTGCTCAGTTTTATCATTAGTTACCTTGCTGTTTTTATATTTTTAGATTACAAAAACCTATATCTACCATCCATATTACACGTGTATCACCATCTCTTCGCCGAACTAGTGCACCTATACAATTTACCATTGTATTGGGTGTGTTGGGGACACAAGAGACTCTTTGTTATTTGGTTCCAAGGTTGTTCAAGAGAGACCATCTTCATCCTATGCCTCCCACGGATTGATAAACCTTAGGTCATCCACTTGAGGGAAATTTGCTATTGTCCTACAAAACTCTACACTTAGAGGCCCAACACGAGTGTACAAGAAGAAGGTTGCGTAGTAGACATCAGCCCGGACCGACTTTGCGTCGACTACCATCCATTTAATAAGAAGACAGTCAGGAACAAGTACCCACTTCCCAACATCAATGAGTTGTTTGAGCAACTGAAAGGGGCCAATATTTTCTCGAAGCTAGATCTTCGCATGGGCTATCATTAGATCCGCATCCATGAAGAAGATATTCCAAAGACTGCTTTCAGGACGAGCTTTGGCTCTTATGAGTACAGCGTCATCTCCTTTCGTCTTGCAAATGCACCTCCGACTTTCTCCATATTGATGAACTTTGTATTGTCTCCCTATAGAAATCAGTTCGTCTTGGTGTATTTGGATGAAATTCTTGTTTTCTCGGAGACCAAAGAAGAGCATGCAGAGCATCTCCGGCTTGTGCCTGGCAAGTTAAGAGAGCATCGGTTCTATGCTATGTTCTCGAAGTGTGAGTTTTGCCTCAATGAAATGGCTTACCTTGGGCACATCATCTTTGTCGAGGCCATCAAGGTGCATCCTCAGAAAGTTGAGGCCATGTTGAAGTGGGAGCCTCCTCCGAATGTCAAGCAGCTTCGTAGCTTCCTCGGGCTTACACGTTACTTCTGAAGATTCGTGGAGAACTTCTCACAAATTGCTAAGCCTTTGTCTAACATCCTTTAGAAGAGTGTCAAGTATGTCTGGACTCCTGAGTGTGATGTGGCGTTAAATACACTCAAGGAGAAGATGACTTCACCTCCAGCTCTTAGTCCTCCCGATGAATCCAAGCCTTTCCAAGCATTCTGTAATGCTTCCCTCCAAGGTCTTGGTGGTGTTATCATGCAAGATAAGAAGGTTGTGGCTTATACCTCGCGTCAGGTGAAGCCTAGCGAGAGGAACTACCCCACTCATGATCTTGAGTTGGCGGCAGTTGTTCATGCTCTGATGACATGGAGACATCTATTATTGGGAAGACTAGTTGAGGTGTTCACCGATCACAAGAGCTTGAAGTACATTTTCACTCAATCGAATCTCAATCTTCGGCAAACAGTTGGGTGGAAATGATCGAGGAGTACAATCCAAGCATTGAATATATTCCTGGAAAAGTAAATGGCATCGCAGAGGTGCTGAGCCGAAAGGCCTGTAACAGCCTTATCCTCAAGCCTCTCCAACCTGAGCTTTGCGAAGCTTTCTGCAAGCTCAATTTTCAATTGTTCCTCAAGGGTTTATTTCCAATCTTCAAGTCTCTCCGACTTTGGAAGATCAGATTCACCAGGCTCGGCTTCTTGATGCTATGGTGAAGAAAGTGAATAAAGGTGTGGCCAAGAGCATTCCAAAGTATAAGTGCTTCCGTGTTGATGACAAGGACACCTTGTTTTTTGAGGATCGTCTAGTGGTTCCCAAGGGAGAACTCAGAAAAGTTATCATGGATGAAGGGCATAATTTTGTCCTCTCCATTCATCCAGGCAGTTCCAAAATGTATCAGGATCTCAAGCAAACCTTCTGGTGGACTAGCATGAAACATGAGATTGCTTAGTTCGTGAACGAGTGTGATGTTCGTCGCAGAGTGAAGGAAGAACATCAACGTCCAATAGGTCTCCTTCAGCCTTTGCCTATCCCAGAGTGGAAATTCGATCATGTTCAGATGGATTTCGTCACTGGGTTTCCTAAGTCCAAGAGAGGTAATGATGCCATCTTTGTGGTTATCGACAAGCTCACCAAGGTTGCCCACTTCCTTCAAGTCAAAGAATCTATCTCGGTAGCTCAGCTGGTAGAGCTGTACTCATCAAATATAGTTTCTTTGCATGGTATTCCTCAGCTCATATCTTCAGATCGTGGAAGCATCTTCACTTCCAAGTTCTGGGATTCCTTCCAGACTGCAATGGGTACCAAGATCCGTTTCAGTACAGCTTTCCATCCTCAGACTAGTGGTCAAGTTGAGAGAGTCAATCAAAGCCTCGAAGATATGCTCAGAGCTTGTGTGATTTTTTTGGCATGAATTGGGAAGACTGCCTCCCGTTTGCTGAGTTTTCATACAACAATAGTTTCCAAGCAAGTTCGAGCAAGGCCGCATTCGAGATTTTGTATGGCAGGAAATGCCGCACCTCGCTCAATTGGTCTGAAACTGGTGAGCGTCAAATCCTTGGGAATGACATGATCATTGAAGTTGAAGAGATGTGTTGTGTCATTCATGAAAATCTCAAAGAAGCTCAATCCTGTTAGAAGAGCTATTATGATAGCAAGCATCATGGCGTGACCTTTAAGATCGATGATTTTGTCTATCTCAGAGTGCCTTCCGTGAAGGGCACTCAGCGCTTTGGCGTCAAAAGAAAGCTTGCTCCTCGCTTTGTGGGTCATTTCAAGATTGTGGGAAAGAGGGGAGACCTTGCCTACCAACTCGAGCTTCCTCTCAATTTCTCAAATGTGCATGATGTGTTTCACGTCTCTCAGCTCTGGAAGTGTTTCAAGACTACCAAGAGGATCGTTGATCTCCAAGACATTATTCTCCAAGCAGACCTATCCTATCATGAGCATCTAGTGGCTATCCTTGAAGAGATTGAGTGTAAGACTTGTAACAAGTCAATCAAGTTTCTTAAGGTGAAGTGGTCACATCACTCCGACAAAGAAGCCACTTGGGAACGTGAGGACCTTCTCCGTTCCGAATATCTCGAATTCTTCCGTTCATAGATCTCGGGACGAGATCCTCTTGTAGTGGAGGAGAGTTGTAACAGCCCAAGCACATTGCATTGTAATATTCCATGTATGACCTCCATGTTTGCCCTCATGTGTTAGGTTTAATAAAATTGCTTCATGACATTTTGCATCATGTCATCATAATCATCGTCTCTTGTTTGGATCATATGATTGTTGTGCTTGTTGTTGTATGAGTATATGTGGTGGAGAGGTGTGCTTGCAAGTGAGGTTTTTGTGTCGTGTGGATCCTCCCCCAATTCTCTACAAACTTTGCCTCATCTCTTTTAATAGCAATACTATATATGTGGTGATTTCACTTGCCTATTCATCTCAAACAAAATGTTGCACTTCTCCTAAATAATCTATCAAGCATTTTGAAATAGCTCTCAATCATGTTTTAATATATTGCCTTTTGAATCTTTTCAAAACAAATTCCTATAGTAATTATATGTGAATTGATTTATTTGCTCTAAAAAATCCCAAATTAATTTTGTTAACTAAGGCATATTTTTATAAGTGCAAAACTATTTTTTCTTTCTCAAAGACTCTCTTTCAAACTCCCTAGCATTTAACTATTGGCTACTGTTTTATTAAAAAGAGTGAAATCTTTTAATTCTGGAGTGTGAGAGGGCAACCCCAGCTAGGCCTTTCCTAGCCCAACAGCAACAGCAGCGCAGCCCAACTTGCCTCCCGCACCAGCCCAACACCCCTCCTCGTTGCTAAGTCTAGCATGGACGCCGAAGCTGACCCCACTCGCAATCTCTCCTCCCGTTGCTTTTCTTCCTCCTCACGAACTCCCCCTCTCACAGTAAAACTATAGAGGACAAGGGCACATGGCCACGATGGCCACGTACCTGAGCCCCTTCCCCCTATAAAGCAAGCCTAGCGCCCTCTCCTAGGGTTCCTCCTTCCCTTCCCCTGCACCGCCACCTCTCTTCCCTTCCCCTCGTGCCTTCCTGGTAGCTACAACATGTGAGCAAAGAGAGATTCAGAGAGATCTCGGTGAGGTTCAGAGAGAAGCTTGCCATCGTCATCGTCACCCTCGACTCAGGTTGTCATGCCCAAGATGTGATCCTATCCTTATTTTGGCACGAGGGCCTCGAAAGGGATAGAAGTGCATCTCGTCGTGTTGCAAGAATGTATATCATTACAAGCACATGTACAGAAGATATGAGTATATGGAATTGGCTTACACTCGCCACAAGCTACATCTATATCACATCAATACAACAACATATTCAAACATCATATAGAAGAGCAGGGTCCGACTGCGAATGAAAACAAACGACAAAATGACATCCATCCTTGCTATCACAGGCTGCCGCCTAGAACCCATCCTAGATTGTTGAAGAAGAAGAAAAAGAAGAAATCCAACTCAAACAAGCATCGCGCTCACGTCAAATCATCGCATTACCTGTACCTACAACTATTGTTGTAGGAATTTGTGAGCCACACGGACTCAGCAATCTAATTTCCAAGGGTATCAAGACTACTAAAGCTTAATGGGAGAGGTATGATTAAGTAGTGAGGCTGCAGCAAGCGACTAAGCATTTATTTGAGTGGCTAACTTACGAATATAGAAAGTAAAGTATGGTGGTCTACGCATAACGGACGTGAACTAGTAATGATCACTAAGTGATCCTGAACACCTACTTACGTCACACATAACCCCACCATGTTCTCTCTCGGATAAGGACTCACGAGAAGAGACAATCACGGTTACACACATGGTTGGTGTATTTTATTTGAGTTTACTTCAAGTTTGCTATGACCGGGTGTTAACCAAAGTTTCCAAGTTTGCCACATAACCGCGGGCACTGCTTTTCGAAAGATTTAACCCTGCAGGGGTGCTCCAACTCATCCATCACAAATTAACCACACGCCGCGGTAATAATCTCGACCACGGATCACGTGATCTTCATAGGCAATTCCACAGGAAGACCACACCTCGAGATAGCCCGAAGTAATATGGAATTCCTCACACAAGACATTCGAGAAAGGTAAAACAAATCCAGCAAGGCCACCCGGCGTACCGACTAAACCCAATAGAAGCTGCGGATCTCGTTCTCAGGGTATGACCGGATGAGCTAGACGTCGGGTTGGCTGAAACCCTGGGTGACCAGGGGGCGCCATACATCGCTCAGTTTGGACCAACACTCATGAGGAGCACTGGCCTGGGGGTTGATTAATTATCCATGGGGTCCGGAAAGTCCCTATGCAAGTTTATTAGTTATTAGGCAAATGTAGTACCAATGTTGGGCCTTGCCAGACAAGTTTTATCCTAAAACAAAAATCAAGGGGGTCCCCATAACAACCCCGAGCATGTTAGGAGCGCTCAATTATGGAACATAACACCGGTTCACAAGTAACTAGGGGCGGCAAGAGTGGAACAAAACACCGAGCAAAAGGCCAAGCCTTCCACCCTTTACCAAGTGCATAGGTGCATTAAATTAAATAGCAATAATATTATGATAACAAAAGAATGTCCATGTTGTCACATGGCAGCAATTGCACTTACAGCTAGAAACGCTATAAGAAGGGTTGAGCAAGCGGTAACATAGCGAAACAAAGGTTTGCTAGGAAGGTGGAGGGTTAGAGGTTTTTCATGACAATGTTGTGAGGCTTGACAAACAAGTGGTAGGTAGCAAGACATAACGATAAAAGTGAGACAACTAGCATAGCAAAGATAGTAGTGGTATCCAAGGAAATGTGTCATCTTGCCTGATATCCCGCTTGGAAGAAGAACGATTCCATGAAGAAGACGAGCCAACGTAGTCGAACGAATCCTCACACTCCGAACCCTTTCGGAACTCTATCGACAAGAAGCAATCCGGAAACAATAATCAATACATGATATACCACAACATATGCATGATATGATGCGCAAACAAATATGATGCATGTCCGGTTTAATATGCAACGCATGGAATGGCCTGGCAAGAACAACAAACAACTACTACATATTAAGTGAAGTTCAATATGCAACGAGTTGCATATTGACGAAACTCCACGTTCGAATATTTAGTTCACTCTCATTTAGGTACACGACAATATTAAGTGTTGTTTAACATGGCAAACGATGACGCATACACTACTACAATAACTAGGCATTTTAAATGAGACCGGAAGCAACATATGGCATTTCCAGAACGTCCCCATATGCAAATTATGAATTTGGTACAGATCTGAACTAACCATGTTTTATATTTATTAAACATGAAAATAAAGTGCATCATGCTATTCTACACGTTTTTCTAGTCAAGTTACATATATAAAACATTTGATTCCAAGCTACGGTTATGTAGTTATGATACAAACTGTGTAGCAAGTCATTAGGCAAATTTTAATGCAACATCATTTTAAATGTTTTACAATGAATGCGGATTACATATTTTATGCAATTGAAGAAAATAAGAACATATAATATAATATGGGCTTTGTTGCCATGATGGAAAGAAAGGGGTGCCACGGCGGTGAATCCGAAAATGATGCCACGACAACATTTCCGTTCCGGCAACTCATTGAGATGCCGGTGCAAAAGAACAAACGTGTGAGCTTGTCGTGCCAAGGATGATGGGGTGATCCCGGTTATCAGGTTCCCATGCGTTGGTGACACGAAAATGGAGGAACTTGCACGTGTTACTTCACACTTAGTGCAAACAAAGGGGTATATCGCACAACACGTACATGCATTCATCCACTAGCGGTCGTCTCGGTGTTATACCTTCGAAGCATGCATTTTGAGATGGATTGAGTCAAATCAGTGCAGATGTTCAAGGGTCGTCGCGGACGTCGTTGTACACGCGCCGGTTCTCGAACTTGACGCTTGTGGTCCACTAGTCTTCGGGCCACGGTCGTCCTACATGTTCCGTGATGTTCAGGGTCATCTGCGAGAAACCTGATGAAATCCTCGACAATGTAGATGTCCATGGTAGAAGAGCTTGGCTATGGTCTTGCGGTGGTCGAGGTGGGGTTCCAAACAAAATAGGTCGGCAAGGTCTTGTCTGGTCAAAAAAAACGGACGCTACCGAATGCAACTAGGCACGGCAGCAGCGTTGCGGTTGTATGCATCCAAGGAACAAGACGGTCGTGGCTGGTCAGCGGCACAACTGCGGCAACAGGAGGCAATGGCTGTTGAGTGGAGCTCAAGCGGCGGCGTGGCCCTCGGAGATGGTCGCGAGGGACGGCGACAGAGCAGCAGCAACAGCGGCCAACGACATCAGCGGGCAGCGACATGGAGGTGAGGGAGTCATGACAACCATGGCGCTGGTCGTCACCAGGAGGAAGCAGAGGCATGAGGAGGGGCCTCGTGGCCGTCGGTGGGGCGAGGGGCCACCGGAGTGGGCATGGTCAGGAGGCAGGGCAACTGCAGGCTGGATGCGGCAAGAGCTCGAGACATCCATCCATGGCAGCTGGACCTACGGGCGACAAGGCACCGAGGCGCAGCTGAGCAGGGGCGGCGGGGACCGGTTGCTGGAGGAGGGCGGCAACAAGGGTGCTCTGCACCAGCTGCAGGGCTTGCCGAAGAACCGACCAGAGGCGAGGCGATGGAGGAGGTCAGCGCGAGGGAAGGAGAGAAAGGGAGCCGGGGGGAGAGGGGCGGCGCTGGTGGCCGGACGGGGCTAGCTTGGGAGCTCGCCAGCGTGGGGGAGCACCGCGAAGGGATTGGGTCGGCCCTGCTTGTGCGCTGGTGGTGTGCGTGCGTGCGAATGCAGGCGGCGGCGGTTGGGACGAGGGGGAAGGATACGAGGGAGGAGCGGGGTGAGGTTGCGGGAGCGCTAGGTTAGCTTAGGTGGGTCTTGGGCCGGCTGTGTGTGCTGGAAAAATGGGCCGTGAAAAGGAACAATTGGGCCGGAAAAAAAGGTTCCCCTTTTCTATTAATAGAAAATAAAAGAGAAGTGAAAATATTTATTTGGAGGGTCAAATAAATCCAAACTGAGCTGAAATTTGGCATGTGTCTACCTCAATATATTTCAAAGCACCACAACTCGAAGTTTGTGAGAAAAGAATAAAGTTCAAGGATTTAAATATTTGGAACCGGAAGGAATTTAAAATTGCAAGTGGGTTTCGGTTAAATCCAAATTAAAGGAATGTTTTATAATAACTACCTAAATATTGGGAGGTTATGTATTAAAGAGAAATCACCATGTGCATTTCCCTCAATTTAAATAGATCAAAGATCTACGTGATTTATTTATTTGAGAAACATATGTTTGGTAATTGAAAGCACAATATGCTCCCTTGGTGGTTTTGATAATTCGTGACAACATACATTGTCTCTTGGACTAACACCTGTATCTAGTATATTTCAGGATGGTCCATGAAGATCTAAGTTGGCAAAAAGGTTGAGGAGATTGTGGAATTACCCCAAGATGCAAGGAGATAGTTGGCTAAGCTTCAAGCAAAAGGACTCTACATTTTATATTTGTGAGAAATCGCTTTGAGTCTATAGGAAAGCCAATACTATTAAAAGGGGGTAAAGTTTTGATGGTGAACAATATGCTCAAACATGCACAAGTGACAGTCACCAACACATCCACGTACTCTCCCACCAAAGTCTGTCCTAAGCCAAATATACCAAATCGGTGCAACCAACTTTACTATCCCGGTGCCACTGAGTTCCAAACCCTAGACAGACTCAACCAAACCCTAACACTTCGGTGCAGCCGACACTACACTCGGTGCCACCGAGTTGGGTTGCCAACTTTCTGTTACGCGAGTTCTCATTTTCGGTCCGACCGAGAATGGTGAATCGGCGTCATCGAGTTTCGTAATTCTGACCGTTGGTCACCTTGTCGGTGCAACCGAGAGTTATATATTGGTCCATCCGAGATTCAAATGTTGCCACTTTTTGTCACTTCGGTTCCACCGAGTTTTACACTTCGGTGTCACCGAGTCTGGCTTATTGTGCGTAACGGTTGGATTTTTGGGAAAGCCTATATATACATCTTCACCACCACCCACTCGAAAGAGAAGCACTCAGAACTATTCCATACCTATCCTACTCAATTTTCTGAGAGAGAACCACCTACCCTTGTGTTGAGGTCAAGATCTTCCACTCCAACCATATGGATCTTGATTTCTAGCCTCCCCAAGTTGCTTTCCACCAGTCCCATCTCTTCTACCAAGCCAAATCTGTGAGAGAGAGATTGTGTGTTGAGAAGTCTATCATCTTGAAGCACAAGAGCAAGAAGTTCATCATCATTACCGAGCCTATTACCTTTTGGAGGGTGGTGCCTCCTAGATTGGTTAGGTGTCGCTTGGGAGCCTCCTACTTCATGTTCTGGAGTGAACCAAGAAGTTTGTAAGGGCAAGGAGATCGCCTACTTCGTGAAGATCTACCCATAGCAAGGCTAGTCCTTCATGGATGGAAGACGCATGGAATAGTCAATGTTGCTTGTTCGTGGAACCCTTCCTGGGTAGAGCCCTCCATGGACTCTCGCAACCGTTACCCTCCATGGGTTGAAGACTCCATGAACGTGGACGTACGATAGCACCACCTATCGGAACCACGGGAAAAATCCTTGCGTCTCCTATTGTGTTTGATCTTTCTAACCCATCTCTTTACTTACATGTGCAATGTCTTTACTTTCCGCTCCCATACTTGTAGACATGCATGTATAGGGCTGTTTGACTATCTAGATTTGCTAAAAGTATTAATATCTGCCAACCAATTAACTTGGGAAAAGGTTAGGTTTTAAATTTCTGCTAGTAGTCTATTCACCCCCCCCCTCTAGACACGCCTCTCTCGATCCTACAGTAATGTATGATGGCATGATGACATGATGCAATGCAACAACCAATTAAATCACACTACAAAGCTCAAATAAATGGAAGGCATCTGGAGAGTAGGTACCAGGCTGTTACAACTCTCCTCCACTTACAAGAGACCTCGCCCCGAGATCTTAGAATGAGAAGGGGAAGAGAAATAGCAAGAGGTAAACTTAGTTGCTTCTCTCACAAACGAGTGAAATCAATGATCCTTGAAGGTTTCAACGAGATGAAAGATGACACGAGGAACAAGAAAGAATTGACAAGAAATTTGGGCAGCACTTCAGTAGGAAAGAGAGGCAAAATTTGATATGATGTAAAGGAATTGTAAGAGAGACACCAAACTTCGGTTGTATTAGAATCAAAACTTCATAAGATGGAAGGATCATGAAAAGATTTCACAGCACTCTGGTTAATGGACAAGCAAGGGAAGAGCATGATCTTAATCAAACTAGATGTGAGTTGAAAAGAGCAACACCACAATGCCTCCAAAACAAAAGAACAGAAGCTACATATTTGGAGAGAAGAGAACGAAGAAGAAAATGACAACTTCTACCTCCATTGAATTTGAAAAGCATGGTTGAATGGAGTTGATGGATAATCAACAACGAAAAGAATAGTTTGTTATGGCCTTATGGAAAACATCTCAAAATTATGAGGTGATAACTAGCCACTAACGGAAACAAAGACTAGTTGGGAGCAAAAGAGAAGAAAACTTCTTTCACCAAGAATAGGAGGAGAAAACTTGGATCATTTATGACACCATGATAGCGACAATCAAATGATTTAGGTGAAATCCAACCCAAGATAACTCCAAGAAGACATGATGGGCTTACTAATCTCATTCTTGACAATTTTCCTTCGAGACTCCTCATAATCAAGAATTTAATAACACCATCTCAAAAGAGAATGGAGAAGGAATTGAACTTAGAAATCCAAGATAAAGAACACTTGAGATCCTTTAACAAGAATCTTGAAGAACAATTCTAGAAGAATTACATCCTTAACAAACCACTATGAAGAAGCATCTTAAAGAACTTCGGAACAAATGATGATCAAAGAATGAAGGTTGGGAAGAATAAGATGGAAGCCTTGCCATGATTTAGAAGAATCTTCGCTAAGAGATACTTGAGAAAGCTTGGAACTCCGGAAAAGAAAAGATAGGCAACTATAATAAAGAATTTGATATCATGAACCACTCCGAAAGAAGGATTGAAATCACTTGATGAAACAAGAATAAGAATTATGTTATGCATATCCTTCACCCAGTTAATTGATGACAAGCAACGGATTTAGCACACAACTTATTATTCTTGAATAGACTGAAGAGATATATCACAATCTTGAAGAAGTCTTCAATGAAACACCTGTAAGAATTTGAAACAAATGAAGATACTACGAATGAATGAAGATACATGAGAACAAAGAGATCATGATCCTCCTAATAGAGAGCTTGAACGAATCACCGGAATAATTGATATACTAACGAAGGAAAAAGACAATTGAGAAGAATTTGAGAATGAAAGCTGAAAGCTGAGAACGAAGAAATCTTCTGAAATGATGGCCTTCGGAGAATCGAGAAATGAAAATAACTCTGCAATGCACCGGATAGATATGGGAGAAATTTCTCATGATCAAAACAATTTGAGATGATAGCAGCAACCTAAAACCATGAATCATCAAGAGAATGAGCAAAGATTTAAGAGAAACTCTCCTTCGGTCTTCAACACAGAGAATGATGACGAGAAACAACACCATGAGTTACTGAGAAACTCCGGAATAATGAATAAGGAAATGTTGAGCCAGGGATGAAAATGATTTAAAGCAATCTTCGAGAAGGAATATGACCGATGAAATTCATTCTTAAGTCATATTGAAAAGAACTTGAGGACATCTCTGGAAAGGATTAGAAGAGTCAGGTAAGATCCTAGGGAAAAACCTGTGGGTTATGGGCCCACTCAAAAGAAACCACCGTTGAGACAATTGCTTTGAAAGAGATATTGCACCGGAAAAAAAATAAGAACTTGATGAGGTGAGAACCTCAAAATAATTTAAGAGGATATGAATGGAAATGAAAGTCTTCTGAGATATCTACAGCACTCCAAATAGAATAGAAAGAGGAATAAACAAGAAAGGCTTGGATAAGAATTTCCAACATGGGGAAGCATTTAGCGATTGAAAAGGATATGACGAACACCAAGATCTTGAATTGAATGCACCGAGAAGGAAAATAAAATAAAGAAATGATGAATTCGAATCACTTGAGGATCTTCACAATGAATCACCGGATACAATACAAAAGAAAAGATAGCAGAAGTATCGATGAAAAGAAAGGCATTTGGATGAGAATTTAATCATTGAAGAAAAAGGGCGGGAAGGTGGGGAAAACAAAGAAAAATTGAGACAGATGAAATGAACTCCGGAATGAAATATGAGGATTATTCTAGTAAATATTAGAAAGGATTGAATTCACTTGAAGAGAGCACACCGGATGAAAAGAATTGATATGAAAACTTGATTGAGCAAAATAATTAGCATTCCCAGATAATATGAGAACACTTCTTAGGAAAGATATGAAATCACCACTTGACATTGAAGCAACTCGAATTACCATATTCAAAAACAAACAAAGGATGAGGCTTATGAAACAAGCCAAAACAAATACATGACAGAGATTCCGCTCGATATTTTCGTGGTAAGGTTCGCACTGGCTCGATCGTACATTGGATTGTCATATTGAAATGACTCTCGAATATGCTCCCTAGGCGTAGCGAACTACAAGGCTTGACGAAGCATATCTGATGACATAAATCGAGACTGTCCTCTGTAAGAAAGACCGTCAACAAACGAATCCACTAGATGTCGAACCGCAACCTCACATCATGATCTGTTGAAAGATAGCCTAGGTAACTACTTGAATTCCCACCTAAGAACTCCCGAAACTTTCTTGGTTATGCAATCGGGTGTTGGGGATACAGGGAGGCAAAATATCTCACACAACTAACAAGCCCTACACTCCAACTGTATCCATCCGTCAACACATAACTAGAGGCTTCGGAACTCCATCTATCTAGGACCCTCGAAAACACAATGATACCAAACATGGTAGTACCCCGGACGCCTCCCCAGTATTGGGTGACTCCGATCTTATCTCACCACGAAAAGTATTGAAGTAATTTCGAGCATCCTCCATCCCGAGATATTAAGGAAACTGAACGATAACGGTGTGTCAATAATCCCCTGGAGCTCAACTCCCAGGAAGAAATCAAGTCAGACAAGAGGCACCAAGACAGAACTCCATCACATCGGCAACATATAGTTTCCAACATACCCGCGTGATCTTAAAAAAAATTGAGCAAGAAGAGGAGTAGAATCAAAATTCCTAAGCCGTAATTCCTCACCAGAGTATAGAAAATGAGTAAAAGAAACCTGATCTCCGATATATAACTAGACTCAAAATATATTTCTCTAGAATCGACTCGGCCAGGTTCGATCAATCAAGGGGGCTCCTAGGTCGGTAACCTGGCTCTGATACCAACTTGTCATGCCCAAGATACGATCCTATCCTTATTTTTGCACGAGGGCCTCGACAGGAATATAAGCGCATCTCGTCGTGTTGCAAGAATGGATATCATTACAAGTACATGTACAGAAGAGATGAGTATATGGAATTGGCGTACACTCGCCACAAGCTACATCAATATCACATCAATACAACAACATATTCAAACATCATACGAAGAGCAGGGTTCAACTACGGACGAAAACAAACGACAAAATGACACCATCCTTGCTATCACAGGCTGCCGCCTGGAACCCATCCTAGATTTATGAAGAAGAAGAAGAAGAAGAAGAAGAAGAAGAACTCCAACTCAAACAAGCATCACGCTCACGTCAAATCATCGCATTACTTGTACCTGCAACTATTGTTGTAGGAATCTATGAGCCACACGGACTCAGCAATCTCATTTCCAAGAGTATCCAGACTATTAAAGCTTATGACTATGGTTAAGTGGTGAGGCTGTAGCAAGCGACTACGCATTTGTTTGAGTGGCTAACTTACGAATACAGAAATAAAGTATGGTGGTCTACGCATAACGGACGTGAACTAGTAATGATCACTAAGTGATCCTGAACACCTACTTACGTCACACATAACCCCATCGTGTTCTCTCTCGGATAAGGACTCACGAGAAGAGACCATCACGGTTACACACATGGTTGGTGTATTTTATTTGAGTTTACTTCAAGTTTGCTATGACCGGGTGTTAACCAAAGTTTCCAAGTTTGCCACATAACCGCGGGCACTGCTTTAAGAAAGATTTAACCCTGCAGGGGTGCTCCAACTCATCCATCACAAATTAACCACACGCCGCGGTAATAATCTCGACCACGGATCACGTGATCTTCATAGGAAATTCCACAGGAAGACCACACCTCGAGATAGCCCGAAGTAATATGGAATTCCTCACGCAAGACATTCGAGAAAGGTAAAACAAATCCAGCAAGGCCACCCGGCGTACCGACTAAACCCAATAGAAGCCACGGATCTCGTTCTCAGGGTACGACCGGATGAGCTAGACGTCGGGTTGGCTGAAACCCCGGGTGACCAGGGGGCGCCGAATATCGCTCAGTTTGGACCAAGACTCATGAGGAGCACTGGCCCGGGGGGGGTGATTAATTATCCACGGGGTCTGAAAAGTCCCTATGCTAGTTTATTAGTTATTAGGCAAATGTAGTACCAATGTTGGGCCTTGCCAGACAAGTTTTATCCTAAAACAAAAATCAAGGGGGTCCCCATAACAACCCCGAGCATGTTAGGAGCACTCAATTATGGAACATAACACCGGTTCACAAGTAACTAGGGGCGGCAAGAGTGGAACAAAACACCGAGCAAAAGGCCAAGCCTTCCACGCTTTACCAAGTGTATAGGTGCATTAAATTAAATAGCAATAATATTGTGATAACAAAAGAATGTCCATGTTGTCACATGGAAGCAATTGCACCTGCAGCTAGAAACTCTATAAGAAGGGCTGAGCAAGCGGTAACATAGCCAAACAAAGGTTTGCTAGGAAGGTGGAGGGTTAGAGGCTTTTCATGGCAATGTTGGAAGGCTTGACAAACAAGTGGTAGGTAGCGAGACATAACGATAAAAGCGGGACAACTAGCATAGCAATGATAGTAGTGGTATCCAGGGAAATGTGTCATCTTGCCTGATATCCCGCTTGAAACAAGAACGATTCCATGAAGAAGACGAGCCAACGTAGTCGAACGAATCCTCACACTCCGGACGCTTTTGGAACTCTATCAAGAAGAAGCAATCCGGAAACAACAATCAACACATGATACACCACAACATATGCATGATATGATGCGCAAATAAATATGATGCATGTCCGGTTTAATATGCAACGCATGGCATGGCATGACAAGAACAACAAAACAACTACTACATATTAAGTGAAGTTCAATATGCAACGAGTTGCATATTGACAAAACTCCACATTCGAATATTTAGTTCACTCTCATTTAGGTACACGATAATATTAAGTGATGTTTAACATGGCAAACGATGAAGCATACACTACTACAATAACTAGACATTTTAAATGAGGCCGGAAGCAACATATAGCATTTCCGGAACGTCCCCATATGCAAATTATGAATTTGGTACAGATCTGATCTAACCATGTTTTATATCTATTAAACATGAAAATAAAGTGCACCGTGCTATTCTACACATTTTTCTAGTCAAGTTACATATATAAAACATTAGATTCCAAGCTACGGTTATGTAGTTATGATACAAAGTGTGTAGCAAGTCATTAGGCAAATTTTTAATGCAACATAATTTTAAATGTTTTAACATGGATGCGGATGACATATTCAAGTATTATGCAATTGAAGAAAATAAGAACATATAATATGATATGGGCTTTGTTGCCATGACGGAAAGAAAGGGGTGCCACATCGGTGAATCCCAAAATGATGCCACGGCAACATTTCCGTTCCGGCAACTCGTTGAGATGCCGGTGCAAAAGAACAAACTTGTGAGCATGTCATGCCAAGGATGATAGGGTGATCCCGGTTATCGGGTTCCCATGCGTCGATGACACAAAAATTGTTAGGGATACACCCCGCGGTATGACCCGGCCTGGCGACTCATAGGAGACTCAGTCAAGACATGGCATTTTATTAATGACCCGGTAGGCGGGTCGCATGACGACCAGGCCCAAGACCCAGCACATAAGCCGGCGCCAGGTAGCTGACAAAAGAAGGCCCAAAGGAGAGAGGATTCCCTTACAAGAGAAACAAGACCCAGAATAGGATTATAGAGAGACTGGTCCTAATCCTACTCCTAGTATGACTCTATTTGTAAACCTACCCCCTCCACTTATATAAGGAGGGGTAGAGCACCCCTAGAGGGAGAGATTCACAAGTTCTCAAGTTTAGACAGACACAAGTCATTAGAGATAGACAGATTAGAGGCTTTCGAGATTAGAGGTAGCGATTAGCACCCTTGTAACCGAGAGACCTTCCTCATCATCAATATAGACACAAAGCAGGATGTAGGCTTTTACCTCCATCGGAGGGGCCGAACCTGGGTAAAACTCCGCGTCTCTCGATTCCGATCAACCCCTTCAAGCCGCCACATAGTTGCGTTTCTTCCCCGAACCTAAGTCCGTTCACCCGAACATCTGCCATGACAAATCCACGACGGTTGGCGCCCATCGTGGGGCATGGACGGTGGTGTTTGTGTTCTTGGAGGGATATCTTACGGATCGAGAAATTTGATGAGTCGGATGAGGGAGAGCCTGCACGGGTCAATCGCACAGGATAACCGCCATGGAACAACCATGATCAGAGCCGGCGTACATATAGATAGATGGTTTATTCTTCATTAAAGCTTCAACGGCGTCAATACGCGGCGTCTAATTGCCGTTCATGTCCGGCTTCGAGCCATCGTTAGTTGTACGTGGCAGAAGAGGATTCGATCCGCAGCGATGCAAAAATTACCAAAACTTCAGCTTTGGTCTAAGGACTTCATCAACTCCCAAGGATTGAAGCCAGATGCTCCTAGTCATGTCAACAAATTTCAAACGGGAGAGTTAGGTTTACTCCGTTGCGTTGTATGTTCGCACATTCTGTCGAATCCGGCTGGAGACTGACTTATGTTATGGCCCGAGTCCAACAAGCGTTCCAAACCCTGTGTGTTGTTTTTTCGGATCGACGTGTGGAGCTACAGCGGCGTCACATCTACCAAGTGCATGATTGCGTACCAGCGTCGTGAGCGCAAGTCAAGCCTTAGTTTAAACCATCTAATAGCAGCCTCGCCGCCTGGCACCATGGATTCGTCGATCCAGACGCTACTGTATCCGCAGCTGTTACAACCCGCTGCCTCGCCCACGGCCGCCCCCGCATTAAGTCGTTCTGATTTGCCGACTGCCATCCGCGTGTGGTAACCTGCCCCGTTGTGCTCCGCATCCAAAGCCGAGGCTCCATCAAGCCGTCTCCGCCCCCACGCCGACCTTCACCTCCGCACTCCTTACCTTGAACCGGCCCACTTCCACGAGCCGCCGTAACCTTCGAGTTGCCCTGTCGCCGGGTCAATGGTCGCATCGCGAGCCTCCGTAACCTTCAAGTTGCCTCGCTTCACCCGCCATCTCCAACGCCATGGCCTCGAGCAGCCGCATCCACCTTCGCCACCGTGCCCTGGCTCCGTCCGCGTCTGCCTCTATCGTGGCTGAGCCGCCATCGCGGACTCTGCTTCTCCCGCACCTGGCTACGCTCGGCCTTTGTGGTGGCAGAACCGTGGTCATGCCTCCGCCTCTGTCGATGCTCCCGCGAGCCGCCGCACCGCCTTTCCTCAAGCCATCACCGAGCCAGCGTTTCACTCGTCGGTGCCGGCTCATCTTGCTGCGCTCGCCTTGAGCCACCTTTTCGTGCCCATTTTCTGGTTCATCCCATACGGCTACATCTTGAGCCGCCTGCGCCCTCGCCGAGCCACCGGTCTGCTCTGCTCCTTCCTCGCTTGCTCGCTGAGCCGCTGATGTTCTGCTCCTACCATCGCTCGTTCGTTAAACCACCCTGCTCCGGCTCCGGGTTTGAAAGGAAAAGAGGCACAGAAAAGAAATAGAGCATGAAAAGAAAAAATGATTAAAAAAATGAAGGAAAGCCACGTGGGTGCCACTATTGCTTTGAAAGGGCATCCGGTGAGATGTCGATTGCAGATCCTCCATCGTTTAAATAAAACAGGTGATGTCCATCCCATGTGTTCTATCATATATATTAAACTTTTCTGTGAGAACAATTACTTTGGGCAGTGTTGTATTTACGCAGGGCCACTATTCACTGCCAACAGGGGCATTATACTGCAGAGACGGAGCACACGTCAGCATCATTCTGTATTGGTATTCGTCCGTGTCACGGCTGCACCGGCTTACAACGCCGTGGCCGTCTCTCGCCATCCGCGCCAGCTTACAACGTCGTGGTTGTCTTTCAGAACAACACCGGCTTACAACACCATGACAGTTGGTACCGGCTTATCAATGCCGCGACCGACTCTCACATCTATGCAATCAAAACGGCTTACAATGCCGGAACCGACTCTCATGTTTGTACCAAGTCACCGGACAGCTCTCGCATTCAACTCAACACATCGGTGCAGTGCTGGCCCATATGAGTCGATCAACGGATGCGCGCAAGACGCCACCCATAGTTTGATCTACATCAACATATCGGTGCAGTGTTCATCGATACAAGCCGCCCAACGGACAGGTGCACAAGTCGCCGCCATTACAGTTTGGTTCACTGCAATAACCAGCCGAGACGAATCATCGAACGGATTATTGAAACAAATCATATGGGATCATCTATAACCCGCCATGGTCAAACTCAACCTTCAGTGGAGATTCTCAAGCCGCCTCTTCGAGTCAACTTAAGACTCGAGGGCTATAGACATGGCGAGACACATTTGGTCGTTTTCAATGAGAACCCCGGGTCATGGCAAAGTTAACCCGATCATGGGGCTACTACATTTTTGGCGGAAGATTAAAAGTTGCCCAAGAGGACGAACCGTCGAGATATACCGTTCAAACACGGGTGCCCGGGTTCATTGGATCATCATAAAGTCACTTGGAGGCTTCTGCCGTTTCTTCATACAAGATGGCGGTTTATAAGATGGCGACTTACAAGATGGTGCAAAAATGTTGACAAGTCAACATGGTTGTCGAAGGGGGCTTCCCACCCTCCGGGTGTAGCTTATCAAACCCTAACAGCCGGCTCTTAAGCCAAAAAAGCTGACAAGTCAACTTGGTTGTCAAAGGGGGCTTCCCACCCTCCGGGTGTAGCTTATCAAACCCTAACAGCCGGCTCTTACGCCAAAAAAAGTTGACAAGTCAACATGGTTGTCGAAGGGGGCTTCCCACCCTCCGAGTGTATCTTATCAAACCCTAACAGCCAGCTCTTACGCCAAGAAAGTTGACAAGTCAACTTGGTTGTCGAAGGGGGCTTCCCACCCTCTAGGTGTAGCTTATCAAACCCTAATAGCCGGCTCTTAAGCCAAAAATGTTGACAAGTTAACATGGTTGTCGAAGGGGGCTTCCCACCCTCCGGGTGTAGCTTATCAAACCCTAACAGCCGGCTCTTATGCCAAAAAAAGTTGACAAGTCAACTTGGTTGTCTAAGGAGGCTTCCCACCCTCCGGGTGTACCTTATCAAACCCTAACAACCGTCTCTTAAGCCAAAAATGTTGACAAGTCAACATGATCGTCCAGGGGGCTTCCCATCCTTCGGGTGTAGCTTATCAAACCCTATGGGTCGGCTCTCAAGCCAAAAATGTTGCATACAATGCATCATACATAGCATCATACATTTCATCATATTCACATGTCATGCCGGCTTATCAAGCCGGGTCGGAGCAATGTTATGAAAGATATAACATCTCCAGGTTGTGCTTTTTAAGCCGCCCTTACAACAATGCAGAATATATTCTGTCTCGTTTATTTTTGCAGGTCTTATCTCTTAAGATGAGTCGCCGTTAAGTATGATGAAAAACTTCTGTAAGAGCAAATGGATCTTTAATAGCCAACATGGCTGGATCTTCATGGTTTATCATAACCAGTACTAAATGATTGGGTTTTTCAAGCCAGTTCGGAGAATTTATTATTTTTCAAGAGTCGCCCTGTCAGATATAATGTCGTGTCATCTAATTGGACGGTTCTTGAATTTCTTCAAATGTGCTCTGTATTAACCTACAACACTCATGGATTTCTCCAACTTATATTTGCCGAGTTGCACCACAACCACGAGTAGGGATTTCATGTCAAAGACAAAGGAATTATTCTAGGATATTCATTCCGGGTTATATTACAACCATGGTCAAGGATTCATTCAACAAATTGTGGTGAGTCATATTATTCTTACATAGTCCCAAGTCGCCGCAGGCAGACGACCCGGCACTTGGGGGCTACACTATTCAAATACAGTTTATATCAAGTATGCAAGTCCCTTGTCACTGCAAGCACGCACCACGGCACTTGGGGGCTAATGCAAGCCAATTTTCAAATCATTACATTTTCAGCAAGACCCTACTGTCTCAAGGAGATGAGCCGGCCTTTCTACATTTTTAAGTCCTAGCCCAGTAATTCTTACTGACCCGGCACTTGGGGGCTACACCGCTTAGATCAAATTTTCTAAAGTCCTAAGTCGCCGCAGGCGTGCGACCCGATACTTGGGGGCTACAGTATTGAGTTGTTCAAACAGATTATATGGTTCAAATTGAAGACCCGGCTCGTCACATACTGATGAGCCGACCCTTGGGGGTACACCTGCTAAAGTTTTATAAGGTATAAGATAGTTATAAGTCCCAGGTTGCTACAGGGAGGACAACCCGACACTTGGGGACTACACAGACCAATATATTATTGCAAAGCACCAAGTTATCATGGATAATCTCGCAGCTTGGGGGCTACAGGTAATATAGACATATCAAAAACTTTGAGGAGAATTTTCAAGATGTTAATTATGAAGTTCAGTTGTTAGACCCGGCGTCACCAACATTCATGACCTGGCGTTATCAAAAGATCATAACCCGCCAGATTTTATATAAGCCGCCATGCTTCACAACAATGGAAGTCCGGTTTTGCATTAGATGGATTTTCATCCCAATATTTTTATCAAGTCAGTTGGATTCTAGTTATTTAACCCGGCGTCACCAACGATAATGACCCGACATCATCAATGATTATGACCTGGCGGAGATGACCCAATAAGAGTATTGGAAGCCGACTCAATGACATATGGGTGTTCTATTCTCAATATTTTTCAAAGGACATTGACAAGCAAGATGATTATCAATATGACTCATTCATATGCAGAAAAGACCCGGATTTCTGAGGAGCCATTTTATAAGCCGGCCAAAGGAGCAAGCCGGCCACTTAACATATCTGTGACTCTTATTTCAGGAGCTTAGCATGAATAAATTCAAGCTAACCTGGAGGCTAATATCGGGGATATACCCTGCGGTATGACCCGGCCTGGTGACTCATAGGAGACTCGGTCAAGACATGACATTTTATTAATGACCCGGCAGGCGAGTCGCAGGACGACCAGGCCCAAGACTCGGCGTGTAAGCCGACGCCAGGCAGCTCACAAAAGAAGGCCCAAAGGAAAGAGGATTCCCTTACAAGAGAAACAAGACCCGGAATAGGATTCTAGAGATACTAGTCCTAATCCTACTCCTAGTAGGACTCTATTTGTAAACCTACCCTCTCCACTTATATAAGGAGGGATAGAGCATCCCTAGAGGAAGAGATTCACAAGTTCTCAAGTTTAGACAGACACAAGTCATTAGAGATATACAGATTAGAGGCTCTCGAGATTAGAGGTAGCGATTAGCACCCTTGTAACCGAGAGATCTTCCTCATCATCAATATAGACACAAAGCAAGGCGTAGGCTTTTACCTCCATCGGAGGGTCCGAACCTGGATAAAACTCTACGTCTCTCGATTCCGATCAACCCTTTCAAGCCGCCACATAGTTGCGTTTCTCCCCCGAACCTAAGTCCGTTCACCCGGACATCTGTCGTGATAAATCCACGACAAAAATGGAGGAACTTGCACGTCTTACTTCACACTTGGTGCAAACAACGGGGTATATCGCACAACACATACATGCATTCATCCACTGACGGTCGTCTCGGCGTTATACCTTCGAAGCATGCATTTTGGAACGGATCGAGTCGAAGCAATGCAGATGTTCAAGGGTCGTCGCGGACGTTGTGAAAGTAGTTGTACACGTGTCGGTTCTCAAACTTGACGCTTGTGGTCCATGGGTCTTCGTACATGTTCGGTAGATGTTCAGGGTCATCGACAAGAAACTTGACGAAATCCTCGACAATGTAGATTTCTATGGTAGAAGAGCTTGGCTACGGTCTTGCGGTGGTCGAGGTGTGGTTCCAAACAAAATAGCTCGGCAAGGTCTCGTCTGGTCAAAACAACCATACGCTACCGAATGCAACAAGGCACGGCAACAGCGTTGCGGTTGTATGCATCCAAGGAACAAGACGGTCGTGGCTAGTCAGCGGCACAACAGCGGCAACAGGAGGCGATGGTTGTCGAGTGGAGCTCAAGCGGCGGCGTGGCCCTCGGAGATGGTCGCGAGGGACAGCGACAGAGCAGCATCAACAGCGGCCAACGACATCAGCAGGCAGCGACATGGAGGTGCGAGAGTCGCGACAACCATGGCGCTGGTCGTCACCAGGAGGAAGCAGAGGCGCGAGGAGGGGCCTCGTGTCGACGGCGGGGCGAGGGGCCACCGGAGTGGGCATGGTCAGGAGGCAGGACGACTGCGGGCTGGATGTGGCAAGAACTCGAGCCATGCATCCATGGCGGCTGGACCTGCGGGCGACAACGCACCGAGGCGTAGCTGAGCAAGGGCGGCGAGGACCGGCCGTTGGAGGAGGGCGGCAACGAGGGTGCTCTGCACCAGCTCCAGGGCTTGCCGAAGAACCGACCAGAGGCGAGGCGATTGAGGAGATCGGCGCGAGGGAAGGAGAGAAAGGGAGCTAGGGGGAGAGGGGTGGCGCTCGTGGCCGGACGGGGCTAGCTTGGGAGCTCACTAGCGTGGGGGAGCACCGCGAAGGGATTGGGTCGGCTCTCCTTGTGCGCTGGTGGTGTGCGTGCGTGCGAGTGCAGGCGGCAGCGGTTGGGACGAGGGGGAAGGATACGAGGGAGGAGCGGGGTGAGGTTCCGGGAGCGCTAGGTTAGCTTAGGTGGGTCTTGGGCCGGCTGTGTGTGCTGGAAAAATGGCCCGTGAAAAGGAACAATTGGGCCGAAAAAAAAGATTCTCCTTTTTATTAATAGAAAATAAAAGAGAAGTGAAAATATTTATTTGGAGGGTCAAATAAATCCAAACTGAGCTGAAATTTGGCATGTGGCTACCTAAATATATTTCAAAGCACCACAACTCAAAGTATGCGAGAAAAGAATAAAGAACAAGGATTTAAATATTTGGAACCAGAAGGAATTTAAAATTGCAAGTGGGTTTCGGTTAAATCCAAATTAAAGGAATGTTTTATAATAACTCCCTAAATATTGGGAGGGTATGTATTAAAGAGAAATCACCATGTGCATTTCCCTCAGTTTAAATAGATCAAAGATTTATGTGATTTATTTATTTGAGAAACATATGATTGGTAATGTGTGATGGCATGATGACATGATGTAATGCAACAACCAATTAAATCACACTACAAAGCTCAAATAAACGGAAGGCGTCTGGAGCGTCGGTCCCGATCTGTTACAACGGCGCCTTCCTCCACTCCTTCTAAGATGTATAGAGGATCCCCGACGTCGCTCTTGACCGATTCCCAGATCTAGGAGGAGGTGATCGCCTCTCAATCGTCGGCCTCGTCCTCGTCTTCTTCGCGCACCGGAAGCCCTTTAGATCAGCGTCGCCTCCGTCGAACGCCGCATCATCCACGTCTCCAGCCTCCACAGACGTGTTCGACTTCATCAGCAGCCCGGGGTAAGCCTTCGGTCCTTCCCATCCCCTTCCTTCGTTCTGTCCTCGTTAGAATAGCGGATCCGAGCGGCTTCGAGTCCCTCCTCGATGGATGGGCGGGTAGTGCGCTCAAGTTGGTACCTTTGCCGTGTCATGCCTCGCCCCTGCGCTCCTCTTTTGTCGCTATGTGCCTTGCCGAGTCGCGCCCGAGTCGAGCTCTTGCTCGTGCCCAAGCATGCGCAAGCGCGCGACACCAGTGGGCAGCAGCCGCTCACTCCCATGCTCGTATGCCAGTCTCGCACCCCCGCCGGCCCTCTGCAACTGCTTTTGGCACTACCTTCGCACACGTTGTCGTAGATCCCCATCTCCGAGCACACACCTACAGCCCGCGTGTGCATGCTGCCTCATCGTTCCCAGCCGCGAACAAAGCAGAAGCTCTTTATATTTTCTTCAGTTTTGTCAGATTCAAACCCAACCCCATGGTCTGGTCAATAGGGGTTGAACCCCTCTGTTGGCACGAGCCCTTCTTAATGCAGATGGTCCGACCGAGCGCACTTGACCTAGGAGGTCGCCGATTCGAATCCCCCGGAGCCTTTTATTTCTTTGCCTGGCATTTGCCTTGTGTGACTGACAGTGGGCCTAGGGCCCACATGTCACCCCCTGGGGCCCCTGGTGACTATGCCAGGTGGGCCCTCACTTTTTTTGTGTGTTGTTTTATTTCTCTGTTTTCAGTATATTCCTTTTACGGTATATTTTCCAAATCTGGATGCTTTTGTTTTTGTGTGTTGGCATTTATGGACATTCCACTTTAGGCATATACGAGGTTATAAGTGGTTATGTAATTGTTTTAATGCCAATTGTGTGAGTTTTGTCTACGCAAACATATGCTTATGATAGATGATTTTGGGGTAGAAAAATCTAGTGAATCAATTAGTGGCATTGGTTTCATCATTTGAGCAAGTTTGTGAAAATGTTGTTTTGTGATACAGCGTCATTTTGTCTTTTTCACATGATTTTATCCGTGCATCATATGATAAACTTGTTAACATGAAAGATGTTCATTAATGCGTGTGCTAGCCCCTGGTATTTTTGCATGCCATGATAGATCATGATATGGGTGGTATTCTTGTTGTCAACATGCCACCAAAAATGTTGCTTCGCATGCTCAAATATTTCTAAGTGTTGAAAGTTTTACTTTGTTGCCATGTTGTCTTGATGATTCCCATCAATCCATAGCTACTTGGTGGTTGGCACAATGTTATGAACTGATGAACATGTTATCGTTTGTTAAGTTGTGCCAAGTGCGTGCAAGTAAATATATTGCATGTTAATTAAAATAGTTGTCAAACGTGTCATTTCGTTAAAGTTGCCCTATTTGCCACTTGTTAAATTTGTCTAAGTCTATAAATCTGTTGGTCTCAATATGCCATGTTGTGGGGATGATAGCCATTCATATATGCATATTTTGATGTTGCCATAATGTGGATAATTGAAGTACATGTTGTCCTCTATCACCCTGTTAATTTTGATGCCATGAAAGTGCCTCTAGCATATGTAATTGTTGCTGTCAAGATGCCATCATGTTAATTCTGATTCTGTAAAATTGGAATTTCCACTAAGTCTATGAGCTCAATTGCCATTGATCATTGCTTCCATTCATGTTTCTGTTAATAGAAGAATTGTTGATCACGTTGTATACTTCATGTCCATGCCTTGGTTGTGATTAGAAACTTGTTGTGGCTCTGGTTGTGTGTGTTGTGTGTGTTGCAAGATGACATGTTGTTGTCTGTGGACAGATTGTGTGTTTGATTGTTTTGTGACTTGTGGGAGCTATACTCCATGGATTTGCATGATATTTAGCCCTATTCTTGATAGATTTTCATTTCCAATCTAGTGGCATCCTTGAAATACCAAGGAATATCCCATGGCCTTCTTCATCTTTGCATTTGTCTCCGTTAACGTTTGTACCTTGTCGTGAGTGTACCGTGAGTTTCGTTACTCTGTTTGCAATGTTCTACATATGCATTTGCATCATTTTTACGAGGAGCATTCATATTTTCCATGCTCATGAATTTTCAAATAATTAAACATGAGGTTCTGCCCAGAATACTAAAGAACTTAATATTTGCATGAGAAACATGACTAGCATAGGGTTGCCATGTTAATTGCATCAACTTGGTCATGCATCATCTTTGATTGCGCATTGCACTTTGTTTGTATGTTTATTTGGTGATGTTTCTCTTTGAGTAGACCCGAGTGTCGAGCCTGAGTACGAGGATCCCACAGAGAATGTCTACGAGGATCCAACACTTTATCCCCCTAAAGACCCAACAGGCAAGACGATCGTACCTGGATCCCGACACTATTTTTCTATGATAGATGTCTTGCTTTTACCGTTATGTTTCGTTACCTATCAATTAAGTGGCAAGCCTCCTAAATTGCCATGAAAGCCTCTAACCCCTCCACTACCTAGCAAAACCTTGTTTGGCTAAGTTACCGCCGCTCAGCCCCTCTTATAGCGTTCTTAGTTGCAGGTGCAGGTTGTTTCCATGTGATAACATGGATATCTAGAGATATCACAATAATATTGCTATTTAATTTAATGCACCTATATATTTGGTAAAAGGTGGAAGGCTTAGCCTTTTTTCCGGTGTTTTGTTCCTTTTTTGCTGCCCTAGTTACTTGTTATCGGTGTTATATTCCATATTTTGCGCTCCTAACATGCTCGGGGTTGTGATGGGGACCCCCTTGACTATTCGTTTTAGGATAAAGCTTGTATAGAAAGACCCAACATTGGTACTATATTCTTAATAACCTAATTAAAATTGCATAGGGCTTAGCTACCGCGTGGATATTAATCAACCCGTGGGCCAGTGCTCCTCATGAATGTTGGTCCAAACTAGAGCATCGTGTGGGGCCAACCCAAGGCAACTCGAGAGATTTCTATCAGGCCACCATATACTTCGCTTAACCATCGTGTCCTGAGAACGAGATACGCGACTCCTATCGGGTTCGTCGACATGTTGGGCGGTCTTGCTGGAATTGTTTTACCTTTCTCGGATGTCTTGTGCGAGGGATTCCGAGGATACTTTGGGCTATCTCGAGGTTGAGGTTTTCCAACGAAGTTTACAAGGAGATCACGGGTTTTTCCACGGCCGAGGTTATTCCACATGGCGTGTGCTTAGTTTGTGATGGATGAGTTGGAGCACCCCTGCAGGGTTAAATCTTTTCGAGAAGTCGTGCATGCGATTATGTGGCAACTTGCACTGGTACAACGACATGCTATACAAACGGTTTTTAACCCCTTTTCGTGACGTAGTTGTAAACCATCGCCTTGCATGTGTGGGCGATAGGGGGGTTCATCCCACACAACATGGGAAACCCGTCGGTGATGGTGACCAATGAACGCAAATGATCTAGAAATATAATTGTGTGTGGTGCAGGAACAGATTGCACACATAATCTTTTGGACGTACGTTTGGGACTTGGGATCAATCACACACGTCCAGGACAAGTCAAACGTATCTAATTGCTCATGGAAAACAAATGGAGTTTGACCTTTGACCGTTTGCGAAATGTTACCAAATCTACATGGGCTATTGTGGACACTCTGTGTGATATCTTCATCATCGCAAAGGAGATTTCCTTGGGAACCCTGTGCCATATATAACATCACCGGACATGTTTCTTGAAAAAGTAGCTCCTACACGCATGTATAAGTGTTGCAAACCGTTTGCGATTTCTTATGTATCATCAACATTTTAGACTATATCTAGTGTGCTTTTCATGTGGATCATACACGGTTGCGCTATGAGTTGCGTGTGCTTTCCGTTCTGGACCGCACATGCTTAGTTGCTTAAACCATGTCCGCAAAAATTGCCAGGTTATTGTAAAATATCGCATTTAATTCACCCTGCAAATAGCACATTTGCCACAATATGCAATCGACAAATAGTGTCCACATGAAGAACATTCACCATAATTCACCACAATATGCAATTGAACGAATAGTGTCCACAAGCAGAGGATTCATCATAATTCACGACAATATGCAATTGAGAAAATGCTAGCTAAATTCCAGAGTTGTTAAACCGACATATCTAGTACATAATCATAGTGTACGAAATACGAAGACACGATCACATTGTCACGCCCAAGATGTGTGCCTATCCATTTAAGGCACGAGGGCCTCGCCAGGGATAGAGGCGCATCTTGCCGTTAGCAAGAATAGTATCATCACAACATACAATACTGAATGAGAAGAGTATACAAGTTGGCTTACGCTCGCCACATGCTAACTTACAATGTCACTCAAGTCATAACATCAAGTTGAACATAGGGTCTGACTACGGACGAAATCAAATGATAAAAGAAGTTGCAAATGATACTATCAAGCTATCCCAAAGATCACGACCAGGTCCTCTACTCATCCGGATATGTCACATACATCCTGCCTCTCTCCTCGTCATACTCCCACTAGAGCTGGGTAAGATCATCTTGCACGAACTCATCTGAACCTGTACCTGGATTGTTGTAGTAAACTGTGAGCCACAGAGGACTCAACTATCATGTGCCCAGAAACTAAGACTATTCAACCTTAAAGGTTGGGATGGGGTAAGTGTTTAGTTTGCAGCAGCACTAAGCATATGTGGTGGCTAGCTTACACAACATGAAATAAACATGAGTGGCCTACGAAGAACGATCGAATCTAGTATGATCTCTATGAGATCCTGAACACTTACTTACGTCAAACATAACCCCATCGTGTTCTCTCTTGGGTCATGTTCACGAGTAGAGACAATCACAGTTACTCACACAGTTGGTGTATTTTAATTAGAGTTTACTTCAAGTTTGCTATCACCGGGTGTTAAACAAATATCCAAGTTGCCACATAACCATGGGCACGACTTTCCGAAAGATTTAACCCTGCAGGGGTGCTCCAACTAATCCATTACCAAATT
Organism: Hordeum marinum; assembly: GCA_022496015.1. Lineage (NCBI taxonomy): Eukaryota > Viridiplantae > Streptophyta > Magnoliopsida > Poales > Poaceae > Hordeum > Hordeum marinum. The sequence continues at coordinate 292,923,253 of CM039678.1, read as the reverse complement.
AACCACACTCCGTGGGAATACCTCGACCGCGGATCTCGCGATCATCATAGGTAATTCCAAAGGAATTCCAACACCTCGAGTAAACCCGGAGAAAGTCAGACTCCACACGCAAGACACTCGATAAAGATAAAACAAATCCAGCAAGACCACCCGATGTGTCGACGAACCCGATAAGAGCCGCATATCTCAATCTCGGGACACGACAGATAAGCTACGCGTATGGAGGCCTGATAGAAATCTCCCAAGTTGCCCTAGGTTGGCCCCGCACAGTGCTCTAGTTTGGACCAATACTCATGAGGAGCACTGGCCCGGGGGTTGATTAAATTATCCACGGGTTTGCAAGACCCTATGCAATTTTAATTAAGTTGTTAAGCAGATGTAGTACCAATGTTGGGTCTTGACAGACAAGTTTTAATCTCAACCGAATGAACAAGGGGGGCCCCATAACAACCCCGAGCATGTTAGGAGCGCAAAGTATGGAAACATAACACCGGTAACAAGGAACTAATGGCGGTAATAGCGGAACAAATCACTTAGCAAAAGGCCAAGCCTCCCACCAATACCAAGATATATATGTGCATTAAATTAAATAACATAATTACCATGATATCCAATCCATGTTACCACATGGACAACCTGCACCTGCAACTAAAATGCTATAAGAGGGGCTGAGCAGCGGTAACTTAGCCAATCAAAGGTTTGCTAGGATGTGGAAGTTAGAGGCTATCATGGCATCATGTGGGCTGATATCAAGTGGTAGGTAGCGCAATTGTAATGATAATAGCGAGAAACTAGCAAGCAAAAATAGTATCGGGATCTAGGTACAATCATCTTGCCTGTTGGTTCTTCAGCGAAACAAGTAGCGGGATCCTCATAGTGATACTCTCCTGGGTCCTCGTACTCAGTTTCAACACTCGCGTCTACCGAAGATAAACAGCAATAATAAACATCCAACCAAGGTGCAATGCACAATCAAAATGATGCATGATCATTTATGAAGAATTATAACTTGGCAATCCAAAACTAGTCATGTTTCACATGCAAAGTTGTTTATTAATGAAACTGGACAGAACCTCATGTAAAGTTACTTAGACATGCATGATCATGGAAAATATGGATGCATCATGCAAAATCGATGGAATTGCATATAAGGATCGCAAGAAATGGAGCTACGGTCCTCGAGATACGCTCACGACAAGGTACGAAGGCTAAACACAAGACCACCAATACCTGGGCTAATTCTTGGCAGTACAAGGTATCCACTGGATAGGTGATGAAAAATCAATCACAATAGACTCAAGAATCAATCTATTCCATGGAGTATAGCTCCCACAAGTCACAAAACAAAATAACACCCAATCTGCCACAAAACAACAACATAGGAATTTGAAAAGCCCACAACTTGAGCTTAAGGAACCCTACAGCCACAAACAAGACATGGACAGAATCTACTCAACACCCACATCAACTTATCCAACTATGCAATCAGCAGAAGAGGCACACATCAATATGCAAGAAGCAAACAAGTTGGCTTGATGAAACAGTTTTCTGGGACAGTGAAAATTCCAGTTTCCTGGAATCTATGATTGAAAGTAGCAAGTTGACAACACAAGTTAAATATGCTACAAATAACAGGATGGTAGATGATAATATCTACTACAAATAACTAACACTGAGCATGGTCGAATATACAACACTTTACCAGATACCATCCTCTCAACATGGCAAAACAATAACAGCAAACTCTCCAGACTTGGCCATTTTTTATCAGGCAGGTTGGCAGAAACAGAAAGTAGCTTACTAAACAGCATGGTCTCCACTTATCTAGGGACTTAACATAGATAAAAAATACTAGGACATTCCCAACAACTTTAACTAACAAACTCATGTTGGCAAGAACTTAAAAGCATGCATAGATTAATTCATATTAAAAAGACAAAAGGGCATCACAACATAAAAATGCAGTTTTGCCAAGTTGCCCCAAAGTCAAATCTGACTTCACAGGTGCATACATGGGTTGATTCTACCCCATATGCATTACGCATACCCATATGCTTGCATGGCACAAGAGGGAGAAAAAGGGGGGTCGACATTTGATCCTACAAGTCATAAGTGACTTATGACACATATAGAACTTGATGAAAATGACCCCAAATGATATGTGACCTAATGGTTCATGTTGGAAATGGTTCATTTAACATCTTAAGGCATTATATCATAGCATAGCATCAATAGGCAAGGTGAAACTAGCTAGAAGAAGGAACATGCTCATATGCACATAGAGAGACCTACACATGGAGCTATTCATGCACACATGCACACCACACCACCCACACACAAGGGTGCATGCATGCCACACCACTACCATGCACATAGGTACACATACACATAGTGTATGCATACACTTGCACATACACACTCACTCACACACACATATGTGTGCATGCAAGAAGCACACACACATAACCTACACTACACATACACCCACAAGAACACACACATGTATGGGTGTGCAAGGAGCACACACACACATGTGCCATGCATGGTGCACCACACACCCACATGCACACACATACACCCACAAGGCATAACCACACACACACACATATGCCAACACTTGCATATGTGCATACACACATATGCACTACACCCCCTACACACAACAGAAAAAAGGATATACCACACATACACTCATACAATGCACACACATACAAGTAAGCAAGAGAGAAAGAAAAAAAATGAAAAGAAAGAAAAAGAAAACGCACAAAAAGAAAAGAGGAGGGTTCGGGGGTCGAACCCCGGACCTCCTGGTCTCCTCCCGCAAGCGTTACCACTGCGCTACACACACGACTGCTAACAGAGGAGAGGCACTAGCGTTCTAATACACACACGCACGCTATCTAACTGACGAAACTGAATTCTGTACACGCACACACTGTAGAGCAACATCGGCAGCGACAACGGCGGGGCGACGGCGATCCCCGACATAGCAAGGGGTCTCCGGCGACGGGGAGCGGCGGAATCGAAAGAGGAACCTACGGGGGCTCCATCCCTCACCTCATCTCGCGATGAGGGGGACCGAAGGCGAGCCCAAGGCCGGGGCTTTCGAGCGACAGCGACGAGGCTACAAATTACGGCGAGGAGAGGGGGCGACGAGGACGGGCTACTCACCGAGGGCTCGAACGATGCAAGACGAGCTCGACGGAGGGGAAGAAGGGCAAGAAGACGCTCAGGGACGCGGCGGCGACGGAGGGGAAGAAGATCGGTATCGCTGCGGCGACGAGGAGGAAGAAGAGGGCCTCCTGGGACCTCCTAGTGCCGGGAATGGAACGGCGGGACCAGCCCCGAGCTCCAAGCCATCACCTCCAAGGGTGCCGTCCACCGGAAATGCGGCGACGACGGCCGGCGACGACGAGCCTGAACTCTGTGAACCTCACAGGAGCTTACCTGGCAGGAGAGAAGCAGAGAGGAGGGAGAGAGACGGAGGGGAAGAAAAAGGGCTGCGACGGCGGAGGGAGAGAGAGGAACCCTGGGCGAGGCGGGGGCACGCACGCCGAGGGGCTTTATAGCCTCAGGCTGATGGCGATGGTCGACGGAAAAGGCGACGACGATGCATGCGCTCTCTCTGAAGCTTCTGACGGAGAAGGAGACGGGAGGAGGTGGCCGTTGCGTCCAGCTGGGCTAGGCCTCGGCCCACTCCCTCTCTCACACCCACACCTAAACTAAAAACAGAGAAAGAAAGGGTTTTCCCTTTTAATAAAACCAGCCCCAACAAAATAAACCCCAGAGTAATTTAAAAGGGTTTTGAGAAAAACCAAAAATAATTTGAGGAGGAAATAATGTGCACCTTTAAAAAAATATTAAGTTGATTTGTAACACAAGTATTTTATTTGATATTTTAAAAGATAGCCCCTGTTTTAAATAAAACACAACACCACAAAACCCCAAACATTAAATCCAACACACTCACACATACATAAGACACATGGGCCACCTCTTGAACATTTTTTAAACAATTTACAAAACAACTTTAAATCTGATGACAAATAATAATAGGAAATAAAGGGTTTTTTTGGAGGGGATGTTGCAAACGGAAAGAGAGGGGAAGAAAAGGATATGCACACACTTGGATCCAGCCACTCACAACCTCTCCCATCACAACCACCATTCGCATCATAGCAAGCACAAGAAAAACCAACATGGCACATGAATGAAATGGGAATGGTGCATGATGACGCATGAATGCAAACAAAAGAATGGCAAGGAGCAAACATATATCTCATAGCTCATGACACAAGGTTCATACATGGGGTTACATGCCAAATAAGGTAGGGACATCACTTGGTATGTCACAACTCTCCCACAATACAAGAGGATCTCGACCCGAGATCTAGGAACGAAAGAAGTCCGAAAATTCGGAATGGAGAAGGTCCTCGCGTTCCCAAGTCGCTTCTTTGTCGGAATGATGAGACCACTTCACCTTGAGGAACTTGATAGACTTGTTGCGAGTCTTACGCTCAGTTTCTTCAAGAATAGCAACTGGGTGCTCACGATAAGAGATATCTTCTTGGAGATCGATGTCTTGGAGGTCAATGGTCCGCTCAGGAGTCTTGAAACATTTCCGGAGCTGAGAAACATGGAAGACATCGTGCACATTTGCGAAATTTGGAGGAAGCTCTAGTTGATATGCAAGACCACCTCTCTTGCCAACAACTTTGAAAGGACCAACAAAACGAGGAGCTAGCTTCCCTTTTATTCCAAACCGCTGAGTGTCGTTCATGGGAGAGACTTTGAGATAGACTAGATCACCCACTTGGAAAGAAACATCCCGATGTTTGTTATCGTAATAACTCTTCTGTCGGGACTGATCTGCGTTGAGGTTCTCACGAATGACATGGCACATTTCTTCTGCTTCAATGATCATGTCATTGCCCAATATCTGACACTCACCGGTTTCAAACCAGTTAAGCGGGGTACGACACTTTTTGCCGTAGAGAATCTCGAAAGGGGCCTTGCCTGAGCTTGCTTGAAAGCTATTGTTGTATGAGAATTCAGCATAAGGAAGGCAGTCTTCCCACTTCATGCCGAACAAAATCACACATGCTCTGAGCATATCTTCAAGGATCTGATTGACTCTCTCAACTTGACCACTTGTCTGCGGATGGAACGCAGTGCTGAAACGGATCTTGGTACCCATAGCAGTCTGGAAGGACTCCCAAAACTTGGAAGTAAAGAGACTTCCACGGTCAAAAGAGATGAGTTGAGGAATACCATGCAGAGACACTATCCTTGACGTGTACAACTCTACAAGCTGAGCTGCCGAGATAGATTCTTTGACTGGCAGGAAATGAGCAACTTTTTACACCTTGTCAATAACCACAAAGATGGCATCATTGGCTCTCTTGGACTTGGGGAACCCAGTTACAAAATACATCTCCACATGATCTAATTTCCACTCTGGGATAGGCAAAGGCCGTAGAAGACCTGTTGGACATTGATGTTCCGCTTTCACTCTGCGACAAACATCACACTTGTTCACGAACTAGGCAATTTCACGTTTCATGCGAGTCCACCAGAAGGTTTGCTTGAGATCCTGATACATCTTTGAACTGCCTGGATGAATGGATAGCAGAGAATTATGTGCTTCGTCCATGATAACCTTTCGGAGATCACCTTTTGGAACCACAAGACGGTCCTCAAAGAACAAGGTATCTTTGTCATCAATACGAAAGCACTTATACTTCGGAATGCTCTTGGCCACACCTTTCTTCACTTTGTTCACCATAGCGTGAAGAAGCTGCACTTGGCGCACCTGATCTTCCAGAGTTGGAGAGACTTGGAGATTGGCAAGAAATCCTTGCGGAATCATATGAAGGTTGAGCTTGCGGAAGGCTTCACAAAGCTCGGGTTGAAGAGGCTTCAATATGAGACTATTGCAGTACGCCTTACGGTTGAGCGCGTCTGCAATGACATTTGCTTTCCCCGGGGTATACTCAATGCTTGGGTTGAATTCTTCAAGAATTTCCACCCAACGAGATTGCCGAAGATTGAGATTGGGTTGAGTGAAAATGTACTTCAAGCTCTTGTGATCGGTGTACACCTCAACTGGTCTACCCAACAACAAATGCCTCCAAGTCATTAGAGCATGCACAATTGCCGCCAACTCAAGATCATGAGTGGGGTAGTTATTCTCGACAGGCTTCAACTGACGCGAGGTATAAACAACAATCTTCTTGTCTTGCATGAGAACACCACCAAGACCTTGGAGATAAGCATCATAGAAAACTTGTAAAGGCTTGGACTGCTCAGGAGGAACAAGAACTGGAGCTGAAGTCAATCTCTGCTTGAGTGTATTGAACGCCACATCACACTCAGGAGACCAAACATACTTGACGCTCTTCTGGAGGAGATTTTACAGAGGCTTGGCAATTTGAGAGAAGTTCTCCACGAATCTTCTGCAATAACTAGCAAGCCCGAGGAAGCTCCAAAGCTGCTTTACATTCTGAGGAGGTTCCCACTTCAAGATTGCCTCAACTTTCTCAGGGTGCACTTTAATTCCCTCGGCAGAGATGACATGCCCGAGGTACACCACTTCATTGAGCCAGAACTCACACTTGGAAAACTTGGCATAGAACTGATGCTCTCTTAACTTGTCAAGCACAAGGCGGAGATGCTCTGCATGATCTTCTTTTGTCTCCGAGAACACAAGGATATCATCCAGATAGACCAAGACGAACTCATTCTTGAAGGGAGAGAAGATGAAATTCATCATTCTTGAGAAGTTTGGAGGAGCATTCGCAAGACCAAACGACATAACAGTGTACTCATAAGAGCCAAAACTCATCTTGAAAGCGGTCTTGGGAATGTCTTCTTCGCGAGTGCGAATCTGATGATAACCCATGCGAAGATCAAGCTTCGAGAAAACCTTGGCACCTTTCAGTTGCTCAAACAACTCATTGATATTGGGAAGTGGGTACTTGTTTCTGATTGTCTTCTTGTTCAATGGCCGGTAATCAACACAAAGACGATCCGTGCCATCTTTCTTCTTGACAAACAAAACACCACAACCCCACGGAGATGAACTTGGTCGGATCACACCCAGACGTTCTTGCTCATCTAGCTGCTTCTTCAACTCTTTCAGCTCTTCGGGGCCAAGTTTATACGGGCGCTTGCAGACCGGTTTAGTTTCGGGCTCGAGATCAATCACGAACTCGACTGGCCGATGCGAAGGCATTCCTGGAAACACTTCTGGAAAGACATCTTCATACTCACAAACCACCGGAATTTGAGAAATCACCAAGATTTCACCATTCTCGTTAAGAGCAAAGAGACGAATTGTGTCATCGCGAGCTGCGAAAATAATCACGTCTTCTGAAGGATGAGTCAGCTTGACTTCTTTTGCTTTGCAATCAATATGAGCCTTATTCATAGCCAGGAAGTCCATGCCCAGAATGAGATCAATATCATATTTCCCAAGAACAATTGGAGAAACCAGAAAAGAATAATTTCCCATCTTGATAGAAACATTCGGAACAACCACATTGGAACTCATCAACTGGCCTGGGGACACAACCCGAAAAGGACTAGGGAGAACTACTGAATTGAAATCATGCTTCCAAGCAAAAGGTTTAGAAATGAATGAATATGATGCACCAGAATCAAACAATACTTTAGCAGGAAAATCATTAACTGAGAGATTACCCATAATCACATCATTGGACTGCTCTGCTTCAGCTGCATTCACCATATTCACTCTTACGGACTTGGGATTATGCTTCACCATAGCATTGCCTAGAGGCTTGATAGGAGGAGGAGGCGGAAGACGCCGCTGGTTGCACTTGTTTGCATAGTGGCCCTTCTGACCACACTTGTGACAAGTCACCTCAGAAAGCGGACGAACATTGCCTGGAGGAGGAACAAGAACAGCCTTGGACGCCTGGTTCTTCTGCTGGAAACCTAGGTTGGGTGGGTGGGAAGAACCACGACCACCGAACTGCTTCTGCTGCTGAGGAGGACGAAACGGAAGAGGATTTGGCGCCCAATACTTCTGCTGCTTGGGTACCATCTGAGAGCTGGAAGAAGAATATGAATCCCTTGAACGCTTCTTAGAGTTCTCCAACTTGAGCTGAGCTGCTTCAATCTTCAAAGCCATGTTGTAGAACTGATCAAACTCACAAGGCTCTTGAAGAACTAAGCCTGGCAGAAGCTCATCCTTGAGACCACCTCTGAACTGATAGATCATAGCCTTATCATCTGGAACATCTTGCTTGGCATAATGAGCTAGATTTTGGAACTCGACGTTGTACTGGTAGACTGACTTACATCCCTGCTTCAGGTGCCTGAACTTCTCATGCATCTCCTCGACAAATCTTGTCGGAATGTAATGAGCCCTGAAGTCACGACAGAAACCGTCCCAAGTAACAACACGATCTCCCCTGGAATCCTTGTACTGTTGCCACCAATCAGCTGCTTGACCCTTTAGCTGGAACGATGCAAACCTGACAAAGTCCTCTGGCCTGACATTGCTGCACTCAAAATGCTTACTCATATCACGAAGCCAATCATCAACATCTAGAGGCTGCTCGCAACAGGTGAAAGTCTTGGGCTGGTTGGCAAGGAACTGATTAAGAGTCGCAAACTGTAGTTGATTCTGAAAATTGCCTTGAAAACCTTGTTGACCCTGCTCCCTTTCTTGCAACAGCCTGAGCAACATCTGGGTGTTTGCATTGGTCACGGCCATCACAGCTTGCCAAGCTTCTGGAGGAGGAGGCAGAGGAGGCGGTGGCGGGGGTGGTGGTGGAACATCATTCTGCTCCTCACCACGATCTGGATTGCTACGAGTTGGTGGAGCCATCCTGAAGATGGACAAAATGCATCAGCACCTCATTGATAAGATGAACATAAGCTGAATCAAATGCTTGAAAGAAATTGAACAACTAACAACATAGCCTTCCTACTGAAAAATTAGTAAGAATGCTTCTTTGGTTATGATAACATCATTAGAAATTAGAAGCCACTTGCAATAACACAAAAGTATTGAGCTACGCGCTCGGAACAAATGTACATGCCCATATACATCTTAAGAAGATGATCCTAGATGACTACAAGATTTCCCACCTATGAACTTCCGGAAACTATCTTGTTTATGCGATTCAGGTTACGGAATCAGGAACCTACCCTAGGCAATCAGCTGCAACTGCATCCCAACCTTCCACACCATAATTCAAGAAATTCCGCAAACTCGTCTAATCTCGAATCCTCGAACTCACAACAATACTAAACCATGGTGGTACCACGGACGCCTCCCTAGTACTGGGTGACTCCGACCTTATCTCACCACGATAAGTATTGAAGTAATTCCGAACATTCTCCATCCTGAGATATCAAGGAAGCTGAATGATAACGATGTGCCAACATTCCCTGGAGCTCGACTCCCTGGAAGAAATCAAGTCAGACAGGAGGCACCAAGACAGAACCCTGTCACATCGGCATCATATAGACTCCAAAATACCTGCGTGATCCTAAAAAAATTTGAGCGAGAAGAGGAGTAGAATCAAAATTCCTAAGTCGGAAACCTCACCAAAGCATAGAAGAGGAGTAAAAAGAATCCTACTCTCCGATATAACTAGTCTCAATAGTTTTCACTAGACACGACTCGGACAAGTTCGAACAAGCAAAGGCTCCTATGGTCGTATGGCTCTGAATACCAACTTGTCATGCCCAAGATGCGCGCCTATCCATTTAAGGCACGAGGGCCTCGCCAGGGATAGAGGCGCATCTTGCCGTTAGCAAGAATAGTATCATCACAACATACAATACTGAATGAAAAGAGTATACAAGTTGGCTTACACTCACCACATGCTAACTTACAATGTCACTCAAGTCATAACATCAAGTTGAACATAGGGTCCGACTACGGATGAAATCAAACGATAAAAGAAGGTGCAAATGATACTATCAAGCTATCCCAAAGAACACGACCAGGTCCTCTACTCATCCGGATATGTCACATACATCCTGCCTCTCTCCTCGTCATACTCCCACTGGAGCTGGGTAAGATCATCCTGCACGAACTCATCTGAACCTATACCTGGATTGTTGTAGTAAACTGTGAGCCACAGAGGACTCAGCTATCATGTGCCCAGGAACCGAGACTATTCAAGCTTAAAGGTTGGGATGGGGTAAGTGTTTACTTTGCAGCAGCACTAAGCATATATGGTGGCTAGCTTACGCAACATGAAATAAACATGAGTGGCCTATGAAGAACGATCGAATCTAGTATGATCTCTATGAGATCCTGAACACTTACTTACGTCAAACATAACCCCACCGTGTTCTCTCTCGGGTCATGTTCACGAGCAGAGACGATCACGGCTACTCACACAGTTGGTGTATTTTAATTAGAGTTTACTTCAAGTTTGCTATCACCGGGTGTTAAACAAATATCCAAGTTGCCACATAACCGCGGGCACGGCTTTCCAAAAGATTTAACCCTGCAGGGGTGCTCCAACTAATCCATTACCAAATTACCCACACTCTGTGGGAATACCTCGACCGCGGATCTCGCGATCATCATAGGTCATTCCAAAGGAATTCCAACACCTCGAGTAAACCCAGAGAAAGTCAGACTCCACACGCAAGACACTCGATAAAGGTAAAACAAATCCAGCAAGACCACCTGACGTGTCGATGAACCCATTAAGAGCCGCATATCTCAGTCTTAGGACACGACGGATAAGCTACGCGTACGGAGGCCTGATAGAAATCTCCCAAGTTGCCCTGGGTTGGCCCCGCACAGTGCTCTAGTTTGGACCAATACTCAAGAGGAGCACTGGCCCGGGGTTTGATTAAATTATCCACGGGTTTGCAAGACCCTATGCAATTTTAATTGTTGTTAAGCAGATGTAGTACCAATGTTGGGCCTTTCCAGACAAGTTTTAATCTCAACCGAATGAACAAGGGGGTCCCCATAACAACCCCGAGCATGTTAGGAGCGCAAAGTATGTAAACATAACACCGGTAACAAGGAACTAATGGCGGTAATAGCGGAACAAATCACTTAGCAAAAGGCCAAGCCTCCCACAAATACCAAGATATATATGTGCATTAAATTAAATAACAGAATTACTATGATATCCAATCCATGTTACCACATGGACAACCTGCACCTGCAACTAAAATGCTATAAGAGGGGCTGAGCAGCGGTAACTTAGCCAATCAAAGGTTTGCTAGGATGTGGAAGTTAGAGGCTGTCATGGCATCATGGGGGCTAATATCAAGTGGTAGGTAGTGCAATTGTAACGATAAGAGCGAGAAACTAGCAAGCAAAAATAGTATCGGGATCCGAGTACAATCATCTTGCGTGTTGGTTCTTCAGCGAAACAAGTAGCGGGATCCTCGTATTGGTACTCTCCTAGGTCCTCGTATTCAGTATTAACACTCACGTCTACCCAAGCGAAACAGCAACAATAAACATCCAACCAAGGTGCAATTCACAATCAAAATGATGCATGATCATTTATGAAGAATTATAACTTGGCAATCCAAAACTAGTCATGTTTCACATGCAAAGTTGTTTATTAATGAATCTGGACAGAACCTCATGTAAAGTTATTTAGACATGCATTATCATGGCAAATGTGGATGCATCATGCAAAATCGATGGAATTGCATATAAGGATCGCAAGAAACGGAGCTACGGTCCTCGAGATACGCTCACGATAAGGTACGGAGGCTAAACACAAGACCACCAATACCTGGGCTAATTCTTGGCAGTACAAGGTAGCCACTGGATAGGTGATAAAAAATCAATCACAATATACTCAAGAATCAATCAATTCCACGGAGTATAGCTCCCACAAGTCACAAAACAAAATAACACCCAATCTGCCACAAAACAGCAACATAGCAATTTGAAAAGCCTACAACTTGAGCTACAGGAACCCTATAGACACAATCAAGATATGGACAGAATCTACTCAACACCCACATCAACTTATCCAACTATGCAATCAGCAGAAGAGGCACACATCAATATGAAAGAACCAAACAAGTTGGCTTGATGAAACAGTTTTCTGGGACTGTGAAAATTCCAGTTTCCTGGAATCTGTGATTAAAAGTAGCAAGTTGACAACACAGGTTAAATATGCTAGAGAGCTCCTATTGGCATGAAAATTAACAGGATGGTCGATGATAATATGTACTACAAATAACTAACACTGAGCATGGTCAAATTTACAACACATTACCAGATAACATACTCTCAACATGGCAAAACAATAACAGCAGACTCTCTAGACATGGCAAAACAAGTAGCGGGAACGGCGGAATCAAAAGAGGAACCTACGGGGGCTCCATCCCTCACCTCATCTTGCAACGAGGGGGACCAGAGGCGAGCCCAAGGCCGGGGCTTCCGAGCGGCGGCGACGGCACTACGGTGACGAGGCTACAAATTACGACGAGGAGAGGGGGCAGCGAGGACGGGCTGCTCACCGAGGGCTCGAACGATGCAAGACGAGCTCGGCGGAGGGGAAGAAGGGGAAGAAGACGCTCGGGGACATGGTGGCGACGGAAGGGAAGAAGATCGGTTCCGCTGCGGCGGCGAGGAGGAAGAAGAGGGCCTCCTGGGACCTCCTAGCGCCGGGAATGGAACAGCGGGACCATCCCCGAGCTCCACACCATCACCTCCAAGGGCGCCGCCCACCGGAGATGCGGCGACGACGGCCGGCGACGACGAGCCTGAACTCTCTGAACCTCACAGGAGCTTACCTGGCAGGGGAGAAGCAGAGAGGAGGGAGAGAGATGGAGGGGAAGAAAGTGGGCTGCGGCGGCAGAGGGAGAGAGAGGAACCCTAGGTGAGGAGGGGGCACGCACGCTGAGGGGCTTTATAGCCTCAGGCTGACGGTGACGGTCGACGGAAAAGGCGATGGCGACGCACGCGCTCTCTCTGAAGCTTCTGACGGAGAAGGAGACGGGAGCAGGTGGCCATTGCATCCAGCTGGGCTGGGCCTCGGCCCACTCCCTCTCTCACACCCACACCTAAACTAAAAACAGAGAAAGAAAGGATTTTCCCTTTTAATAAAACCAGCCCCAACAAAATAAACCCCAGAGCAATTTAAAAGGGTTTTGAGCAAAACCAAAAATAATTTGAGGAGGAAATAATGTGCACCTTTTAATAAAAAATATTAAGTTGATTTGTAACACAAGTATTTTATTTGATATTTTAAAAGACAGCCCCTGTTTTAAATAAAACACAACACCACAAAACCCCAAACATTAAATCCAACACACTCACACATACATAAGGCACATGGGCCACCTCTTGAACATTTTTTAAACAATTTACAAAACAACTTTAAATCTGATGACAAATAATAATAGGAAATAAAACGGTTTTTTGGAGGGGATGTTGCAAACGGAAAGAGAGGGGAAGAAAAGGAGATGCACACACTTGGATCCAACCACTCACAACCTCTCCCATCACAACCACCATTCACATCATAGCAAGCACATGAAAAACCAACATGGCACATGAATGAAATGGGAATGATGCATGATGATGCATGAATGCAAACACAAGAATGGCAAGGAGCAAACATACATCTCATAGCTCATGACACAAGGTTCATACATGGGGTTACATGCCAAATAAGGTAGGGACATCACTTGGGATGTCACACACATGGAAAATAATGCATCCATGTATATATGTTTAGCTGATAACACTATATGAGTGCGTACTTATTTTTAGGAGATCTCAATCCGGAAATCTTCAACATCTTTAGAGGGCTTGATATAGTGTTTCACAAAGAAGGTGCTGATAAATTTCCTAACAGACAACAATTCATCAGCGACGAGCGGTTCAGAAGTCATCGGTCCAAAGATCAGCCGCATGACTTTTAGATCAGAATGTGACATATGTGTGGAGTAGAAGATAGTAATTAAGAAGCAGACTTACTGGTTTTATCCTGTCAGCATTGACACCACATTCAGCACGTCTGCATAGGTTCATCATGTGTGCACAAACATAGTATCTACATAGGCTCGTATCTTGTTGTTGCTTTGGAAACTGGATTTTTTGTACAGTATTAGTCATGTATTTGCCATGTTAGGAACAACCTAACCGGTGTAAGTTGATTCTTTTTCTATGGAGAGAAATAGGTTTAGTTAGAAACTTGAACGTCTGACTAGCATTTTTTGAAAATAATGGATTTTGTTGTCTCACCAGAGAAACAATCACGTGTTGCAAAGGTAGTTAGCGGTCGAACCGCAACACTCCTAAAGTTATGTTCTTTGACAATACACTGCAAATGAAGATGAATTTTCACACACTCAATTCTGGAACCAGATATGAACACAACGCATTAACATCAAAGAATTCAATACCTATCAATGAAATCCTGAAGATGACTCAGATCGTGAGACGCATTTGACTCTCTAAGAGAATCCATGTAGTAAATTGTGTTGTGTTTTGGAACAATGACCACCAAGATCAAGTGACCCCTACAATTTAAGAAAACCATGAACATACGAACTATGTCTAAAAATGAAAGACGATCAATGCATCCATGGTTGTATATTTAACTTACTCTTCATAATATGGCCACAAGAAGAATTCTCCTATCTGTAAGTCGAACAAGATCTTGGCGACATAATCAATGGAAGTTGCGTGTGATTCATTATCTTGAAACAAAACGCCGTTTGCTAAATCAAGATCTATGAAATACGCATGCACCCTTGATGTTCTCTATGTCGTCAATCCCCTGAGAGGAATACAATATAGTTAGCTTTTTTGTCATTTACAACCTTGTATGGAGAAGTTGATCAGAGTTTGTGAAATACTTATAACATCAAGCATTTGACAAGAGTGGCAGCAAGCGCATCGAAGGTGAAGAAGAGATGAAAGTCATCTAATTCCACACTTATGGTACCTGGAACGTGAGACAAATGGTAAACGGTCATAGTGCAATTCCACAATGTTATGATCTTCTCTTTTTGACATTAGGTCCATGCAATATTTATGTAACTTGCGACCTCTAGAACTGCACTCATCAAAGTATTCGCCAACAAGAAATGGCTCGCCATGCTTGTACTTGTGTGCTTCAAATGGGTCTTCATCAGAACTGGGATTACATGGGTCTTCATCGGCCATGCCATGGTTCTACTCGAAGAGTCTTCGTAGTAGGATGGTCTGGTACTTGTCCCTCCTTTGTTTCTGTTATGTGTAATAACAAATTGCCAGTTTTACCAGGAAGCTAAACATAAATGCAACAGTCTTTGTAGTACATGATGCACATCCGCAGTTTTTGAATGAAAACAAATAAATAGTGGCAGTTATGTACATTCTGTTGTCAAACATTCCAATCTGTTAAAAACTCTTGTACCTTGTTTTTTTCACTAAGTCTGAGAATCTGTTTATTTCAGATTGCCATGTTGTGTTGATGTTAGCCATGTTTCTATGCATGATTAGACCTTGCTCATGTTGAATGAAATGAAGTGCTTCATGTGTACTACCTTGCAGTAAATTTTCATGCAATGATAACTCATGTCGCATATAGTTTTGTTGCTGTCAATATGCCTTCAGGTTAAAACTATGACAGTGTCTTAATCACATCCACAATCAAATAGCACACGGGAAGTCTGAATCACACCTAATATAACAACCATTTCTAACAACGAGAGTTAGGTTTACCTTATTTACACATCGCAGAAACTTCCTCCCACTGTACCTAGATTCAAAATCTCGTAACTTCACGAATTGGAATTGATGTTGACCATGAACATGCAGGTCTTCAGCTACCCCTCTCCATTCGTTGGAAGTGATTGTCCTAGGGAGCTACAAGAGAAAGAAATGTTGCAAATGGACCCGCCGCTTTAAAATCCCCAATTCCAAAACAAAACCCTAAGACTAGTGCCAAAGAGAAGAGAGAAGAATACCTAGCTGGTGAGAGATTCGTCATCATTTGAGATACCGCTTGAGGGGTCACTCGAGGAGACCATGGCGTGTCCGCGGCGGTCGGATGCTAGAGGGAGAGATCAGAGATGTGTGTGGCAGCGCGTGGGGGGAGGGGAGGGGAGGGGTTGCGGGGGGAATGTGGCCCTTTGGTGGGGGAAGGGGGAGGCAGATATTTCGGCGGTCGGTGAAATTTTTCCCTCGTTGCAGGAAATCTTGGCGCGCAAAGATTCATCAGACACGGTATTTCAGCTTTTATCGTGTGCAATGATACAGAACATACAAAAATTTGCCCCTCCCCATGTATTCCCTGGTTATAGTGCACATCCACGTCATTGCATAATGTAACATCAACTACTAACTTGGGTATAGAAAATACCGGACACACATAGGTCACAATTACTAAACCGAGCAAGTTTAGTAAATAATCAAGCTGCTTGAACTAGACATAGCTCTTACAAAATATCGGCTCTCTAAACAAAGGCTATTAGTAATACACATACTTTTAACAAAGACGTCAACGAGCAGCCACCCTATACCTCACCGTTGTTTGATGAGATGTCAACGACTTGTCCGGGCGACATTCCGCCGGTGCTGGCCTCTGCATTCCCCCAAGCTGACTTCGACCATGGCGACGTTCTCATCCTCGGTGTTGTCCTCGTCATCAGCATCACCCTCATCTTCGTAGTACTCGTAGTAGTGGCGCCATCATAGCTCGCTTTGCTACTCCACCGCCTATTCCTCGATGGATAGGTGCTTATCGACCTCCTCCTGAGTCCTATGCAACTCCTCCCAGCACTCGGTGCTCTCGGATGGCTCTCGGATCTCCAGCTATCACTCAGAGATCTTGTGCAGAAGGGGCTCCATGGCCTCTGCCGCTGCATCATCGGCATTCATCTCGGCATCTGCAGCAGTCGCCTCTTTGGACGTGTGGTGCATGCTGGATTCCGGCGAAGCTTGGAGTATCTTGGCATGGGCATCTTGATGATATA
Source organism: Hordeum marinum (assembly GCA_022496015.1). Taxonomy (NCBI): domain Eukaryota; kingdom Viridiplantae; phylum Streptophyta; class Magnoliopsida; order Poales; family Poaceae; genus Hordeum; species Hordeum marinum. The sequence goes on along the minus strand of CM039678.1, from coordinate 292,906,309 downwards.
GGCATGGATGTCCTTGGCCCGGGCTAGGGCGGCCTCCGCGGCACGCTGCTCAAGCACTCTTGGCGTTTCCATCCGCCGTTGTAGCAGCTGCAGTTACCGTCTCCGTGGCTACAAACGCCCTTTCGACCGCCACAGAAGCCCTATCGGCCGCCACAGAGGCCCGTTTGGCAGATGCAACATGCTTAAGGTGGATGCAGCTGCACTCTTGGTCGAGGCAGCCACGTTCTTGGCAGATGCGGGAGCGCTCGGGGCCGAGGGGGCGGTCGTACGCACCCTTACGAAGCGTTCCCACGACGTCATTCTTTGCATAGAGGGTTTGTTGGGAGAATGGGGTTCGGGGGTGAATGGAATCTGAGCTAGACGAAGCCGACAAAGCTTCCCTCGTAAGGCATAAATAGATCCATGAATTTTCATTGCAAACAGTTTCCCTATGGAACCATGTGTATGCAGTTCACTTCTTGTATTGAATTGTAAAAGTATTTTGGGGTACAACGGTAATGGATATTGTTTTATTTGTAAGAAAAAGATCCCTACTGTCAAAATCCACTAATGGCATCCTAAAATTAGGAAATATACGGGGTACAATTGGCATTTTTATACATTAAGTTAGTTTGTACAAATTTTACGGCCATAATTCAAAATTGTAACACACGAACATGCAAGATGAAGCAAAAAAAATCATATTTATGTACTACTTTCTTCGCTATATATGCCACTTGTAATAACTTTTATGGAGTTCCAAACATCTTGGATAACAGTTTGGACACACGTGCACGCATTGGGAATCTAGGATTTAAAATTCAAAAAATGAAAAAATGCTCTGAATTACATGATAATAATCTGCATGATTTCCGACATGGGGCCAAGATGTCGTGGTCAAAGTAATGGCTTGTTCGAGATAAGCTTTGAGACATGCCCGTCACAAAACGTAGCATCACACGAAGGGTCGTGGTTTCGAGAGGGGACATGAGCCTTGTTTGATGACGAGCCGCTAGTCGTTGTCTTATTTGGCCTAACTTTTTTTGAATTCGTTACAATGCACGAATACGTCCGGCAACCTGAAATTTGGACATTTTTGGGGTTCAATGAGCATTTTTGTACATGAAATTAGTTTCTAGATATCCAGTGGCCACAATTCACAACTAAAACACATGGACATGTTCAAGATGAAGCAAAAACTGCTGGGAAAAAATCATTTTTATATATGTACTAGTGCTTCTGTCTATATGCCACGTGCAACAAATTTGAAGGAGTTCCACACATCTTGAGTACCAGTATGAACACAAGCATTGTTTTTTCAATTCAATAAATAAATAAATATGCTATAAAGTTGATGAAAATCGGCATGATTTCCCTACAAGGGGCCAAGATGTCATGGTCAAAGTGACGACTTGTTCGAGATAAGCTTTGACACATGTCTCTCACAAACCGGAGCACCACGCGCATGCTCGTATAGTTTCAAGAGGGGACGTGGGGCGTTATGAATCACTGCCTCACTCGGCCTATTTTTTCATCGATGCAATGTACAAATACAATTGTCATGCTAAAATCTGAAGAAAAAAAATACGACATTCAATTGGCATATTTATACATGAAGTTAGTTTCCAGAAATTTAATTGTCAAAGTTCAAAACTGAAACACATGAACAATCAAGATAAATCAAGAACCACTGGAAAATCATATGTATGTACTACTTGCTTCTGTTATATGCCACATGCAATAAATTTTAAGGAGTTCCAAACATCTTGAGTGACGGTTTTGACACAAAAGCATTGGAAATCTAGGTTTTTAAGTCAAAAGTTGAAAATGCGCCGAAGTACATGAAAATATGCATGATTTCCCTACATGGGGCCAAGATGTCGTGATCAAAGCAACGGCTTGTTCGAGATAAGCTTTGACACATGTCAAAGTTGTCAATGCATGGTTAACTGTTACCCATGTCCCCATGGGTAATAACTCTATTAGGGCACGGGTGTGAGCTTGAATGCCCATCTGGAAGTTGGTGTGTCAAATACCTTACGTACCAAGCGTGTAGGACGAGGATGCAAATGGGATAGCATTACCCGCCTTACCCATGAATTGAAGTACTTACGTGTGGGCTCTGAAATTAGTAGACCCCACGTAATTTGGGGCCTCGATCACCCAAATTTACACACATCCCACCCCTTTGGCCCAAAATTCCCTAAGAAATCCCAAATCTAGCCAGAACATATTGTTTATTGTATTGAAATGCTATTTTTTGTACTCAAATATGTGAAGGTTTTTCTTAAATGAATGTGTGAGTTTCCCCACGGTGATAACGAACTCGGTGGAGACATGGATGGGAAACTTTTTATCCCCGCACACAGGTATGTAGACGGGGATGGGATGGGAGGGCGGTGATGGGGACGGAGATGGGACTCCAATACTCGCCTAAGAAATCCCCATCTTTACACAAAAGCCTGTCACAAAAGGGAGCATCACACGAAGGCACGTGGTTTTGAGGGAGAACTAGGGGGGCATGTGTGATGACAAACCGCCAATCACTGTCTCATTCGACCTAGTTTTTTTCATCGATACAATGCACGAATACGACCGACTTCCTTTAAAAAAATGGTGTTCTATTGGCAATTTTATACATTAAGTTAGTTTATTGAAATTTAATGGCCATATTTCAAAACTGAAACACATGAACAAGCTAGATGGAGCAAAAACCGTTCGAAAATCATATTTATGTACTACTTGCTTACATGTATATGCCATGTGAAGGAGTTGCAAACATCTTGAGTGACGGTTTGGACACAAAGCATTAACAATCTAGGTTCTAAATTCAAAAATAATCATAAAAATGTTCTGAATTCTGAAGTACATGAAAATATGAATGATTTCCCGCCATGGGACCAAGATGTCGTGGTTACTGCTCTTGGACTTGCTTTAGTAACACAAATGGTAGGCATGCATTACATTTGGATAGAAAACATAAATATTTGGCAATACAAACGGGTCCCCGCATGATTGGCGACCTATTTCACGTTTCAAGTTTTGGAAGCCAATTTTCGCAGGCTATTAATCACACGCGGTCATGCATTGGGAGCTGTCGGTGATGTTAATTCACACACTGTTGTTGATTAGGAAATCGTGTGCAATCACTGTTGGCATCGATCAAGACTATGGCCCGCCTATAAATGTTGCCCCTCGAGACGTCATCCTGCTTGCATTCTCTCGTCTCTCTATCCCACCCCTCGCACAAAACTCTGCCATAGCATGGCCGGTCTGTGCACAAGCAGAGGAGGAGGTGTCACCCCGCGTGGACATGGAAAAATTCAGCGACGAGGAGGACCCCTTGGCGCCCCCAGACGAGGTCGCGACAGAACCCCAACTAAAGATTGGTTTTCGGTCCATCACAATCTGGCTTTGTGGAAGGTGTTGCCGCTGGCTCAGAGATCCAGGCAGGTGGCATTCAAGGAGTGTGTTGAGGAGCGCGCCAGGAACCTCGTGGACTGGAATGCCCTTAGTGTCGAACGGGAAAAGGAGGAACTGGAGCTTTGGTGGTCGGCGAGTCAACGAGCGGTGGAGGTGTACGAAGACGGCCGGTACCACGCAATGAAAGCCAGAGGCACTAGGCGCCTCATCGCTGCATGGGCATGGGTCGATAAGCTCAAGTGTGCCACCGCCTAAGAGCTCCAGTGGGGACCAGTGAACTGTCCTGCATGGTCGCGCGCCTCCGCCAGCAAGAGGCTGATCGGCACGTCGAACGCTGTGAGGCGAAGGAGGCGGCGAACTCCCTCTGCATTGGGAAGCCACCGTGCACCACGGAGCTGATGGCGAGAGGCTGCCATTTTACTGCTCCCCGCTCAAGGAGGGGTTATTATTAATATAATTTTTATTCATTGTACATATTAGTTAAGTATTATCATCACGTATATGTGATGATATATACTGTATATGTATTATGTCTTCAATGAGCTATTCAACAATTAATATATTATTAGTTTCACATTTCTATATATCTATTTTCATACTGATTTTCTAGCTCTAACTGCTAGCCTTTTACACATATTGAAACATAACAATAGAACATAAATCATTCACACATCAAAACATATCAATATTGTGACTGTTGTCTAGACATTGGGATCGACATCTGAAAAGATCAACAAAATAAAATGCGTCCATGACTAGTTGACTACACCCTATCCTACAGAAGCTCTTGGATGTGCCTAAACTCGGTCAGGCATTCGTTCATGCGGTTTACACGCTCGCGGTACAACTGGAGCATGATTTCATGCTCCAAGCTGGCTATTTGATCAGAGATTACCATCTCAAGGATGTGACGGCCATTTTCTTCTACTGCTCCCCGCTGGACACGTGGGCCAAGGAGGCGCTCGAGCCTACCGACGAGCCCGTCAGCATCGGGGGGCTCATGGACAAGGCGAACGGCATGACCCATGTAAACAGCATGCCCGGCGTCTGGGGCAAGGACGGTTTGGCCGGGATCTGGTGCAAGTACGACACAGATGGCCACTGCGTGTTCCTAGCGAGAAATAGGGATACTCACGTGCCTTGGACACAACTGCAACATCATGTCGAGTGGGATAGCAGACAAGTGGGGATGGAACCACTCTTGCTCTGTCGTGCGCTGTGCCTCTCGCTTTGTGGACCTCCATCAGTCTTGTTGTGTGGTGTGCCTTGCCCTCTCGTCCCGATTGCGCATGTTTTCCTCTATGGAGCACCACCGATGATCTTCTTGTGTCGTGCGCTGTAGCCTCTAGGCGATGAGGCGGCTATATTGCTCGGTGGCGCTGTCGCGCCCTGCGCCAAGGGTCTGCTCAACCCTTGCGATGACGCGCAACACAGTGTTTTCCGGCGCGTCGCCGGACATGCCATCGGCCTTGACAGGCCGTTGCGCCTGCACCAGATCGTTCCCATCGTTGAGGAGGTTGATGGCAGAGGCGGCGCTTGGTTGGGTTGGCATGCTTCGTAGATGGGCTAGGCTGCACTAGGTGTGCATCCGTGTGTGACGCGCGCACAAGCTCTTATGCTCATTCGCTTCTGGCAGGAAACCGATGGGGAAGCTTGCGCGGAAACATGTGCGGTTCCACACGGGAAGGTGCCAAAATAAATGCCGGTGCGGTGCTGAAACATGCACTGGAATCCTCGGGCGAAAATGCGGTGACAAGACATGAGAGAGGAAGAAGAGGTGATGCGCGGTCAGACTGGTAATAATAATAAAACGCATGCGATATTAATACAGGCAAACGACACTTCCGGACGTAGCATCGGTAATGATTTGATCAATTGTTGACCATTATTTGACAGCAACCGTCTTCTCACAACACACACAACTTGTCTGGATGAATCATTTCGGTTATTATTGGTCTTTCCACACAATTCTGTTGAATGAACTGATTGTTGCGGATCACACACACCTTCTTACTCTAACCCGTTTGTGTTCTGATGGATCAGCGCAAACAGTTTATCCGAGTGAACTGTGTGTCGTACTTCGCACATGTACATAGTTTTATGAACTATTTTTGTTATCTTAGCTAATCCCAAACAGTTCATAAGAATAAGTTGTCTTTCGTGGATCGCACACGCAACTACTTCCTGAATCGTATTTGATGGATACGCCATCACACACAGTTCGTGTCATTGGTGACGGAGCTTGAACAATACCGTTTGCGGTTGGTGGATCGCACACAGTTTCGCCAAAGGATCTCTAATTGATGTGTCATCTTTGGACCATCCTGCAGTAGTGTTGGAAATTTGTTTTAACACCTCATTATAGCAAACTTGAAGTAAACTCAAATAAAACACATCAATTGTATCTTAGTCGTTACACCGACACATCCAATACAATGGCAAATTGTATAGGTGCACTAGTTCGGCGAAGAGATAGTGATACAAGTGCAATATGGATGGTAGAAATAGGTTTTTGTAATCTAAAAATAAAAAAACAAGGTATCAAATGGAAAACAGTGAGCAAAACATTGTATAAATGCTCGGAAACAAGGCCTAGGGTTCATGCTTTCACTAGTGAAATCTCCCAACAATGCTAACATACTTGAATCATATGATCATCCCTCAACGTGCAACAAAGAATCACTCCAAAATTCCTATCTAGCGGAGAACATAAGGTGAAATTGGTGTAGGTAGTAGAACCACCTCAAATTTATCCTTCTGGATCAATCTTTTGAGATATTCCTATAAATGTCACAAACAACCATAGAGTTCGTACTAAAATAACACCAATGATACATATCTATCAATCCTAATGTCACCTAGATACTCCAATGTCACCTCAAGTATCCATGGGTAAATTTTGCAACATGCATCATACAATTTCAGATCTATCATATTCAACCCAATACAAAGAACTTCAAGGATCACACCAAGATTTCTATGGGAGAACGTGGTATGAAAACATGCAATCAACCCCTATGCGTAGATCCCCAAGGTAATCGGAATCCACAAGTTGATGCCATAACATATATCAAGTGAATCAATAGAATATGCATTGTCTCTACGGGTATCCACATGCAAGGCGTACACAAGTGTTCTAAAACCAAAATATTCAATCCAACATAATGAGATCTCAAAGGAAAAGATTGAATTCGTCACAACAAGATACCAAGGGAAGACCACCACATGATGCAACTATATTAACAAAGCCTGTGATACATCAAGATCGTGCCATCTCAAGAACATGAGAGAGAGAGAGAGATTAAACACATAGCTATTGGTACATACCCTCAGCCCCGAGGGTGAACTACTCCCTCCTTGTTATGGCCTCCGCCAGGATGATGAAGATGGGTACTAGAAAGGCTCCAGATTGGTTTTTTGTCAATATAGAGAGTTGCAGCGGCAGAGCGGAGAGTCTCTATTTATTTCTAAGGGTTTCTATATACATAGGATTTTTTTGGTGTTGGAATCACGCTAAACGGAGCCACATGGACCCCACTAGCCATCAGGGTGCGACCAGGGGATGGACGCGCCCTGTTGGCTTGTGGCCCATAGGTGGCTCCCCTCCATTGGTTCTTCACTCCAATGTTGCCCATATGTTCTAGAAAAAATCATCAAAATTTTTTGGGAGATTCCGAGAACTTTAATTTTCTGCACAAAAACAACACCACAGTAATTCTGCTGAAAACAACGTCACTTTAGGTTAGTTCTAAATAAATGATATAAAGTGCATGAAAACCATATAAGAGTATTGTAAACATAGGCAAATATGGCATGAATACTTCATAAATTATCGATGCGTTGGAGAAATGTCAGGTATCCCAAGGGATCTTCTATTAACCTTGTTGGCTATTCCGACTCGGACTATGTCGGAGACAAGGTTGATAGAAAATCCACCTCGGGTACATGTAATTTTTTTGGAAGATCACTTGTGTCTTGGTCATCCAAGAAACAAAACTCGGTATCTCTATCTACCGCCAAAGAGCCAGGGTGTGCATTCGGTTTTTTTGGTTTGATTCAGTTCGGTTTATATGGTTTATGGTTAGTACGGTTTTAATACTTCGGTTTATACGGTTTCGTATAAAAATACAGTTCAATTTCCGTAATAACCATTTGAATTCGGTTTGGTTTCGGTAATAACCATATTAACTAAAGTTGATGTGGTTTTTTAAGAACACGTGATTTTTTGTTACATATTATAATATTTAGTTCATGGATAGTCAAATATTGAAGTATGTTTCATTGTTGTACATTTTTTCCTACGCGCAACTTCCTTGAAAGTGAAGATTGCTAAATAACATGATCAAATACACACGTGAGAGTGATATGGAATGGTCCCATGTAACAAACTTAATTACCTAATGATGATAAAGTTCTTTTGCCCTCTTAGTTATGCTTTACAAGTTTCATACCCCTTGGATGGGCAACTTTCTACAAGCACATGGTGACTTCATGTATATAAATTTTCCCTTCCTAGTATAAATCAGCGAGTGCAGTTGGCCTAGTTGGTCAATACGCTTCAGCGCACTACGCCTTCTAGTCCGAGGTTAGGAGTTCGACTCCAGGTCCATGCAAATTAATTTTAGCGAGCGTGCACTTCACATCATTTTGGTTTTTCGATTTCAACCCAATGGTTTTCGGTTTTTAACTGAAAAACCCGAATGGCATATGGTTTTGAGATCTAGAAATCATAACTGAAACCGACCATAAAAAATAAATTTCGGTTCGGTTTGGTTTTTTTGGTTCGGTTTTTGGTTTTTAGTTTGGTTTTGCACAACCTAACCGAAGCGGAATACATTGCCATCGGATCTTGTTGTGCACAATTGCTATGGATGACTCAAACCCTTAAGGATTATGGCATACATGTGAGACATGTTCCATTGTTATGTGACAATTATAGTGCAATTAAGATTGCTCATGATCCCATGCAACACTCTCAAACTAAGCATATTCAAGTTTGACATCATTTCACTCGTTATCATGTTGCCAAAGGAGATATCAAACTCAACCATGTTTGACTAACAAACAATTGGTCAATATCTTTACTAAGCCACTTGATGAGAAAGTATTTTTCCACTTGAGGAGTGATTTGAACATCATTGAGGCTTCAAACTTGAGCTAGACTCACTCGGATGCATGCAAGGGCATGAGCTTACATGATTATTCCTTGATAGCATTGACATGATGATTCTTCATATCTTGGAAAACTATGCTCCCTTGTATTGCATCTAACCTTTTTAAGGTACTTGGATGAACCACACTTCACAAGATTGCCATCAACTCACATCTAAAGCAATCTGGTCATAACCAAGTATCAACAACCTCTCTTTGTGATGGAGGAAGAAGACAACACAAACCATATCCTTGACAACTATTTCTTAAATAAATTTCATTCTCTATACCATGTTCTTCCATGCATGACTAACCCATGTAGGAGATAAGTGAACCAAAACAATCAGGGATTGCTCCTAACTCAAGATGATCTTCATCAACTTTGAGCATCCATAACAAGTTCACCTACATGCTATGTCATCTACATCATTCACATGTATGTAATCATATCCTTTAATAGCTTCACTCCAAGACATGAGTAAAAGCCATTCTAAGTGATATGAAACACATCAAAATGCTTAACCAAAAAATGGCAACCCCATTTTGAGCTTAGTGATGAGTATGACCTATGATCAAGTATTCTTACTTGGCTCCTAAGTTAATATACTATAATATATGTGACCTAGTCGCCGACCATCATCTAGATGAAGTTTCCTGTGTGGTTCATCTCTTAGTTGCGTGTTTTCTTGGAACCATTCAATCTCCATCAAGTTAAGAAAATTCATTGCAAATTTTTGAGAAATTAACTGCAAATCTTTGAGAAAATTCATAGCAAATATGTTGGAAAAATTTCTGAGAATATTGGTGAAATCTTTCTGAAAGTTTTCATTGTCAATATGGCCAAGAATAATTTTGCCAAGTTTCCGATTGCAACTCGGTCCCTCTGAACTGGGAAAATTGATTCCATCGATAAAACAGATATACTCCCAAGAGCTTCTTCGGTACCACTGATATGAATCTCATTGGCAACATTGATTTCTACCAGAGACCTAAGATCATATTCAGTTCTACCGATTCACTTTGCCCCGGAGCTACCGACATTTTCCACTACTTGTGTTCTTTGCTATCTTCTTGACATTTCTTAGTAAAAGTTCTCAATGATCCTTACTGATGCCGAGCATCCCATGAGCACCACCATGGACCCATCATCAACACCTCAAGCTCCAAGTGGCCCCTTGACGAGAGCCCATGCACGTGCCATTACAAACGAGGTGACATCACCTTTATTATCCTCCCTTTGATGCTCTTGGAACGTGGATGCTACCTCAAGAAGAGACACTTTGTGTGCTTAGGTACCAAGAAGGAGGAAGGGAGCAAGAGGGACACCAAGAGCAAGGAGAAGGACAAGCGACAGCCTAGGAATTAGGGGTACAATCGGTGCACCACCGGTCAACCACCGCTGCCTCGGTACAACCAGACTACCACCATCAACTACCGCTACAACCGGGGCCAAGATTCTATTCCGGTGCGGTTCAAGACCGATACTTCCTCGGTTGTACCGGTTGATTCTCATGACCGGTAGAACCGGTCCAACCTTCGGTACAACCGGCTTGCCTGCACGCACGGACGGGCCCAAGGCCCATGTATCTCCCTCTCACTTACCCTTTCGTGACTAGCACTATATATACTCTGTCCCCTCCTCGTTTCTAGGGTTAGATCTGGTTTGCTCTTAGATAGTTGAGCCTATCTCCTTCCACTACCTCTCCCATAGAGATGCCTCTATAGGAGAAGATCCCTAGTGGATGTAAAGGCCCCTTACGAGGGAAGATCCTTCGGGATATCAAGGCCTCTCCTTCCGGAGTGGGAGATCGCGTACCGCTACTTGTATCGTTGGTTGATTTGGGATCTCGTTTCGCGTGTGCTATTATGGGTCTAGTGGATATGTGATTGTGTTTGCCCTTAGTGTTTTCCTCTTGTTCTTCCTTATGTTCTTCGTGTTTTTCCCTCCAATTCGTGAAAGATCAGCCACCACGGGTCTTGCCCCGTATCATATTGGTATCATGAGCCAGGTTGATCACGAATTTGGAGTCTCCCCCACCGTTTTCTAGCCAATTTTTGCTTTGATTTGACCTAATTTCGAAAATCCCCACAAAATTAGCCATACCAAATTTTCTTGGATTCATTCGATTTGAGAAGATTTTGTTGATTGTGATCCGTGGTTTCAGCAGTGGACAAGTGGATCTAGCTTTGCACCATCTTCCCCATCATTTTCCTCCACAAAATCACCCAAAATTTTCTTCCCCCATGATTTCGGACCTACAGTTTTGGCAGGAGCGGTACAACCGCCCGTACGACCGGTACAACCGGTAATTCCCCCAGGAGCGGTACAACTGCTCATTCTAGCGATACAACCACTAATCCCAGGAAGCCCCAGGAGCGGCACAATCGCCCCTCACAAGCGGTACAACCGCCACCCTGGTTTCAGCTTGGTTGTTTCACTCTTTCGCCAATTTTCTTCGAGAACCCATTTGCATTTGAGATTTTGAGTCGCGAGCCCGCCACTTCCTAAGGTGTTTCGTCTAATTAGGAGTGGTTCTTCGTCGACATCACCACTCATCATCGCCCCAGAACATCGCCAACCAACTCTTCATTGACTCTACATCGCAAGCATGGACGGTAACCACGACAACACTCTTGACTTCTACCCTTGCCATTGCATTGTCATCACCTAGCCTATTCGTGTTACTTGCCTATCGAGACTAGCCATTGAGTATTGTCAGGCCACACTACTTGTGCACATTAGTGATACATACTCCGCATAGCTACAATTGCATGCATATACATCTTGGTATCATCTCTTGTGTTACGTAGTACCCGCATACCTAATTGCTATCTTGGTGTGCACGTCCCGCATAGTGACAATCCAAATATAATTGCTAAAGGATAGAAAAGTGAAGCTTCTAAGCAAGGTCAATAGAACAATAGCATCGCCAAATTTGCATATCACACTTCATCACTTTGGATCACTTGAGTGAGTGACTCGTTCCGCATTCATAGCAAGTAGGGAATAGGAAGTCGACGCATTTTTGTCTCTTATAGGTTGTGCACAAGTTCGTATCATGCCTATTAGAGAAATCATGCTACCGTCTCTCCAGAGTTGTGCAACACGAGCGTTTTCCATGGGCTCCACATTTTGAGATCATTTTGGTTGCACAACCCCACTTTCTATTTAGTGTATGTGTTTCCGAGTTCACTCATTGCTATTAATTCACATTGTCTTACTTGCTTACTTGCAGATCTCTCTCAACTTTATTGCATCATATTCTCGAATTGCTTGAAATTTTTTGAACCATCCTAACCAAGATACTAAATAAGCATTACCTTTTTAGGTGTGAGAAGGGCAAACTCGGTACCAATTCTACTATTTCCATCATTTCACATTGAGTGATTGTGTTGGAGAACGTTGCATGGGAAATAAAAAATTGTCACGCTTCACCAAGATCAATCTAGGAGATGAGCATCTATGAGAGGGGAGAGTGGATCTACATACCCTTGTAGATCGCTAAGAGGGAAGTGTTAAGAAACGCGGTTGATGTAGTCGAACGTCTTCGTGATCCAAATCGCCGAGCATCCCGTGATCCAATCACGATCCGTCCCGATCTAGCGCCGAACGGACGGCACCTCCGCGTTCAGCACACGTACGGCTTGATGACGATCTCTGCCTTCTTGATCCAGCAAGAGGGAGAGGAGAGGTAGATGAGTTCTGCGGCAGCGCAACAACATTGCGGCGATGGTGGTGGAGTTATTCCAGCAGGGCTTTGCCTACGCACCGCCAAAAACAGATCTAGAGGAGAAACTATGATCTAGAGGAGAGGTAGCACGTGCCTGTTTTTTTGTGTCCAAAAAACCCTTAAACCTCTAGTACATATAGGAGGAGGGGAGGAGGAGGCTTGGCCCTCGAGGGGCCGGCCCTTTGCTTCGGACGAAGGAGGGGAGGAGGAGTCCTCCAATCCTATTAGGACTAGGACTCCTCCTTTCCCACTTTTGCCTTCCTTCCACCCTTAGGTTTCCTTCCCCAGCCGCATGGGCTTCCTGTGGGCCTTCAAACAGCCTACTAAGGGATGGTATTCCTTCTCCCACAGCCCATGTAGTCTCTTGGGTCAAAATACCCCTCCCGATGGTCCCCCGGTACCCTCTCGGCACTCTCGGTACACTACCGATGAGCCTGAAACTTTTTCGGTGACCAAAACAGGACTTCCTATATATCAATCTTTACCTCCGGACAATTCTGGAGATCCTCGTGATGTCCGAGATCTCATACGGGACTCTGAACAACCTTTGGTCACCACCATACATAACTCTATACTACCAAAACGTCACCAAACCTTAAGTGTGTAGACCCTGCGGGTTTGAGAACTATGTAGACATGACCGAGACACCTCTACGGTCAATAACCAATAGCAGGACCTGGATGCCCATATTGATTCCTACATATTCTATGAAGATCTTTATTGGTAGAACCTCTATGTCAAGGATTCAGTTAATCCCGTATGATGTTCCATTTGTTCTTCGAAATGTTACTTGCCTGAGATTCGATCATCGGTATCTCCATACCTAGTTCAATCTCATTACCAGAAAGCCTCTTTACTCGTTCTGTAACACAAGATCCCATGGCTAACACTTAGTCACATTGCTTTCAAGGCTTATTGTGATGTTGTATTACCGAGTGGGCCCTGAGATACCTCGTCGTCACACGGAGTAACAAATCCCAGTGTTGATCCATGCCAACCCAGCAAACACCCTCGAAGATACCTTTAGAGCACCTTTATAGTCGCCCAGTTACATTGCGACGTTTGATACACACAAGGCACTCCTCTGGTGTCCGTAAGTTGCGTGATCTCATGGTCATAGGAACACATACTTGACATGCAGAAAACTGTAGCAAAAAACTGACACGATGATATGCTACATTTATAGTTTGGGTCTTGTCCATCCCATCATCCTCCTAATGATGTGATCCCGTTGTCAAATGACATCTCATGTCAAAGGCTAGGAAACCTTGACCATCTTTGATCAACGAGCTAGTTTACTAGAGGCACACTAGGGACAAAGTGTTGTCTATATATCCACACATGAAATGTGTTTTCAATCAATACAATTATAGCATGGATAATAAACAGTTATCATGAACAAGGAAATATAATAATAAACACTTTATTTATTGCCTCTAGGGCATATTTCCAACAGTCTCCCACTTGCACTAGAGTCAATAATCTAGTTCACATCACTATGTGATTTACATTGTAATGAATCGAACACCCATGCAGTTCTGGTGTTGATCATGTTTAGCCCTTGGAAATGGTTTAGTCAACGGGTCTGCAACATTCAGATCCATGTGCACTTTGCAAATATTTATGTCCTTCTCCTCGATGTAATCGCAGATGGAATTTAAGCATCGCTTTAAGTGTCTGGTCCTCTTGTGAAACCTTGGTTCCTTGGCCAGAGCAATGGCACTAGTGTTGTCATAGAACAGAGTCATTGGATTCAGTGCACTTGGCACTACTCCAAGATCTGTCACGAACTGCTTCATCCATACACCTTCCTTTGCTGCCTCCGAGGCTGCGATGTACTCCGCTTCACATGTAGAATCGGCTACCACGCTTTGCTTGGAACTGCACCAGCTTACCGCTCCCCCGTTGAGAATAAATACGTATACGGTTTGTGACTTAGAGTCATCCGGATCAGTGTCAAAGCTTGCATCGATGTAACCCTTTACGACGAGCTCTTGATCACCTCCATAAACGAGAAACATTTCCTTAGTCCTTTTCAGTTACTTAAGGATATTCTTGACCGTCGTCCAGTGCTCCATTCCAAGATCACTTTGAAACCTTTCGGCCATACTTATGGCAAGGCTGACATTGGGTCTTGTGCACAACATTGCATACATGATAGAGCCTATGGCTGAAGCATAGGGGATGACACTCATCTTCTCTACAGTCACTGGGCATTGAGTCTTACTCAACTTCACACCTTGTAACACAGGCAAGAACCCCTTCTTGGACTGATCCATTTTGAACTTCTTCAGAACTTTATCAAGGTATGTGCTTTGTGAAAGTGCTATCAAGCGTCTTGATCTATCTCTATAGCAGCTTCTCCCAGGTCCTTCATTGAAAAACTCTTGCTCAAATATTCCTTCACACTTTCCAGCATTTCTATATTGTTTCCAATCAACAATATGTCATGCACATATAATATTAGAAATGCTATAGAGCTCCCACTCACTTTCTTGTAGGTACAAGATTCTCCATAAACTTATATAAACCCAAACGCTTTGATCACCTCATCAAAGCGCTTATTCCAACTCCGAGATGCTTGCACGAGTCCATAAATGGATCGTTGGAGTTTGCAAACTTTGTCAACATTCTCTGGATCGAAAAAATCTTCTGGTTGCATCATATACAACTCTTCCTCAAGGAAACCGTTGAGGAATGTTGTTTTGAAATCCATCTGCCAAATTTCATAGTCGAAATATGCAGCTATCACTAACATGATTCTGACTACGGGTGAGAAGGTCTCATCGTAGTCAACTCCTTGAACTTGTGAAAAACCCTTTGCCACAAGTCGAGCTTTATAGACGGTGATATTACCGTCCGCATCCGTCTTCTTCTTAAAGATCCATTTGTTCTGAATGGCCTTTCGCCCTTCAGGTAATACTTCCAAAGTCCATACTTTGTTCTCATACATGGATCCCATCTCGGATTTCATGGCCTCTAACCATTTCTTGGAATCTGGGCCCATCATTGCTCCTCCATAGCTCGTAGGTTCATTGTTATCCAACAACATGACCTCCAAGACAGGGTTGCCATACCACTCATGAGCAGTACGCGCCCTTGTCGACCTACGAGGTTCGATAGTAACTTGACCCGAAGCTTCATGCTCATCATCATTAACTTCCTCTTCAACTGTCGTAGGCTCCATAGAAACATCTTTTTGCACTGCGCTACTCTTTGGTTGAAGTAAAGGTTCAATAACCTCATCAAGCTCTATTTTCCTCCCACTCAATTATTTTGAGAGAAAATCTTTCTCAAGAAATGTTTCATTCTTAGCGACAAACACTTTGCCTTCAGATCTGAGATAGAAGGCATACCCAACTATCTCTTTTGGGTATCCTATGAAGATGCATTTCTCCGCTTTGGGTTCCAGCTTTTCAGGCTGAAGCTTTTTGACATAAGCATCACATCCCCAAACTTTAAGAAACAACAACTTTGGCTTCTTGCCAAACCACAGTTCATATGGCGTTGTCTCAACGGATTTCGATGGTGCCCTATTTAAAGTGAATGCAGTTGTCTCCAATGCATAACCCCAAAACGATAGTGGCAAATCGGCAAGAGCCATCATAGAACGCCATATCTAATAAGGTTCGATTACGATGTTCGGACACACCATTACGCTGTGGTGTTCTAGGCGGTGTCAATTGTGAAACTATTCCACACTGTCTTAAGTGACTGCCAAACTCATAACTCAGATATTCTCCTCCTTGATCAAATCTCGAGAATTTAATCTTCTTGCTACGATGATTCTCAGCTTCACTCTAAAATTGCTTGAACTTTTCAAACGTTTCAGACTTGTGTTTCATTAAGTAAATATACCCATATCTACTTAAGTCATCGGTGAAGGTGAAAGAATAACGGTATCCACCACGCGCCGCAACATTCATTGGACCGCACACATCAGTATGTATGATTCCCAACAAGTCACTTGCCCATTCCATTGTTCCAAAGAACACCGTTTTAGTCATCTTGCCCATGAGGCATGGTTCACATGTGTCAGGTGATTCAAAATCAAGTGACTCCAAAAGTCCATCAGCATGGAACTTCTTCATGCATTTTACACCAATATGACCTAAACGGCAGTGCAACAAGAAAGTGGTACTATCACTATCAACTCTACATGTTTTGGCATCAATGTTATGAACATGTGTATCATCACTATCAAGATTCAATATGAATAAACCCCTCACATTGGGTGCATGACCATAAAATATATTACTCATATAAATAGAACAACCATTATTCTCTGATTTAAATGAGTAACCGTCTCACAACAAACAAGATCCAGATATAATGTTCATGCTTAACGCAGGCACTAAATAACAATTATTCAGGTTCATCACTAATCCCGATGGTAATCGAATAGAGAGCGTGCCGACGACGATCACATCAACTTTGGAACCATTTCCCACGCGCATCGTCACTTCGTCCTTTGCCAGCCTTCGTCTATTCTGTAGTTACTATTTTGAGTTGCGAATGTGAGCAACCGAACCGGTATCAAATACCCATGCACTACAACAAGAGTTAGTAAGGTACACATCAATAACATGTATATCATATATACCTTGTTTGTTGTTGGCCGCCTTCTTGTCAGCCAGATACTTGGGGCAGTTTCGCTTCCAGTGACCAGTTCCCTTGCAATGAAAGCACTCAGTTTCTGGCTTGGGTCTAGCCTTGGGTTTCTTCACGGGAGGAGAAACTGCTTTGCCACCCTTCTAGGAGTTACCCTTCTTGCCCTTGCCATTATTCTTGAAACTAGTGGTTTTATTGACTATCAACACTTGATGTTCTTTCTGGATTTCAGACTTGGCGACTTTTAGCATTGCAAACAGCTCGGCGACTGACTTGTTCATCCCGTGCATGTTATAGTCAAACACGAAGCTCTTGTAGCTTGGTGGCAATGATTGAAGAACTATGTCAATGATCTCCTCTAGCGGAAGAGGCATCCCTAACTCCACCAGACGAGTCGAATACCCAGACATTCTGAGTATATGTTCACTGATAGACCCGTTCTCCTCCATTTTGCAACCATAGAACTTATCGGAGGTCTCATACCTCTCGACCGGGCATTCTTCTTAAAGATAAACTCCAACTCCTGGAACATCTCATATGCTCCATGACGTTCAAAACGTCTTTGAAGTCCCGGTTCTAAGCCATACAATATTGCACATTGAACTATTGAGTAATCTCTAGAACGTGCCTCCCAAGCATTCTTAAAGTCTTCAGATGACATGTCTGCGGGTTGGTTCCCAAGCGGTGCATCAAGGACATATGCCTTCTGGGAAGCCGTGAGAATAATCCTCAGATTACGGGCCCAGTCCACAAAGTTACTTCCATCATCTTTCAACTTAGCTTTCTCTAGGAACGCATTAAAATTCAGGGGTGCTACTGCGCGAACCATTGATCTAGAACATAAATAAGCAAAGGTTACTAAGACTATTGTTCAAGATAATGAGTTTAGTTAATCAAATTACTAAAGCTCCCACTCAAATTGACATCCCTCGGGTCATCTGAGTGATACATGATCCAAATTCACCAACTCAAGTCCGATCATCACGTGAGTTGAGGTGGTTTCAATGGTGAACATCATCATGTTGATCATATCAACTATATGACTCATGTTCGACCTTTCGGTCTCTTGTGTTCCGAGGCCATGTCTGTACATGCTAGGCTCGTTAGGTTTAACCCGAGTGTTCTGCACATGCAACACTGGCTTGCACCTGTTGTATGTGAATGTAGAGTCTATCACACCCGATCATCACGTGGTGTCTCGACACGACGAACTTTCACAACGGTGCACACTCGGGGAGAACACAATTTTACCTTGAAATTTAAGTGAGGGATCACCTTATAATGCTACCGTTGTCCTAAGCAAAACAAGGTGCATAAAAGGATTAACATCACATGCAAATCATAAGTGACATGATATGGCCATGAACTTGTGCTTTTGATCTCCATCTTGAAAGCACCGACATGATCTCCATCGTCACCGTCACAACACCATGATCTCCATCATCATGATCTCCATCATTGTGTCGCCATCGGGGTTGTCGCACCCACCATGCTCATACTACTACAGCTACCGTTTAGCGATAAAGGAAAGCATTACATAGCGCTTAATGATTGACACGCAGGTCATACAATAATTAAAGACAACCCTATGGCTCCTGCCGGTTGCCGTACTCATCGACATGCAAGTCATGATATTCTATACAACACATGATCATCTCATACATCACATATATCTCATCATGTAATTGGCCATATTACATCACAACATACCCTGCAAAAACAAGTTAGATGTCCTCTAATTGTTGTTCCAAGTTTTACGTGGCTGCTACGGGTATCTAGCAAGAACAATTCTCACCTACGCAAAACCACAACGGTGATACATAAATTGCTTTTCAACCTTATCAAGGATCGCCTTTGTCGAATCCGATCCAACTAAAGTAGGAGAAACAAACACCTGCCAGCCATCTTTGTGCAATGAAGTTACACGTAGGTCGATGGAATCGGTCTCTCATAAGCGTACGAGTAAGGTTGGTCCGGGCTGCTTCATCCGACAATACCGCTGAACCAAAACACGACCAAGGGAGGAAGCAATCTAAGCATCAACGCCCACAAACTCTTTGTGTTCTACTTGAGATCTCGTATACACATAGATCTAGCTCATGATGCCACTGTTGGGGAACGTTGCCTGGGAAACAAAAAAATTCCTACGCTTCACCAAGATCAATCTAGGAGATGATCATCTACAAGAGGGGAGAGTGGATCTACATACACTTGTAGATCGCTAAGCGGGAAGCGTTAAGAAACGCGGTTGATGCAGTCGAACGTCTGGGATATACCCCATGGTATGACCCGGCTTGGCGACTCACAGGAGACCCGGCCGAAGACATGACATCTTATTAATGACCCGGCCAGGCAACTCACAAGAGACCTGTTTAAGACATGACATCTTATTTATGACCCGGCAAGCGGGTCACAAGATGACCAAGCCCAAGACCCGACGGGTGAGCCGGCGCCAGGCGGCTCACAAGAGAAGGCCCACAGGAGAAGGCCCACAAGAGAGAAGGATTCCCTTAAAGGAAATAAGACCCGGAGTAGGATTCGTGAGAGATTAGTCCTAATCCTACTCCTAGTAAGACTCTATTTGTAAGCCTACCCTCTCCACTTATATAAGGAGGGGTAGAGCACCCCTAGAGGGACAAGTTCTCAAGAGACACAAGTCTACACGTTTACACAACACAAGAGATTAGAGGCACAAGAGATTAGAGGTAGCAATTAGCACCCTTGTAACCGAGAGATCTTCATCATCATCAATACCAGACAAGCAGGACGTAGGCTTTTACCTCCATCGGAGGGGCCGAACCTGGGTAAAACTTCGTGTCTTCTCGATTCCGATCAACCCCTTCAAGCTGCCACGTAGTTGCGTCTCGCCTCGAACCTAAGTCCGTTCACCCGGACATCTGCCGTGACAAATCCACGACAGTTGGCGCCCACCGTGGGGCATCAGCGTACGGTGACGTTGTGTTCTTAAAGGAAGCTCTTGAGGGATCGAGAAGATCATGATGTGGCCAGAGAATAAGAGCCGGTAAACTCATCGTTTTGTGATCAGCATCGTGACTAACTTTGGAGCTGGCATATGTGAGATGGAGTTAAGAGGAAAATAGGGTTTCATCATGTACGTCGCTGGACGCTTCTTCGGTAATCTGTTAGTCCGAGGACAGATTGATACCTGCTATAGCCAAGACCGACAAATTTCCACCTAGGCCCTACACATCGATCTGCTAGCCGTGAGTTACTGCTGCTACCCCAAGGCCGCTGCTACTTCCAAGGAAGAGAAGTATTGCTGCAATCCACAACAAGACCGAGACATGGTCGATTCCCGTGCCCGTTTTGTGCACGTACTACGTGCGGGAGCAGTCTGACCGCAAAACAAAGGCTGACAAAAAATTTATTTTACTGCTGTCCTGAGCAACAGCGGTCTGAATTCTGCGACATGTGACCAGGCAGCCTACCGAATCCTAACAACAAGCACGTTATTTTTCTTTTTTGCCTTAAACCAACATTTGAAGGAAAGGTGAACAGGGAAATTGTCACAGATAAAGCACCAGCATATCAGTTTTTGTTTTTCTGAGGATTGTCACATCTCATGGGAGTACCAATACCAGTACGCTGATGCCTGATGCCCCAAGGCTGTTCAAGGAAAAGTGTCAGTTGATGTGCAGATTTCAAGAAGAAAGAGAAGAAGATTATAAGAAAAACAAAAGAAGCATCCACGCTACAAAAACGGAGCGCCACGACTTCCTGGAGAAAGAGACGGACGCGAACTCTGGCAACCGCCGCTCTACCTCCGCGTCGCCTCAGCCCCTACGTGCCTCCGCGCCTGCATCTTTTGCCATGGTTTTGTTACGGCCCAAGGCGGCCCTCGCTAGTGCCTGACTGGCCGTCGTGGCCTCGGGTCGGCCTCGCCTCATCCCGAGCGGCTTCAACTCGCAGGCACACGTACGAGTCGAGCTCGCCTCGCCGACATGCGTACGGTCCAGCCTCCGTTGTGGCCTCGCCTTCGCTGCCTCCATCCCACCGTGCTTACTGCACCGCGCTCGCATTGCTCCGCAGCTGCCGCCTTCACCCCACCTTGGACCGGCCCTTGGCCGCGGCCTCGCCTCGCTTGCTACGTTCCAACTCGCCTCCTAACTTCTCCACCACCAGCTCTGCTTCGCCTCGGCTCGTCCGCCTCTCCGATCGCGCATGTTACGTGCCTCTGCGCCACGCCAAGCCAACTCGCGGCCACGGCCTCTCTTCACCAGCTATGCAGTGGCTGGCTCCGCCCCTCCCCATTTCACCTCGCCTTGCTCCAGTATGCTGATTATTTGTGGGGAAAGAGAAAAAGGCCCAGCTAAAAAAAGAGGAGGAGGAAGGCCACGTGGGTACTGAGACTATAGGTGTTATCTATCCTATTTGTTTTATTAGTACACTTTAAATTGTGTTGAGAACAACTACTTTGTCCTATGATATTTTTTGTATGCACGACAATTACTTAGTACAAAAGCAGCGTCATATTGTGAGTACGGAGCTGCCGCCCGTATTGGTGCAGGCTACATCAACATGCCGCCAATGACCCGCGCGTCCATGCCGGTTTATAAACGCCACTAACGACTCTCCGTCCGCGCCGGCTTACAAATCCACCGGCGACTCTTCGTCCATACCAGTTTACAGCGCCACCGAAGACGCTCCATCTGTGTCGGTTTACAACACCGTGTCGTGGCCGTCTCTCGCGATCGCGTCGGTCTACAATGCAGTGACCGTCTCGCGCGAGCACCGGCTTACAACACCGTGGCCGTCTCTTGTCACCTGCGCCGGCTTGCAGATGAAGATTCTCAAGCCGCCTCTTCGAGTCAACTTGAGGCTCGGGGGCTACAGACATGGCAAGACACATTTGGTCGTTTTCAATGAGAAGCCCGGGTCTTTGCAAGATGAAATTTTCCGGCTTAGAAATTTGAGTTCAAGTGGTTTGTTCGCCGTCAAAACGGCTGATCTATCATCCGGCTTTATGCCCTGTCAAGCGTTGTTGCAGGGAGGCTTCTTGCCTTCGGGTATAGCTTACATCTCCCCTGCACAGTCTGCTTTTATACTGTTGCAAGGAGGCTTCTTGCCTTCGGGTATAGCTTACATCTCCCATGCACAGCCGGCGTTATGCCCAATTAAGCACGGTTGCAAAGAGGCTTCTTGCCTTCGGGTATAGCCTACATCTCCTTTGCACAGCCAGCTGTTATTAAACTGTTGCAAGGAGGCTTCTTGCCTTCGGGTATAGCTTACATCTCCCTTGCACAGGTTGCTTTATGCCTAGTTTGGTTACATTAACCGCTGTTGTTGATAGAGGCTTCTTACCTTTGGTATAGCTTACATGACCCTAAGACAACAGCGTGTACACCAAATTCCAGTTGCTTATCAACTGCGGCCATCGAAGGGGGCTTCTTACCGACGGGTATCACTTATCTCACCCTAATGGCCGGCTTTATGCCACTTCCGGTTACTTATTAACCGCGGTTGTCGAAGGGGGCTTCTTACCGACGGGTTCGCTTATCTCACCCTAACAACCGGCGTTTACGCCAAAACTCAGTTGCTTATCAACTGTAGCTGTTGAAAGAGGCTTCTTGCCTTCGGGTATAGCTTACATCTCCTTTCAAACAGCCGGCTTTATCAGTAAGCCATGGTTGTCGATGGAGGCTTCTTGCCTTCGGGTATAGCTTACATTACCCATCGACAGCCGGCGTCTGCGCCTACAACTGTAGCTGTTGAAAGAGGCTTCTTGCCTTCGGGTATAGCTTACATCTCCTTTCAAACAGCCGGCTTTATCAGTAAGCCGTGATTGTTGATGGAGGCTTCTTGCCTTCGGGTATAGCTTACATTACCCATCGACAGTCAACGTCCGCGCCTACAACTGTAGCTGTTGAAGGAGGCTTCTTGCCTTCGGGTATAGCTTACATCTCCCTTCAAACAGCCATCTTCATGCCGTTTCAGGCTAATCATTAGCTCCGGTTGTCGATGGAGGCTTCTTGCCTTAGGGTATAGCTTACATCTCCCATCGACAGCCGGCATCCGTGCATACAATATTCAAATGTTAACAGGAGGCTTCTTACCTTTAGGTACAACTTACATTGCCCTGCAAACAGCCGGCTTTATGCCGCTTCCGGCTCATTAATTAGCTGCGGTTGTCGATGGAGGCTTCTTACCTTTAGGTACAGCTTACATTACCCTATGACAACCGGTTCTCGACAAAGTTCATCTTACAAGAGCCGGAGTCATACTACTCCGGTTGACAAGTTTCAAAGTGCTCGGCCGGCTCTAAATTACTGGAGAAGGCATGACATCTTCAAAGACAAGCGCCGGCTCTAAAAGTTCAAGATGGATTCATACAAAGGGGGGATCAATCAATAAAGAGCCGGTAAAACAAAAACACGGAGAGACGGAAATATATACATCCGGAGCTGCATTCAAGAAAGGCAGAATTATCCTTAAAGCTATTACAAAGGTGCTCTCAAATGGGAGCTAAAAGTTGGAGCCATGGATTATCAAGGGGGCTTCCCACCTCCAGATAACATGTCGGCTTATCAAGCTAGGTCAGAGCAAGATTATGAGAAAAGGAGCAATGTTGTGAAAGGTATAAACATCTCCGGGTTGAGCTTCTTCAAGCCGCCCTTACAATAATGCAAAATATATCCTATCTTGTTTATTTTTTGCAGGTACTATCTCTTAAAAGATGAGCTGTCGTTAAGTGTTTTGCAAGAGCAAATGGATATTTTAATAGCCAATATGGCTGGATCTTCGTGGTTTATCATAACCAGTAATAAATGATTGGGGTTTTTCAAACCAGCTCGGAGAAATTATTATCTTTCAAGAGCCGCCCTATTAGATATAATGTCATGTCATCTAATTGGCCGGTTCTCGGATTTCTTTAATTGTGCTCTGTAGTAATCTACAACACTCACGGATTTCTCAAACTTATATTTGCCAGGTTGCACCGCAACCACGAGCAAGAATTTCATGTCAAAGACACAGGAATTATTCCAGGATATTCATTCCGGGTTATATTACGACCACGGTCAAAGATTCATTCAACAAATTGTGGTGAGACGTATTATTCTCACATAGTCCCGAGTCGTCGCAGGCAGACGACCCGGCACTTGGGGGCTACATTATCCAAGTCCAAGTTTATATCAATTATGCAAAGTCCCATGTCGCTACAAGCATGCACCACGACACTTGGGGGCTAATACAAGCCGGTTTTCAAACCATTACATTGTCAGCAAGACCATATTATCTCAAGGAGATGAGACGGCCCTTCTATATTTTTCTAAAGTCCCAACCCAGTAATTCTTACTGACCCGGCACTTGGGGGCTACAGTATTCAGCTGTTCCAACAGATTAAGAGATTCAAATTGAAGACCCGGCGCATCACATTCTGATGAGCCGGCCCTTGGGGGCTACACCCGCCGAAGCTTTCTGATGAGCCGGCCCTTGGGGGCTACACCCGCTGAAGCATTATAAGATATAAGGCAATTATAAGTCCCAGGTTGCTCCAGGCAGGACAACCCGGCACTTGGGGGCTACACAGTCCAAAATGTTATATGCAAAGCACCAAGTTATCATGGATAATCTCGGAGCTTGGGGGCTACAGGTAATATGGACATATCAAAAACTTTGAGGAGAATTTTCAAGATATTAAATATGGAGTTCAGTTGTTAGACCCGACGCCACCAACACTTATGACCCGGTGTTATCAAAAGATCATAAACCCGCCAGAGTTTATATAAGCCGCCCAGCTTCACAACAATGGAAGTCCGGTTCTACATCAGATGGATTTTCATACTAATATTTATCAAGTCAGCAGGATTCTAGTTATTTAACCCGGAGTCACCAACGATAATGACCTGGCATCATGAATGATTATGACCCGGCGGAGATGACCCGCCAAGAGTATTGGAAGCCGACTCAATGGCATATGGGTGTTCTATTCTCAATATTTTTCAAAAGACACTGACAAGCAAGATGATTATCAAGACGACTCATTCATATGGAGAAAAGACCCGGATTTCTGAGAAGCCATTTTATAAGCCGTCCAAAGGAGCAAGCCGGCTACTTAACATATTTGTTACTCTTATTTTAGGAGCTTACCATGAATAAATTCAAGCTAACCTGGGGGCTAATGACGAGGATATACCCCATGGTATGACCCGGCCTGGCGACTCACAGGAGACCCGGCCGAAGACATGACATCTTATTAATGACCCGACGAGGCAACTCACAGGAGACCCGTTAAAGACATGACATCTTATTTATGACCCGACAAGCGGGTCACAGGATGACCAAACCCAAGACCCGGCGGGTGAGCCGGTGCCAGGCGGCTCAAGAGAAGGCCCACAAGAGAGAAGGATTCCCTTAAAGGAAATAAGACCCGGAGTAGGATTCGTGAGAGATTAGTCCTAATCCTACCCCTAGTAGGACTCTATTTGTAAGCCTACCCTCTCCACTTATATAAGGAGGGGTAGAGCACCCCTAGAGGGACAAGTTCTCAAGAGACACAAGTCTACAAGTTTAGACAACACAAGAGATTAGAGGTAGCAATTAGCACCCTTGTAACCGAGAGATCTTCATCATCATCAATACCAGACAAGCAGGACGTAGGCTTTTACCTCCATCGGAGGGGCAGAACCTGGGTAAAACTTCGTGTCTTCTCGATTCCGATCAACCCCTTCAAGCTGCCACGTAGTTGCGTCTTGCCCCGAACCTAAGTCCGTTCACTCGGACATCTGTTGTGACAAATCCACGACACGGAGCGTCCCGCGATCCAATCACGATCCGTCTCGATCTAGCGCCGAACGGACAACACCTCCGCGTTCAACACACATATGGCTTGATGACGATCTCCTCCTTATTGATCCAGCAAGAGGGAGCGGAAGGTAGATGAGTTCCCTGGTAGCACGATGGTGTTTCGGTGATGGTGGTGGAGTTATTCCAGAAGGGCTTCGCCTAAGCACCGCTGAAAACCAATCTAGAGGTGAAACTGCGATCTAGAGGAGAGGTAGCATGTGGCTGTTTTTCTGTGTCCCAAAAACCCTCAAACCTCTAGTATATATAGGAGGAGGGGAGGAGGAGGATTGTCCCTCGAGGGGCCAGCCCTTTTCTTCGGCCGAAGGTGGGGAGGAGGAGTCCTCCTCCAATCCTATTAGGACTAGGACTCCTCCTTTCCCACTTTTGCCTTCCTTCCACCCTCAGGTTTCCTTCCCCAGCCGCATGGGCTTCCTGTGGGCCTTCGACCAGCCCACTAAGGGCTGGTATTCCTTCTCCCACAGCCCATGTAGTCTCTTGGGTCGAAATAACCCTCCCGATGGTCCCCCGGTACCCTCCTGGCACTCCCGGTACACTATCGATGAGCCCGAAACTTTTCCGGTGACCAAAACAGGACTTCCTATATATATCAATCTTTACCTCTGGACCATTTAGAGCTCCTCGTGATGTCCGAGATCTCATATGGGAGTCCGAACAACCTTCGGTCACCACCATACATAACTCTATACTAGCGAAACATCACCAAACCTTAAGTGTGCAGACCCTGCGGGTTCGAGAACTATGTAGACATGACCGAGACACCTCTACGGCCAATAACCAATAGTGGGACCTGGATGCCCATATTGATTCCTACATATTCTACGAAGACCTTTATCAGTCGAACCTCTATGTCAAGGATTCAGTTAATCACATATGATGTTTCCTTTGTTCTTCGGTATGTTACTTGCCCGAGATTCGAGCGTCGGTATCTCCATACCTAGTTCAATCTTGTTGCCGGCAAGTCTCTTTACTCGTTCCGTAACACAAGATCTCGTGGATAACACTTAGTCACATTGCTTGCAAGGCTTATTGTGATGTTGTATTACCGAGTGGGCCCTGAGATACCTCTCCATCACACGGAGTAACAAATCCCAGTGTTGATCCATGCCAACCCAGCAGACACCCTCGGAGATACCTGTAGAGCACCTTTATAGTCACCCAGTTACGTTGCAACGTTTGATTCACACAAGGCACTCCTCCGGTGTCCGTAAGTTGCATGATCTCATGGTCATAGGAACACATACTTGACATGCAGAAAACTGTAGCAATAAACTGGCACGATCATATGCTATGTTTATAGTTTGAGTCTTGTCCATCCCATCATTCTCCTAATGATGTGATCCCGTTATCAAATGACATCTCATGTCAATGGCTAGGAAACCTTGACCATCTTTGATCTACGAGCTAGTTTACTAGAGGCACCCTAGGGACAAAGTGTTGTCTATATATCCACACATGCAATGTGTTTCCAATCAATACAGTTATAGCATGGATAATAAAAAATTATCATGAACAAGGAAATATAATAATAAACACTTTATTTATTGCCTCTAGGGCATATTTCCAACAGATTGATCCTCATCTCAACCTTTGAAACGGTATTAGGTATTGTGTTTTCCCACTCTTCCTCTTATATCTACTTGAGTACCATGGATAGGAACACTATGACAAACCCGAACTTTGAGGAGCACGACGACGACGCAAACAACTACGTCACCAAACTACAATTCTTGCCGCACAAAAGGGAATGCGCCAAGCACATGATGTCATCACGGACCGCATCGAGCACCTCACCACCAACATACGTGAATCCGAGGAGCAGACGCGAGACTTCATGACAACACAAATGGACGAACTACGTGCCTTGATGGTGAACCGTGCATCATCCACTTCTACCACAACTCGACGGCGCACCGCAAGTCGACACTTATCCAAGGATTCCTCTGGCGAGAGTCCTCCTCCTCAAGCTCGACCACAACAATGTGACGCGCATCGCCTCTCTCAAGATTCAAGCAACCCTTTCCACGATGATCCTCAAGGTCAACATCGCGAGCATGACCACCGTCGCCAACAAGAGCAAGACAACTACGAGCATGATCGCCTATGCCACCGCCATGAAGAAGACCGGCGCCGTGAAGAGCAAGCACGGGAGGCGCAACGAGTGCTTAGAAACGCAAACTATGCCATGCAAGAACGCAACCATCTAGCTCATGAGGAATAAGAAGCTCTATGTCGAGAATGCCAAGAAGAAGAAGCACGCCAAGAGGAGCACCAAGAACGCCAACAACGGGTACGACCACTACGTCAACAACACCCCATGCAAGAGGAGCAACACATTGATGTGCTCACCCCAAGGCAAGAGCAAGCCCAACATGACAACAATGCCCCTCCATGACAAGATGCGCGTCCTGAAGCAAATCTCGTTAACCACGTGCATGATCAAACTCCAAGGAAAGGCCAATGTCAACAAGACAACTATGCTCCTCTAAGACAAGGATACCCCAATCACAAAAACAATGAGGAAAATTGCTTTGGCAAGCTTAAGTTCACCATGCCTAAGTTCTCCAGAAGCAACGATCTCGAAGATTACCTCTCTTGGGCACTCAAGGTCAACAAAATATTCTGGTTGCACAGCTATCAAGAAGACAAGAAGATTGACATGGCCTTCCTCTACGTGCTCATTTGGTCATGCACCGGCAAGTCAATGAAGATGAAGACTCTCAAGTCTTTTTTGACAACGACCGAGCCCTGCTCTCGTTGTCTCAAACATTTTGACACTTCAACAACAACAAGACGAGGACCAACATTGCCACATCTTCCACACCAAGGCTGGTATCCAAGGGAGATCCATCAAGGTCATCATCAATGGAGGAAGTTGCCATAATTTGTGAGGAACTTTGTTCCAAGTTGCACTTGACCAAGAAAAAGCATCCTCGCCCCTACAAGGTCCAATGGCTAAGTGACTCCGACACGATACAAGCCGACCACACCGTGCAAGTTTCCTTCAAGATCGGCTCTTACGAAGACACCTTGGAGTGTGATGTGGTGCCCATGTCCGTTTGCCACCTCCTACTTGGGAGACCTTGGCAATTCGAGCGTGGCGCCATACACAATGGGCGCACAAATCATTGTCACTTCAAGATAAAGGGCATCGAATATGTGCTTCGCCCTATGTCTCCTAGTCAAGTGATCATCGACAAGCAAGCTTCGTCCCGTCGTGGAGAGAAAAGTGAGAGAGTGATCCACCTCAAAGCGAGTGAGAAGCACAAGCCAAACTTGAGTGACTCCACGATGAGGGACATGAGGGACCTAGTTCTATTTGCCACCAAAAGAGATTTGAGGGATGTGAGTGAGAGCCCATCGACCATCCTTCACTACGTGATAGTATGCAAGGATGATGTTACCCGGCCTAACCCTTCACCACATCTTCCTCTTGTGCTATCTCAGTTGTTGCAGGAATTCCAAGATGTGTTCCCCGATGAGTTACCTCCGGGAATACCACCAAAACGAGGGATCGAACACCACATCGACCTCATCCCCGGCACGCCGCTTCCGAACAAGGCTCCCTACCACGTCAACCCCGACAAAACAAAGGAGATACAAAGGCAAGTCCAAAAACTCCTAGATAAAGGGCATGTTCGCGAGAGTTTGAGTCCTTGTGCGGTCCCCATGATCCTAGTACCTAAACATAATGGTAGTATGCGCATGTGTTTCGATTGCCGGCCCATAAATGCTATCACCATTTGCTATTGTCACCCTATCCCACACTTATATGACATGTTAGATGAACTTAGTGGTGCCACTATATTTTCCAAGATAGACTTGAAAAGTGGTTACTACCAAATTCACATACAAGAGGGTGACGAGTGGAAAACCGCTTTCAAAACTAAATTTTGTCTCTATGAATGACTAGTGATGCCCATGGGCTTATCCGAAGCACCGGGTACATTCATGCGCATGATGCATCATGTGTTACGCCCCTACATTTGGTATTGTGTTGTGGTCTACTTTGATGACATCCTTGTTTTTAGCAAATCTCTAGAACAACACGCCACACATGTTAGATTTGCAAACTCTTCAGAAAGAAAAACTTTACGCTAACATGGACAAATGCACTTTTGGTGTAGAAAAAGTTGTTTTCCTAGGATTTGTAGTTTCCTCAAAGGGCGTCCATGTTGATAAGTCTAAGATTGAGGCAGTAAAAAATTGGCCAACCCCAACAAATTTCCAACAAGTGCGTAGCTTCTCAGGTCTCGCCGTTTTTTATCGTCGCTTTGTGGAAGACTTTAGCATTATTGCTACCCCTCTACATGCCTTGAGCAAGAAACATGCACCATTTGTTTGGGGACCATCCCAAGACACCGCTTTCCATGAACTTAAGAATTTGCTTACTCATGCACCTTTGCTTGCCTTGCCCAATTTTGACAAAACTTTGAAGTGCATTGTGACGCTAGTGGTAATGGCATAGGAGGTGTGCTTATGCAAGAAAAGCGCCCAACTGCATATTTTAGTGAGAAACTTTCTGGTGTTCAACTCAATTATCCTATCTATGACAAGGAATTGTATGCTTTGGTGAGAGTCTTACAAGCTCGGGAACATTATTTGCGACCACATGAATTTGTCATTCATACCGATCATGAAACTCTAAAGTACTCAAGGGTCAAACTAAGTTGAACAAATGTCATGCTAAATGGAGTGAATTTATTGAGTCTTTCCCTTATGTTATCAAATACATTAAGGGCAAAGAAAAAGTTGTGGCGGATACTCTTTCCCACAAATGCATGCTCGTTACTCAACTTGACTTGAATGTTGTTAGTTTTGAGCACATAAAATACTTGTATGAGCATGATGATTCTTTTGCTATTCCTTATGCCAATTGCAAAGTGAAAACTTGTTGGGAGACCTACTACATGAACGATGGATATCTTACGCGTGCTAACAAACTTTGCATTCCCAAGTCTTCCCTTCGTTTGTTGCTTTTGCAAGAGGCTAACGGTGGAGGACTAATGGGGCACTTTGGATGCGACAAGACATATGCCACCCTCTTCGACAAGTTCTATTGGCCAAAGATGCTTCGTGATGTTGCACGCTTCACCAACCGATGCTCTACATGTCGCAAAGCTAAGTCAAAAGATCAATCCCATGGTCTTTACATGCCTCTTCCTATTCCGTTCCAACCTTGGGAGGATATTAGCATGGACTTTGTGCTTGGATTGCCACGAAAAAAATGGCCATGATTCCATATTTGTTGTTGTGGATCATTTTTCTAAAATGGCTCATTTCATTCCTTGTCACAAGATCGACGATGCTTCACATATTACAAATCTCTTTTGTGGGGACATCTTACGCATACACGGCATACCGAAGACCATTGTCTAAGACCACGATGTAAAGTTCTTGAGCTACTTTTGGAAGACCCTTTGCGCCAAGCTCGACATCAAGTTACTCTTCTCTTCGGCCTACCATCCACAAACCGATGGCCAAACGTAGGTAACGAGCCGGACACTTGGAACTCTCCTCCGTGTGTTGATCAAGAAGAGCATCAAGGAATGGGAAGATTGCCTCCCCATTGCCGAGTATGCTAACAATAGTGCACAACACGTCAACACCAACAAGTCTCCCTTCGAAGTGGTCTACGGCTTCAACCCATTGTCCCCATTGGACATTCCTCCGCTTCCACTACAAGAATGCGTCAACATGGATACAAGTGCAAGGGCAAGCTACATCAAGAAAATGCATCAAGATATAAGGAACACCATGGAGTGCCAAGTGGAACGCATCACCGCCAAGCGCAACACCAACAAACATCACATGGTGTTTGAACTCGGCGACCTTGTGTGGCTACATCTCCGGAAGGAACGCTTTCCCAATGAGAGAAAGTCCAGGCTACTACCTCGTGTCGACGGCCCATTCAAGGTGTTGGAGCGCTACAACAACAATGCCTACAAGATCGACATTCCGCATGAAAAGTACAACATGAGCCACACCTTCAACGTCGCGGACCTCTCCCCTTTCCATGGTGATGAAGATCTTGATCCAAGGTCGGATCCCTCACAAGGGGGGAGATGATGCGTAGCATCCCATGAGCACCACCATGGACCCATCATCAACATCTCAAGCTCCAAGTGGCCTCTTGACGAGAGCCCGTGTACGTGCCATTACAAACGAGGTGACATCACTCCTTTATGATTCTCCCTTTGATGCTCTTGGAATGTGGATGCTACCTCAAGAGGAGACACTTTGTGTGCTTAGGTACCAATAAGGAGGAAGGGAGCAAGAGGGACACCAAGAGCAAGGAGAAGGACAAGCAACAACCCAGGAATTAGGGGTACAACCGGTGCACCACTGGTCAACCACCGCTGCCCCGGTACAACCGGTCTACCACCGTCAACTACCGCTACAACCGGGGCCAAGATTCTTTTCTGGTGCGGTTCAAGGCCAGTACTTCCCCGGTTGTATCGGTTGATGTCTCATAACCGGTACAACCGGTCCAACCTTCGGTACAACTGGCCTGCCTGCATGCATGGATGGGCCCAAGGCCCATGTATCTTCGTCTCATTTACCCTTTAGTGACTAGCACTATATATACTCTGTCCCCTCCTCATTTCTAGGGTTAGCTTTGGTTTGCTCTTAGATAGTCGAGCCTAGCTCCTTCCACTGCCTCTCCTGTAGAGATGCCTCTATAGGAGAAGATCCCTAGTGGATGT
Source organism: Hordeum marinum (assembly GCA_022496015.1). Classification (NCBI taxonomy): domain Eukaryota; kingdom Viridiplantae; phylum Streptophyta; class Magnoliopsida; order Poales; family Poaceae; genus Hordeum; species Hordeum marinum. Next base: position 292,873,884 of record CM039678.1, on the reverse strand, counting down.
CAAGGCCCCTTACGAGGGAAGATCCTCCGGGATATCAAGGCCCCTCCTTCCGGAGTGGGAGATCACGTACCGCTACTTGTATCGTTGGTTGGTTTGGGATCTCGTTCCTCGTGTGCTATTATGGGTCTAGTGGATGTGTGATTGTGTTTGCCCTTAGTTTTTTCCTCTTGTTCTTCCCTGTGTTCTTTGTGTTCTTTGTGTTTTTCCCTCTAATTCGTGAAAGATCAGCCACCGCGGGTCTTGCCCCGTATCACTTACTCCCAAGGAACCGTTACCCTCTAACCCTTTTTGGAAATTAATGCCAAAGGGGGAGAAATATCAAAGCTTATGCTTACCCAAAGGGGGAGAAGTCAAGCTCACTTAAAGGGAGAGTAACACTACATTAAGGGGGAGAGAGAGTAGAGCAAATTCATTCTGTCATTAAAGGAGAGAGAAAATGTGATTTAGATTTGATTGTCTATTTTTGTTAGACTTGTCTCACCCTACCTACTCCCAATATCTGCAAGTACATATTTAGGGGGAGAGGTAGACTTACAAATCCATACTTAGGGGAGAAAGTTCTAAATGTTCTTGGAGGCATATCTATCCTAACAAATAGGGGGAGAAATATCAATCATTAAATGCTATTTTCGATGTGTCTTCCATGTCTTGGTATTATTGAAGATCTTTGCATCTTTATGATAGAAATATTCTTGTGTTATCTAACCTTGTTTTCTCAAGTGTATTTCCACTATTAAAATGCTCAAGAACTTCAAGGTAAATATATGCATCATATCCTTGGTCAGGATGATCTCTTGCTTCTTGCACATACTGCTTGCAAGAGTGAATCTTGAACATGGAGACACCTCTTTCACATATGTTTGATGCATATAGCCAAGATATAAATGGCTTATCATGTCCTCTCCACTATGTGTGTGTGTTCATGCATTCCAAAGCAACTATCCTTTAAAAGGATTGCACACGTTTATGGGGAGCATGTCTTAGTCATGTGTCTCTCAAAGCTTTCATATATCTATGCATATCTTAATTTTAATCTTTATTGTATGTTGTCATCAATTACCAAAAAGGGGGAGATTGAAAGCACATATGCCCCCTTGGTGTTTTTGATGATTCATGGCAACATACAATGTCTCTTGGACTAATAGTTCTACCTAGTTGATTTCAGATAAAGTCCACAAATAGGATGGACTAAGGATTGTGAGGAGAATCCCCAAGAAAATAAGAAGAAGGAAAGGAATAGGATTGGCCAAGCTTGAAGCTTCAAGACTCTACAATTTGCATTTTGTGAGAAATCGCATTTGGGTCCATAGGAAAGACAATACTATTAAAAGGGGATGATGTATATATGATGATCTGGTTGCTCAAGTGCTTAGAGATTAGACACCAAAAATACTCATGAAATTCTCCCACAAATATTATGTCCAAACCCTAAAGTCCAAATTCGGTGCCACCAACATTTTCCATTCGGCCCTACCAAGTTTTACCTTAAACAGTTCCAAAGCCAAACAGTAGCATCTCGGTGCAACCGAAATCGATGGCAAAATTTTCTTTGTCCCATTTCTAAAAATTGGAATTTCTGAGTTTTAGGAATCGATGCCACCAAAAGTTGAAACTGACTAGGCCAACCAAAATCGGACCCACCGAGATTTATATATCGGTCTCATTGAAACGCCAAAAGTTGCCACATTTTGCACTAGTCGGTGCAACCGAGTTTTTGCTTTGGTTTCACCAAGTTGGACAATAATGTTGTAACAGTTGGATTTTTGGAGATGCCTATATATAACCCTCCACCTACCTCTCACTCGTAGAGGAAGCACTTAGAACAGACCAACACTTGCCCCATTCATTTTCTAAGAGAGAACCACCTACACATGTGTTGTGGTTAAGATCTTCCATTCCAACCATATGAATCTTGATTTCTAGACTCCCCAAGTTGCTTTCCACCCAAGCAACCTCTTCTACCAAGCCAAATCTGTGAGAGAGTGATTGAGTGTTGAGGAGACTATCTTTTGAAGCACAAGAGCAAGCAGTTCATCATACTTACCACATATATTACCTTTTGGAGAGTGGTGTCTTCTAGATTGGTTAGGTGTTGCTTGGGAGCCTATGACTTCGTGTGGAGTTGAACCAAGAAGTTTTTAAGGGCAAGGGGATCGCCTACTTCGTGAAGATCTACCCCAAGTGAGGCTCGTACTTCGTGGGCGTAAGCCATGGCGGAATATACAAGGTTGCTACTTTGTGGACCCTTATGAGTGGAGCCCTCCATGGACTCTCACGACCGTTACCCTCTGTGGGTTGAAGTCTCCATCGACGTGGATGTACGATAGCACCACCTATCGGAACCACGGGAAAAATCTTCGTGTCTCCAATTGCGTTTGATCTTCGTATCTCTACTCCTTACTTTCATGTGCATGTCTTGCTTTTCGCTGCCATACTTGATGACTTGCATGTGTAGGGTGTGCTAGAATTGCTAGAATTGCTAAAACTTGCCAACCAATAAAATTGGGAAAATGTTAGGTTTTGATTTTGCCAAGTAGTCTATTTACCCCCCTCTAGACGCCTCTTCTAGTGATCCCACATAACTTCGGTAACACATCCTCCTCTTCATCAGTTCCACTTGCGGTTATCTCTTACCTTTACTTTGTGCTTGTATTACTTGTATGATCTTTGTGCATGTGTGTATTGTTGTTGTTGTTGGCATCATATAGGTTGCTCACCTAGTTGCATATCTAGACAATCTATTTGTTGCTAAACCTATTTTGATAAGAAAAGCTAAAAAATGGTAATTGCCTATTCACCCCCTCTAGTCAACCACATCGATCCTTTCAAACGTGATAAACCTTCTTCTCTTATTATTTCCTCGGGAAGAAGATACTTATGGAGTTGGAGATAGGTCAAACGAAGCGTCGAGAGGCCCATAAGGGCAAGGGGTGTGCCTAGGGGGGCGCGCCCTGCACCCTCGTGGACGACATGTCAGCCCCCTCCGACAGGTCTTTGTTCCAACATTTTTTTTCTTTATTCAATAAAATATCATTGCTGAGTTTCCTCAAATTCCGAGAACTTTTATTTTTGCAAAAAAACTAACAACATGGCAGTTTTGCTGAAAACAACTTAGTCCGAGTTGGTTTCATTCAAATTATGAAAACAGAGTCCAAAGCAAGAGTAAAAGTGTTTGTAAAAGTAGATACGTTTGAGACATATCGAGCTCCCAATAGATATACGCCTAACAAAATTCCAAATGAGTAGCAGAAGCAAAAAGAAGAAACCAAAAGAGAAACATGAGATGCAAAGAAGAAGAAAAATCCGTAAGACAATTTTTTTAGTGTGATCAGATCCACTGGTGTAGGGGCCGACCTCAACAACGCCACACCTGGAAGCCTTGAAGGCTCACAAACATGAAACAACCATGGCACTAGCGGCGGGCGTAGGATTATGTGTCATCATCCTTTCCCTCATATCAAGTTGTTTCATGTTCCGAGGTCGCACTTGACGTTGCAAGTTCAGTAGTTGTTAGCTATTCTTTAATGTCAGGTAGAAGCTCACTTACACGAGGGAATTGACTTCGTCAACTCTTTTGCCTGTTCAATGTGATTCCAAGATGCTTTGGCTTTCTGAATGTAGTTCATGAATAACCTTTATACCTGTCATTGAATTTGTCAATACAAAAAATGAATTGGATTTGTAGTTTAATATACCAAATAATATAGTAGTTTTTACATAAGAATATACGTCAATCTATGTAACATATTTTTAGGGAAGAGACATACTACTTTACTAAAGATGGTCATAACGGCCTTCAGTTTCAAGTTTAGATCCTATGATGCTTTTCTAACCGCCTCTCGTCTATTAGCATTGTGTCATAAACCGACAAAATTTCTTTTTTGACAACCTGCATTATCCTAAAAGGTTAAGAAGAACACTTACACATAATAGGCCATCAATTTTGCCAAACTAGTGCATATCAAGAATTTAACCTAACATTATGTAGTGTGTTAATCAAAGGCACAATAAAACTATACAATGCATCACCATTTCAAACAATCGGTCACAGATGTCAGTATGAACGACATCAACATGATACGCACTTGAAACACCATCAAAGCTTCTGTTTCATCCTTGTTCGACTCTCTTTCAGCTACAAACCGTTGAAGCTTCTATTCCTAGTAAAAACCAATTCATTCTCGTACAAAACGAGACCAACAATGTAAAACAAGGTGAATTGAACACATTACGTTGCCTTGCTGCATATTACTTAATACTATCAGCTAGAGTAATAAGCATCAATTTCAGTGCTGAGCTAATGCCTGCTCGTGTACGATAAATGATTGTGCCTAATGCAGCAAATGTATATAGCACATGCACATGACAAGGAGGGCAATCGACCCTTCTGGAGTTGACGACGTCTCTAAGAGAAGAAAATTAGTGTGATCAGATCCAGGCGAATTAACTAATTTACCGGTGCAAATCCCCCTGGCACAACACTTGGACCGGTTGAGGCTCAGATAAAACTGCAATCAAGACGCATGGGGAGGGGTTCTAGTCAGAATTTTGCATCTACCTATCGATGGATCAATCGAAGGGACATGAAGGAACTCAGTGAAAGGGGATTGACCAGGACGCAGATCGGGCACTCGTCGAGGTCAGATCTGGGGGCGTCGGAGCCCGGGTGGCATGGCACGAGCTTGGGCTCTATGATGAGCCGACGCAGCTTCTTGAGGTCGATGTTCGGGTGCGGACATAGCCCTTGCAATGCCATATAATGCTTGTCCATCGCCGTCGCCGACGAGAAGATGCATCGATGGTGGCGCGACCTTCATTGGATATGGGATGGTCGAGATCAAGGAGGAAGAGGGAAGTGTTATGAATCTCTTTCCTATCGCGACCAACCTTCCGCTGCCGTACTCAGGGAAGAAAGACAGAGGACTTTACTTACAAACAATATGACAAATAGCTTTGGATGACTGGCTCTCGCATCCGTGTCCGCGAACGAATGCGGTGTCCGGTTTATGGGTGTCTGAAACCACCACACTGTAAACAACATCCGTGTCTCAATAGGGATGAGTCACACGAGACTGGGAAACAAACTTTTTAAGATACTATCAAAGTGAACCTGCATTGCACATACATAATACCGGTCACTTAAAAGTTTCTTTTTTGAGATCATTGTGTGTTTGTTTGATAAATTCTTATTATTATCTTCGGAGGACCAAGGCCTTGTTTGGTTATAGGGACTAGACTAGAAAAAGTCCCTTTTAGTCCCAATGTAACCAAGCAGGAGGGACTTTTCCTTAAGGGCGTGTTTGGTTCCCTATGTAGCTTTTGGCTGCATGGCATTGGGGATGCTAGGTGAGTGTGGCCTGGTTGAGCCGATGCAAGATGGGCTGGGGCGAGTGTTTGGTGAAAATTGTATGATATGACTGTACGAGGTGCATGTTCTTCATAATGTAGTTAAAAATAGGGATGAAAAGGGATCACGCGACAGTGTTGGGCGACGGGATCCGGGGCTACGCAGCAGGACCTGGCGTGCGGCGCTTGGACGAGGGAGAACGAGGCCGACGACAATGCTTGACTAGGGCACAACTGCGTCGGCGTCGGCACTTGACCAGGAGGCGCTGCGGCGACGGTGACGCTTGACCGCGGCGGCCACGACGGGGTGCGGCGGAGGCGGAGCTTGACCGAGGCGTTGCGGCGACGACGACGCTTGACCGCGGCGGCCACAACGACACTTGACTAGGGCGCGGGGTCGGCGGCCACGACGATGCTTGACCAGGGTGCGACGACGACGCTTGACAGGGCGTGGGGGCGGCGGCCACGGCGGCGCTTAACCAGGACGCGGAGCCGGTGACCACGACGACGCTTGACAAGGGCGGATGCAGTGCTTGGTCAGAAGTGGACGAAGGAGGATAAGAAAAGCGAAGGAACCTTCCTACACGCGAGCTACGCTCGATCTCTACGTTTCCCTCAGCCTGATTGAGAGGACTCCTTTTGCATCCATTGGGACAGGCTGACAAGCCCATACAGCATACCAAGCAATAAAACTTTACATGGTGAATACGAACCACATGCAGCGTAGGGAACCAAACACATCATAAAAGACTAGAAAAAGAAGTCTTTTTTTTTTAGTCCCTGCGACTAAAAAAATCCATTGCAACCAAACACCACCTAAATTGGATCCGCCTCCCATCTCCCTCCTCGCATCTCCCACCTCAATCACCATCCGTTCTCAAAAAAAAAGAAACCCTCAATCACCATCCGCCCCCGGCGGCGCCGCCGGGCGCCGGCCATCTTCATCACCCACCCCGGGAATGCCCACCGCACAATAGCCCTCCGCGCCATGCCCCTGCCCGTTCCCACCTCCCGCCTCCTCGCCGCCATCTCCGCTGCCGCGTCCTCAACTGCAGACCTCCGTCGCCTCTCCCACCTCCTCCTCACCCCCTACACCCCACTCCCCCCGCTCCGCTGCCTCAATACCCTCCTCATGGCGCTCGCCCGCCACAGCATGCTCCCGGACATGGAGTCCTTCGCACCTCGCATTCCCGCGCGCAATCTTCGCACGTACACCATCCTTATCAATGCCTACTGCCTCGCCGGCGACCTCCCTGCTGCCAAGCGGCATCTTGCCTCCCTACTCCACGCTGGTCTTGCGCCTGACTCTCATGCGTATACCTCATTTGTTCTCGGATACTGTCGTGCCGGGCTGCTTGCGCACGCCTGCCGGGTGTTCGTGCTAATGCCGCTCCGAGGATGCGCCCACACTATGTTCACTTACACTGCGCTGCTCCATGGACTGTGTGGCTCCGGTATGGTGCGTGAGGCTGTAGCAGTGTTTGCTGGGATGCGGGCAGACGGGTGCACCCCTGACACACATGTGTATGCCACGATGGTGCATGGACTGTGAGGCGGGGCGAACTAGTGAGGCAGAGGTTCTTCTCGCGGAGGCAATGGCTGAGTGTTTTGAGCCGAATGTGGTCGTCTACAATGCGCTGATTGATGGCTACTGCAATGCTGGGGACCTGGAGCTTGCGGTTAAGGTTTTTGAGAGGATGAATGTTAATGGGTGCTCAGCGAACGTGCGGACACGTGCGGACGTACACTGAGCTGATATGCGGGTTCTGTAAATCTAGCAAGGTGGACAGAGCCATGGTGCTGTTCAGCCGGATGGTTGAGGCTGGTTTGGCTCCAAATGTGGTGACATACACAGCCTTAATTCAGGGGCAGTGCAATGATGGGCAGTTGAAATGTGCTTTTAGGATGCTCCAATCGATGGAGACCACTGGGCTGGTTCCTAGTGAGTGGACTTGCTCGGTGTTGATTGATGCTCTGTGCAAACGTGGAAGAGTTGGGGAAGCTCAGTTGTTTCTTGGATCTCTTATACAGAAAGGATACAGGGTGAATGAGATTGTCTACACCAGCTTGATTGATGGACTGTGCAAGGCAGGAAAGGTTGATGCTGCTGACAAGTTGATGCAGAAATTGGTTTCACAGGGGTTTGTGCTAGACACTCACACATACAGTTCACTAATTGATGGATTATGCAGGCAAAAGGAGTTGTCACAAGCGATGCTGGTGTTGGATGATATGATGGTGAAAGGAGTACAACCCAGTGCTGTCACGTATACCATTCTAATTGATGAGCTTGTTAAGGAGCTAGGATCTGAAGGTTCAAAGAAGATACTTAATAAGATGATTGCGGTAGGAATTAAGCCTGATGTTTTCACCTACACAATATTTGTTCGCTCCTATTGTCATGAGGGAAGGATGGAAGATGCTGAACATATGATGGTTGAAATGGTTGATCAGGGTATTTTCCCTAATCTAGTGACATATAACACTTTGATTAGTGGGTATGCAAATTTAGGACTAGCCAGTCAAGCATTTTCAGTTTTCAAGCGCATGGTTGCTAATAGGTGCAAGCCAAATGAGGAGTGCTACACGGTTCTACTTAGATTATTGGTAAAGAAAAAATCCTGTAATAATATCCTTGCCAACTCTGTTGATATATGGAAAATAGCAGAAGTAGAATATCTCCAGGAGCTTTTGGAGGAGGTGGTTAAGATTCAGTTGCTTTCAGACATTGAAATTTACAATTGTTTCCTTTGGTCTTTATGCCGAGTTGATAGATTGGAGGAAACCAAAATTTTGCTCAGTGAGATGCAGAGTGCTAACTTGACCCCTGGTGAGGATGTATATACTTCAATTATAGGGTGTTGCTGCAGACTAAAAATGCCAACAGAAGCTTTGACATTTCTTGATTCAGTGACCAAGAGTGGTTATTTACCACGTATAGAATCGTATAGGCATATTATTTGTTCTCTTTGTGAGGAGGGAAGTATTAAGACTGCTAAAAAGGTTTTGGGTGACATGTTGTTGGAGGAATACAACTACGATGAGATTGTTTGGAAGATTCTGATTGATGGTCTATTGCGGAAGGGCAATGCTGCTGAGTGCTTGATTCTGCTCTCAGTGATGGAGGAGCAAGATTATCGCCCTAGTGATGCATTGCATGCCAAGCTTACAGGTAAAGTAACAATTGCAAATGATGCACATGAAGTTACTCAATATAATATTAGACAAACCAATAAACTGCCATTTTGATGGTCCATTGCCGAGGCATATGCATTTTCATGTCTCAATTCCACTCCAGCATATCTTCTGCCTGTTATTGGTTTCTTTCCACAATTTGTGGCTTTCAGCAATGTATAGAACCGTATGGAAGTTCTCAGTCATTTTATTTGATAGATTGTATAGACGATGTCTAGTGGAATATGCTCCACCATGCAACGTGGACCATTAATTTCCACACAAGTATTATCGGTAGAAGCAAATACTACCTCCGTCCCAAATTATAAGACGTTTTTGGCTGGCTGATGTTAGAAGTATTATATTATGGAAGGTGCAACTACTCTTATTATAAACTTAACCTAATTTTTATCTTATGTATGATGAGTCAAGTTTAGAAATGTATGAATTTGATGGACAAATGTAGTTTTTGTTTGTCATTCACATTTTATGATAATGTGTAGTACTAACGTATCTGGCCTCTGAGCAGAGTTCCAAGAATGTTGGAAGGCAACTTGAAGACTTTGATTCTGTTATTTCAGAATTATGTGGATGACAGGTGCTTGTACAAAGAGATGCCTGAACAATTGTGAGGGAGGTGGTTGTTCAGAAGGCGGGGCGTCATATATAAAAATATTTCAGAATGGCAGGCACACACTCAGTATGCTACCGATACATTGTAGCGACACCAACAATTGTACTTTTGCAGCGTGCTAAAATAGTACTCCCTCCGTTCCTAAATATAAGACCTTTTAGAGATTTCACTATGAATTACATACGAATGTATATAGACATATTTTAAAATATAAATTCACTCATTTTGATCCGTATGTAGTTCATAGTGTAATCTCTAGAAGTTCTTATATTTAGGAACGGAAGGAGTAAGTAGGTAGCTGAACATAACAACTTTGTTCTCTTGGAAACCTACCCTGAAGTGCTCGCGCTGCTCCCATATCTAGACCAGCCCGGGCTGGTATGTCCGGTGTTGGGCGACGCGTGGCTTGTGTGCCTGGTTGAGTTGCGGCAAGCCGGGTGCTGGTCCGACACTGCTGATGGTGCACCTCGTGGCGGCGTCCTGGTTGGGCTCTTTGGCAGGGCCAATTGTGCTGTCAGGTTGTGCTCCGGCTAGGAGGTGAGGAGCTCCAGCTCCATATTTGATGGTGGGGGCCGTCAGGTTGTGCTCCGGCTAGGAGGTGAGGAGCTCCAGCTCCATATTTGATGGTGGGGGCCGTCCGGGTGCTATCCCGATGCAGGTGTCTAGTACTTCGGACTTAGAGCATCTTCAACCGTTTGCCCTCCTTATGCGCTTGGCGAGGTCGTTAATGCGTCTGGCGAGGCCGCAAAGATGTAGGTGTCTAGTACTTCAGACTTAGAGCATCTCCAACCGTTTGCCCTCCTTATGCGCTTGGCGAGGTCGTTAATGCGCCTGGCGAGGCCGCAAAACGGCGAAGCCGACGCTATTTTCGTCCGGGAGGATCAACTTTCCAGTTGCGTCCCTGGGTTTGGTCACACACGCATGCAAATTTGAACCTCTCATTTTTTGCTACCCAAAAAGCGACGCGAGTTCGGCGATCATGTCATAGTTTGGCGTCGGCCATGACATAGTCGGCGTCCATCATGCCATGGTCCGGCGATCGTCATGTTTAGGTGATCAAAACATGTCAATAGTCCATCGTACAAAAAATGCGGAAGACGTGAGCATAGAACTCCTCAAACGGCCAGCTCCTCGTTGTCTCCCGGAGTGACGAGAGCGGTTGGTGTCGGGGAGGGCGCGTTCAACGACATCGGAGACGAGGGCGGGCTCGCCGGCGGCGTGGGTGGTGCGGAGGGCGTCGGCATGAGTTTGAGGATGAGGTTGCGCTCCGTCCAGTACCACGCCTTGACATGCGGGTCCATTTCCGTCGAAACGTCTCCATTGAGGAACATGCGGGTCCATTTTCGCTGAAACGTCTCCATTGAGGAACATGCGGGTCCATTTCCGTCGAAACGTCTCCATTGAGGAACGCCAGGTTGGTGTTGCGTTTCTTTGCGGCGACGTTGGTCCTGAGGAGGTTGAGCTTGGCGTCCTGCTTCGTCATCAGCGCCAACCACCTCGTCTCCGCCCTCTCTCTCAGGGTAGAGTGTGTCTTTGCGTCGGCGATGCATTGCTCGATCGATGCCTGCAGCCGTTCGGCAGCCGACACGTCGTTTCTGCCCTTTTTCGCCTTTTTGTTGTCATCAGGTCGCCCCTCTGACGCCCCCGAAACAGGCGCGTTCGGGCTGTACACGCCGTCCTTGTTGACGAGTGCTGACAAGTGCAAGTCGGACCTCGACTCATTTCTCGCAAGACTCGATCCAGGCGAACACATGGAGGAACATGAAGTCGGTGCCGCTGTCCCGGCGAAACAAGTCGAACATTCGAACCATCTGCGCCAAAAAAGACAAGTGTTCGGCGAAGGACGACGAAGCCAAGTGTTCGGCGAAGGAGTCGGCGAACGTACCTGCTGTTCGTCGCTCGTGCCGCTCCCAGGACGAGCATGGATCTGTTCCTAGATGCCATGCCACTTGTTGCATGCCGTTTGAATGCCCGCCCAATGGTTGGACATGGCCCTGGTGCCGCGCTCCATGTACGTGCCGGTGAACTGTGGGTCGACCAACTTGCGCTCGTCGAAAGCCGCCTTGATCCTGGCCTAGTACTTGTCGGTGTTCTGGTTCGCGCCGGTGATCGTGTCCATGCTGATCAGTTTCCACGCTTCGGCGAGGCACACATCCTCCTTCGCCATCCACTTGATGCGGGGCTTGCCTGACTTGCCATTGGCAGACCTCGTCTTCTTCTTCTTTTCCCTTTGCTCTTCGCCGACAGCACGGTTTCCGGCACCGGCTCTTCCTCCTCCATCTCCTCCTCCTCCTCCTCCTCCTCCTCCTTGGGCTCGTCGACCTCGATGTCGTCCATGTCCTCCGCCTCTTGCGTACCAAACCCGGGGCACGAGGCGATCGCGGCGGAGCCGGTGTTGATAATCTCCTCCATCTCGGCCTCGGCATTGCAGTACTACGGTGCCGCGCCAGGCACAAAACGCAGGGGGCCGTGCCACACAGCCATCGCGAACGAGCCGGAGTATGTCTGCGAGGGCACGTACCATACTGGGCGTTGGGGTGGCCGACGGAGAAGGCCGAAGGCATGCGCGGGAAGGTGATGTTGGGGTTGAATCTGCCGATGGCGTCGCCGTCGACGTACTCCGACGAGGGTGCATAACCGCCCCACGCCGGCGAAGGGAAGTTCGGGTTGGCCGAAGACGCGACGCTTTGTTGGTTGGCCATTGCGCCTTGTGGGAACATGGCACGCCCAAGATGCGCGCCTATCCATTTAAGGCACGAGGTCCTCGCTAGGGATAGAGGCGCATCTTGCCGTTAGCAAGAATAGTATCATCACAACATACAATACTAAATGAGAAGAGTATACAAGTTGGCTTACACTCGCCACATGCTAACTTACAATGTCACTCAAGTCATAACATCAAGTTGAACACAGGGTCCGACTACGGACGAAATCAAACGATAACAGAAGTTGCAAATGATACTATCAAGCTATCTCAAAGATCACGACCAAGTCCTCTACTCATCCATATATGTCACATACATCCTGCCTCTTTCCTCGTCATACTCCCACTGGAGCTGGGTAAGATCATCCTGCACGTACTCATCTGAACCTGTACCTGGAGGGTTATAGTAAACTATGAGCCACAGAGGACTCAGTTATCATGTGCCCGGGTACCAAAACTATTTAAGCTTTATGTTGGAAGGGTGATGTTTAGTTTGCAGCAGTACTAAGCATTGCATGGTGGCTATCTTACGCAACAGAAATGTAAATATGAGTGGCCTACGATGAACGATCGAATCTAGCATAATCTCTATGAGATCCTGAACACCTGCTTACGTCAAACATAATCCCACCATGTTCTCTCTCGGATCATGTTCACGAGCAGAGACAATCACGGTCACTCACACAGTTGGTGTATTTTAATTAGAGTTTACTTCAAGTTTACTATAACCGTGTGTTAAACAAATATCCAAGTTGCCACATAACCGTGGGCACGACTTTCCGAAAAGATTTAACCCTACAGGGGTGCTCCAACTAATCCATTACAAAATTAACCATACTCCGTGGGAATGCCTCGATCGCGGATCTCGCAATCATCATAGGTAATTCCAAAGGAATTCCAACACCTCGAGTAAACCCGAAGAAAGTCAGACTCCACACGCAAGACACTCGATAAAGGTAAAACAAATCCAGCAAGACCACCCGACGTGTCGGTGAACCCGATAAGAGCCGCGTATCTCGTTCTCAAGGACACGACAGATGGGACTAGCTACGGGGAAAAACCAATCCTCAAGTTGCCTCGAGGCGGCCCTGCAGGCACCCCATTTTGGACCAACACTCATGAGGAGCACTGGCCCGGGGGTAGATTAAATTAACCACGGGTTTGCAAGACCCTATGCAATTTTATTAAGTTGTTAAGAAAATGTAGTACCAATGTTGGGTCTTGCCAGACAAGTTTTAATCTCAACCGAATAAACAAGGGGTCCCCATAACAACCTCGAGCATGTTAGGAGCGCAAAGTATGGAAAACATAACACCGGTAACAAGGAACTAATGGCGGTAATAGCGGAACAAATCACTTAGCAAAAGGCCAAGCCTTCCACCAATACCAAGATATATATGTGCATTAAATTAAATAACTGAATTTATTGTGATATTCAAATCCATGTTATCACATGGAACAACCTGCACCTGCAACTAAGAACGCTATAAGAGGGGCTGAGCAGTTGTAACTTAGCCAATCAAAGGTTTGCTATGATGTGGAGGTTAGAGGTTGTCATGGCAACATGGGGGCTGATATCAAGTGGTAGGTAGCGCAAATGTAACGATAAGAGCGAGAAACTAGCAAGCAAAAATAGTATCGGGATCCGGGTACGATCATCTTGCCTGTTGGTTCTTCAGCGGAACAAGTAGCGGGATCCTCGTAGTGGTACTCTCCTGGGTCATCGTACTCAGTATGAACACTCGCGTCTACCCAAGAGAAACAGCAGCAATAAACATCCAACCAAGGTGCAATGCACAATCAAAATGATGCACGATCATTTATGAAGAATTTAATATGGCTATCCCAAACTAGTCAAGTTTCACGTGCAAGGTTGGTATATTAATGAATCTGGACAGAACCTCATGTTAAGTTATTTAGACATGCATGAGCATGACAAATATGGATGCATCATGCAAAATCGACGGAAATGCATATAAGGATCGCAAGAAACGGAGCTACGGTTCTCGAGATATGCTTGCGACAAGGTACGGAGGCAAAACACAAGACCACCAATACCTGGGCTAAATCTTGGCATTCCAAGGTAGCCACTGGATAGGTGATGGAAAATCAATCACAATAGACTCAAGAATCAAACCATTCGATGGAGTATAGCTCCCACAAGTCACAAAACAAAATAACACCCAATCTGCCACAAAACAGCAACATAGCAATTTGAAAAGGCCACAACTTGAGCTACAGGAATCCTACCGCCACAAACAAGACATGGACTGAATCTACTCAACACCCACATCAACTTATACAACTATGCAATCAGAAGAAGAGGCACACATCAATATGCATGAGGCAATCAAGTTGACATGATGAATCAGTTATTCAGGGACTTGGTGAAAATTAGTTTTTCTGGAATCTGTGATTATAAAGTAACAAGTTAACAGCACTGGTTAAATATGCTACAAAGCTCCTATTGGCATGAAAATTAACAGGAAGGTATATGACAATATCTACTACAAACAACTAACACTGAGTATGGTCAAATTCACAACACATTACAAGATACCATCCTCTCAACATTCAAAACAATAACAACAGACTCTCTAGACTTGGCCATTTTTCAAGCAGGTTAGCAGAAACAGAAAGTAGCTTACTAAAAAGCATGGTTCCAACTTATCTAGGAACTTAACATAGATAAGAAAAATACTGGGACATTCCCAACAACTTTAACTAACAAACTCATGTTGGCAAGAACTTAATTGCATGCATAGATTAATTCATATTAAAAAGACAAAAGGGCATCACAACATAAAAATGCAGTTTTGTCATGTTGCCCCAAAGTCAAATCTGACTTCACAGGTGCATACATGGTTTGATTCTACCCCAAAATCATTACTCATACCCATATGCTTGCATGGAACAAGAGGGATAAACCCTAGGTCGAAATTAAGCCTCCCAAGGGCATGGGTGACTTATGTCACTTATGAAACTTAATGAAAATGCCCCAAAATGATATGTGCTCCATAGATACATGATGGAAATGGTTAATTAACATATTAGGGACATGATAACATGGCATAGCATCAATATGCAAGGTGAAACTAACTAGAAGAATATGTATGCTCATATGCACATAAAGAGAACCTACACATGGAACTACTCATCACATGGTGCAAACCATTCACTAGCATCTAGTAACATCACCAACTCCACACATGCACAAGCACTTCACATAACAATCTACACTAACACCCCTAGGTGTAAATGCACACATACACATCCACAGATGCACATATGCACAAGTGCATACATGCACATACACATGCATCGTAGGGTGTGTGTGTACAACTTACACACACACAACACTAACCTACACCTATGTGTATGCAAAACACACACACACACACACAAACACCACACCACACTAACATACTCATAACATATATGCATACATATGCATATACACCAACAGGTGCGTACACCACACACACCATATCTACAAAATATGCATACAAATAAAAGAAAGAAAACAAGCACAAAAGAAACAAGAGAAAAAGAAATAAAAAGGAAAACAAAAAAGGGGGGTAGAAGGGGATCGAACCCCTGACCTCTCGGTCTCACCACACCACACTACCACGGCGCTACGGTGCCTGATGCTAACAGAGGGGGGGGTGCCTACTGCACTAATACACACACACGAGCATGCTCTGACGAAACTGAAAAACGAACAGAGAAACGGCATCCGTGGATCTCCGGCGAGCACATGGCGGCTACAGGGCAACTTTGGCGAAGGCAAGGTGCAGCGGCGACTGCGGGGAGCATGGGGGATCCATTCCCCGGTTCGTCTCGTGACGAGGGGGAAGGAGGCCAGCTCAAGGCTGCGCCTTTCCGGCCGGCGGCGACGAGCACTATGGCGGCGCTCCTAAGGTCTACAGCGAGGAGAGGGGACAATGGAGGACGAGGCGCTCACCGAGGGCTTCTCGGAGATGCGGGGAGCGAGCGACGGTGACGAAGGGAAGAAGCGGCTCGGGGACGCGGCGGCGACGAAGGGGAAGAAGACCGGTTCCGCTCGGGCGACGAGGAGGAAGAAGAAGACCTCCTGGGTCCTCCTAGCGCCGGGAATGGATCGCGGACGGCACCGGCTCTCCGCGGACCATCTTGAAGGCGGCGGGGCTCCACCGGAGGGGCGCCGGCGACGAGCCCTTCGCTCCCACCTCTCTCTGAACTCACCTCAGAACTGAACCCGAGGAGGAAGAAGAAAAAATAGAGGAAGAAGGAGGAGGAGGGAGAAGGGGAAAGCGGCGGCGACGGAGGGGATAAGGAACCCTAGGGATCCACGCACTTAAAAGGGGCCAGCCTCGACGTTTGGAGCAGCTAACGGTGACGGCAAGGGCGTGCTCTCCGCTCTCTGCTCTCTGCTCTCTGCTCACTCACAGACACTGACAGAGACGGAGGGGAGCAGGTGGTCGTCTGCTGCGGCTGGGCCGAGCCAGAGGCTCCCCTGGGCCGGAAGCCCAGTGCCCGCACACTGCTACCTCTCTCAAATAAAAGGATTTTTCTATTTTAATAAAACCAGCCACTCACAAGAAATTCCTAGGGCATTTTAAAATGAATTTGAGCAAAACAAAAATACATTTGAGAAGAGGATAAATGAGCACTATTTGAATAAATTAACAGATCGATTTATTGGACAAGTTATTTAAACTATTATTTAAATAACAGCCCCTGTTTTTAAAACACACCAAATTCAAACAACCCCAAACAACCATAGCACCACATCCTATATTAATAAGTCTATATGGGGCACCTCTTGAACATTTTTAAACAAATAAAACAACAAGTAAAATCTGCTCATATAATTAATAGGAAGAGAGGGGGAAGAAGAGTGGTGATGTTGAAGAGAAGGAGAGGGAAAGAAGAAGAGGAGATGCACCACCTCAAACACCTCTCACACATCACACAAAAGCAGACTCACACAAGTGACACTCACATACAAGCACATCATACAAAACACAAGGAGGCAAGCTTGCCAAATGGATGGGACAAAATGGATGGATGCAACAAAACAATGATGAGAAGGTGCAACACATACATAATTCTCATGACACAAGGTTCATACATGGGGTTACATGCCAAATAAGGTAGGGACATCACTTAGGATGTCACAGAACGGGCCCGCCGGCTGCTGTCCCGGGAAGATCGGCCGGTGAGACGACACTTCCTTCTCAACCGCCGCTGCCGCCGCGGCATCCCTGGCTTTCTTCATGAGAAACCTGTTGCGGCGATCGATGGTCGCCTCCTCCCTTCGATCGACGTCGACCTTCAACTCCGCATTTGTCAAGCCCGTCGGCCTTGGCATCGGCGCTCGTGCCTTGTGCAGCTTGGCGATGGCGAGGGCGGTGGCTTGGCGAGGTGCGACGTACTTCTTTGGCGGCATGGAGATGAAGGGAAGATGGAGGGAAATGGCGAGAACGGAGAGAATGGCGTGGGAAACGACACGATAGAGAGGGAAAAGGAGGGGAAATGGCAGGAAGTGGCAACCGGTCTTGCCGACAGCTCGGACCCACCCGACTTTTAGCTTCAGCCGGCGCCCCCAGGAGCCCCCAGCGCCCTGGGTTCACCGGCCCAAAAAAGGGGTCCAACCGGCGAAAATCGTCGTCTTGGGGGGGGGACTGAGAATTTTTTCGCCCGCCGGGGATAAAAAAGAGGACTGGGTGGGGGGGTCCTTTGGGCCCGCGACTGGAGATGCTCTTAGGTCTTGCTCTGTTCATTATCGGTGATGACAACACCCGTGAGTGTTGTTTCATTCTTGGAGGCTTCATCAAGGAGATTCGGCTTAGGAATGGAAATGGCAAATAAGTGGCGTCCACAAGTCCCGTTTATTTAGTTTTATCCAGATTCACAGTTCATTTTCCTAAAAAAACAAAATTTTGAATTGTTAGATTATTAGTGGGTTTAAATGGGATTAAATGGGACCTAGTTCCCATCCCTAATTCGCCCCTCTCCCATCCTCGAGCTCTACTCTCCGGATGAAAACCAATATCTACCTTATTGGATTGGCAACTGCAGCGCCCTTGGCGTTGGTTGTGTAATGTAAGCATTGTTCTTTTGTAGTTTTGAGCACTTGGCAGGAGCACCTCGATTGTGCTGAAGTGGTTGGTCAGGAGCTGGTGGTGGCATCTGGTGTCTAGTGGTTTGTCCATTTGAGGTGGCAAGGTGGGGTGGTGTCTGGTGTCTGCTGTAGCATCAAGCAAGTCATGTTGGTTGTCCTCTTGTGATCGGAGCGACATATGTTCGCTCCTCTTTCATCAGATATAATTTCTCTCTGGTGTCGATGAGATCACCAAATATACTTGCGGCAGTCCTACCCAATGCGAGAGAGTGGTGCTCTTTGGTAAGTCGAGGTGAAGTTGAAGTCGTCGGGTTATGAGTGTGGTTGGTGTTGTGTCCTTGTGTAGGTTTTCACCTGTTTTCCCTGCAATAAACTGAGCAACAATGGGCTTCTTTTGAATGGGCATCTGGAATTTAGCTTTCAAGAGGAAATATGAACAGACAACTGGGCCGGTTTTTAAAGTGCCAATGCCCAGGACTTGTATTCTTGGTATGTTAGTGTGCACTCGGTTATGTCACGCCCAAGATGCGCGCCTATCCTTATTTAGGCACGGGGGCCGCGACAGGGATAGAGGCGCATCTAGTCGTTTTGCAAGCACAGTAACATCGCATACATGTATGAAGAGATGAGTATATGAGTTGGCTTACACTCGCCACAAGCTAAATTACAAGTTCACACAATTATTCGAAACATCATACACAAGGCAGGGCCCGTCTACGGACGAAAACAAAGAAGAAAAGAAGCAACAAAACTATCTTCCTATCCCCAAAGATCACGACCAAGGCCTCTCTACTCGTCCGGATACGTGACGTACATTCTGCCACGCTCTTCATTATACTCCCACTGGAGCTAGGCCACATCATCTGGCATGAACTCATCAGCACCTGCACGTGTATATGTTGTAGTAATCTGTGAGCCACGAGGACTCAACAATCTTGTAACCTGGGTATCGAAACTATGTAAGCTTATTGGGTTGGATGGGTAAGTGTTGAGTTTGCAGCAAGGACAAGTATTATATGGTGGCTAATTTATGAGAACATGAATGTAAATATAGTGGACTACGAAAGACGATCGACTACTACCATGATCACTAAGTGATCCTGAACACCTACTTACGTCAAACATAACCCCACCATGTTCTCTCTCGGTTCATGTTCACGAGCAGAGACGATCACGATTACACACACAGTTGGTGTATTTTATTGCGGTTTACTTCAAGTTAACTATAATTGGGTGTTAAACAAAATATCCAAGTTGCCACATAACCGTGGGCACGGCTTTCCGAAAGATTTAACCCTGCAGGGGTGCTCCAACTAATCCATCAGAAATTAACCACACTCCGCGAGAATAACCTCGACCATGAATCTTGTGATCATCCTAGGCAATTTCAAAGGAAAACCGACACCTTGAGATAGCCCGAAGAAGATCAGAGTTCCTCACACAAGCCATTTGAGAAAGGAAAAACAAGTCCAGCAAGACCACCCGACGTGTCGACAAACCCGATAAGAGCCACATATCTCGTTCTCAGGACACGACCGGATGAGCACAGCGTACGGTGTCCTGATAGAAATCTCCTGAGTTGCCCCGGGTTGGCCCCGCACACGACTCTAGTTTGGACCAACACTCATGACGAGCACTGGCCCGGGTTGTTGATTAATTATCCACGGGGTTGCAAAACCCTATGCAATTTTATTAAGTTGTTTAAGCAAATAGTACCAATGTTGGGTGTTGCCAGACAAGTTTTAATCTCAAACGAATAATCAAGGGGGTCCCCATAACAACCCCGATCATGTTAGGAGCGCAAAATATGGAAACATAACACCGGTAACAAGTAACTATGGCGGTAAAAGTGGAACAAAACACCGAGAGGCCGCCTTCCACCATACCAAGATATATATGCATTAAATTAAATAGCAGTAAATATTGTGATATCTCTAGATATCCATGTTATCACATGGAAACAACCTGCACCTGCATCTAAGAACGCTATAAAAGGGGCCGAACAGCGGTAACTTAGCCAAACAAGGTTTGCTAGGTAAGTGGAGGGGTTAGAGGCTATCATGGCAATGTAGGAGGCTTTACATTCAAGTGGTAGGTAACGCAATTGTAACGATAAGAGCGATACATCTAGCAAAGCAAAAATAGTGTCGGGATCCGGGTACGATCATCTTGCCTGTTGGTTCTTCAGAGGGACAAAGAGCTGGGTCCTCGTAGTGGTACTCTCCTAGATCCTCGTACTCAGGTTCAACACTCGCATCTACCCAAAGAGAAACAACAAAAATAAACAAACAACCACGGTGCAATGCACAAACAAGATGATGCATGATTCATTTGAAGTATTTAATATGGCAATCCTAAGCTAGTCATGTTTCTCATACAATAGTTAAGTTATTTACAATTATAGACATAACCTCATGTTAAATTGTTTGAACATGCATGATCATGGCAAATATGGATGCTTCATGCAAAATCGATGCAAAAGCATATATAAAACGTAGGAAACGGAGTAATGGATCTCACGCTACGTTCACGGCAAGGTACGAAGGCAAAATACGAGACAAGGAAGGCCATGGGATATTCCTTGGCATTCCAAGGTATCCACTGGTTAGGAAATGAAAAACCAATCACAATATAGCCAAATATCAAGCAAAAGAATGGAGCATAGCTCCCACAAGTCACAAAACACTAGCACACACAATCTGCCCAAAACAGCAACATAGCAACTTCCACAAGAATTATCTAGAGCGACAAGATGTTTCCAACCTCAAACAAGGCATGCACATAAACTACATAACATTCTTATCAAATCATCCTACTACACAAACTTGAAAGGAAGCACATATCACTAAGCATGAAGCTCACAAGATGGCATAATGAAACAGATTCTAGGGACTTAGTGAAAATCACAGTTTTCTAGAATCCGAGTTAAGATGATAGCAAGTTGATAGTAGAAAATGATGATGCTAGAGACCACCTCATGACATGAAAATTAACAGGATGGTAGAGGACAACATCCACTAAAAAACACTAGCACTGAGCTTGAGCTAAAACACAACATAGCACTTGGTAGCATCCACTCAACTTGGCATAAAAATAATAATAGATTCTCAGACTTCAAATATTTAGCAAGTAGAAATCAACAACATTTTATTAGCTACTTTGGAGCAAGAATCCCACTTATATACAAGGTTATCATGTCAAAAGAAAATACCATGACATAATACTCATAAAACACTACCACTTACATGTTGACACCATTATCATAGCATGCATGGATTAATTCAAACTAAAATGACATATTGGGACAAAATGACATTTTGTGAAAATGAGAAAATAAATCACACCAATGCATTTCTAGGATTTTTCTACCCTAAGTCCATATATCACACCACTATGTTGCTGTAGATAAAATTGCCCACAACTCTAAATTACTACTAGCATCAAAATCCCCATCAACTTATAAGTCAAAAGTTACTATAAATGTCCATGCCAAAAATGCCCTGTACAAATCTGGACATTTACTAAAAATGGAATAAATCAAATAACAGAAAACTAACAGGAAAACAATAAAACAAAGACAATAAAAAGGAGGGGACCCACCTGGCATAAACACCAGAGCACCTCTTAGGCTAACATATGGGCCAGGGCCCACTATCATGCACTCACTGACACACACACCGCGCGCGCACACACATCACACACACGCACTCACATGGGATCCATCTGCCACAGCAGATCCCACCAACACACGCACACACACTGACACACACACACACACGCACTAGCACACACGCACACATGATCCCACACGGCCACACAGAATCTTGCGCCGCACACACACACAAATCGCGAAAAAGAAAAGGCCGGAGGGGGGATCGAACCCATGACCTCCCGTTTGCCCTTCTAGCGCGCTACCACCACGCTACTGCATGGTGTCTGACTAAAGGGGGATCAACATGCCACTTAAGCACAGAAAACAAACGGCTTTCCTCTTCCTCGAGACAGACGGGAGGGGATCGTCTCCGGCGGTAACTTCGGTGACCGACTGCTCCAGCGGGCCACCGGCGGGAGTTGCGGGGTCACTGGGGACTCCATCCCTGCGGCTAGAGCGAACCACGTGCGGCGGCAGAGGGTGCTCGAGCTCGAGCTGCTGCTCAACTTGGGGCACGGCGACAAGAACGCAGGCAAGGCGCTGCTTGTGGGCACAACACACGCACACGACAACGCAAAGGCAAAACACATCTAGCGCGCATGCGAGAGGGAGAATGAAGCGGAGGAGGGGAACTGGTCTTCTCTGGAGATGGTCTTCAGAGATCCCGGTAGAGCACGGGGAGCGCGCGCATGGCAGGTCTACGGCGACAGCTACGGTGGCCTAGGGACGTTGAAGAAGGGACAGATCGAGCACGGGGTGTACCTTTCCTACCTTAGACACAACGACGGGGCCGGGGACGCAGCAGGACGACGACGACGCAGCGAGGAACTCCGGCGAACTCCTGATCCGAAACGAAGAGGAAGAAGATGACGCAGCACGGGGCCTTGGAGCTCTCCTGGTCGATGAGGAAGAAGAGGGGGAACGAGGCTTCGCTCTGAGCGTAGAGGGGCACCAGGAGGGGCTGCTGGCGACTAGCCCGAGCTCGAGCTCGTGTTCGCTCGGTTCATGGCGGCAGGCGACGACTATGGCCAGGCTGCGCTTACCTAGCGGCGACGCAACGACAGGAGGGGGGAATGGGAAGAGCAAACCCTAGGGATGCGCGATGACAGGGTTAAAAAGGGGCTCGGAGTCTGACGGCGTCTCGACGTCCGTGCCAAACGACGGGCGCACTCACGCTCTCTCCCTGACGGCTGACAGAGGAGCTGGAGACGTAGCAGGTAGCCGTCCCTTGAGGAGGGCCGAGGCCGCTTAGGGGGGGGGGCTAGCTGGGCTGCGGGGAGAGAAGGCCCATGTTGCCTCTGTCTCACAGCAAACATACAAGCCTTTGTTTTTATTAAAACAAACACAACCAAATAAAAGCCCCACAACAGAAAAAAAGGATTTTGAGGAAAACAAAATACTTTGGCACTAAAAAATAATGCAGCCTATTTAAATAAAACGAACTAGCCATTTTTTAGCAAAAGTTAATTATTTACATTAATAAATAAAAGCTACTGTTTTATTAGAGACATTAAATGGCATAAAATGCATCACATGGAAGAGCTCCTATACTCCACTCTAAACAAATAACTTAAGCACCAGAACATTATTTAAAAGATTAATAAGACAAGTTAATTTTATGAAAAAAAAGAATTAGGAGCAAAAAGGGGGTTTTAGAGTTGAAATGCAAGAGGGGGTTTATGGAAAATAAGACAAGGGAGAAGAGCAACACACCAAGCACACATGCATTCATCCACATACACACCTCACATCACAACACTTCATAGCACAAGCAAGGCAATAATAGTTATGCATTTGATATGATGAGCATGATGGCATGATGCATGAAATGACTATGATGCATGAAATGACAAGAGGCAAGATGAAACTCAAATCCTAAGATGGCATTGATAACACCCATGGAAGGTCACATGAGAATATATTACAACTATGGCAAGGGAAGCACTTGGGCAGTTACAACTCTCCCACACTACAAGAGGATGTCGCCCTGAGATCTGCGAACGAAAGAACTCTGGAAATTCGGAAAGGAGAAGATCCTCGCGTTCCCAAGTAGCTTCTTTGCCAGAATGATGAGACCAGTTCACCTTGAGAAACTTGATTGACTTGTTGCGAGTCTTGCGCTCAGCTTCTTCGAGAATAGCAACTGGATGCTCATGATAAGATATGTCTTCTTGGAGATCAATGTCTTGGAGGTCAATGGTATGCTCGGGAGTCTTGAAGCACCTCCGGAGCTGAGACACATGGAAAACATCATGCACATTTGCGAAATTTGGAGGAAGCTCTAGTTGATAGGCAAGGTCACCTCTCTTGCCCACAACTCTGAAAGGACCCACAAAGCGAGGAGCTAGCTTCCCTTTGATTCCAAAACGCTAAGTGCCCTTCATGGGAGAAACTTTGAGATAGACTAGATCATCAATTTGAAAGGAGACATCCCGATGTTTGTTATCGTAATAACTCTTCTGTCGGGATTGAGCTGCTTTGAGGTTCTCACGAATGACACAACACATCTCTTCTGCTTCAGTGATCATGTCATTGCCCAAAATTTGACGCTCACCGGTTTCAGACCAATTGAGCGGGGTACGACACTTCCTGCCATAGAGAATCTCAAAAGGAGCCTTGCCTGAGCTAGCTTGAAAGCTATTGTTGTATGAAAATTCAGCGTATGGAAGGCAGTCTTCCCATTTCATGCCAAAAGAGATCACATAGGCTCTGAGCATGTCATTGAGGACTTGATTAACTCTCTGAACTTGGCCACTTGTTTGCGGATGGAATGCAGTGCTGAAATGGGTCTTGGTACCCATAGCACTCTGGAAGGACTCCCAAAACATGTAAGTGAAGAGGCTTCCACGGTCTGAGGAAATGAGCAGAGGAATACCATGCAAAGAAACTATCCTTCACGTATACAGCTCTGCCAGCTGAGCTGCCGAGATAGACTCTTTGACCGGAAGGAAATGGGCAACTTTGGTCAGCTTATCGATAACAACAAGGACAACATCATTGCCCCTCTTGGACTTAGGAAAACCGGTGAAGAAATCCATCTCCACATGATCGAATTTCCACGCTGGAATAGGCAAAAGCTGAAGGAGACCTGCTGGATGTTGATGTTCCGCCTTCACTCTGCGAGAAACATCACACTCGTTCAGAAACTGAGCAATTTCACGTTTCATGCGAGTCCATCAAAAGGTTTGATTGAGGTCTTGATACATCTTGGAACTGCCTGGATGAATGGATAGGATAGAATTGTGTGCTTCGTCCATGATAACCTTTCTGAGATCACGTTTAGGAACCACCAGACGGTCCTCAAAGAACAAGGTATCTTTGTCATTAACGCAAAAGCACTTATACTTCGGAATGCCCTTGGCCACACCTTTCTTCATTTTCTTCTCCACCGCATCAAGAAGTTGAGCTTGGTGAACCTGATCTTCCAAAGTCGGAGAGACTTGAAGATTTGCAAGGAATCATTTGAAGATTGAGCTTGCAGAAGGCTTCACAAAGCTCGGGTTGAACAGGCTCCAGGATAAGACTGTTGCAGTACGCCTTTCGGCTAAGCGCGTCTGCAATGACATTTGCTTTCCCAGGTGTATACTCAATGCTTGGGTTGAAGTCTTCAATCATTTCCACCCAACGAGACTGCTGGAGATTGAGATTGGGTTGAGTGAAAATGTACTTCAAGCTCTTGTGATCGGTGTACACCTCAACTGGTCTACGCAACAACAAATGCCTCCAAGTCATTAGAGCATGCACAATTGCCACCAACTCAAGATCATTAGTGGGCTAGTTCTTCTCAACAGGTTTCAACTAACGTGAGGTATAAGCAACAATCTTCTTATCTTGCATGAGAACACCACCAAGACCTTGGAGGGAAGCATCACATGACACTTGGAAAGGCTTTGATTGCTCTGGAGGAACAAGAACTAGAGCTGAAGCCAATTTGTGTTTGAGCGTATCGAGCGCCACATCACACTCAGGAGACCAAGCATACTTGACATTCTTCTGGAGGAGGTTGAATAGAGGCTTAGCAATTTGAGAGAAGTTCTCCACGAATCTTCTGCAGTAACTTGCCAGCCCAAGGAAGCTACGAAGCTGCTTGGCATTCTGAGGAGGCTCCCACTTCAAGATTGCCTCAACTTTCTCAAGGTGCACTTTAATGCCCTCGGCAGAGATCACATGCCCAAGGTGTTGGAAATATGCCCTAGAGGCAATAATAAATTAGTTATTATCATATTTCCTTTTTCATGATATTTGTTTATTATCCATGCTATAATTTTATTGATCGGAGACTTAGATGCATGTGTGGATACATAGACAAAACCATGTCCCTAGTATGCCTCTAATAGACTAGCTCGTTGATCAAATATGGTTAAGGTTTCCTAGCCATGGACATGAGATGTCATTTGATAATGGGATCACATCATTAGGAGAATGGTGTGATGGACAAGACCCAAACTACCAACGTAGCATATGACCGTGTCAGTTTAATGCTACTGTTTTCTGCATGTCAAGTATCTGTTCCTATGACCATGAGATCATGCAACTCACTGACACCAGAGGAGTACCTTGTGTGTATCAAACATCACAACGTAACTGGGTGACTATAAAGGTACTCTACAGGTATCTTCGAGGGTGTCTGTTGGGTTGGCATGGATCAAGACTGGGATTTGTTACTCAGTGTGACGGAGAGGTATCTCAGGGCCCACTCGGTAATACAACATCACAACAAGCCTTGCAAGCAATGTGACTAAGTGTTAGTCACGAGATCTTGTATTATGGAATGAGTAAAGAGACTTGCCGGTAACGAGGTTGAACTAGGTATGGAGATACCGACGATCGAATCTTGGGCACGTAACATACCGAAGAACAAAGGGAACATCATACGGGATTAACCGAATCCTTGACATAGAGGTTCGACCGATAAAGATCTTCGTAGAATATGTAGGAACCAATATGGACATCCAGGTCCCGCTATTTGTTATTGACCGTGGAGGTGTCTCGGTCATGTCTACATAGTTCTCGAACCCGCAGGGTCTGCACACTTAAGGTTGGGTGACGTTTCAGTAGTATAGAGTTATGTATGGTGGTGACCGAAGGTTGTTCGGAGTCCCAGATGAGATCCTGTATGTCACTAGGAGCTCTGGAATGGTCCATAGGTAAAGATTCATATATAGGAAGTCCTGTTTTGGTCGCCGGAAAAGTTTCGGGCTCATCAGTAGTGTACTGGGAGTGCTAGTAGTGTACCGGGAGACCATCGGGAGGGGTATTTCGACCCAAGAGGCTACATGGTCTGTGGGAGAGTGAATACCAGACCTTAGTGGGCTTTTGGAAGTCCTACACAAGGCCCATGCGACCGGGAGAGAAAACCCAAAGAGAAAAAGGTGGAAAAAAGGCAAATTAAGGAGGAATCCTAGTCCTACTAGGATTGGTGGAGTCCTCCTATCCTCCTTGATTCGGCCGAACCAAGGGCTGGCCCCTTGAGGGCCAAGCCTCCCCCTATGTTCCTCTTATATATACTAGAGGTTTTAGGGTTTTGCACTAGTTTTTTACAGCCACATGCTACCCGTCCCTCTAGTGCATAGTATCTCCTCTAGATCGGTTTTCTGCAGTGCTTGGCGAACCCTTGCTGGAATTGCTCCACCACCATCGCCGCAGCGCCGTCACGCTACCGGAGAACTCGTCTACCTCTCCACACCCTCTTTCTGGATCAAGAAGGTGGAGATCATCTTCGAGCTGTACATGTGCTAAACGCGGAGGTGCCGTCCGTTCAGCGCTAGATCGGAAGGACCGTGATCAAGATCACGAGACAGATCATGATGAGATCGCGGGACGGATCGTGATGAGATCGCAGGACGGATCGTGATGAGTTCGCGGGACGGATCGTGATTGGATCGCGGGACGGATCATGATGAGATCGCAGGACGCTCGGCGATTTGGATCGCGAAGACGTTCGACTACACCAACATCGTTTCTTAACGCTTCCCGCTCAGCGATCTACAAGGGTATGTAGATCCACTCTCCCTCTTGTAGATGCTCATCACCATGGATAGATCTTGCACGTGCGTAGGAAATTTTTTGTTTCCCATGCAACATTCCCCAACAGTGGCATCATGAGCTAGGTCTATGTGTAGATGAGATCTCGAGTAGAACACAAAGAGTTTGTGGGTGTTGATGCTTAGATTGCTTCCTCCCTTGGTCGTGTTTTGGTTCAGCAGTATTGTGGGATGAAGCGGCCCGGACCAACATTACTCGTACGCTTATGAGAGACCGGTTCCCTCAACTGCAACTTGTTGCAAAAGATGGCTGGTGGGTGGCAGTTTCTCCTACTTTAGTTGGATCAGATTCGACAAAGGCGGTCCATGAGAAGGTTGAAAAGCAACTTATGTATCACCGTTGTGGTTTATGCGTAGGTGAGAATTGTTCTTGCTAGATACCCATAGCAGCCACGTAAAACATGCAACAACAATTAGAGGACGTCTAACTTGTTTTTGCAGGGTATGTTGTGATGTGATATGGCCAATTACATGATGAGATATATGTGATGTATGAGATGATCATGTGTTGTATAGAATATCACGACTTGCATGTCGATGAGTACGACAACCGGCAGGAGCCATAGGGTTGTCTTTAATTATTGTATGACCTGTGTGTCAATCATTAAGTGCTATGTAATGCTTTACTTTATCGCTAAGCGGTAACAATAGTAGTAGAAGCATGATGGGCGCGACAACCCCGATGGCAACACGTTGATGGAGATCATGGTGTCGTGCCGGTGACGATGGAGATCATGCCGATGCTTTCAAGATGAAGATCAAAAGCACAAGTTCATGGCCATATCATGTCACTTATGATTTGCATGTGATGTTAACCCTTTTATCCACCTTGTTTTGCTTAGGACGACAATAGCATTATAAGGTGATCCCTCACTTAATTTCAAGATAAATTGTGTTCTCCCCAAGTGTGCACCGTTGCGAAAGTTCGTCGTGTCGAGACACCACGTGATGATCAGGTGTGATAGACTCTACGTCCACATACAACGGGTGCAAGCCAGTGTTGCACATGCAGAACACTCGGGTTAAACTTGACGAGCCTAGCATGTACATACATGGCCTCGGAACACAAGAGACCGAAAGGTCAAACATGAGTCATAT
The DNA here is from genome assembly GCA_022496015.1 of Hordeum marinum. NCBI lineage: Eukaryota > Viridiplantae > Streptophyta > Magnoliopsida > Poales > Poaceae > Hordeum > Hordeum marinum. Next base: position 292,845,126 of record CM039678.1, on the reverse strand, counting down.
AGTAGATATGATCAACATGATGATGTTCACCATGGAAACCACCTCAACTCACGTGATGATCGGACTTGAGTTTGTGAATTTGATCATGTATCACTGGAATGACGGGAGGGATGTCAATTTGAGTGGGAGTTCTTCAGTAATATGATTAATTGAACTCATTATCATAAACATAGTCAGTAGTATCTTTGCAAATTATGTTGTAGATTACTTGCTTACGCTCTAGCTCCCTTGAATTTTTATATGTTCCTAGAGAAATAGAGTTGAAAGATGATGGTAGCAATATTGCGGACTGGGTCCGTGATCTGAGGATTGTCCTCATTGCTGCATAGAAGGCTTATGTCCTTAATGCACCGCTCGGTGCGCCAACCCCTCTAGCGTCGTTTGTAGATGCTGTGAACATCTGACAGACACGTTTGATGACTACTTGATAGTTTAGTGCGTCATGCATTACGGCTTAGAATTGAGGCTCCGAAACGTTTTGAACGTCACGGAACATGTGAGATGTTCTAAGAGCTGAAATTGGGATCTCAGGCTCGTGCCCGTGTTGTGAGATATGAGATCTCCAACAAGATTCTTTGCCTGCAAGATGAAGGAGAATAACTCAATCATTAAGCATGTGCTTAGATTGTCTGGGTGCTACAATTGCTTGAATCGAGTGGGAGTTGATCTTCCAGATAAGATAGTGATTGATATAGTTCTCCAAGTCACTGTCACTAAGATACTAGAACTTGGTGATGAACTATAAATTGCCAGGGATAGAAATAATGATCCCTGAGCTATTCGCGATGTTTGACACCGCGAAAGGTAGAAATCAAGAAGGAGCGTCAAGTGTTGATGGTTAGTAAAAACCACTAGTTTCGAGAAGGACAAGGGCAAGGAGGGAAACTTCATGGATGGCAAGTCAGTTGCTGCTCCAGTGAAGCAACCCAAAGTTGAACCCAAACCCGAGACTAAGTGCTTCGATTATGAGGAGAGCGGTCGCTGAAGCGGAACAACCCTAGATACTTGGTAGATAAGAAGGCTGGAATGTCAACAAACGTATATTTGATATACATGTTATTGATGTGTACCTTGCTAGTACTCCTAGTAGCACCTGGGTATTGGATACCAGTTCAGTTGCTAAATGGTTAGTAACTCGAAGTAAAAGCTATGGAAAAACGGAGACTATCTAAGGGTGAGGTGACGATGTGTGTTGGAAATGTTTCCAAGGTTGATGTGATCGACATCGCACGCTCTCTCTACCTTCGGGATTAGTGACGAACCTAAATAAATGTTATTTGGTGTTTTTCATTGAGGATGAACGTGATCAGACCGTGTTTATTGCAACACGGTTACTCATTTAAGTTAGAGAATAATTGTTATTCTGTTTACATGAATAATACCTTCAATGGTCATGCACCCAGTGAGAATGGTTTGTTGAATCTTGATCATAGTAATACACATGTTCATAACATTGATGCGAAAAGATACAAAGATAATAATGATAGTACCACATACTTGTGGCACTGCCGCTAAATGTCATATTGGTATAAAGCGCATGAAGAAACTCCATGTTGATGGATCTTTGGACTCATTCGATTTTGAATCGGTTGAGACATGCGAACCATGCCACTTGGGCAAGATGACTAAGGACCCCGTTTTCGGATTGATGGAGCGGGCAAGTGATTTATTGGAAATGCTACATGTTGATGTATGCAATCCAATGAGTCTTGTAGCGTGCGGTGGATATCGTTATTTTATTACCTTCACTGATGATTTTAGTAGATATAGTGTATGTTTACTTAATGAAACAGAAGTCTGAATCATTTGAAAAGTTCAAGCAAATTCAGAGTGAAGTTTAAGATCATCATGACAAGAAGATAAAAATGTCTGTGATATGATCGTGGAGGTGAATAACAGAGTTATGAGTTTGGCATACAACTTTAGACAATGTGAAAGTTGTTTCACAACACACGCCACCTGGAACACCATAGCGTGATGGTGTGTCCGAACGTCATAGTCGTGCGCTATTGGATATGGTGCGTGCTATGATGTCTCTTATCGTTTTGCTACTATAATTTTGGGGTTATGCATTAGAGACAACTACATTCACTTTAAATAGGGCACCATCTAAATCCGTTGAGATGACACCGTGTGAATTATGGTTTGATAGAAACCTAAGCTGTCATTTCTTAATGTTGGGGGCTGCGACGCTTGTGTGGAAAAATGTTTTCACCTAATGAGCTCGAACCCAAAGCGGAGAAATGCATCTTCATAGATTACCCTAAGAACAGTTGGGTGAACCTTCTATCTCAGATCCAAGCATAAAGTGTTTGTTGCTAAAACGGGTCCTTTCCCGAGGAAAAGTTTCTCTCGAGAGAATTGAGTGGGAGCAAGATATAACTTGATGAGGTTGTTGAACCTTTGTTTCAACCAGAGAGTAGTGCGGCGCAGAAAGATGTTTCTGTGGAACCTACGTCAGTTGAAGAGGAAGTAAATGATGATGATCATGAAGCTTCGGATCAAGTTATATCGAACCTCGTAGGTCGACAAGGATGTGTGCTGCTCCTGAGCGGTATGATAACCCTGTCTTGGAGGTCATGTTGTTGGACAACGATGAACCTACGAGCTGTGGAGAAGCGATGATGGGCCCGGATTCCGACAAGTGGTTAGAGGCCATAAAATCCAAGAAAGTATCCATGTATGAAAGCCAAGTATAGACTTTGGTAGACTTGCTCATTGGACGGCAGGTCGTTGAGTACAAATGGACCTTTAAGATGAAGACAGACGCTGATGGTGAATGTCACCATTTATAAAGCTTGACTTGTCGCAAAGAAGTTTCCGCCAAGTTCAAGGAGTTGACTACGATGAGACTTTCTCACTCGTAGCGATGCTAAAGTCTGTTGGAATTATGTTAGCAGTTACTGTATTTTTCAATTATGAAATCTGGCAGATGGATGTCAAAACATCGTTTCCTTAACGGTTTACTTGAGGAAAGGTTGTATGTGATACAACCAGAAGGTCTTGTCTGTCCTAAGGATGCTAAAAGGTGAGCAAGCTTCAGTGATTCTTCTATGGACTGAAGCAAGCTTCTCGGAGTTGGAATATACACTTTGATGAGGTGATCAAAGTTTTTGAGTCTATACAAAGTTTATGAGAAACTTGTATTTACAATAAAGTGAGTGGGAGCACTATAGAGTTTCTGATAAGCATATGTGGTTGACATATTGTTGATCGGAAATGATGTAGAATTTCTAGAAAGCATAAAGGGTTGTTTGAAAGGGTTGTTTGAAGTTGAGTGAGACTCAAAGCTCGACAACTGTAGAAGAAAGAGAAAGGATGAACATCGTCCCCTATGCCTTAGCCATAGGCTCTAGATTATGCCATGTTGTGTATCGCACCTGGTGTGTGCCTTGCCATGAGTCTGTCAAGGGGTATGTCGGGGATATACCCCGCGGTATGACCCGGCCTGGCGACTCACAGGAGACCTGACAAAGACATGACGTTTTATTGATGACCCGGCTGACGGGTCGCAGGGTGACCAAGCCCAAGACCCGGTGGGTGAGCCGGCGCCTGGCGGTTCACAAGAGAAGGCCCGAAGAGAGAAGGTTTCCCTTAAAGGAAATAAGACCCGGAGTGGGATTCGTGAGAGGCTAGTTCTAATCCTACTCCTAGTAGGACTCTATTTGTAAGCCTACCCTCTACACCTATATAAGGAGGGGTAGGGAACCCCTAGATGAAGAAGATTGATAAGTCCACAAGTTTAGACAACACAAGAGATTAGAGATAGACAGATTAGAGGCTCTCGCGATTAGAGGTAGCAACTAGCACCCTTGTAACCGAGAGATCTTCATCATCATCAATACCAAACAAGCAGGACGTAGGCTTTTACCTCCATCGGAGGGGCCGAACCTGGGTAAAACTCCGTGTCTCTCGATTCCGATCAACCCGTTCAAGCCGCCACATAGTTGCGTCTCGTCCCGAACCTAAGTCCGTTCTCCCGAACATCTGCCGTGATAAATCCACGACAGTTGGTGCCCAACGTGGGGCCCGCGCACGTTGTTGTTGTGTTCTTGGAGGAAGACCTTCTTCAGGGATTGAGAAGTGCACGACTGCCCGAACGAAGAAGAATCAACATGCAGCAAGAGCATGGAGTAACCCGACATGGAACAACCTTGGTCAGAGCCGGTAGTATGAGATTAGATCGAGTTTGAAAAAATTAGGGTTGCAGATTATTTCGCCGCTGTCGTTCAAAAAAGTTGCCAAAACTGACAGGATTCTCATCGCGCACGACCGTGTTCGAGATTGACAAGAGTTCTATAAACTATGGATTAATTGTCGACAGCTTCAGGGCTAGCAGAGTACGCATCATGCGCCGGCCTGATATGTTGTTGTGTCTTTTATACTAAACTGGAGTTCGTGGGACCCCAAGTCCCAAGGCAGGCTATCGGTTCCTGGCATGGAAACCAAAATCCAACCATAGAGTACTACTCTAATACGTACTCACTATGCCACGTGAAGACTACAAAAGAAAGGATCAATCAATTGCTAGTTGTCTGCCATGTTGCATGTGTAAAAAAATACAAAAGGGAAGAGAAGGACCACGACCCGGAGGGTTTCTTTCGAGCTGCCCTGCTATAGGTGCTCTGGTCCTGTTGCCATTGTGCTTGCTGCGCCATGGACGCCTCCCCGGCCCGCTACTACAGCTGCTGCTGGTTGCCTCCCCATGGCTCCATTGTGGCCAACTTCACCTTGCCCCATCGCTATGTCGTGGGCTACGGGCTGCTCCGCGTGCCAGCCGCCGTAGACGTCGTGGCCTCGCTGAGCTAAGCCGCCAAACCGCCATTCCCCCGCAGCCTCCGAGTCTCCTGTGGTCGGCCGACTCTTCTACGCTCGCCAGCCATTGTGGCCTCCAGCTCTCGTGTGCGCATGTCGACTCTCCAGCGCCCCTCAACCACAGCCTCGCCTCACCCATTCGCCTCTGCCGAGGCCACACCTTGTGTTGCGCCTGTGACCCGGCTTGGCCGCCGCTCCGCCTTGATCCACTGCTGCTTTGAGCCGTCGTGCACCCGCCCCAGGCGGCTCGGCCGCCATCCCTTTTCACCGGCTGCGCCGGCCTTCGGCTCTGCATCACCTTTGCGGTGACCTCGTCCGTGCCACTCCCTCGCTGCATCGGCTGGGTTTCTCCTGAGTCTTTGCTCCGCCAGGCGACTCCCTAGCGCCCCTACAGCATCGCCTCCGGCCTGCCTCATCTCATCCGCTGCGCTGTGCGAAACCTCACCGAGCCAGCTGCCGTTGTATCACCCGCTGCGCCTCCGGGCCCCGCCTTGCCACACCTCCAGGCCGGCTCGCGCCCCTTGTTGTATCAGCCGCAGTCGCTCCGCCTCACCTTCCGGCAGCACCCGCGCATATGACACTCGGCCTCTCTGTGTCGCTGCGTTGAGGCCGCCTCCCCGGCTCGGCCTCACCTCCACCTTGAGCCGCCGCCATGTCCCACCCCCGCTCCATGAGCCGCTCCTCCGCCGTGAGCTGTCGTGCGCTGGCCCCGCTCCGGTTCTCCCGTGCCTGCCTGCTCGTGCCATAGCATCTCCTCGCTGCTCCGCCCTCGCCCTGCTCAGCGCCGGCTCACCCGCCGCACCGGCCGACTTTACCTCGCTGCTCCGCCATGGCTCTGCCCCACCTTTGCCTCGCCTTGAGCCGCTGCTTCATGCTGGCCGTGCTGCTGAGCCGCCTCGCCTGCAAACTCCCTTGCTCCAGCTCACCCCGCCTGCGTTCCCCACCTCGCGGTGTCCGCTCCGAGGCCGCCGGCTCTCGCAGCACCTCGCCTCACCTTGCTCTACTACCGCACCTTGACGAGGTGAATTGGGTACTCCGCGTTTTGAGCCGCCGCCTGCATCACGCCTCGAGCCGGCGACCCCCGCCACTCGGGCCTTTCCCGCACTTGGTCACGCTCACCCTCTACTGTGGCTGAGCCGGATCTCCGCCGCGGCCGTCGCTCCTCCCACGCTTCTGAGATGGCCTCGCCTTGAGCCAGATCTCCGCCGCAGCCGACGCTCCCAGGCCGGCCTCGTCTACCGCGCCGCAGCCACCTTGCCGCCCCTCACCGGCTCTTCCATCTTCCGCTACCCCCGCCGCCGGCTTCTCCTGGGGACCCGGTTGACCGCGCGGGGAATAAGAAGTGGGAGCCGGGTGGCTCTAAAAAATCGTATCAGGACAATTCTTATTCATAAAAGCGGTGTTATACTGCGAATGCGGAGCTCGCGCCAACATCATCTTATGCCAGCATCTGTCCATGCTACACTGCTCGACGAACACGTGCGCAGGCCACCGTCCCCGTGGCCTGGTCTATATCAAATATGTCAGAAGCTTTCTGGCGATCATCCATGAAAAAAAATACCAGGTGCAATCCACCTTATTTATTTATCAGCATAATTTTTATTTTTGAGAACAATTACTTTGTTTGCAATATTTTTCTGCGCAGGACAAAGTATTCACTACAAAGGTGGTATAATATTGTGGATATGGAGCTCGAGCCAAGGTTATCACACACCTGCATCCGTCCACACCATATTTTCCAATGGACATTCGTGAGTCACCGCCCCGCGGTCCAGGCTACGTCAACATGCCAGAAGTGACCCGTGCGTCAGCTTCGGCTTATGAATACCATGGGTGACTCACCAACCACGCCGGCTTAACAATGCCATGGTGACTTACTGTCCATGCTGGTTTCCAAAGACATGAGTGACTCACCAACTACGCCGGCTTAACAATGCCACGACGACTTACCGTCCATACTGGTTTCCGACATCACGGGCGACTCATCAATTGCGTCGGCTTACAACGCCAAGGCCGTCTCTCGCCATCTGCGCCGGCTTACAACGCCGTGGCGTTTTTCATAATAGCACCGGCTTACAATGCCGTGGATGGTTCCTACGTCTACATCAACACGCCAGTGGCTGCATATACCAGTACGAGCTGCCCAACGGACGCGCGCAAAGACGCCGCTCATAGTTTGATCTACATCAACATATCGGTGTAGTGCTCGCCTATATGAGCCGCCCAACAGACGCGCGCAAGACGCCACCCATAGTTTGATCTACATCAACATATCAGTGCAGTGCTCGTCGATACGAGCCGCCCAATGGACAGGTGCACAAGTCGCCACCGCTACAATTTGGTTCGCTTCAACAAATAGCCGGAACAAACCATCGACCGGATCATTGAAACAATTCATACGAGATAATCTACAAACTCGCCACGGCCAATCACGACTTTTGGTGGAGATTCTCAAGCCGCCTCTTCGAGTTAGCTTAAGACTCGGGGGCTACAGGCATGGCGAGACACATTTGGTCGTTTTCAACGAGAACCCTGGGTCTTTACAAGAGAAAATCCAATCCTGGGGGCTATTACATTACTGACGGAAGATTAAAGTTGACCAAGAGGACAAACCGCCGTGATGCACCATTCAAACATAGGTGCCCGGATTTATTGGGTCATCACTTGGAGCTTCTGCCATTTCTTTATACAAAGATGGCGGTTTAATAGATGGCAACTTATAAGAAGAGTTCAAAAATGTTCCGGTTGATACATCAACCGAGATCGGTGAACGGAGGCTTCTTACCTCCGGGTATAGCTTCTAACGCCTATTAGCCGGCCGTAGAGGCACAAAATTCCGGCTCAGAAAAATGAGTTGCGGCGAGGGCGGCTTCCTACCTTTAGCCGGTACAGCTTCTAACGCCTATCCGCCGGCGCTTTGCGTCGTAATTGCCGAAAAGGGGGCTTCTTACCGATGGGTACTGCTTCTAACACCCAATAGGCTGGATTCATGCCAAAACTCCGGCTAAAAACATGCTTAGCCGCGGTTATGAGAGGTTTTTTACCGACGGGTAGCTAACATCTCATGACCCGCTAAACTCTTACTAGTTACTCTCGCCTAGAGACCCTGAACCGCTTAAAGAAATTGACGGCCACTCTCGATAGAGAACTTGCACTGGTTAAAGTTAAAACGGCTTGACCCGCCGAACTCTTACCAGTTACTCTCGCCTAGAGACCCTGAACCTCTCAAAGAAATTGATGGCCACTCTCGATAGAGACCCTGCACTGGTTAAAGTTAAAACCGGCTCAGGAAAATGAGTCGTGGTGAACGGCAGGTTCTTACCTCCAGGTACAGCTTGCTGTAGAGGCACAAATTCCAGCTCAGGAAAATGAGTCGCGGCGTGGGCGGCTTCCTACCTTCGGGTATAGCTTCTAACGCCTATCCGCCGGCTTTATGCCAAAAAATGTTAACAAGTTAACACTACATCATACATTGCATCTTGCATCATACATGGCATCATACATTGCATCATGTATTTCATCATATTCACATGTCATGCCGGTTTATCAAGCCGGGTCAGAGCCAGATTATGAAAGAAGGAGCAATGTTATGAAAGATATAACATCTCCGGGTTGTGCTTTTTCAAGCCGCCCATACAAGCAACACAGAACATATTCTGTCATATTTTTGCAGGTCTTGTTTATTAAAGATGAGCCGCCGTTATATTGGAAAGTTGATTATTCTTGAAGAACCGCCCTATCAGATATAATGTCGCGACATCTAATTGGTTGGTCCTCAGATTTCTTCAATTATGCTCTGTAGTAATCTACAACACTCATGGATTTCTCCAATATATATTTGCCGGGTTGCACCGCAACCATGAGCAGGGATTTCATGTCAGAGACAAAGGAATTATTTCAGGATATTCATTCCGGGTTATATTACAACCACGGTTAAGGATTGATCCAACAAATTGTGGTGAGTCATATTATTCTTACATAGTCCCGAGTCGCCGCAGGCAGACGACCCGGCACTTGGGGGCTACACTATTCAAAGCCAGTTTATATCAATTATGCAAGTCCCAAGTCACTGCAGGCATGCGACCCGACACTTGTGGGCTACAGTATTCAGCTCTTTAAACAGATTATGAGGTTCAAATTGAAGACCCGGCACGTCACATTTTGATGAGCCGGCCCTTGGGGGCTACACCCGCCGAAGCTTTATAAGGTATAAGGCAATTATAAGTCCCAGGCTGCTGCATGTAGAACAACCCGCCAGTTGGGGGCTACACAGTCCAAAATGTTATTTGCAAAGCACCAAGATATCATGGATAATCTCGGAGCTTGGGGGCTACATGTAATATGGACATATCAAAAACTTTTAGGAGAGTTTTCAAAGATGTTAAATATGAAGTCCAATTATTTGACCCGGCGTCACCAACGATAATGACCCGACATCATCAATGATTATGACCCGGAGGAGATGACCCGCCAAGAGTATTGGAAGCCGATTCAATGGCATATGGGTGTTCTATTTTCAATATTTTTCAAAGCACATTGACAAGATAGATGATTATCAAGATGACTCGTTCATATACAGAAAAGACCCGGATTTCCGAGGAACCATTTTATAAGCCGGCGAAAGGAGCAAGCCGGCCGTTCATATAAGACACGTATTTATTATTCTTATTTCAGGAGCTTAGCATGAATAAATTCAAGCTAATCTGGGGGCTAATGTCGGGGATATACCCCGCGGTATGACCCGGCCTGGCGACTCACAGGAGACCCGACAAAGACATGACGTTTTATTGATGACCCGACTGACGGGTCGCAGGGTGACCAAGCCCAAGACCCGGTGGGTGAGCCGGAACCTGGCGGTTCACAAGAGAAGGCCGGAAGAGAGAAGGTTTCCCTTAAAGGAAATAAGACCCGGAGTGGGATTCGTGAGAGGCTAGTTCTAATCCTACTCCTAGTAGGACTCTATTTGTAAGCCTACCCTCACCACCTATATAAGGAGGGGTAGAGAACCCCTAGAGGAAGAAGATTGACAAGTACACAAGTTTAGACAACACAAGAGATTAGAGATAGACAGATTAGAGTCTCTCGTGATTAGAGGTAGCAACTAGCACCCTTGTAACCGAGAGATCTTAATCATCATCAATACCAGACAAGCAGGACATAGGCTTTTACCTCCATCGGAGGGGCCGAACCTGGGTAAAACTCCGTGTCTCTCAATTCTGATCAACCCCTTCAAGCTGCCACGTAGTTGCGTCTCGACCTGAACCTAAGTCCGTTCTCCCGGACATCTGCCGTGATAAATCCACGACAGGGTACAAAAGTGATCCAGAAGTGGATCACTGGACAGCGGTCAAGATTATCCTTAGTAACTAAAAGACTAACGAGATGTTTCTCGATTATGGAGGTGATAAGGAGTTCGTCGTAAAGAGTTACGTCGATGCAAGCTTTAACACCAATCCGGATGACTCGTAGTAGCAATCTGGATACGTATAGTGGAGCAGCCATTTGGAATAGTACCGAGTGGAGTGTGGTGGTAGTGTTTACGGTTTGACATACAGATTTGCAAAGTACACATAGATCTGAATGTCATAGACCCGTTGACTATAAGACCTCTCTCACATGCGAAGCATGATCGAGCCCTAGAACTCATTGGGTGTTAGATTCATAACAATTCAAATCACATGGTCATGTGAACTAGATTATTGACTCTAGTGCAAGTGGGAGACTGTTGGAAATATGCCCTAGAGGCAATAATAAATTAGTTATTATCATATTTCCTTGTTCATGATAATCGTTTATTATCCATGCTATAACTGTATTGATCGGAGACTTAGATGCATGTGTGGATACATAGACAAAACCATGTCCCTAGTATGCCTGTAATAGACTAGCTCGTTGATCAAAGATGGTTAAGGTTTCCTAGCCATGTACATGAGATGTCATTTGATAACGGGATCACATCATTAGTAGAATGGTGTGATGGACAAGACCCAAACTACCAACGTATCATATGATCGTGTCAGTTTAATGCTATGGTTTTCTGCATGTCAAGTATCTGTTCCTATGACCATGAGATCATGCAACTCACTGACACCGGAGGAGTACCTTGTGTGTATCAAACGTCACAACGTAACTGGGTGACTATAAAGGTACTCTACAGGTATCTCCGAGGGAGTCTGTTGGGTTAGCATGGATCAAGACTGGGATTTGTTACTCCGTGTGATGGAGAGGTATGTTAGGGCCCACTCGGTAATACAACATCACAACAAGCCTTGCAAGCAATGTGACTAAGTGTTACTCACAGGATCTTGTATTACGGAATGAGTAAAGAGACTTGCCGGTAACGAGGTTGAACTAGGTATGGAGATACCGATGATCGAATCTCGGGCACGTAACATACCGAAGAACAAAGGGAACATCATACGGGATTAACTGAATCCTTGACATAGAGGTTCGATCGATAAAGATCTTCGTAGAATATGTAGGAACCAATATGGACATCCAGGTCCCGCTATTGGTTATTGACCGTAGCGGTGTCTTGGTCATGTGTACATAGTTCTCGAACCCGCGGGGTCTACACACTTAAGGTTTGGTGATGTTTCAGTAGTATAGAGTTATGTATGGTGGTGACCGAAGGTTGTTCGGAGTTTCGGATGAGATCCCGGACATCACGAGGAGCTCCGTAATGGTCCGGAGGTAAAGATTCATATATAGGAAGTTCTGTTTTGGTCACCGGAAAAGTTTCGGGCTCATCGGTAGTGTACCCGGAGTGCCGGTAGTGTACCGGGAGACCATCGGGAGGGGTATTTCGACCCAAGAGGCTACATGGGCTGTGGGAGAGTGAATACCAGCCCTTAGTGGGCTGCTAGAAGTCCCACACAAGGCCCATGTGTCTGGGACTATCTTCTTCACGAATGCGAATCTAATGATAGCCCATGCGAAGATCGAGCTTTGAGAAAACCTTGGCACCTTTCAGTTGTTCAAACAACTCATTGATGTTGGGAAGTGGGTACTTGTTTCTGATTGTCTTTTTATTCAATGGATGGTAACCGACACAAAGTCGGTCCATGCTATCCTTCTTCTTGACAAACGAAACACCACAACCCCATGGAGAAGAACTTGGTCTAATCAGAACTAGATGTTCTTGTTCGTCTAGCTGCTTCTTCAACTCTTTCAGCTCTTCGGGGACAAGTTTATAAGGATTCATGCAAATCGGTTCAGTTCCGGGCTCAAGGTCAATTACAAACTCGACTGGCCGGTGCGGAGGCATTCCTGACAGTTCTTTGGGAAAGACATCTTCATATTCACAAATCACCGAAATCCGAGAAATAGGTGAGATCTCAGCCTTCTCATTAAGAGCAAACAGACAAATCGTGTCGTCACAAGCTGCAAAAATGATCACATCTTCTGAAGGATGAGTCAATTTGACTTATTTGGCTTGACAATCAACATGTGCCTTGTTCATCGCCAGAATGTCCATGCCAAGAATGTGATCAATATTGGAATTACCGAGAACAATTGGAGAGGCTAGAAAAGAATAATTGCCCATCTTTATAGAGACATCCGAAACAATGCAGTTGGAATTCAACATCTTACCAGGCGAAACAACAGACAAGGACCTAGGCAAATCTTGATAATCGAACTCATGCTTGACAAAGAATGGACGAGACATGAAACAATGTGATGCACCAGTATCAAACAACACTTTTGCAGGAATATAATTAACCAAGAGATTACCCGTGATCACTTGAGAAGAATCCTCTGCCTTGACTACGTTCACCATGTTCACCCTTGCTGACTTGGGATTATGCTTCACCATAGCATTGCCTGGAGGTCTGACTGGAGGAGGAGGAGGCGGAAGACGCCGCTGGTTGCACTTGTTTGAGTAGTGACCCTTCTGACCACACTTGTGACAAGTAACTTCTGAGAGCGGACAAAAGTTGCCTGGAGGAGGAACATCAACTGACATGGGTGCGTGGGACCTCTGCAGATATCCTGGGTTGGGTGGGTGGGAGGAACCACGACCACCGAACTGCTTCTCCTGATGAGGAGAACGAAACAGAGGAGGAGCAACCCAATATTTTTTCTGCTCACAGACCATTTGAGAGCTGGAAGAAGAAGAGTAGGAATCCCTGGAATGCTTCCTTGAGTTCTCCAACTTGAGCTGAGTTGCCTCGACCTTCAAAGCCATGTTGTAGAACTGATCAAACTCACGAGGCTCTTGGAGGACTAGACCCAGCAGAAGTTCGTCCTTGAGACTACCTCTGAACTGATAAATCATGGACTTGTCGTCAGGAACATCTTGTTTAGCATAGCGGGCCAGATTCTGGAACTCGACGTTGTACTGATAGACAGACTTGCTTCCCTGCTTTAGGTGCCCGAACTTCTCACGCATCTCCTCGACAAAGCTCGTCGGAATGTAATGGGCCCTCAAGTCACGACAGAAATCATCCCAGTTGACAACACAATTGCCCCTGGAGTCCTTGTATTGCTGCCACCAATCTGCTGCCTGACCCTTGAGCTGAAATGACGCGAACCTAACATAGTCCTCTAGTCTGACATTGCTGCACTCAAAATGCTTACTTATGTCACAGAGCCAATCATCTGCATCAAAGGGCTACTCACAACAGGTGAAAGACTTGGGCTGGTTGGCAAGGAACTGGTTGAGTGTCGCGAACTGAGGCTGATTCTAAAAATTTCCTTGAAAACCTTGCTGACCCGGATCTCTTTCTTGGAATAGCCTAAGCAACATCTAAGTATTGGCATTGGTTGCGGCCATCATAGTTGGCCAAGCTTCTGGAGGAGGAGGCGGAGGTGGGGGTGGTGGAGGATCAGGCTGCTCCTCACCCCTACCCGGATTCCCGCGAGTTGGTGGAGCCATCCTGGAGATGGACAAGAACATCAGCACATTATTGGAAAAGATGATTGCAATAAGCTGAATCAAATGACTTGAAAGGAATTGAATGGAATAACATAATAGCCTTCCTACTAAAAAATTAGTAAGAACGCCTTCTTCGGGTTTGTGATAACATCATCAGATATTAGAAGCCACTTGAAATAACACAAAAGTATTGAGCCAATGTTGCTCGAAACAAATGTATATGCCCTCATACATCTGAAGAAGATGATCCTAGATAGCTACTTGAATTCCCACCTAAGAACTTCCGAACACTTTGGTTATGCAATCGGGTGTTGGGGATACACGGAGGCAAAATATCTCACACAACTAACAAGCCCTACACTCCACTGTATCCATCCTTCAACACATAACCAGAGGCTTCGGAACTCCATCTATCTCGGATCCTCGAAAGCACAACGATACCAAACATGGCGGTACCCCGGACGCTCCCCAGTACTGGGTGACTCCGACCTAATCTCACCACGACAAGTATTGAAGCAATTCCGAACACCCTCCGTCCCGAGATACCAAGAACACTGAATGATAACAATGTGCCAAGAATCCCCTGGAGGTCAACTCCCTGGAAGAAATCAAGTCAGACAGGAGGCACCAAGACAGAACTCCATCACATCTGCATCATATAGTTTCCAAAATACCCGCATGATCCTAATTTTTTTTTGAGCGAGAAGAGGAGTAGAATCAAAATTCCTAAGTCAAATACCTCACCAAAGTATTAAAGAGGAGTAAAAGAAACCTACTCTCTGATATAACTAGACTCAATAATTTTACCTGACTTGACTGAGCCAAGTTTGATCAAGCAAAGGTCTCATATGGTTGTATGGCTCTCAATACCAACTTGCAATGCCCAAGATGCGCGCCTATCCTTATTTAGGCACGGGGCTGCGACAGGGATAGAGGCGCATCTTTTCGTTTCGCAAGCACAATAACATCGCATACATGTGTGAAGAGATGAGTATATGAGTTGGCTTACAGTCGCCACAAGCTAAATTACAAGTTCACACAATTATTCGAAACATCATAGAGAAGACAGGGTCCGTCTACGAACAAAAACAAACGAAGAAAAGAAGCAACTGAACTACCTTGCTAACCCTAAAGCTCATGACCAAGGCCTCTCTACTCGTCCGGATATGTGACGTACATTCTACCATGCTCTTCATCATACTCCCACTGGAGCTGGGACACATCATCTGGCACGAACTTATCAGCACCTGCACGTGTATTTGTTGTAGTAATCTATGAGCCACGAGGACTCAACAATCTTGTAACCCGGGTACCGAAACTAAGTTAGCTTATTGGGTTGGATGGGGTAAGTGTTGATTTTGCAGCAAGCACTTAGCATTATATGGTGGCTAACTTACAAGAACATGAATGTAAATATTGTGGACTACGAAAGACGATCGAGTACTACCATGACCACTAAGTGATCCTGAACACCTACTTATGTCAAACATAACCCCACCGTGTTCTCTCTCGGTTCCTGTTCAGGAGCAGAGAGGATCATAGTTACACACAAAGTTGGTGTATTTTATTGGGGTTTACTTCAAGTTAACTATTACCGGGTGTTAAACAAAACATCCAGGTTGCCACATAGCCGCGGGCACGACTTTTCGAAAGATTTAACCCTGTAGGGGTGCTCCAACTAATCCATCACAAATTAACCACCCTCCGCTGAAATAACCTCGACCACGGATCTCGTGATCATCCTAGGCAATTCCAAAGGAAAACCGACACCTCAAGATAGCCCGAAGAAGATCAAAGTTCCTCACACAAGCGATTAGAGAAAGGTAAAACAAGTCCAGCAAGACCACCCGAGGTGTCGACGAACCCGATAAGAGACATGTATCTCGTTCTCAGGACATGACCGGATGAGTGCAGCATACAGTGGCCTGATAGAAATCTCCCTAGTTGCCCCGAGTTGGCCCCGCACACGACTCTAGTTTGGACCAACACTCATGAGGAACACTGGCCCGGGTTGTTGATTAATTATCCACGGGGTTGCAAAGCCCTATGCAATTTTGTTAAGTTGTTTAAGAAAACAGTACCAATGTTGGGTCTTGCCAGACAAGTGTTAATCTCAAACGAATAATCAAGGGGGTCCCCATAACAACCTCGAGCATGTTAGGAGCGCACAATATGGAAACATAACAGCGGTAACAAGTAAATATGGCGTTAAAAGTGGAACAAAACACGAAGCAAAAGGCCAAGCCTTCCACCGTACCAAGATATATATATGCATTAAATTAAATAGCAGTAAATGTGGTGATATGTCTAGATATCCATGTTAGCACATGGAAACAACCTGCACCTGCATCTAAGAACGCTATAAGAGGGGCTGAGCAGCAGTAACTTAGACAAACAAGGTTTGCTAGGTAATGGAGGGGTTAGAGGCTATCATGGCAATGTAGGAGGCTTGACATTCAAGTGGTAGGTAACGCAATTGTAATGATAAGAGCGAGACATCTAGCAAAGCAAAAATAGTGTCGGGATCCGGGTACGATCATCTTTCATGCTGGTTCTTCAGAGGGACAAAGAGATGGGTCCTCGTAGTGGTACTCTCCTGGATCCCCGTACTCAGGTTCAACACTCGCGTCTACCCAAAGAGAAACAACAACAATAAACAAACAACCACGGTGCAATGCACAGACAAGATGATGCATGATTCATTTTAAGTATTTAACATGGCAATCCTAAGAAAGTCATGTTTCTCATGCAATAGTTAAGTTATTTACAATTTTGGACAGAACCTCATGTTAAGTTGTTTGAACATGCATTATCATGGAAAATATGGATTCTTCATGCAAAATCGATGCAAAAGCATATATAAAACGTAGGAAACAGAGTAACAGATCACACGCTACGCTCACGGCAAGGTACGAAGGCAAAATACAAGACAAGGAAGGCCATGGGATATTCCTTGGCATTCCACGGTAGATACTAGTTAGGAAATGAAAATCAATCACAATAGAGCTAAAGATCAAGCAAAACAATGGAGCATAGCTCCCACAAGTCAGAAAACACTACCACACACAATTTGCCCAAAACAGCAACATAGCAACTTCCACAGCAATTATCTAGAGCTACATGATGTTTCCAACCTCAAACAAGGCATGAACAGAAACTACATAACATGCTTATCAAATCATCCAACTACAGAAAGTTGAAAGGAAGCACATATCACTAAGCATGAAGCTCACAAGATGGCATAATGAAACAGATTCTAGGGACTTAGTGCAAATCACAGTTTTCTGGAATCTGAGTTAAGTTGATAGCAAGTTGACAGCAAAAAATGATGATGCTAGAGACCACCTCATGGCATGAAAAATAACAGGATGGTGGAGGACAACATCCACTACAAAACACTAGCACTGAGCTTGAGCTAAAACACAATAGAGCACTTGGTAGCATCCACTCAACTTGGCATAAAAATAATAACAGATTCTCAGACTTAGAAATATTTAGCAAGTACAAATCAACAACATTTTATTAGCTACTTTGGAGCAAGAATCCCACTTATATACAAGTTTATCATGTCAAAATAAAATACCGTGGCATAATACTCATAAAACACTACCACTTACATGTTCACACCATTATCATAGCATGCACGGATTAATACTAACTAAAATGACAAAATGACATATTGGGACAAAATGACATTTTGTGAAACTTGCTCAAATGACAAAACAAATCACATCAATGGATTCCTGGGATATTTCTACCCCAAATCCGTATATCACACCCCTATGTTGCTGTAGGTAAAATTGCCCACAACTCTATATTACTACTAGCATCAAAATCCCCATCAACTTATAAGTCAAAAGTTACTATAAATGTCCATGCCAAAAATGCCCATGTACAAATCTAGACATTTACAAAAAATGGAATAAATCAAATAACAGAAAACTAACAGGAAAAGAATAAAACAGAGACAATAAAAAGGAGGGGACCCACCTGGCATAGACACCAGGGCCCCTCTTAGGCTGACATGTGGTCCAGGGCCCACTGTCATGCACTCACACACACACACAATGCGCACACACACAACAGAGACATGCACTCACATGGGATCCATTTGCCACAACAGATCCCACCAACACACACACATAGACTGTCACACACACGCACTAGCACAAATGCACACACGATCCCATGAGGCCGCACGACATCCTGCGCCGCACACACACAAATCGCGAAAAAGAAAAGGCCGGAGGGGGGGGATCGAACCCATGACCTCCCGTTTGCCGTTCTAGCGCGCTACCACCTTGGTACGGCACAATGTCTGACTGAAGGGGGATCAACATGCCACTTAAGCAGATAAAACATGCGGCTTTCCTCTACCTCGAGACAAAGGAGAGGGGATCATCGCCGGCAGCAACTGCGGCGACCAGCTGCTCCAGCGGGCCACCGGCGGGAGCTGTGGGGTCACTCGGGACTCCATCCCTACGGCTAGAGCGAACCACGCGTGGCGGCAGAGGGCACTCGAGCTCGAGCTGCTTCTCGGGTCGGGGCATGGCGGCAAGAATACAGGCGAGGCGCTGCTTGCGTGCACAACGCATGCACACGACAACGCAAAGGAAAAACACATCTAGCGCATGCACGCGAGAGGGAGAATGAAGCGCAGGAGGGGAACTGGCCTTCTCTGGAGATGATCTTCAGAGATCCCGGCAGAGCACAGGGAGTGCATGCATGGCAGGACTACGACGACAACTACGGTGGCCTAGGGTGGTCGGAGAAGGGACAGATCGAGTGCGGGGTGTACCTTTCCTACCTTAGACACACCAATCGGGCCGGGGATGCTGCAGGATGACGACGACGCAGCGAGGAACTCTGGCGAACTCCTGATCCGAAATGAAAAGGAAGAAGACGATGCAGCACGGGGCCTTGGAGCTCTCCTGGTCGATGAGGAAGAAGAGGAGGCATGAGGCTTCGTCTCCGAGCGTAGAGGGGCACCGAGAGGGGCTGCTGGCGACTAGCCCGAGCTCGAGCTTGTGCTCGCCCAGTTCATGGCGGCAGGCGACGACTATGGCGAGGCTGCGCTTACCTGGCGGCAGCGCGACGAGGAGGAGGGGGAATGGGAAGAGCAAACCCTAGGGATGCGCGACGACAGGGTTATAAGGGGGCTCGGTGGCTGACGGCGTCTCTACATCCGCGCCGAACGGTAGGCGCACTCACGCTCTCTCTTTATCTTTGACGGATGACGGTGGAGGGGGAGATGAAGCAGGTAGCCGTCCTGCGAGGAGGGTCGAGGCCGCTCGGGGGGGGGGGGGGTGATGAGGACATCCCTGCTAATGCTACACCCACAACTCCGACTGCTATACATACAGGACCAATTACTAGAGCTCGCGCACGTCAATTGAATTACCAGGTACTTTTGTTTCTTGCAAATCCTTCTAATGTTCATGAACATATGATGCTGCCTAAATTAGATACTTTTGTTTTACTTATGAATGAAGGACCTGGCATGGACAAGAGGATGACCATGGGAGCGGGATCAAGCATGGAGAAGAAGATGCGCGCGTGGGAAAGAACAATGGAGCTTCGAGTGATGATTTTCGCACTTTGAAGCCACCATAATGGGAGCAAGAAGCCTTAGACGAAATATGCATGATTCTACTTTATAAAATTCGTCCCTAGGTTAATATAGGTGCCGCGCCACCTTATTGTTGGGCCAGGCCCATGTAATTTTGAAATACCATATTATAGGCTGTTTTTAGAGTCCGTACGAATGGGGAACTGAGTTAAGGTCGATTTCGGACCCCTCCTCCAAGGGGCCACGAAATTCCCCTCTATTACCCCATATATACAACCCTTAGGGTGTCGTTTTAGGGTTGGGTTTTCTTTAGTTAAAAGTTAGCCATTGCAACTTTGTGTACTTCGTTTGTGTCCAACAGCCAGACCAAGATCGCTTTCGGAACCCCACCCTTATCAATACTTCATATATATTCACAATATTCAGATTGCATTATCATATTCTTGCTTGTTCTTTGATTGCTTGCAGGAATATACCTTCGTGGTCAGGTTGACCGTGCTCCGGCGTGGTCAATAACCTCTTGGAGATTGGTTTAGCGATTGCTAAGGCGCAACATCGTGCATGTTCGTAGTCGGATCATCAAAGTCTTCTCCACCAAATCGACTCATTGAAAGATCGGGAACTTTGCCTCTATCAGGGGGGGCCTAGGGGCCATGGGGAGAGAAGGCCCAGGTTGCCTCTCTCTCACAACAAACATACAAGCCTTTGTTTTTATTAAAACAAACACAACCAAATAAAAGCCCCACAAGATAAAAAAGTATTTTGAGGAAAACAAAATACTTTGGCACTAAAAAATAATGCAGCCTATTTAAATAAAATGAACTAGCCATTTTTAGCCAAAGTAAATTATTTAGTTTAATAAATAAAAGCCACTATTTTATTAGAGACATTAAATGGCATAAAATGCATCACATGTACGAGCTCCTATACTCCATTCTAAACAAATAACTTAAGCACCAGAACATTTTTTAAAAGATTAATAAGACAAGCTAATTTTATGACTAAAAATAATTAGGAGCAAAAAGGTGTTTTTAGAGTTAAAATGCAAGAGGGGGTTTCTGGAAAATAAGACAAGGGATAAGAGCAACACACCAAGCACACATGCATTCATCCACATACACACCTCACATCACAACACTTCACAAGCACAGGAAGGCAATAATATTTATGCATTTGATATGATGAGCATGATGGCATGATGAATGAAATGACTATGATGCATGAAATGACAAGAGGCAACATGAAACTCAAATCCTAAGATGGCACCCATGGAAGGTCACATGAGAATATATTACAACTATGGAAAGGGAAGCACTTGGGTTGTTACAGGTTAACCCGAGGTTCCTCGTTCTGGCTGGAAGGTTCTCTCCATTGACAAGTATGTTTCCTAATGTTAGATATGACATCCACCCATAGAACGAGTTGCACAATGAGCATTCTCGTTGTTCCATCTAAAAAAAGGAGCCGACCGTCCATGAATGCATGTGTTTGCCAACCACTTTGGCCCCTTCTAGGCATGGATGAAATCATGATTTCCTTTTTCTTAGTTGGTTCCATTCACAAGAATATTTGAGTGTAACGTTCCTGACCTAGAGACAATTCACCAAGTAGGATTATGTCTCAATTACAGAGTTGATCTCAAGGATTGAGAGGTGAATTACATGAACCAAAGAGGGAGAGGGAGAGTAGCAGAGGGGAACGTGAAGAATTTGAATAACATGTCATCCTCAACTCCCTCTTTGCTCTTTACACATGCCTAAGCCTCGGGTCTGGACACAACCAGTTAACTGGACTCCATCTGGGCTGTTTCCTTACTAGGCACCTCCTGGGCTTGTATATGAGACATGGATTTCAAGTCTGGCCCACCTTGATGGACTACTTGACCCCAAGCAGGAGCATTTGGATACTCTGTTTGCAATGTGCATTTGTTCTCCCAGGTACAACAAGTCGCAGGTAACGATGACCATTGAACATAAACCGGCTCCACCGGATGAGCCCTTGCATCTACCTATTTGGAGGCAGGGATGTACTATGGAACAATACCTAATTCTAGCATGCAACAGACAACCGACAAATCAGGTTGGGTAATAGTATTGGCTAAAAATGCTTCCGTTAGGAGCGACACATGGACAACATGATGTATTTAACTTGATGTCAGTAAGTCAAGCTTATATGCCACCGCCCCCACTTTCAGAGTGATACTATATGGTCCAAAATACTTTTATGCTAACTTCTGATTGGAACGGTGGGGAATGCATGTTTGAATCTAGGACTGCATCTTAAGGTAAAGTCTATCTCCCACATCAAAAGTCCTCTCAACTCTATGCTTGTCCGCCTGAGATATCATTCGTTGTTGTGCTCTAAGCAACTGCTGCTAAATTAGATTAGTCATATCGTCTTTGCTATGCAACCACTAGTCCAAGTCGGGCAGAATAGTAACCATTCCATCTTGAATGCTGAAATGCTTAGGTTTGTAACCATATAAAACCTCAAATGGTGTTTTGTTCAAAGCTGAGTGCCAAGTGGTATTGTTGGTGTAATGAACTGCCCCTTGTGTTTTGGAGATTGTTGTCAAAACATGCATGGCTGATTTATTTGCTAGTGCACATAGCGAGAAAAGTCCATGCAGGCCAAGGAGAATGTTGTATATGTTGTGAATTTTGAAGGACTTCACCGAAGATTATCTGCGAGGCAGAGAATGATGTGCTACATTTTGGGAAGGCATGTGAGCGAAATTATTGTATCGAAGGAGCTGACCTCTTATTTCATACTGTCATCATGAAACAATATTCGTTCGGATCGTGCAAGAACAAATGATTGCAGTCAGGAGAATTAAAGGCGAATTGAAGACGTAGCATTGTTTTCATTGTTCTTCTCCCTCTTGTTTGAGTAATAGGACCTCTGTACTATTAAGAGGGTATAGGTTCTCAAAGCTTAGGTACAGTATGATGCTTAGCCAAAACCCATGCTACTCGCTTTGCTTCACACTTAGAACTTAACATTCGTCCCAATGATCGTGTGTTACCTAAAGTTTATTTGGACCACCAATCCATAAGGATCGCGTGTTACCTAAAGTTTATTTGGACCACTAATCCATGATAGATAACCATTTCATTGATGACCCTGAACCTCCTCACCATATTCGTTACAACTTGGTATTTAGAGAGAATTCTCGTGAATTCATGCTAGAGAAAGATATTTAATATTGCTAGATGACATCACTGAGTACAAGGTAGCCCTATGAGCCGCGGAAGCCGAGGTCCAACCATGGGACGCTCGGGTGCCACAACAAGACCAATTCTACCACAGACCTGACGGATTCTTCGAGTGGCCATAGACCAAGTTAGGCCAAAAGGCTATGTTTGGGGAGTACATATTCTCACCAACATTACATTCATGTTCACCTATTAATTTCATTTGTCGGTGTTCATCATTTTCATTGTATATACATGTTTATTTTGTTTTTCTTTTGTGTGTTTGAAAAACTTTGAAAATCTAAAAATATTTCTCGCTTCTTTTTGGTCTTTCTTTCTTGTTCAATAGTTTGTAGTATTAAAAGAAAACCCAAAATGATTTCTCATTCTTTTTCTTGTTTGTTACGAGTTCTCCCATGTAAATAATTTTTCTCGTTATCCTTTTTTCTTCTTTCTTTCTCCTTCTTTAGAAAAATAAAAGATCCTAAAATATTTCAGTTTGTTTGTTTGAATCTATTTTATTTTCTTTGAGTCTTCATATGAAGAAAACTATGCTAAAAATTGTTGAATGGCTCATATAGCTCTTATCATTGATCTCATGAAGAGCCAAAATATTTATTTGTCTTCTCCTTTGCATGAAATGTTTGCAGATTCCAGCTTAGTCCACGATACTTTTGCACTATTATAATTTTCACATCATTCGGTTGTGCAAGTGAAAGTCACTAATGACGACATTTGATGAAGTGATCATGGTGAAGAAAAGTTGGTATGAACTCTTCTTATTTTTGTTTTTGTAAATATGTTTAGCTCGTAACTCTTGATTCAATATATCATGAGTAACATATTGTGATGACAATTAGAGATTATAGTTTCTCATACCATGCATAAGTAGCTAGAAGTGGATACTATGTTATCTTGGGTGTCAACATGCATTAAAATGATTATGATGTAGTATGTTAGGATGGTATCCTCTAAACTATTCAAGTGGTTTGACTTGGCACTTGTCAAAGGCATGTAATAGATTCAAATCAATAAAGCCTGCATGATATTTATGTTTAGAGTTTGTATATCCTACTCATGTTCATGTTCAATGTTAATTATTCTCAATGCATGACTATGACCGTTGTCGCTCTCGAGTTAGTCGCTTCTCATCTATCTGCCAGCCTTTGCATGTACTAAGCGAGAATACTGCTTCTGCATCCAAATCCCTCAAATCAAAGTTATTCCAGAGAGTCCATCATATCTACTTATCTGTGATACCACCCTGTTGTTCCAAGTAAATTTGCATGTGCCAACTCCAAATTCTTCAAATAAACATTCGTTTTGTGTGCTCGTACCACCGATGGAGCGACGAGGCAGTCAATATCTTCCATGCTAAGTGGGTTATTCTCACGATGAGAGTTTATTCACTCGTCTCGCACGAGAGAGGGTGGTAAAAAGGATGTTCAGTCTTGCATAATGCAATAAACAGAAACTCCACCGGAAAGTTGATTATTTGGAGGGCACCCATGGATGGGGATAGCCACAAAAAGTTTTTGAATGTTGGAGGGGGAGAAAAATTTCATTATGTTTGGGAACCGTTTAATGTATTGAGGATCGAAGATACTAAAATCCCTTGTCGTGACATTGACAGGGGAAGCACACCGCCCAAATTATATATCCACCTATGTTTTAAATGTTGAGCTCTGGCACCTCTACAATTCTCTGTTTCCGTCTATCAAGGGACATTTTTTACTTTCATGTTATTTTGTTTTTATTATTTGAGTCATCATATTCTCATTCAAATCACCAATTCTTAGAGCGCTATTATCATTTTTATGCATTGGGTCTAGTTGATGTTGGATGTGAGCATGACTGGATGTCTTCCACCCTGAATTACAATGTTTAGTCGTTGCTTGAACTTTAGAGGTGCTCTAGATTTACGTTTAGCTGTCATAGAAAGGGATAGCAAGATACAATTTTGTCATATTGCATCATAATTGTTGTGACTAAGTGTTGGTATTTGAGATATAGTATTATTGCTCTCTAGTTGGTTATGCCATTGATATGAGTGAATATGGTTTCGAAGTGCTATCATTTGTATGTTTACATCATCACTTGTGCCGAAAACTTGATTATTAGCTAATCTTATATATGAAAACAATAACAAAAGAGTTTTTAGAAGTTTTTATTTATCACTTTCAGTTATCAACTGAATTGCTTGAGGAGAAGCAATGAGTTAAGCTTGGGGGAGTTGATACGTCCCAAACGTACCTACCTTTTCAAATACTTTTGCTCTTGTTTCGGACTCTATTTTGCACGATTTGAATGAAGCTAACTAGGACTGATGATGTTTTCAGCAAAACTACCATGATGTTATTTTTGTGCAGAAATAAAAGTTCTCGAAATCAGACAAAAATTTGCAAAGAGTTTTTATTGAATGAATAAAATATACTGGAACAAACATCAACCAGAGAGGGACCACCTACTGCCCACAAGGCAACATGGCGCGGCCACCCCCAGGACGCACCCTGATGTCTCGTGTTTCCCACACGTGATCGTCTGACCTAATTCCAAGCCTATAAATTCCATTTCCCCGAGAAAAATAAGAGAGAAATTTTTATCGTGTTTTACGATATGGAGCCGTCGCCACCTCTTGTTCTTCCTCGGGAGGGCTGATTTGGAGTCTGTTTTGGGCTCCGGGGAGTGGGATTCGTCGTCATCGTTATTATCAACCTTTCTCCATTGACCACTCCATGATTCGCACCATCGAGATTGAGAAATTCCTTCGTAGGCTTGCTGAACGGTGATGGAGTTGGATGAGATTTATCATGTAATCGAGTTAATTTGTTAGGTTTTGATCCCTAGTATCCACTATGTTCTGAGATTGATGTTGCTATGACTTTGCTATGCTTAATGCTTGTCACTAGGGCCTGAGTGTCGTGATTTCAGATCTCAACCTATTATGTTTCCACAAATATAAGTGTTTTTGACCCTTTCTTGCAAGTTGTATGCAGCAATTATGTATTATTATCCATGGCTCGCAAGGTGACAATAATTGGACCACCTCCGGTGATGAACGTAGAATGAGGAGTTAATGTATTCACCATGTGTTAATGCTCTGTTCTAGTTCTTTATTAAAAGGAGACCTTAATATCCCTTAGATTTCCTTATGGACCCCGCTGCCAAAGGGGGGTAGGACAAAAGATGTCATGCAAGTTCTTATTATAAGCACATATGACTATTTACGTAATACATGCCCACATTATATTGATGAATCGGTGCCAGTTCTGTGTCACTCTAGGTTGTGACTTTTACATGATGAATGTCATCCAAATATCTATCATTGATCCAATGCCTATGCTTTGCTAATATTGTATTTGACAAGTTACATGATGAATCTCTCAGGATGTGACGTGCACTCCAAGTACAAGAAGATGGGTTCAGCATATTCCTTTCCTAATGTAGCCGACATTGTGTAACCCTCGACGCCCCTGGTGACTATATAAACTAGAGGGTTTTAGTTCGTACGAAAAGTTAAGCTCATTACTCTTAGGGTTTAGAGCACATCATACGATCTCAAGGTAGATGAACTGTGTACTTGATATCCCATATTCAATACAATCAAATTAGGACGTAGGGTTTCACCTCCGTTAAGAGGGCCCGAACCTTGGTAAACATCGTCTCCCTAGTCTCCTGTAACCCATCAATCCAAGACCCACAGTTCAGGACCCCCTACCCGAGATCTGCCGGTTTTGACACCGACGTTGGTGCTTTCATTGAGACTTTTGCTGGGAGATCGCCAGAGGATTGATGGCTCGCCTCATCGTCAGCGATGAAGTCCATATTAGGGAAACCTTTGGCCCCAGACAGATTTTTGCGTTCGGCAGCATTGTGCTGCATGCTGACCCGACCATCTATCTTGGCCAGGTCGGAATATTCGCCTCCGATCAAGAGATCAGGTTTTGGAACCTAGAGTTCTTCGCCGACTCCTAGGGCCACCTGTTCCTTGCAGGGCTGGTGATCTCGTCTCACGAGCCCGGAAATCCCAAAGCTTTAACTACGTGCCTCCTACCCGACCATGCCCTTGCGCCCATCCTTGCCGGGGGTCGGCTTTAAGATCGGACCCGATTACACCACCCGAGGACAAGGGGTTAGCCCTGGCCGTATATACTCTTTGTACGGACGCTCCGGAGGTTAACTTCGATGGTGTCCGGCAAATTAATCCGGTCGATCTCTCGCTTTTGAACGAGGCGCTGGACCGGATCTAGTCAATGAAAATCATGGATGACCTGACCTCGACCCACGCTCAGATTGGTCTAGAGGCAGGTCAGGAGGAATTTATGGCCCATCCACCGCCCACTCCGTAGCCACTATCGAAGATTCAACCGATATGCTAGACTACGCCTCTGAGGAGGCATAATATATGGAGGAAGAGGCTGATCCACCCGTCCCTGCCACCACTGGACGGTGGAAAGCCACCTCCACCTACAACGTCTATATGGTGGACACCCCCGACGATAAGGGCAACTACACCCTCAACACGAATGGCGTAAAATCCAAAAAGGAGTCGTCCAGGCGCCAGAAACAGTGCAAACGATCCAAGGCGAACAAGGGAAGGGAAGGCAATGCAGGCATTGCGGAAAACTACACCCCGGAGTGCCTCGGCGACCTCGAAGCCCCCAAGCAACCACTAGAAGACCTAGAATGGCCCCAGGATCAACGTGACCCCAAGGACCCTAATGATTCTGAGGACAACAACTACCTCCCCGTGTCAAGGAGGAGGATAGCCTCGAAGTCGAAGACTTCACCCTCCCTGAAAACCCCCTGTACCAGGGATGGTTCAGGCTTAGCTCTTAGCCACCGCTCGAATCCTAATGGCAAAGTAGCAGCAACTCAAAGCCGAACTAGATACCCTCAACGGTAGATGGACGGAAGTCTTGGCAACCGAAGAGGGGTACGACACCGAGCGATCGGATCAAAACAAAATTTACCCACGCCAGCGTCTGCTGCCGCATTCGACAACGAGGCCTTTGAGCCCGTATCACCCAGGCGCACCCTGTACGACCAGCCAGACCGCCCCCTCGAGGATGGGATAGGCCGGCTAGAGATTGACTACAGGCCTGCATTTCTCTGCAGGAGAGGAAAGGATCCTATACATCCCGATGATCGATATGACTTGTGACATGACTTGAACTATAGAGCAGGTCACATAAGGTCCATCTATGGATCTAGGTAGTACTCCCCCGCTAGAAGGGACGGGTACCAACCGTGGCTTGACCGCAACAACAGAGATCGGGATCAATACCGGGCCCAAACGACGACCGATATCAGGCACGACGTAGCCTGACTTAGAGGCATTGCACACCCACTGTGTTTCATTGATGAGGTTATGCAACATCAATTCCGCAAAGGGTTTAAACCCACAAACATAGAAAACTATGATGGGACAACAGACCCGGCCGTGTGGATTGAAGACTTTCTTCTCCACATTCATATGGCCCAAGGATATGATCTCCGCGCCATCAAATACTTGCCCCTAAATCTTAAGGGACCAGCTTGACACTGGTTAAACAGCCTCCCCGAACACTCCATCGGGAGCTAGCAAGAGCTCGAGGATGGCTTTTGATCCCTCTATACCACAACAATTGTTGTTCGGGAGAACTAGTCTAGTTCTCCTGAACAACAATTATTTTAGGAACAGAGGGAGTATCTTCCAAGGCACATATGTCCGACCTCCAGACTCCTCCGACTTGAGCAACATTGTCCAAAAAGCCGGCGAGTTAGCTAGACATTTTTTGAATCGGTTCCTAACCAAGAAGAATTAGATTGTTGATTACCCGGACGCCAAGGCAATAACCTCTTTCATACATAACATCTGGGACGAATGGCTAGCTCGTCAGCTCAGCCAGGACAAGCCGAGAACAATGTCCGCCCTTACCTCACTCATGACCCGCTTTTGCGCGTGCGAGGATAATTGGCTAGCTTGTCTAATCCATAACCCTAAAGACCCTGACACCTCTGAAGTGCAGGGTGGAAACGGGAAACCACGATGCAACAAGATCAAATGTTGACACAACAATGGTGACACCGAGGACACGACCATAAATGCTGGTTTCCACAACTCAAAATCCGGATAGCAGAAGAAGCCCTCTAAAGGAAATAGAGACGAAACTTCTAGGGTGGAAAAAATCATGGATCGACCCTGCCAGATCCACAACACCCAAGAGAAGCCTGGCACCCATGCCAACCGTACTTGGTGGGTATTCAAACAAGACAAAAAACTTGCAGCTGAGGAGCAGGGCAAGGGCGCACACAGCAAGGACGATGAAGAGCCTTGCGTGCCGAACAATGGAGGACAGAAGCAATTCCCTCCCGAGGTAAAAACTATGAACATGATATACATTACACACATACCCAAAAGGGAGAGGAAGAGCGATCTTCGGGAGGTCTATGCCGTAGAGCCCATAGCCCCGAAATTTAACCCATGTCCAGCTTGCTCGATCACCTTCGATCGTAGGGACCATCCGACCAGTATCTGTCATGGAGACTTGGCAACCCTTGTCTTAGATCCCATTATCGACGGGTATCACCTCACTAGAGAGCTTATGGATGGAGGAAGTACCCTTGACCTGATTTATTTAGACACGGTGAAAAGATGGGCATCGATCCGTCAAGGATCAAACCCAGCAACACTACCTTTAAAGGAGTAATCCTAGGCATCGAAGCCTGCTTCTCGGGCACCGTAACTTTGGAAGTAGTGTTCGGCTTGCCCGACAACTTCCGTAACGAGGACTTGATCTTCGACATTGTCCCTTTCCACAGTGGCTATCATGCACTGCTCGGCCGTACAATGTTTGCTCGCTTGAACGATGTCCCCCATTATGTATATCTTAAGCTAAGATGCCCGGACCCAAGGGGGTCATCAGTGTTAATGGCAATACATAGGGCTCCCTCTAAAGTGAGGAATACACAATGGCCCAGATAGCCGACTTCCATAACGTCAACGAAGCGCCAAGGCCCCAATCAGCCATCAAGGCACGACAGGCGAGCAAAGAAGCCCGAGCTCAATCTGATGTCCCGGAGCCATCCCCCGCTCAACGCAAATAGGAATATGTGCCCCATAGCGTGTCCCAGTTACCCGCAAGGTACGTACTCTAGAATCATATTATCACACTTAAAATTCCTAGGCAGCTGTGGGGACCTATCATCCAAAGGCCTAGTGTTTGGCTAAACCGAACAACGGTCATATATGTCTTTAGAAAACACCAGGCCCCATTAAGGATCCAGTCAAATAGCATTAAGATCACATAATTCGGTGACCTCTCAAGACTTTCTCTCACAAGGCCCACTCGTCGACTACCACCTCCTCTAAAGGAGCACCCTCTAGGAGAACAAAGGCATCGACGTGCAGTAGGACAGAGTAAAGGACATCAAGCCATTTTTTTGTCAAGGTCCTATGTAAACCTTTTTTCCTGTAAATTTATTTTTGCATACTTGTACCAGTTGTGTGATCAACCAAATTTTACGAAACGTCAAGTATCCATCGCAATAACACCCAAACATTACGGCAATTATTGATATTGTGCATAACTGTTTTGCTCTTCAATGCAAGATAGTTCAGTCTGTATTTTCTTCGGATGCGATTGGTCCATAAAATCGAGGGCTTGATTAACTCGCCCCATGCATCACCCCAAACACTATCTTGAAACCATGTGTTCGGTGTCTTGGATATCGCGTTATATGCATCAGTTTCGAATTGTGTCTTTTGTCAAAGGTTGGGTTGCCCAGCTCCTGTGCTTCCGCGTTTACGTTCCACTTGTTTGGCAAAAAGGGGAAAGGGAACACGATTGAGATTGTACTTCTAGTTCGTCTGGTTAAGTACCTTAGCGGAGAAGGCCCAAAACTGACTAGCACAATAAGCGTGAATTGATCTGCAATCCAATGACAAGTGTTATACTAAGAATTGTTGGAGGTTCAGCATGTTAAAATGGAGAGTTTGGAGTAACACAAGCCATGTGATGCGGGTTTTGCATAAAACACTGAACATCACAAAGTAAAGGGGGCTAGTGCTCACTCCCCGCATTTAAAGCTCCTATGGTTAAGTGAAAGCAATAAAGATGCATAGTCTCATTGCTTCGTTCTCTTCCGAACTACCGCCTCCGGGTACCAAGACGTTGGCTAAGGGTAACACTGCAGATATTGAAAACATCCCTTTTAGTATCTATAGGGGCGTTGAAGCCGACGACTGGTAACTTTCAGGATTAAAAATAACTAGACACGTGTCAAAATTAACAAAAGCACAACATTACATATACCATGTGATAGAGGCAAAGTTGTCCCTATCTTTCGTTGAGATGGTGGCTATTGTTTTTGGTGGAGTAGACTTTTATGACCCGACTATGAACGTGTGAGGACTTCACGCCTTAGCAATCTCTAAACCAACTTTGAGAGGTTACTGACCACGCAGGAGCACGATCAACCTGACCACAAGGGTTTGTTTCCTGCACGTAAACGAAGAACAAGCAAGAAACTGAGATTGCAATCTGGATATTGCGAATATAAAAGGAGAGCTTTATTCATGAAAGTGGGGTTCTGTGACGCCTTTGTCTGGTCATGGTACACAAACGAAGAACGCGAAGTTGCAGCTATGGCAAACATCTAATCTAAACAAGACCCAAGTCTAAAACGACGCCCTAAGGGCTGTAGATATGGGGGAATAGAGAGGGATTTCATGGCCCTTGGAGGAGGGTTCTGAAACGAACCCTAACTCAGTTTCCCCACACATACGGACTCTAAAACATCCTATAAACATGCGAGCCCCCGACGCATGGCTCCTACAGTCTTGAAGAGGAGTGAGAAAGGATGACGCTCTGGGCGTCGGCGACTAGCTCCGCGATGTGATCCGCCCATGCGTCGAAGCCCTCGTGCGTCGATCGGTGCCGAAGCATCTCGCTCGCTAGTAGTAGTGCATCGTGCGCGTTGAGGTCTCCCACGTAGGTGTGACGTGTTACTGATGCCGAGGGCGCTGCCCGCCCACCGTGCGCCTGAGCGGCGTGGGGGTCGGCGATGGTGGAGGTGATGCTAGCGACCTGGTACTGGCTGCTAGGAACCACGACGCCAGGGCGTGGGCCTCCGACCACCGTGGCGAGGTCGACAAAGGCCGGACCGCCGTGGCCCGGAGAAGCCCGTTGAGCGCCGGCCATTGGAGCAGCGAAGCTTGGAAAGGACAAAGCTTGTAGAATACCTTGACACGCCCCCTACTTGGCATGCCAAATGTTGGATTTCGGGCTCCGCAAATCCCTTAAGATTCAAACACAGGGGCGTGTGCGAAGATCCCTGCAGCCTCGTCCAACCTAGCTC
Source organism: Hordeum marinum (assembly GCA_022496015.1). NCBI lineage: Eukaryota > Viridiplantae > Streptophyta > Magnoliopsida > Poales > Poaceae > Hordeum > Hordeum marinum. The sequence goes on along the minus strand of CM039678.1, from coordinate 292,813,328 downwards.
GCTACTCAATGAACACAACAAAGAACTCGCACGATGACGAGAAAGAAGATGAACACGACAGTCTACCCAAGTTCGGGCCGCTGCGAAGCGTAATGCCCTACTCCAGCTTTGGTGGATTGCCTCTCAAGGAGGTGAGGTGGATGGACAAGTATAGTGTTTCAGGGCCTCCTAAGGGCTCTCAGTGGTGTTCGAGACTCCTTGTGGTTTGGTCAGTGGTGGAGTTGGTCGATTGGGTAGGGATCCCCTTCTACGAAGCAGCCTACCTTCTCTCTATATAGCGGTGGCCTGGGTCCTCTTCCTTTATTGCAATGGTGGGAAGGGATCCCACAACGCCAATTTTGAAGGGGGATCGGGGTTCATGCTCGCCTTGCCCAAAGGTGGTCTTCGCCTGCAAAGTAGCTATCGATGTTGTAGGGACGGGCTCAGCAATGACATCTGTTCTATGGAGCTGGCGGTTGCGGTGTTGTTGCACCAGAATGGAAACCTTGGGGGTTCTTTGGGAACTCGAGTACGGCCTTGCTCCCTTTTCACCAAAGGGGAAACTGCACCGCCTGGCGCACTGGTGCTCGCCTGTCCTTACTTACATCATCTTTGACTCCTGAGGTCGGGCCTTGCATAGAGATCTCCGCCGCTCCGGAGGGGATCCTGAGGAGGCCCATCCTTCGTGGGTCTTGTCGGTGTTCTTCCTCGTGAGGCTAGGGACCTCGCGAGGGCCTTGTCTCGAGTGAGGCCTCGCCTGGTCCCATTTTGTCGATGAAGTGGGCCACGTCCTGGGCCGTAGACACGCAGGTCTGGGTACCCTGTTCCCAGAATGCTGACGTAAAGCCTCTATCGCGCAAGCACCGTCCATAACGGCAGAAAAAATATAGCTCGAGACGCCCAGGTCCTTCTCGGGCGGTGGAGGACCGATAGCCATTTCGGTGGGCTTCAGCTTCGGCCAATGCACCATCGTCTTCGCAAACGCCATCCATGCACCCTTGGTGCAGGCTAAACAAGTTAGGGCGTCAACCCAGGAAATGACAACGACCAAAATTTGCACCAAACCGAAGTAGCTGCCCGACAGCGGCTCTGTAGGCCATAACCGGATAAAAAGATCCTTCATGGCCGGCTCGGCTATGCGGTGCTACTTCATCAACTATTTTCAGCTGATCAGAGACAAGGAGTCGTTGCTCAGCGGCCTAATACTACTCCGAGAATAGCCGTTGATCAGCATCCCCCTCCTAGGAGGCATAATGCTGCATCGCATCCGACACACTCTTTGGTAAATCCGCAAATGCACCTGGAGAATGCCACACTCGAGTGAGGAAAAAAAACCTTTTCCACCAACGGGGCATTGCAATAAGTATTGCTTACCACTTGCAATCTACTCTATTCGGTGGAGTTCATTCTCATGGCGCTGCACCTCCATACGTGCCTCTTGGAGGGTTGTAGAGTTGAAAGACAACTTGGCAGCTTGCTCCTCTGTAATGCCCAAGATGCGATCCTATCCTTATTTTGGCACGAGGGCCTCGACAGGGATATAAGCACATCTCGTCGTTTCGCAAGAATGGATATCATTACAAGTACATGTACATAAGAGATGAGTATATGGAATTGGCTTACACTCGCCACAAGCTAAATCAAGATCACATCAATATAATAGCATATTCAATCATCAGACATCAGAGCAAGGTCCGACTATGGACGAAATCAAACGATAAAATGACATCCATCCTTGCTACCCTAGGCTGCCGGCCTGGAACCCATCTTGGATCGATGATGAAGAAGAACTCCAAATCAAACAAGCATCACACTCACGTCAAAGAATCGCATTACCTGTACCTACAACTGTCGCTGTAGAAATATGTGATGCATGGGGACTCAGCAATATCATTTCCAAGGGTATCAAGATTAGCAAAGCTTAATGGTGAGGTATGATTAAGTGCTAAGCTTGCAGCAAGCACTAAGCATTTATGTGAGTAGCTAACTTATGAGTGTACAAAATAAGTAGGGTGGTCTACATATAACGAACATGAACTAGAAATGATCACTAAGTGATCCTGAACACCTACTTACGTCAAACATAACCCCACCGTGTTCTCGCCCGGTTCTGAACACATGAGTCGAGACAGTCACAGTTACGCATACAGTTGGTGTATTATATTTGAGTTTACTTCAAGTTCGCTATGACTGGGTGTTAAACAAAGTTCCCAAGTTGCCACACCATGGGCACGACTCTCATGAAAGATTTAACCCTGTAGGGGTGCTCCAACTCATCCATCACAAACTAACCGCAAGATGCATTGGAATTCCTCAACCGCGGGATACCCGTAGTATTCGTGGAATCCCGATGGAAAATCTCAACCTAGAGATAGCCCAAAGTGTCCTCGAAATCCCGTGAACAAGACATTCGAGAAAGGTAAAACAAATCCAGCAAGGCCTCCCGATCAGCCAGATCTGCATCTAGAGTCACGCGCTCCCTATCTACGGGCATCTTCCATCTATGTGTACTGAACGGTAGCCAGAAAAATGCCTCGAGTTGCCACAAGGTGGCTCCGCCGACTGCTAGGTAGGTGGACCAACACTCGTCAGGAGCATTGGCCCAGGTTGTTGATTAAAGACCCGCAGGTGCTAGTGGGTCGCTATGCAATTTTATGAGTTATTAGGAAAATCGTAGAACCAATGTTGGGCCTTGCCAGAAGTGTTTTATCCCAAAAGGAAAATCAAGGGGGTCCCTATAACAAACCCGAGCATGTTAGGAGTGCTGAATATGGAACATAACACCAGTACACAAGTAACCAGGGTGGCAAAAGTAGAACATAACACCGAGCAAAATGCCAAGCCTTCCACCTTTTACCAAGTATACATATGCATTAAATTAAATAGAAATAATATTGTGATATCTCAAAAAAATATCCATGTTGATACATGGTAGCAACTTCACCTGCAACTAACAACGCTATAAGAAGGCTGAGCAAGCGGTAACATAGCCAAACAAAGGTTTGGTGGGATGTGGAGGGAGTTAGAGGATTTTCATGGCAATGTTGGGAGACTTGACATACAAGTTGTAGTTAACGAGACATAAAGATAGAGCGAGACAACTAGCATGCCAATGATATTAGTGGCATCAAGGGAAATGTTCATCTTGCCTGAGATCCCACTTGGAATAAGAACGAATCCATGAAGAAGACAAGCCAACAAAGTCGAACGAATCCTCACACCTCGAATCGGTTTTGGAACCCTATGGAGAATAAACAATCGGGAAACAAGCAATTAACACATGATAACATCGCAACACATGCATGACATGATGGTGATACCAATTGAAAGTGCATTATATCGACTAGAGGGGGGGCTGAATAGGCGATTTTTATAAATTCGTTAGTGAGGCATTTCAACTTGAGGAATTTGAAATGTGACGAACTACTAGTAGCGGAATGTGTACTTAAGTGCATGGGAAACATAGCAATTGCATAGTCATCATGATGAAATAGAACATGCATAGAATACAAGTAGCATGATACAGGATAAGCAGGTGAAGAACAAGGTGACCGAAGAATTTGAGATAAGGAAATTGAGAAAGTCTTTAGTCAAATTCTTGAAATAGTAACAATCAATTTCAGCGGCAAGTATTCGAGGAAATAGAAGGGTTGAGGAAATGGAACTAGGTAGCTCAGTGAAGACAATGATTTGATGACCCAGTTCGAACTGAAGGGTCGTGCGTCTGGTTTGGATCGGTTTGGTATTTAAACCAAAGGACACACAGTCCCAGGACACACAGTCCTTACCGTATTCTCCTTGAGCTAAGGGCACACAGACCTCACCCAACGCCCGTGGTAAGTCTTGAGGGCAGACTTCCAAAACCCTCACAAACTCGGTCACCCGGCGATCCACAATTGACTGCTAGATGCTCTAGACCATGACGCCTAACCATCTGGAAGATAAACATTCTTCAAAGGTAACAAATGTCTGTTCCACACAAGAACAATCTCTTCAGTGATGCTCAATCACTTTGGGTTTGGTGGTTTGTTTTGGGGTTTTTTCTCACTGATGATTTTTTCTCAAAGTCTCGAGGAATGGGTTGCTCTCAAATGACAAGTGTCAAGTTCTCTCTCGGATTAGTCGACCAACTAGTGGTAGTGGGGGCGGCTATTTATAGCCAGGGTGCAACCCAACATGATAAGACATAAATGCCCCCAACGATATGACCGTTATGTGGATAAGATATTTGAACAGCTGGCTGAAAGCACATCAATGGTTGGAATTTCAACTGTCAAATTCCTCAGGGCTTATCATATTCCTCACTGTAGGCAATTCACACTAGCGAAATCCTAACTCCTCGGTCAGACCAATTTCCTCGGAGACCATAAGAACATCGTCTCTGTCACTGAAGAACTTGATTGAACTGCAAGAGATTTCCGAAGGCTTCACTCGAAGGATTAGCTAGGTTGAGGCTTTTGAGTTGAGCATCATTTGGAAAAAATTCTTAGTATTACCTCGCCCCCCTTTAATAGTATGGTGTTTCTTACGACTCAAAGAAAGGAAATGAAACTATGAAAACAAAAGTCTTCATGCTTCATAGTCCTCGTGTTAATATCTTCAAGGTCACACCGAATTCTCTAGCTTGAAAGTCTTCACCGGAGTATTTAGCCGTAGACATTCATTTTTAGGGGCCGATAACATCCAAATATACCAAAATCCTCATAGACTTATACGACCTATGTATACTCACAAACACATTAGTTCCTTAACCTATAAGTCTTCAATACACCAAAATCACTAAGGGGCACTAAATGCACTAACAATCTCCCCCTTTTTGGTGATTGATGACAAATAGGTTAAGTTTTCAACGCGGATAAACATATGAAGTGTAAGTACTGTGTTTGAGGAATTTGATTGCAAGATATAGAAGAACTCCCCGTGAAGATGTGCATATTTGAGGAATTTGCTTTGGACTGCAATGGCAGGTTAAAAACATGTAGATCTCCCCCTATATCTTGTAATTCATACATGCATTTAATATATAACATGAGGAATTGAAATGCATGATGAAAAATGGTCTCTCATGAAATTCAGCATGCATGCATTAAGTTACTTGAGAAAATAAGCATGCGGAAAGCAGTTCAAAAGCATCAGACCACCATCGGACTTAAGTATACAACTAGATTAACAAACACTTCAGAAGAGCGAGAGTTGTAACTTAAACAAAAAATATCCATAATATAGAGACCCGCTTGAATACTAACTCAAATTTCTCCCCCTTTGTCTTTGGTGACCAAAAGGGACGAAAAATGAGGACTAACGCCCCTAAATAATTTCATCTTGAAGGTGGTGGAGGAGAGCCACTCTTGTCAGGGTCATTTGCGATGTAGGGCCCACAACAATGTCGTCAAGATCCTCGGCTTCATCTGTCTCACGTGATGAAGAATATGAGCTTGTAACCAGTAGAGGAACTTGAACCTTTCTGAATTTCTTTTGAGACGGATGAGACCAGTCAAAGTTCTGCTGAAAGTCCATCTCCTTGATATCCTCGGGAGTCTTGTGATGTGCTAGTATGGCCGAAGTGCAATTGAAGATTTCGTGCACATAGTAATGATTTTTCCTCATGGAGTTCTCCATCACAGTCAAGTTTTGAAGAACTGATTTGAACTGACGCTTGACCTACTCATGATTGCGATCAATCTTCTGATGAAGACTTACGAGAAGCTCGCGATCATTCATCACATGAGAGGCAGAAGCTTAAGGATTTTGAGGTGAGGCTTTTGCAGCAGAATCTTGGGTGGCAGAGTCATCATTGGTGGAATAAGATGTAGCTTTACGAAATTGACCATCCAATGGACGAGTTCCTTTATCAACAACAGCTTTGACTTTACCTTTAACTGAACAAAATGCATTCTTGAGGGCTTCAATCGGAGGTAAAAAAACTTAAGTTATTTTGAAAACCAGCCTTGAAGGGAATTAAAGACCTTGATCTGATGAATTTCATGATCTAGGGAGCATAAGGCTTCAACTCAAATAGTGACACGTCTATATTGGCCAAAGTCCTCATGAAGAAATCATGATAACTGATGTGAATCCCATGTATGTTGTTGAACAGCAAATTCTTCATGACACCCATAACTTCTTCTTCAGAGTTGTGGCCCTTGATTGTACTGAGGCTTTTGGTGAATATGCGATAAATGGTCCTGGGCATATATAGCAAATCCTCACTAGGAAGGAGGTCCTTGGAGGTTTGCCAGTAGCCAAAGGCTTCATCTGCACTTGCATCATGTGATTGGGCAGTTTAGGCTCATCATAGATGCATCTTGATCCTTCTGAGAGGATTGATATTGGGACAACACGAAGCCATTCAATTGCTGGAGCAGTGTAGTGAGTGGTTCCAGACATCCAATCCAGGATCCATGATTTGATGTCACAAGCTTCACCAGAAATGTGCAAGGTTGCATAGAATTGAAGAATTAGCTCTTCATTTCAGTCACATATATCAGCGCAAAATGGGAGAAGCCCTACGTCATGAAGGACAACATGCACTAGATTGAAACAAGGGATGGACTCCATATCCACATGAGGAATTTGTTGATGCTGGAAGACTTTGTCTTTGTCAAATAGCATTGCAACATAGAAATTCATCTGTGAAGAAGTCCAGAATCTTGAGCGTCTGACCCATGCAGAGTCATAAGGATTTGGCCCTACGAAGAAAATGTGCTCATTGAAGAAATTCACCTTGATGAATTTGGGGCACTTTGCGCCTTTGAATGATAGTTTTTGCTTCAGCTGAAGATTTGGCTTGAAGTGGCCCACAATCTCCTTAGGCATAACAGTGATTTCTCCAGTCTAAGGAACATGTGCAGCAGTTTCCTCAGTTGCAGTCTGGGTATGAACTTCTTCAGCTGATGCAGCTGGAATTTCTTCAGGAATAGTTATGAGTGGAGTGGCTAATCCTTCAGATCCTATTTGAATTTATTCAGTCTGAGTAGGTGACTAAGGAATTTGTGTGATAGGAGTGGTCATTGGTGAATTGGGGTGTGCAGCTTCCCAATATTCATCATTGATTAGTGGAGTAGTGTTGCCAATATCCACTTCCTCATGAATTTATTCAACACCAGCCGCTTCAGTAGTTAACTAAGGCTTGAGCGATGATACCAAAGGGGTTGAAGCTTTTGCTTCCACCTTGATTTCTTCATCAATCTGCTCCGAGGAAGCAACAAAGTAATTGTCTTCATCGTCTTCATTTGGGATGACATAGTCAACACCAAATGGACCAATTTAATATGCAGGTACGAAGGAGATAGGAGTTGCATCAATGGGTTCAATTGAAGAACTTGGCATAGTCTTCAAGTTCTTCACAGCTGAGGAATCTAAATATGATGATTCTTTTCTTTTCAGTACAACCTTCTTCTCCACTGACTTTCTTTTCTTCACTTCTGATGCAGAAGGAAGTTTGATATTCTTCACCCTTAAGATTTTGGCAGGGGAGTATGTGGTGAAGTTGGAGTAGTTTGTTCAGGAACGATTCATGCAGTCGCCCTAACAATCCCAGATTCTTCAAATGCAACAAATGCTTCAACTGGCCTAGCAGTTTCTTCAAGCGCCATAGTGGATGTTGCCCTGGCAGATTCTTCAGCAACCTGAATTTCTTCAGTTGCTCTTGTAGTTTCTTTAGCAGGCTGAGCAGAACTTTCAACCTGAGGAATTTATGGTTGCGATTGAGCTGCAAACCTCTTGTTATGGTCCTTGGTGGCTTTGTGAGCCACTTTGGCGAATCGGACCTTGGCTCCTTGCCAATCAGCATAGTAGTGATCAAATTCATCACTGATGCCATTGATCTCATTTTGCATAGAGACCAGTTGATCAGGAGTTAGCTTCAGAACATTATTCTTCATGATGCGCTCCTTCTTGTACTGATATTTATTAGCCTGTCTAGCTTGTTCATACTTCCATTTTTCTTCACGATTGAAAGTAGTGAGGACATGGCTTGGACCAGGAGGCAGATTCAAATCATCAATCAGAGTGTTTGAGTCTTGGTGCCAAATGTCGATGAAGTTGAGCACAATCTTTGGGTCCAACAAGAGAGGAATTTGAGTGCCTTTTTCCCAAGACACTCTCTCTTGCTTGTTTCTGATGATTCTCTCAAGTTCCTCATCATCTGCTTCATCATCTTGAGAATTTGAAGGAACTTGGAACACCACTTTGTTTGGATGAGGACTTGGTCGAGTACCTTGTCCTGCAATAGCTTTCTTCTTCAGCAAAGTAGGACTGGTTTATAAATGTGCTTGGGCTGATGAACTTGCACAAGCCCCTGAAGCAATTGAAAAGCATGTAGTCCTCTGACATGTTGCAACATGCACTTGAGTTGCGGACTTTGCTACTGCAGTTGAGGATCGTGTAGCTACTGAACGCATTGCAACAGCCTATGAAGAGGTAGGTTGAGTATTTTTCTGTGAGGATTTTGACTTTGAAGTACTTGGCCATGAGGGCGTTGAGCTTGAGGACTTTGCCTTTACTTTTGATTTCTTCGGCATAGCAGGTTTAGAGGCAGAGGCCGCATCAGAAGGAGCAACTGTGGTAGCGGCAAAGTCTTTGTTGAATTTCATCACTTCAGCCATGGATATCATTTGAATCTTTTTCTGATATTTTGCCCATTCGACAGGAAAGTTCTCTTCACGAGTAATGCTAGTAGTATCAACTTCCTGATCAACAACAGGAGGAGGTCTTTTGCATGGAGGTTTGAGAGTGAATTTCTTCATGTACTTTGGGGTAACATAGTGATATTCTCTCCATTCCTTCATCCATCTTGTTGGTGTCAAAAACGACGGATCTCGGGTAGGGGGACATAGATTTACCCAGGTTCGGGCCCTCCTATGGAGGTAATACCCTATGTCCTGCTTGGATGTATTGATGATATGGGGGTCACAGAGTTGGTCTACCCCGAGGCCGATTAGCTAACCCTAGATGAGTTGTTCTACCACCTAAAACCCTCTGGCTTATATAGATGCCAAGGGTACCTAGAGTTTACACATTGCCGGTTACATGCTGAAGAGATAAACATGGCTATCTATGGTCGATGTCTTGTAGGATACGTCATGGCTCCTAGAGGTCTCCATCCTCATGTGGGTGACTTGGTCATCCAATGTTCTTCTTGCGGCCCATACAGTTCGGCCCATAAACAATAGGTCGACTGTCCGAGGACCCCCTAATCCGGGGCTCCCTGAGTAGCCTCCGGACTAGCCTTCAACGCCGATATATATCCGGTCAATCTCCTCACATCATCATCTTCAGCTTGCGAGGCGAGTCCCTCACTTAAACTTGTTTGGCAACAGACCAATCTTCGGTAAGATCCCAAGCGTCATGCGCGTAGGTTTATTACAATAACCGCTCGTGTTCCTTGATTTTCGCATGCCGCGGGGAGGCGAGCGGTCAGTGATTTTTACAATCTTACCCCTTCTCAACGGAGGGACCACCCATTTAATAAAACAAAATTGCGATTGAGACCACATCCTCTTCCACTTCATCGGAAAAAACTCCCAGCAGAAGATCCTCGAAAACCATGGCCAGCAACCCTAGCTCCTCCGCACACCCTACGGTTCACGTCCAGGGGACTAGACTAGCTGCTCCATAGCAACCCTGTGACTCCCCAGGGGTATCTTCCCTCTTCAGATCTAGCGGTGACCCACGCAAGCCTAATTTCTTACAACGACAAGGTCTTCGTCGAGTGTTTCCTGAATCCTCACAGGAGGGAACATGTATGCTTCATTCCTTTCTCCCGCGGGGCCTTAGGTTTCCCATCCACCCGTTTCTAAGGGGGTTGTTGAAATTCTATGGTGTTCAACTCCACCACCTTACCCCGGGGTCCATTTTGCACATCTCAGGTTTCGTGGCCCTCTGCGAGATGTTCTTAGGCTGCGAGGCGCACTTCGGATTGTGGAGAAATTATTTCTGTCTCGTCCCTTGAACTCGGGACAAGACAATTTTGGAGGTCGGCAGAGCTAAAGTATGCCGCATAGCGGGGACGGGATATCTGGTGGGGACCCCGAAAGAATCTGAAGAGTGGACTTGGGAATGGTTTTATATTGAAGACGTACCCCTGTTCGAGCCAGCTTGGATAGGTTTACCCGAAGACTCCGATGCCCCCTTGAAGAAAAGATACAACTGGTGGCGGAGGAGTCCAACCCAGGAGGAAGGCGCCAAAATTGCAACGCCTGGCGGCTCAGGTGCCGATGCTTGTTCACCATCAACTAAGCATGATCGACGTCATGGACGATGCCATCACCCGTTGTGTACAACCCCTCCAACAGAGGGTGCAACCCTTGTGGCGATACAATGGGACAAGCGGCACCACGCATTGCCGAAGACTAGGGCCCTTCAACCAGGCGGCGTTGGCCTCCGCCCTTGCCGACCTGTACAAAGGGGAGCAAGAGGACTTTATTCGACGGGCAACCAAAGAAGGATACTCATCCCACAATCCTATCGAATGGGTAAGCCCTTTTCCCTCTACGAACAGAGTTCTAAATTTTCATTCTGTACTTTGTTTGAATGGAGTCTTGCGTGAATAGGAATGAAGGAGCTTCATCAAGACAGTTAACTGTCCGGCTCCTCAGCCCGGAAGCTACGCACACGATGATGATCCGGGTTTTCATGAGGACCCAGATCTTCTAATTGATATTGAAGACGGCATCCATTACCAGGTCAGCCTCGACGGTGGTATCATAGTCGATTACCCCGGGTCCTTCTCCATCCTTGCCACGGACAAGAAGAAGAAGAACTCATCCCGTAAGAGGCAAGCCACCAACAGCGTCGGCTCCGACTCCCAAACACCGTCGGTCTGCATGCCATGCGCTAGCAACCAATACCATGGCAGAATCGGAAGCCCACAGTGATCCGACCGTGATGATGAATCAGTCTGCCCACTCAACCCCAAGGTATATTGTTCGGTCATCCATTGTTTATCATAACCAACAAAGCCTTACGACAATTTATTTTATTGAAATAGTTAGGCGAAATACCCGGTCTTCTCCCGTCGAAGAAGTCGTCGGGGTGTCTGACTAGCCTCAAAATGCCAGAACCACAGCTCACGCTGGTCCTGCTACGGGAGCCCCCATGGCCAATCCAGTACTTGCCAATTCTGGCGATGATGTATCTGTTACTAAATCGGAAGTGGGCAGCCCCATGAATCATCGGCAACAATGGGAGGCTATGCAGAACCCAATATTGTCCGAACAAGAGTTCGACGTCCTTCAATCGGCAGATGCACACATTAGTGTTGCCCGAGATGGGTTCGGCAAAGCCATGAAGTTGATTTCGGCCAGCATGGAGGTAAGTGATTGGCTTTTATAGAGTCCAAACATCCATGTAAACCCAGTAGCCCCTGAGCCTTAAATTGGTTTGAAACAACCGAATTAAGGATCTCCGTGTTTTCTTACTGCTAATGCAGGCTTCAAAGCAAGATACCAATCAACTGGCGAAGGAGCTGGCAGATAGCCACGCGGAAGTGCAGTATGTGAAGGCCGAACTAGAGCAAGTGAAGAGCTTCACCCGGGAGGCCCATGGTGAGTATACCTTTACTGCTAATCTTAATATTTCCCCGTATTTGATGCAAGGATTCTGTGTAGCAGCTGAATCAATAGGGCATATGGAAAGGCAACTAGAGGAGTCCCGAGACTCTCAGCGGTACGCCGAGTCCCAGCATCAGGCTAGTTGTCTTGTTGTGCAGAAGCAGGCCGAAGAAATTAAGAATCTGAAAATTCAATTGGCCCAGGCCCAGGAAGAAAACCACAAACTTCAGAAGGGCATGTTCGGTAAGTGTGATTTGATCATTCATAAGTTGATCTTATGAAGGAAACAAAAGTAAGCATTCGCCTCATGTACATGCCTCCCATCCGGGCATCCCGAAGAGGAGATCGGATCATACTAGGGGGACTTGCTAAAAGGGCTGACCGCCCTCCATGAGCATGCGTAGAAAGTAATGAAGAACATGGCGCAGGTGCTATGGCCGGCCGAATAGCCTCCCGAAGGGCTATCCGGACTCGTCGATCGATTGAAGGGAGCTCGAAGGAGGTTCGAGCTATGGAAGACTTTGGCTTGCCGGGAGGGAGCATGGGAGGCGTGGCGATGATCAAGACCCGCTACACCGGACTTAATCCCGAGCGTATGACGCGGGTTGGTCACGTGGGATCGAATGGACAAGAAGTACACTGCACCTGGTGTATGATCAGGTGATGACTGTCGCCCGTCTTTCACAAGAGGACTGCTCCCTGGATACTATAATCGATGATCTCAATCAGCAGTCGAGTGTGCAATGATATACATTATTGTATGAATAATCCGTGTTGTAAACTTTGTCTTAACCGGCCATCGGCTTCTACCTCCCATGCGAAGAGCTCGGGAGTGTTCCTCGTCATTCATCACTCAAAAGGAGCAACTTGTGTTCGAGGAACCAGGCAATCCGGCCAAACATTGCGCACAGACAGAAAGCACACCGAGAGGTATGTTATATTATTGCGTAGCGTAAGAAACCTCTTCCGGAGAAAATAGCACCTCCACCGATACGAGGCCACATACATTTAGTATGCAGCTAAGGATTTTTTAGCGAAAAATGACCCAAGCAATAGTAACGACGACCATAGCCGCATTAGGTCTCTTCGTCATAGCCGACAGATTATCTACGTAAGATAGATAGCTTTTGGCTTCACCCATCTAAGGTATGTATCCGGAGGAACCGGTCGTTACCCCCTAGCCGAACAATCGGGAACATAGGGGGTAACCACAGGAGCGAGGCAACCCAGCTTGGCAAAGTCTTAGTTCGAATTGATGCATGTGATGGCTTGAGCATGACAAAGAAGACGTGTGTACATGATGAGTGTTGGTAAATAGCTAAACGTAGAAAACGTTGGCTTCGAGAAGAAGCCCCCAAGTGTTGTATTCGGATTCAACGCTTTATAGTGTATGCCGATAACCGTAATACAAGGTCACTTTAACTGAACATAGGAAAAATGAAAGTCAATCCTATCGAACAGCAAAGTGGGAGAGGAAGATAAAGGAAAAAGGGAAATATGAGAAAAAAGAAAAATATTGGAGGATTGGACGACACCGGTTTATTCATGGAAGCGCCGAGGACGAGCTGTGTTCCATGGGTTTGGTTCAAGGCAATTGTCCGGCGGGCTACGAAGACGATATGCTCTTCCCGCGAGTACTTCGTCGATAATGAAGGGCCCCTCCGATTTGGGGTTGAGTTTATGCTTCTATTTCTCTGGAAGTCGTAGGACGAGTTTGCCTAGGTTGTATGCTTTTTCCTTGACCTCCCTGCACTGGTAGGGTTGCGCCTGTTGCTGGTAAAACGCGGAGCGAGCCCGAGCTATGTCGCGCTCTCCTTCTAAGGCATCTAGGTCGTCCTGCCAATCTAACTCGGCCTCCTTTTCTTCTTACATGCGCACTCTTGGTGCGTCATGAATAATGTTGCAGGGGAGGACTGCCTCAGTCCCGTAGACCATGAAGAACGGTGTGTAACCCATCGATCTGTTCGGGATGACGCGCATGCCCCATAATGGGAGTTGAGCTCCTCCACCCAATGGTAGTTGGATTCATGAACGGATCGGACCAAAGGTGGCTTAATGCTGCTCATAATGAGACCGTTTGCTTGTTTGACTTGTCCATTGGTCTGTGGATGATAGACTGATGCATAATCAAGCTTAATGCCCATTTCGGTGCACCGGTCCTTGACCTCTTGGGTAGTGAAATTGGATGAATTATTTGTTATTATACTATGCAGGACACCGTAACGGTGTACCATGCCGGAGATGAAGTACATAACTGGTCTGGACTTGGCCGATTTGACTGGCTTTGCCTCTATCCACTTAGTGAATTTGTCAACCATGACCAGTAGGTATTTATTTTTATTGGTCCCCCCTTTAAGGGGTCCGACCATGTCCAGCCCCTAGACCGCGAAAGGCCAAGTGACTGGGATAGTCCAAAGAGCCGTTTGGGGCATGTGACTTTGGTTTGCAAAGAGTTGACACCCTATGCAATGTTTGACAAGCGACCGGGCGTCCGTCCAAGCCGTGGGCCAGAAGAAACCAGCTTAAAAGGCCTTGCTAACTAAGGCTCTTACTGCAGCGTGATGCTTGCCCATGCCTGGTGTGAACTTTGGTGAGGAGTTCTCATCCTTCTTCCTTTGATATGCACCGTTGTAATATTCCGGTGGTGCTTTTCTTGTATAACTCGCCCTCGTGTACTTTGTAGGCCTTGGATCACCGAACTACGCATTGTGCCTCTGTTTGATTGTCAGGGAGTTCCTTGCGAAGAAGGTAGGCGAGGAAGGGCTCTTCCCATTGCGTGATTACTACCATTACCTCATGAGCCGAAGATGTTTCACACAATAAGGAGCCGCCGATGATGTTATTATCTGGTTCGATTTCTGCGGGGCAACATTGTCAGCCATGTCCGGACTAGCGCCCTTGTCCTCATCCTGCCATACTATGAATGGATTAAAGATCCATTCTAGAAAGGTTTTTCTTAGGACAGGGTCACGCTTGGCTCCCATACGGGCCAGTATGTGAGTGGCTTGGTTGTTGTCGCGAGCGACGTGGTGAAATTGCAACCCCTCGAATCGAGCAGATATCTTTAGGACGGCATTTCTGTATGCCACCACCTTCGGATTTTTGGCGTCGAATTCGCCATTAATTTGGGAGATGGCCAGGTTGGAGTCTCCCCATACCTCCAGCCGTCGTATTCCCATTGATACTACCATCCGAAGACCATGAAGGAGAGCTTCATATTCGCCTGCATTATTGGTGTTGACGTACATGATTTGCAACATGTATCGCACGTTGTCGCCTGTCGAGGATGTGAGGATGACTCCAGCCGCCAGTCCGGCCAAAGTTTTGGACCCATCAAAGTACATTGTACAATGGGAGTATGTACTGTATTAATTGGGGAGCTCGGCCTCTGTCCATTCATACATGAAGTCTGCCAATACCTGAGATTTTATGGCATGGCGTGGCGTATAGGTTATTTCAAAGGGAAGGAGCTCAATGGACCACTTGACTATGCGGCCGGTGGCGTCCCTGTTGTTGATTATATCATTCAGGGGGACCTCAGACACCACTGTTATCGCACACTCTTGGAAGTAATGTGGGAGTTTCCTTGATGCCATAAACACTGTGTAGGCTATCTTTTGGTAGTGCGGATATCTTGACTTGCACTGCGTTAGTACTTCTGACACGTAATAGACCGGTTTTTGAGTCTGGAATTTGTGTCCCTCGTGTCTCATTCAACGACGAGCACCGTGCTGACAACTTGATTGGTGGCCGATATGTATAAGAACATGGGCTCACCAGCACATGGTGCAGTGAGTATGGGATTGGTTGCCAGTAGTGTTTTGATTTCTTCTAGCGCAGCCGCTGCTTCATCGGTCCACTCAAATTTGTTGGTCCGTTTCAGCTGTTTATAGAGTGGCAAAGCTTTCTCTCTAAGGTGGGAGATTAAGTGGCTTAATGCCGCCACGCACCCATCTAATCTCTGGGCATGCTTCGGCTCTGTGGGAATTGCAAGTTCCGATAAGGCGCGGATCTTAGTTGGATTCACCTCTATTCCTCTATGGGAGACGATGAATCCAAGCAACTTACCCGAAGGAACTCCGAATACACATTTTTCCGGATTGAGTCTTGTACCATACTTGCCCAAACTGTCAAAAGTTTGCTGTAACTCATCGATCAATTGGCTGACGTGTTTGGTTTTGATTACCACATCGTCCATCTACGCCTCGATTGTCTTACCGACTGTGTTGCGAGACACATCTAGATCATGCGCTGGTATGTGGCCCCAGCATTTTTAGCCCGAAAGGCATCATGTTGAAGCAAAATGGCCCATAGGGGTGATGAATGCGGTTTCTGCTTGATTGGATTCCTTCATTTTAATCTGATGGTATCCGGAGTAAGCATCTAGGAAACACAACAAATCATGTCCGGCTGTGGCATCGATGATCTGGTCTATGCGTGGTAAGGGGAAAGGGTCCTTAGGGCAGGCTTTGTTGAGGTCCTTGAAGTCGACACACAACCACCAGGACTTGTCTTTCTTTGGTACCATCACCAGGTTTTCCAACCATTTGGGGTGCTTGATGTCCCGAATGAAACTAACCTCTAGAAGTTTAGCCAATTATTCACCCATGGCTAACCGTTTGGGTTCGGAGAAGTGACGCAGAGTCTGCTTAACGGGGTTAGAGCCTGCAATAATATTCAGACTGTGTTCGGCAAGCTGTCTTGGGATTCCGAGCATATCGGCAGGATGCCAGGAAAAAATGTCCCAATTTTCTCGGAGAAAATTCCACAGTGCCTCGTCCATAAGGGGATCGAGTTGGGCTCCGATGGACGTTGTCTTATTGGGGTCGTTCGGATGTACTTCAAACTTAACAATTTCCTCTGCGGATTTGAAGGACGTAGACTTGGGTCTTTTGCTAAGAATCACGTCACCTTGTTAACTGTTGACCGTAGCGCAGGCAGTTCTTTGGCAGCGAAAGCCTCGGCTAGTGCCTCGAAGGAGAGTGCTGCCGTTTTGTTTTCGGCCCGAAGCGCTATGTTCGGATCACTAGAGACTATGATCACTCCCTTTGGTCTGGGCATTTTAAGTTTCATGTACCGCTAATGGGGTATAGCCTGGAACTTTGCAAAGGCATCACGTCCCAATAGGGCGTGATAGCCACTTGGCAACGGTACAATGTGGAAGAGAAGTTCTTCGGATCGATAGTTTTTGGGTGTGCCGAATACTACATCCAGGACGATATGTCCGGAACATCGCGCCTCTTTCCCTGGAATTATTCCTTGGAAAGTTGTATTGCTATGTTCGATGCGAGACCAGTCGAATTGCATTTTTTCCAAGGTACCTTCATAAATTAGGTTTAAACCACTCCCACCGTCCATTAACACCTTATGTAGCATGTACCCATCGATAATGGGGTTCAAGACTAGTGCGGCTGATGAGTGACCGGAAAGAATTGCCGGCTGATTAGTATCTTTGAAGGTAATTGATATGTCTGGACATGCGCTAGTTACTGCCACATGGTAGATCTGCTCGAGCTCTCTAACGGCCCTTTTTCTCCTGTTCCTTGAGGGGAACGCTATTTAGACCGTCAGGACATCGGCATTGCATTCGGACGACGATGAGGACTGCCCATTCGTCAAAGGTGCTTCGAGGATGGCCTCGCCACTTTTTGCCACTTACCTGACGACCAAGCAAGCTCTAAGGCTTTGAATCGGGCTTATGTTTAATAACACAGAATGTATAGGGCAAGGTTTATCCAATAGTCCATCGAGGACAATGCTGACCCTTGGGGGGCTGTTTCTTTTTTTCGCGGGTTCGTATCTAGCTAGCCGCTATGGAGGTGCCCTCTTTTTACGATCTCCGCTAGGGTGTTTAGAGAAAGTTGGTTCCAAAAACAACCGTTCAGATTGCCAAGCACTTTCCATGGAGCAGTATTTTTGTACCAGTTCGAACGACTCTGAGAAGTCATGAATGTGCCTGCGGGCCAGGGCGTTAAGAATCCCTTCATCATGGTAGTTGCCATTATCTCTTGGTCACTGAGACCTTTTTCTCTGCTCCTAGCGAGTAGGAGTCTTGCCGAAAAGTGATGGACTGACCCCCCTATAGGTGCTTAATATCCCGAAAGTCTAATGATGCGGGTTTTGGTGCGATACTGTGGTGATCGACTTGGGTGGTGGGTGGGGAAAAATTCGATCCCACATCACATTGAGTGTTCGGAATCACAGATTCCGAATTGCATGATAGATCCCGGACCGGTGATGGTCCAGCTCTTGGCTGGTTCCCGGCCTCCATCTCGCCAGTGAAGTCTTGATGATTAGAGGCCGGGGTGTAGACTGTTTTTAGTTCAGGAGGTCGAGATGAATCCTCGGCCGGGCACTCGATGGTAGCGACAAGCTGGGTGACCGGAGGGACAGAATGTCCCTGTCATCAGGCCTGACCCCGAGTTGGTCATAAACCAGAACCTGGTCCTCCGATACCCGCATAGCCTCGATTCGATCAAACGACTTGTTTAAGAATGAGGTGATGGTGGGATGCGTGTCGCTGAGACGAGTGGATTCTATGATCGGCGTGACGGCTCTGGAGTCGCACCAAAGAGGATCCGAGCTTAGCTTAGCCGTCGGGCCTGATGTCTCCGACGTCAAGGCGTCCGGACTTGCAGGCTTCTCCTCAAGGGTCGAGGGTTCCATTAAAACAAGTGTTCCCCAGAAATCAACGACGAACTCTAAGGTTCTGAGCGTGATCCTCTTATCAGGAGAAAAGTTCTCGATCTGGCCTGGGTGGCTGATCAGGTTGGTGCGCGTCAAAGTGTCGCCGCCCGTGAGATTCTGATTGGGGGAAGAATCCCTTGGATGCTGATCTCATTTCTCGTGATGAGGTTAGCCATCGATTCCTTAGGTGCTCACAGTGGAACTCTCAATGAAAGCACCAACGTCGGTGTCCAAACCGACGGATCTCGGGTAGGGGGTCCCGAACTGTGAGAGTAAGATCGATGGTAACAGGAGACAAAGGGGACACAGATTTACCCAGGTCCGGGCCCTCCTATGGAGGTAATACCCTACATACTGCTTGGATGTATTGATGATATGGGGGTTACAGAGTTGATCTACCCCGAGACCGAATAGCTAACCCTAGATTACTTGTTCTACCACATAAAACCCTCCGGCTTATATAGATGCCGAGGGTACCTAGGTTTACACATGGTCGGTTACATGCCGAAGAGATAAACATTCCTATGTACGGTCAACGTCTTGGAGGATACATCACGGCTCCTTGAGGTCTCCATCCTGGTGCGAGTGACTTGGTAATCCAATGTTCTTCTTGCGGCCCATACAGTTCGGACCATAAACAATAGGTCAACGGTCCGAGGACCCCCTAATCTAGTACTCCCTCACATCTTGTTTCAATCCTTTGAATTTGGATTTTGCACTTTTCACTTGTTTCCTTCTCATATATTTCCTCATCAGGGGTACAGTACTCAGGATATATATCCTCAGGGATTTCAAATGCAGTGTTTGAAGCTAGTTTCTTTCCTCCTTTCTAAGGCCTTTTGCCTTCTGTCATTTTCTTCTCTTGATGATTTTGAACTTTTGAGGATTGTGAAGATGTATGCATTTTTTCTTCAAGGAATGCTGCAAATGAGTTAAGTTGATGAGGACCTAGTGATTCATAAATAGACATTGTGTACCCGTGAACAGAGTATATGTGCAAATAATTTGAAGAGGTCATATGTGTTCTCAGAATTTTTCAAAATATATCATGTCGAGAATTTTGAACATAGATGTCTTGAGGAATTTCAGTAAGTGTTCTTGACTTAGGTTCCAGAGTTGTGTAGATTTGAGGATCCACACAATTGAGGAATTTGGAAGAAAATCGTAAATTAGAGAAACACGTCAAGGGAAAAAACATATGATGTGTTCTAAGAAGTGGATTCTTGAAGAATAAACAC
The DNA here is from genome assembly GCA_022496015.1 of Hordeum marinum. Classification (NCBI taxonomy): domain Eukaryota; kingdom Viridiplantae; phylum Streptophyta; class Magnoliopsida; order Poales; family Poaceae; genus Hordeum; species Hordeum marinum. The sequence continues at coordinate 292,793,872 of CM039678.1, read as the reverse complement.
CTTTTGAGGACTTTGTGAAAATCATGAGGATCTAAATAGGGCTATAAAATCAGATTTTAATTACAATGATGAACAACACGATGAACTTTGAGTGGGATCAGTGAAGTCCGTCAGTCCAGATCTCCCATACCCTAACTCGGCGACAGAAGACATCTATGGCGGCGGCGGAGTGAAGATTTCCGCGGCTAGCGTGAGTACGACGACGGGGAGGTCATGGCAGTGAAGCTTTTCCTCTTCGGTGACGATGAAGTTAGCGGCGGTGCTAGGTCTGAGCTCGAGTGGGAAGGTGAGAAGTGAGATCGAGCAGAGTAAAAAAGAGAGAAGTGGAAGGAGGGGGTATTTATAGCCACAGTGAAAACTGACCGGTCAGAAGATTTTGGACCGGTTTACCCCTGACCCTTGCTCATTTTGTGACATGTGTCACCCACGTACTAAGAAGTGGAGATAGTGGGGGATCATGGGTTATCCAGTCGTGGGAATAGGAGTTGGTTGGAGCGACAACCGCCAAAAATTAAAAGTGATTTTTTAAAAGGTTTCATTTGGAAATTGTTCAGATAATAAGGACTCGATGAAGACTTTGAATGGGTTTCAAAGTAGAACGCATATGAAGAATTTGTGAATATACTGGGTTGAGTTTAGCATAGAGGGGGAACGAGTCCGATCACATTCACGTAAAAGAAAATCCACTTGAAGAATTAGCAATAAGTGAATGCTGTTGAGGACATTGAAAACTCTTAAAGAACACCAATTGCATAGTTTGAAGAATTGAAAATTTGAGGAATTTGAAAATTTGAGGAATTTGAAAATTTGAAGAATTTGCAAAATGACGAAAACTTCCACTTTGAAGAATTTCAACTATGGTTGGTGGCGTGACCCACTGTATGAGAATGATGATTTTAGACACCGCGTACAATTGTCGTAGAGTTCTGAGAATCAAATTATTCATTATTATTTTCACACTTAGCGGGTTATTCTTCATTGATTGAAGAGAGACGTTACTTCCTGTGTTGCACATCTAAGTCATCAATTTTGCATAAGGGTTTGGATGTGTGTCTTTTTAAATAACATTGAAAGATTCTAAGATATTTAGCTCACACCACAACTTGCAAAATCTTTTCTCATCCAAGGGCTTTGTGAAGATATCAGCCAGTTGTTTTTCAGTGTTCACGTGGTCGATGGAGGTGTCACCCTTCAATACATGATCTCGAAGAAAATGATGACGAATACTGATGTGCTTGGTCTTGAAATGTTGAGCTGGGTTGTAAGGAATCTTGATAGCGCTCTCGTTGTCGCAGTAGAGAGGCACAATCTTCAACTTGATGTCATAGTCCTTGAGGGTTTGCTTCATCCACATCAACCGAGTGCAACAAGAACAAGCTACTCAGCTTCAGAAGTACATAATGACACGCGGTTCTGCTTTTTCGAGGACCAACAAACTAAGGATCATTCGAGGAAATGACATGTGCCTTGGGTTGATTTGCGATCCACATGATCTCCAACATAGTTAGCATCAGAGTATCCGATGAGATAAAGATTTGAGCCCTTGGGATACCATAATCCAAGCATTGGTGTGTGAGCTAAGTATCAAAGAATATGCTTCACATCCTTATGGTGTGATTCCTTCGTTGTTGCTTGGAATCGGGCACACATGCAAATACTAAGTATAATATCCTGCCTAGATGCACATATATACAATAAAGAGCCAATCCGGAGCGATATAGCTTCTAATTGAAATCTTTACCATTTTTGTCAGTGCAAAGGTGGCCTTTTGAAGGCATTGGTGTTATGACGCCTTTGCAGTCTTGCATGCCGAATTTCTTCACGACATCCTTGAGGTATTTATCTTGAGAGATGAACATGCCATTGCATTGATGACGAATTTTAAGACCTAAGAAGAATTTCAACTCCCCATCATAGACATTTGATACTATTTACTCATCGTATAAGAAAATTCGTCACTATAACATTTTTCAATACAACTAAAGATAATATCTTCTACATATAGTTGGCACATGAATAGTTCATTGTCATAGGATTTTGTGAAAAGATTTAGGTCGGGTGAACCGGGTTTGCAGCCTTTCTTGATGAGGAATTCCTTCAGAGTGTCCTACCACGCCCGAGGGGCATGCTTGAGGCCATAGAGGGCCTTGTTGAGACTGAAGACTTTGTCGGGATGCTTAGGGTCTTTAAAACCTGGGGGCTGGGAAACATATACTTCTTCCTCAAGCTTACCATTGAGGAATGCACTTTTCACGTCCATTTGATATAAGATGATATCATGATGGTTAGCATAAGCAAGTGATATGTGAATAGCTTCATGTCTAGCAACAGGTGCAAAAGTTTCATCAAAGTCGATTCCCTCAACCTTTGTGTAGCCCTGAGCTACAAGACGAGGCTTATTCCTCACCACTAGTCCATTTTTGTCTTGCTTGTTGCGGTCGATCCACTTGGTACCTATGATGTTATGCTTGCGAGGATTTGGTTGCTTGACAAGTTCCCACATATTGTTGAGCTTGAATTGATGAAATTCCTCTTGCATATCTTGAATCCACTCAGGCTCCATAAATGCTTCATCAACTTTGGTGGGCTCTATGATGGAGACAAAAGCAAAATGCCCACAAAATTTAGACAAATGTGAAGCTTTTGAGCGATTGAGGGGACCTGGTGCATTGATGTCGTCTAGGATTTTGTTAATTTGCACTTCATTTGCCACTCTTGGATGATCAGGTTGATGAGGCTGAGGATTTTCTTTAGCACCATTTTCCTCAGGTGTATCAGCATGAATGTCTTCATTGATTGGGATGACTTCCTCATTAGGTTGAGGTTCTTCAGTGGGTATGATCTCTTAAGTAGCCTTCGACTTAATGGATTCCTCAAGAGACATTTCATCTAGCTCAGGAGACATGTGCTCTCTTTGTGATCCATTAGTTTCATCAAACCGCACATCTACAATTTCAACAACCTTGTTGTGATAGGTGTTGAAGACTCTGTAGGTGTGCGAGGCCTTTCCGTAACCAAGCATGGAACCTTCATGTGCTTTCGATGAAAATTTAGAACTGTGGTGAGGATCTCTAATCTAGCATTTAGCATTGAAGGCTTTTGAATAACTCACATTGGGTTTCTTGTCAGTGATGAGTTCATAGGAAGTCTTCTTGAAGAATTTGTGAACATATACCCTCTTGATGATGTGGCAAGCAATATTGATTGCCTCGGGCCAAAAGCGATGAGGAGTCTTGCATTCATTAAGCATAGTGCAAGCCATCTCAACAAGAGTCCTATTCTTGCGCTCTACGACGCCATTCTGCTGAGGAGTATATGTGGCAGATAGCTCATGAGTAATACCGAGTTCATCAAGATATTCATCAAGACCAGTGTTCTTGAACTCAGTTCCATTGTCACTCCTGATGTGCTTGATCTTGACGCCAAAGTTTGTTGAGGCCCTTGAAGCAAATCATCTGAAGACATCTTGCACCTCAGACTTGTACATAATAATATGCACCCAAGTGTAATGAGAGTAGTCATCAACAATAACAAAGCCATACAAACATGAAGTTGCTAGTGGGGCATAGTGAGTGGGGCCAAAGAGATCCATGTGAAGCAACTCAAAGGGTCGAGTAGTGGTCATGATAGTCTTCGAGGGATGCTTGGATCTGGTCATCTTTTCAGTATCACAAGCACCGTAGAGATGATCCTTGAGGAATTTGATACCTTCAATGCCTATGAAGTGCTTTTTCTTCACAATCATGTGCAAGTTCCTCATGCCAGCATGTCCAAGTCGTCAATGCCATAGCCAGCCTTCTGAAGCTTTTGCAACTAGGCACGTGGCAGGTTGAGGACCTGTAGAGAAATCAACAATATACAAGTCTCCTCTCCTAAAGCCTTCAAAGACTTTGGATTTTTTAGATTCCATGACAACAACACAACGATATTTTCCAAAGATGGCAACCATATAAAGATCACAAAGCATTGATAGAGACATGCGGTTGCATCTGAGGGATTCGACAAGCATCACCTTATCCTTATGTCAGCCCTTCGAAATAGCAGCGTTACCTAGACCCAATACCTTGCTTTTTTCCTTTGTCAGCGTAGGTGATATGCTTCAATGAGATGGAGCTAGTGGTATGTTCATCAATAGACTCTTATCACCAGTCATGTGGTTTGTGCATCCACTTTCGAGGACCCGCTCAGTAGCTTTAGGCGTTTCATCCTGCAGATGAATTAGTACAACTTACGAACTCATATGCTTCAGAGTGAAGAATATGACATCAAATTCATCATACAAAATTTCATCACACAACATAGTAAGTAAAGTAGTAGGAGGACATGACAAATGAGGAATTCATTTCTGTATGTCTAGCTAGCGTCCTTTCAAGCATTTCCTCAGGTCTCCAACAAATTCATTAGACATTTAAGTTCGTCTGGAGACTTGACCCTGCATAAGAGAATAGTTCAATTTCTTCACCACCCACATCTAGAGGGGTGGCAAATAGTTCATCATTTCGTGAGCTCCATATGAGAAGGGAGATACTTAAGCTAGTGCACTTCGTTTCACAGGACGGGGGTTTGAGTACTCATAGGAATAAGCAGAGAAATTCTTTGAGGACTTATGAACATAATGAATTGAAGAATAATGCACATATTCAGAACTCGTAGATTTTTCCTGCAAAACAAATGCATTAGCATGAGAATGATATGACTTTTGACCATTTGAGGAATTTGGTACAAGTGAGGACTTTGGTCCATATGAGGAATTTCATTTAGGGTCCCTTTTCTTCATTAGTGGTGTCATGAGGACATTCACCTGAAGATTTTCCAAGTAGCTCTTGGGAACCCAGATTTTCCTCATAGGGGAACCATTCGTGTAGTTAGTTCCAACATATCTATCAAATACTTCACCATTCTGATTTTTGAACAGTTTAGAGTTGGAGTCAAATGACTCATCAGAGGAATATGAAGTTTCACAAGTAAAACCAAATAAAGTGGATGGATCTACAAGAGGTCCTTTTGCAGCAACCCATGAGGTTTTGGGATACTGCTCAGGTTTCCAGTAGGATCCATCAGCATTGAGTTTCCTCTCAAATGGAATACCCTATTTCCTAGGGTTCCTGTTCAGAATCTGCTTTTTGAGCACATCGCAAAGGCTGTGATGGCCTTTTAGACTTTCATATATGCCTATCACATACAATTCCTTCAACCCTGCATTTTCATCAGTGATACTTGTGGTATCCTCAGATGAGGAATTTGTGACCACTGAAATAGTTGAAGAATTTGTAGCAACAGAAGCATTTGAACATTCAAGTGAAGAATTAACAGTTTCACGTTCGATGCTGTTGAGCAAGTAAGGAATCATCTTCCCTTCGAAGATCCTCATGAGACACTCTTAGTTTCTCAAGATATTTCTTTCTTTGAAGAAATTCATAAGAAAGCTTCTCATTCGACTAAGAGAGCATTATGATGACTTTGAAGGTTATCGTGCTTTGATTGAAGACTTTTGAGATCATCAGTGAGAGTTTGAGTTCGGTCTATTTCTTCATTCAACAGATCATCGCTTTTGTCTAGTAGTTTCTGAAGCTTTTCAACAACACTTTGTTGCTTAGTGGCAATGTTAGCAAGTTTGGAATAGCTAGGTTTCACATATTTATGAGATTCATCTTCACTTGATTCAGAGGAGGAATGATGTTTGAGTACCTTAGCACCTTTAGCCATGAAGCAATATGTTGGAGCATAGTCATCGTTGCTGATGTCAGAGTCGTTGGAGTTTTTATTTTCTTCATCGTTGAAGATGGACTTGCTGACGAAAGCAGTAGCAAGAGCTAGGCTCGCCACACCAGAGTCTGACTCCTTCTGAGATTCCTCTTCTTCCTCATATTCTTCAGATTCTTCTTTAGAATCCATTTTCTTGCCAATGAATGCCCCAATCTTTTTGAAGTTATTCTTCTTGTGCGATGATGACTTTGAGGACTTTGAAGATTTCTTCTCTTTCTTCGAGTCATCAAAACTATCATCCTTGTATTTCTTCTTCCTTGATTCTTTTTCCCAGAGAGGATAGTGAGAGATATAGTGAACAAACTTCTTGCATTTGTGACAAGTTCTCTTCTTGTAGTCGCTTGAGAAGATTCCGAGTTCTTCATGCCACTTTTTGATGATTTTCCAAACCGACCTCTCCTTAAGACCTTCTGGAATTTCCTCACGAGCATTGCCAGCTCCTGACTCAGTTCTTTAGGATCACCAAGGCTACTATCGGATGCTTTACCTTCGAATGAGGAAATTGCCTTAGCCTTCGACGCATGAGATCTTCCATAGCTTGACCCGTAGAGGTCTCTATTCTCCACTTGTTGGAATTCATGAATATTGAGTCTCTCAAGTATATCAACAGGATCAAGTGACTTGTAGTCTCCACACTCTTTAATCATCAAAGACAGTGTATCGAATGAGGAATCAAGAGATCTCAGCAGTTTCTTCACCACCTCGTGGTCGGTGATGTCAGTGGCACCAAGTGCTTGAAGCTCGTTGGAGATATCAGTGAGACAATCAAAAGTTTGCTGAACATTTTCATTGTCAAGTCTTTTGAAGCGATTGAGGAGATTGCGAAGAACATTAACTCGGGAGTCACGTTGAGTTGAATGACCTTTGTCGACTTTGGACAACCTATCCCAGATTACCTTAGCAGATTCCAAAGCACTCACTCTACCATACTGACCTTTGCTCAGATGGCCACATATGATATTCTTCGCTTGAGAGTCGAGTTGCTTGAATCTCTTCACATCAACAATAGTAACAGTCAGAGTGATGCGGGGAACACCATTTTCCACAACGTACCAAAGATCATTGTGCATTGCTTCAAGATGCATGCACATCTTGTTCTTCCAGTAGGGATAGTTTGTCCCATCAAATGTAGGACATCTTGCAGAAACCTTGATCATACCTGCAGTCGACATAACTAGAACTCCAGGTGGTTAAACCAAAATCACATAGAACAATGGAGTACCTTGCTCTGATACCAATTAGAAGTGCGTTATATCGACTAGAGGGGGTGAATAGGCGATTTTTATAATCGTCACTGAGGAATTTCAACTTGAGGAATTTGAAATGTGATGAACTACTAGTAGCGGAATAAGTACTCAAGTGCATGGGAAATATAGCAATAGCATAGTCATCATGATGAATTAGAGCATGCACACAATACAAGTAGCGTGATACAAGATAAGCAGGTGAAGAACAAGGTGACTAAAGAATTTGAGATGAGGAAATTGAGCAAGTCTTTAGTCCAATTCTTAAAACAGTAATGATCAATTTCATCAACAAGTATTCGAGGAAATAGGAGTGTTGAGGAAATGGAAGTAGGTAGCTCGGTGAAGACAATGATTTGATGACCCAGTTCCAACTGCTATGACATTTGTACGTCTGGTTTGGAGCAGCTTAGTATTTAAACCAAAGGACACACAGTCCCAAGACACACTGTCCTTACAGTATTCTCCTTGAGCTAAGGTCACACAGACCTCGCCCGACACTCATGGTAAGTCTTCAGGCCAGACTTCCAAAACCCTCACAAACTTGGTTAGCCAGCGATCCACAATTGATTGCTGGATGCTCTGTACTATGACGCCTAACTGTTTGGAAGATACATAGTATTCAAAGGTACAAGCATCGGTTCCACACAGGAACAATCTCTTCAGTGATGCTCAATCACTTTGGTTATTGCGGTTGGGTTTTGGGTTTTTTCCTCACTGATGATTTTCTCTCAAAGTGCTCGAGGAATTGGTTGCTCTCAAGTGCCAAGTGTCAAGTTCTCTCTCGGAGCAGCCGACCAACTAGTGGTTGTGGGGGGCGGCTATTTATAGCCAGGGTGCAACATGACATGATAAGACATAAATGCCCCCAATTATATGACTGTTATGTGGATAAGATATCTAAACAACCGGCGCAAAGCACAACAACAGTCGGAATTTGAATTGCCAAATTCCCTAGGGCTTATCATATTCCTCACTGTAGGCAATTCGCACTAGCGAAATCCTAAATCCTCAGTTAGACAAATTTCCTCAGAGACCAAAAGAACATCATCTCTGTCACTGAAGAACTTGACTGAACTGCAAGAGATTTCCAAAGGCTTCACTCAAAGGATTCGGTAGGTTGAGGCTTTTGAGTTGATCATCAGTTGGAAATTTTTCCTTAGTATTACCTCAGCCCCCATTAACAGTACGATGTTTCCTATGACTCATAGAAAGGAAATGAAACTACAAAAACAAAGTCTTCACACTTCATAGTCTTCGTGTTAATATCTTCAAGGTCACACCTAATTCTTCAGCTTCAAAGTCTTCAGGGAATACCAAAGTATTCATAAAACTCTTCAGCTAAAGACATTCATGTTTAGGGCTCGACAATCTCCGAATATACCAAACTCCTCATCAACTTATGGGACATGTGTATACTCACAAACACATTAGTTCTTTAACCGATAAGTCTTCAATACACTAAAATCACTAAGGGCACTAGATGCACTAACAAAGATTAAGGCCTTGCCATGATTTAGATGAAGCTTCGCGATGAGATACTTGAGAAACTTGGAACTCCGAAAAAGAAAAGATAAACCACTTAGAATCAAGAATTTGATATCATGAACAACCTCCAGAAGAAGGAATTGAATCACCTTGATAAGCAAGAATAAGAATTATGTTATGCTTATCCTTCATCAAGTTCAATTGATGACAAGCAACAGATTTATCATACCACTTATTATTTTTGAGAAGTTTGAAGAGAGATATCATGAACATGGAGAACTCTTGAACGAACCACCCGTACAAATTTGAAACTATTGAGGACACTTTGAATGAATGGAACACATGACAATGAAGACACCACAATCCACCTAGCAAAAAACTTCTGTGAAGTGCCGGAATAATTGAGATACTAACGAAGCGACAACAATTGGAAAAAATATGAGAATGAAAGCTGAAAGCTAAGAACGGAGAAATATTTTGAAATGATGGTATTCGGAGGATCGAGAAACGAAAATAACTCTAAAATGCTTCGGATAGATATGAAATGAATTCCTCACGAATGGAAACAATTTGAGAGGATAGCAGGAAGTAGAAACCATCAATCTACAAGAATGGACACTCCAGAAACACCACCATGAATTACTAAGACACTCCAGAACATTGAATAAGAAAAAGGTTGAGCCAATGATGAAGGAAGAAAGAAAAAATTCAAAGCGATCTTTCAGAAGGAATATGACTCATGAAAATCATTTTTACGTCATATTGAAAAGAACTTGAGGACATCTCCGGATAGATTAGAAGTGCCAGCCAAGATCCTGGGAAAAACCTGTGTGTTATGGTCCCACCAAAGAAAACACCATTGAAATGATTGCTTAGAAGATATTGCACCGGTACAATTCAAAACTTGATGAGGTGAGAACCTCAAAATAATTTAAAAGGTTTGAATGAAAACATGAATCTTCTGAGATATGTTCAGCACTCCGGATAGAATAGGGATTTGAAGAAACAAGAGAGGCTTGAATAAGAACTTCCAACATAAGAAAGCATTTAGAAGATAAAAATGATATGATGAAGCTCTAAATCTTGAATTGAATCCATTAGAGAAGGAAAACAAGAACGAAGAATGATGAATTTAGGACTTGATCATCTTCACACTGAATCACCAGAGACAATACGGAAGAAAGATAGTGGAAGCATCACATGAAAGGCACTTGGATAATAATTTAATCATTGAAGAAAAAGGGCGGGAGGGTGGGGAAAACAAAGACAACTTGGGATGGATGAAATTAACTCCGAAAAGAAATAAGAGGATTGAGCTTGCAACTATCGAAGAGGATAGAATTATGTTGAAGAGAAGCACACTGCTTAAAAGAATTCATGAAAACTCTAGTTGAACAAAAGGATTAGCACTTGATACTTCCCCAACGTGTCTATAATTTTTGCTTGTTCCATGCTGTTATATTATCAATCTTGGATGTTTTACAATCATTTCACAACAACTTTATATCATTTTTTGGGACTAACCTATTGACATAGTGCCAAAATGCCAGTTGCTGATTTTGCTTGTTTTTTAATTCACAAAAAATCAGTACCAAACAGAGCCCAAGTGTCGTAGGGATTTTTGTGGATTTTTTATGGACCAGAAGAATAAAGATGGGCCAAACAAAAGCAAAAGAGGGGCCCAAGGTGGCCACCCTCCACCAGGGCACGCTAAAGGCCCCTAGCGCGGCCTAGTGGAGGGTGGGCACTCCGGGCACCCCCCAACCGACTATCGACCCTATAAATTCCCTAAAAAACCCAAAACCCTAGGGGAGTCGACGAAAACACAATTCCAGCCACCGCAAGTTCCAGAACCCCGAAATCCAATCTAACACCATCACGGAGGGGTTCATATTCCTCATAGGTGCCTCTCCGATGATGCGTGAGTTGTCCACCATAGACCTACGAGTCTGTAGGCAGTAGCTAGATGGCTTCCTCTCTCTCTATGTTTTTCAATACAATGGTCATTGGGAGATCTATTTGATGTAATGACTTTTGCGGTGTGTTTGTTGTGATCCGATGAATTTTGAGTTGATGACCAGTTACTATCCATGACTATTATTTGAGTTTTATTTGCCCTCTTATTTGCATTATTACTTATAGCCTCGTATTTATTCTTCAAATCTTTGGTTTAGTTAGGCCAACTAGATCGATTTTTCTTGCTATGGGAAGATGTGCTTGGTGATGGGTTCGATCTTGCGGTGTTCTTTCCTAGTGGCAGAAAGGGCAGCAAGACACGCATGTGTCATTGCCATTAAGGACAACAAGATGGGGTCTATTCCTACATGAAGAGATCTTGTCTACATCATGTCATCATTCTTATTGCATTACTACATTTCTCCATGAACTTAATACACTAGATGCATGTTGGACAGTGGTCGTTGTGTGGAGTAATAGAAGTAGCATAATTATTTCGGTCTACTTTGCTTGGACGTGATGCCTACATAATGATCATTGAATAGATATCTTAATGAGTATTTGATCTTCTATCAATTTCCCAACAGTAATTTGTTCACCCACCGTGTGCTATACTCATGAGAGAAGCCACTAGTGAAACCTACGGCCCCTGGGTCCACTTTTCCAACATATTGCTTTCCGTTCTACTATTTGTAACTTTTGTTTTCTGATCTATTATTCCAAAAACCCGAAATAACTTCCTGCACTTTTTGTTTATTTATTTTACTTTGTGTTCTTATGAGATCTATTTTCCAAAACTATCACCACCTAATCTTTCTTATTACCGTAGAGAGCGTGCCAACCTCTCTTTCACGTTGGGTTGCAAGTATTTGGTGTTTGTCTGCAGGTGCTGTTTACGTGGGTGCGTGATCTTCCTCTGCACATTGATACCTTGGTATCATAAACTAAGGGAAATACTTACCGTCGCTGTGCTGCATCATCCCTTCCTCTTTGGGGAAATATCGACGCAGTCTCAAGTGTATTAGTTGGATGTTCTCAATCTCATGCTAGCCTTCACTTGTACTAAGTAGAAATACTACTTGTGCATCCAAAATCCTTAAACCAAGTTTTGCCATATGAGTCCATTATACCTACCTATATATGGTATTTCAATGCCGTTCCAAGAAAATTTGTATGTGCCTTCTCTAAACTTTCAAAATAAATTTTCCCTTTTGTGTGCTTGCACCGCTCATGAAACGGTAGGGGGTGACGGATATTTTTTTCATGTTAGATGTGTTATTCTCAAGATGAGTGTTTATTCAGTTGTCATTACACGAGAGTATGGTGGTAATAGGGATACCCAGTCCCAAAATGAAAAGGATTTTTTTTACTTTATGTTGTCAAATAATAAATTCCTTGGAAAGTGTTGGTATGGAAGGCAACCATGGATTCGGCTAGCCTTGGAAAGTGAAAGTATGGTGGAAAAAGGAAAACACTTTATTTTCTGTTTGGGAACCGCCTATGATGCATCTAGTGTGGAAAGATATTGAAATCTCTCAGTTGTTTTCATTGACAGGAAAGGCATGCCACTTTTTCTCTCTATCAATTTAAACACTTAAGCTCTGGCACCTCTACAAGTCCCTACTTCCCTCTGCGAAGGTCCTATCTATTTACTTTATGCAATTTTTATTTTTCAATTTGAGTCTCCATCTTCTCTTATAAAGCACCAACTAGGAGGCACTATGATCGTACTTGAGAATTAGGTATAGCTAATATTTGAGTGTGTATTGTGAATGGATTAATGATTGAGCATGATGGGCTAGGGATAACTTGATTTAGAGTTGATATTTTGAAAGATATGGTTGCTTGTTGATATGCTTGAGTATTAAAGTTTTCATGTCAATACTAGACTATTGCTTTGAACCATATGAAAACTCCAAATGTCCATGCTATAAACAAAAGAATATGTGATGAACATGATATGCAGCATTCCACATCAAAAATTCCGTTATTACCATTTACCTACTCGAGGACAAGTAGGAATTAAGCTTGGGGATCCTGATACGTCCCCAACGTATCTGTAATTTTTGCTTGTTCCATGTTGTTATATTATCAATCTTGGATGTTTTCAATCATTTCATAGCAACTTTATATCATTTTTTGGGACTAACCTATTGACATAGTGCCAAAGTGCTAGTTGCTGTTTTTGCTTGTTTTTTACTTCGTAGAAAATTAGTACCCAAACGGAGCCCAAATGGTGCGGGGATTTTTGTGGATTTTTGATGGACCATAAGAAGAAAGATGGGCCAAACAACAGCAGAAGAGGGGGGCCAGGGTGGCCACCCTCCACCAGGGTGCGTCAAAGGCCCCTGGCGCGGCCTGCTGGAGGGTGGCCACCTCAGGCACCCCAACCGACTATCGAGCCTATAAATTCTCTGATAATACAAAAACCCTAGGGGAGTCAACGAAAACACAATTCCAGCTGCCGCAAGTTCCAGAACCTCGAAATCCAATCTAACACCCTCACAGAGGGGTTCATCTTCCTCATAGGTGCCTCTTCGATGATGCGTGAGTAGTCCACCACAGACCTACAGGTCCGTAGCCAGTAGCTAGATGGCTTCCTCTCTCTCTATTTTTCTCAATAGGTCACTTGGAGATCTATTGGATGTAATGAGTTTTGCGGTGTGTTTGTTGGGATCCTATGAATTTTGAGTTCATGATCAGTTTCTATCCATGAATACGATTTGAGTCTTCTTTGATCTCTTATTTACATGATTACTTATAGCCTCGTATTACTTCTTCGAATCTTTGGTTTAGTTAGGCCAACTAGATCGATTTTTCTTGCCATGGGAAGAGGTGCTTTGTGATGGGTTCGATCTTGTGGTGTTCTTTCGTAGTGACAAAAAGGGCACAAAGACACGCGTGTATCATTGCCATTAAGGATAACAAGATGGGGTCTATTCCTACATAAATAGATCTTGTCTACATCATGTCACCGTTCTTATTGCATTACTCCGTTTCTCCATGAATTTAATACCCTAGATGCATGCTGGATAGCAGTCGATGTGTGGAGTAATAGAAGTAGATGTAGGATCGTTTCGGTCTACTTGTCTTGTACGTGATGCCTATATAATGGTCATTGCCTGGATATCGTCATGATTATTTGATCTTCTATCGATTGCCCAACAGTAATTTGTTCACCCACCATGTGTTATACTCATGAGAGAAGCCACTAGTGAAACCTACGCCCCCCGGGTCTACTTTTCCAGTATATTGCTTTCTGATCTACTATTTGATCTATTACTCCAAAAAAAACCAAAAATACCTTGCTGCACTTTTTTTTTATTTTACTTTTTATTCTTGCGAGATCTATTTGCCAAAACTATCACTACCTAATCTATCTTATTACCGTAGAGAGCATGACAACCTCTCTTTCGCGTCGGGTTGCAAGTATTTGTTGTTTGTGTTAAGGTGATGTTTACGTGGGTGCGTGATCTTCCTCTAAGGATTGATACCTTGGTTTCATAAACTGAGGGAAATACTTACTGTCGATGTGCTGCATCATCCCTTCCTCTTTGGGGAAATACCGACGCAGTCTCAAGCCACGTCAGCACTCCCATACAAATATCTGAACAATGCTTAGGAAAAGATATGAAATCACCACTTGACAAGGAAGCACCACAAATTACCATATTGAAAACAAAACAAAGGATGAGGCTTACAGAACAAGCCAACAACAAATACATAACCATTATGTATTTGTAGGAAGGATAGTCCTAGGTAACTACTTGAATCCCACCCGAGAACTTCCGAAATCTTTGGTTATGCAACCGGGTCCAAGGATACAAGGAGTAAAATCCATCACTCAACTCTTAGCAGTAATACTACTTTCCAATGTATCACATCCATCAACACATAACCAGAGGTCTCGGAAACTCATGCACCTTAGATCCTCGTAATCACAACGATAATAATTATGGAAGTACATCTGGACGCCCTTCCCAGTACTGGGTGACGCCAAACTCCTCTGGCCACAAAGAGTATTGAAGCAATTCCTAACATCCACATCCTTAGATACTAAGGAAATTGAATGATAACGATGTGTCAAGAATACCCTGGAGCTCTACTCTCCAGGACACTTGTACCCCAAATTGACAGGAGGTGGCGGGAACAGAATTCCGGTTACATTGACATCATAGAGAATCCAAAACACTCGCGCGATCCAAAAAATTTTTGAGTGAGAAGAGGGGTAGAATTAAAATTTCTACATCAAGATTCCTCACCAGAGCGTATAAGAGGAGTAAAAATAATCCTACTCTCCGATATATAACTAGACTCAAAATAGTTTTTCACTAGACTCGACTCGGCCAAGTTTGATCAATGAAGGGGACTCCTATGTCAGTACATGCTCTTATACCAACTTGTAACGCCCAAGATGTGATCCTATAGTTATTTTGGCACGAGGGCCTCGATAGGGATAGAAGCGTATCTCGTCATTTCGCAAGAATGGATATCATTAGAAGTACATGTTTAGAAGAGATGAGTATATGGAATTGGCTTACACTCGCCACAAGCTAAATCAAGATCATATCAATACAACAACATATTCAATCATCATACATAAGAGCAGGGTCCGACTACGGACGAAATCAAACAATAAAATGATATCCATCCTTGATATCCTAGGTTGCCGGCCTGGAACCCATCCTAGATCGATGAAGAAGAACTCCCGACCAAATAAGCATTGCGCTCACGTCAAAGCATCGCATTACCTATGCCTGCAACTATTGTTGTAGAAATCTGTGAGCCGCGGGGACTTAGCAATCTAATTTCCAAGGGTATAAGGACTAGCAAAGCTTAATGGGCGAGGAACGGTTAAGTCGTGAGGTTGCAGCAAGCACTATGCATTTATTTGAGTGGCTAACTTACGAGTACAGAAAATAAGTAGGATAGTCTACACATAACGAACGTGAACTAGAAATGATCACTAAGTGATCCTGAACACCTACTTACGTCAAACATAACCCGACTATGTTCTCGCCCGGTTCAGAACTCATGAGTCGAGACAGTCACGGTTATGCACACGGTTGGTGTATTTTATTTGAGTTTAGTTCAAGTTTGCTATGACCGGGTGTTAAAGAAAGTTTCCAAGTTGCCACATAACCGCAAGCATGACTCTCATGAAATATTTAACCCTACACGGGTGATCCAACTCATCCATCATATAGTAACCAAAAGCTGCATTGGAATTCCTCAACCGCAGGATAACCCGTAGTATTTGCGGAATCCCGGCGGAAAATCTCAACCTGAAGATAGCCTGAAGTGTCCTCGAAATGCCGTGCAGAAGACATTCGAGAAAGGTAAAACAAATCTAGTAAGGCCTCCCGGTGAGCCAGATCCGCATCTAGAACCGCGTGTTGTCTATCTACGGGCATCGTCCGTCTATGCAGAGTGGACGGTAGCTAGAAAAATGCCTCGGGTTTCCCCGAGGTGGCTTTGCCAGTTGCTAGGTAGGTGGACCAACACTCATGAGGAGTACTGCCCGGGTTCTTGATTAAAGATCCGTGGGTGCCAAGGGGTCCCTATGCAATTTTATTAATTATAAGGCAAATGGTAAAACCAATGTTAGACCTTGCCAGAAGTATTTATCCCAAAACGAAAATCAAAGGGGGTCCCCATAACAACCCCGAGCATTTTAGGAGCACTCAATATGGAACGTAACACTGGTACAGAAATAACTAGGGTGGCAAAAGTGGAACAAAACACCGAGAAAAAGGCCAAGCCTTGCACCTTTTACCAAGTATATAGGTGCATTAAATTAAATAGCAATAATTTTGTGATATCTAAAAAATAATATCCATGTTGACACATGGAATCAACTGCACCTGCAACTAACAACACTATAAGAAGGCTGAGTAAGCGGTAAATATCCAAACAAAGGTTTGCTGGGATGTGCAGGGGATTAGAGGCTTTTCATGGCCATGTTGGGAGGCTTGACATACAAGTGGTAGGTAACAAGACATAGTGATAGAAGCAAGACAACTAGCATGGCAATGATAGTAGTGTTATCCAGGGAAATATTCATCTGGCCTGAGATCCCGCTTGGAAGAAGAACGAATCCATGAGGAAGACGAGCCAACGAAGTGGAACGAATCCTCACACTCTGAATCAGTTTCGGAACTCAATCGAGAAGAAACAATCGGGAAACAAGCAATTAACACATGATAACACCACAGCATATGCATGGCATGATGCGCAAACAAATATGATACATGTTCATACAATTATATAAGGCATGGCAAGCACACCAATCAACCACTAAACATTAAGTGAAGTTTAATATGCAACGAGTTGCATATTGGCAAAACTCCATAGTTGAATTACTTAGTTCACTGCCGTTTGGGTACACAAACAATATTAAATGTTGTTAAACATGAAAAGAGGTGAAGCATAAGTAAACTATCTATCTAGGTATCTTAACTGAGGTCGGAAACAACTTATAGTATTTTCCGAAGCGACCCCATGTTAATTTCGAAATTGGTCCAGATCAGAACTAACCATGTTTTATATTTATTAAACAGAGAAAATAAATGCACCATGTGATTCTACTCGTCATTCTAAGATATTTACATATATAAAACATTTAAAACGGAGCTACGGTCTAAAAGATATGACAAACACAAGATGAATATGTCATCAGTGCAAAATACATGCAAACTTCAACCACATACATTTCAAAACATGGATGCAACACGATAATATGATACCACATGAAATTCTAAGCATGTTTCATATATGACTTGTTCAAAACGGAGCAATTGTTCAGACACAACAACTTATACAAGTTTTGGTTATAATCTGCTCAAAACAGCGATATAGCATATTGCAACTCAAAAATCAACAAGATACAACAATCTAAAATGCTCAACAAGGACATGGTGATGTAGCATACATGATGCACAATAATCCATTCTATATCAGCAAGTTGAATGGAACATATATCAATAGCAAATGATCTCACAAGATGGCATATTGAACAAAACAATTTCAGACTTAGTGAAAATTAGAGTAGACATGTGCAACAGTTTTTATCAGATTAGCATGTTTGACAGAAAAATAAATGAGGATACAAAACCTATACTTGCAAACTATTGGCACAAACTAACAAAGTATAACATGCTCAACAATTCATTCCATTGTGCAAACCACAAAGGACCTATAGATTCATGGCAATCATCATGGAAACATGGCAACAAAATAACAGTTTCAGATTTAGTGAAATTTAACTATCTCCCAAAACTGCACTTTGACTAGGCATGTTGACATGGCTATACCAGTAGCATAACAATCATTTATATGCATGGAAGGACACTAACAGAAAGTGGACATGATACACTTGGAAATACTCCATTGGCACATGTTCAAAGGAGGCATGGTTTGCTTAATATGATGCTCACAAAACGGAACTCTTCATTAGCAGATTTCAGTTCTAACATGATAGCAACTTTAGAGCAAGAAATTGCCATGTTAATGAAGGTCTACCTAGCAACCAGAGGCATGGCATCAAAGTAGACATATTCGAGAGCAATTCTCATGAAGACACCACACGCAAAATACCTACGGTTGAATTGCAATCATCCACGCCAGATTGAACAAAAGAATAGTCTTTAGCAACTACGCCCAGATGCACTTTTGCAACAAAGATTAGACCATGAAAATGATGTCATATTGTAGAGCACATCAAGTAGGTACTTATACATATAAAGATTATTTCAACCGGACAAACGTGCATCAATTAGGCCCCACACAAAATGCATATATGCTCATTTAAAACAGGGACTTAGTGAAATTTATACAATCGAGAAATGGGATGTGACAGTACGGGGGATCCAAAGATCCCATTTGGTTCGGCGGCTCTAGCCCTCATGGGACGGGGCCGTCCCGGCGCGACAGCTGGCCGGCTATCGGGACCTCGATCCTAAGTCATATGAATCCAGTCTGTAACATATCACATCACTTTGCGGCCTCAGGCACGGTAAGCTCCATGGCTGCAGCCTTACCTTAGCCGGGACCATTTGCGTCTTTTGGCTCACGTATGTGAACATGTTGCTGGCAATCAAATGACAAAGAACCCGGGCCGACATAACTAGTCATAGAACCCAAGCGGCACATCCGTACGGAAACAGGCATACGTAACCCAGCAATGCAGGTGTCGACCTCAAGCGTGTGTAGACGAGTCGTAGCAGGCTACAGGGACTCCATTACACCGCGAGGCATTTCCCCAAAGGGACAGACACAGCAACAGAGAAGGATACATGCCAGTCAATCAATGTGTCCGGAGCAGTAGCAAGCTACCATGGCTCGGTGGAAGCACAAAGAGGCAGTTTCCCGTAAAGAGTACTACTAAAGGCGCACAACTAGGTGTCGGATCACATACATACCATTGCACGTCACACGTACGCACGACATGTCCGATATGCATAGATACAACCATGGCATCACAACATAACCATACAACAACATGACTTTTATTTAAGAGGCTCAGACGAGCCTTGCAAAATATGTTCTTACACATAGGGGTCACATGACCCGACACTCAACTCATACAAACAAGTTCATACAAACCAAGCGGAAGCTTAAGCTATCTGAGTACAGATAGATGTAAGGGGTAAAAAGGCACATGGCCTGACTATCTACAGCCCGCCACAGGGCATATGGTCATAGCTGGGACACCAGCTATTCGGCATCATCGACATCTAGAAAGAACCCACCTAATGAGTCCTGGGTCTCATATGCAACATTTATTAAGCAAACGTGAGTACAAACGTACTAAGAAAGTCTTTAAATCAGACCTAGTCTAATCATGCTCATGTATCAACAAGGGAAGTGGTGGAGTTTATGCAGCAATGCCAGCTTTGACTCATGGCTAACCCGCACTACTCAAATTTTAACTCTTTGCTACAATTTCAGATATCGCACACGAGTCCACCAACTTCTTAGAAATACACCACCATGGATTCACCTCCCTCTCCTGAAAGAGTGCCATCCACGGTACTCACACTTGTCTTGATATTTTTATGAGTATCCATTTGATTATCTATGAACAACATAGTTCTCCAAGTAGTCCATATCCGAGGACGCGGCTATTCGAATAGTTTCATACACTGCAGGGGTGTACTTCACACGCTCTCGCCACTTATCGTAGTGTGCTCATAAAACCATGCACCTCGGCAACCTTCAAGTGGATGCCCAATGAGGGAGTTGGCCAT
Organism: Hordeum marinum; assembly: GCA_022496015.1. NCBI lineage: Eukaryota > Viridiplantae > Streptophyta > Magnoliopsida > Poales > Poaceae > Hordeum > Hordeum marinum. Next base: position 292,774,170 of record CM039678.1, on the reverse strand, counting down.
GGCCATCAATCACATAAGACCTCTAGTCCAGGCTATCGTCTATTTGAGACTGAACCCGCACGGAAGTCCGGTTGAAGTTTCCGCTATGGCCCCAAACGATGTGCGCAGGGTTCCCAAGCCCATCATTCGGGTGACCCTTGGTACACCGTGCCACTGCCTACCGCGTTGTAACCCACCCCTAGGGTCAGGGCTACTCACGGCCTCCAGCATGTTATAAACACTAGAAACTACTTGCAACTCCTGGACCAAGGACTAAGCGACTGATAAGTCGAGAGGGGTCGAGTTACCAGAACCCAATGTGTGGTAGTAACTAGTCTTGGATCACAAACATAGAACTCAGTTCCTCAGAACGGTCCCAATGAGACAACCCGCTATGTACTCCTACATAGCCTCTCATCGCTACCATTACCAAATCGGGTTCATCATAAGTCATCACATTAGAACAACATTGTTTCACTGAGTTCATCACCCAGATGAATCAGACCTGACACAACTCTAAGCATAGCAAGTATAGCAGGCAAAGTAAGCTAAGCACATCATGGCACAAGCATATACCAAGTATGCTAGGTTGCAAGGTTTAGCTATTTACTATGACAATGACAGGTCATGCATAACAATAGGTTCATCTACCGTGTATGACAGACATGTGATGTTTGTCCTAATGAAGTAAACAAGAGCAGGAGCGAGAGAGTGGGATGTTATCGAAATGATCAATGGGTTTGCTTGCCTTGCTAGGTAGCGGGAAGGTTCTCTCCTTCGTTGGAATACTCAGAGGTATCCTCGGAAGTAGGGCCTACCGCAATCTAGATAAGAAACAATCAATACACACAAGTGCAACAATATGATGCATGATCATGGCATGATAGCATGTGTGGAAGAGCTAATGCACTAGTGTTCATGTTGATTTGAAATGAATTTGAATATAGGTTCAAAATTGTTCTTCATTTCAAATTCCATATACTATCCTATTAGTAAATATCCATGTTTATCTACATAAGTTGCTCTAACATGCATGATAATAGCACCATTCGATTCATTAGATTTTTCTGATAAATTTTCATATATAAATTATTTTCATCTGATTTAAAGATTAGTTTATATGAATTTTGAAGTTTTAAATAATTTATGGAATTATTTTTAAACTAGAAAATTGAATTATGACATCAGCCTGACGTCAGAGTGACGTCAGCTGGTCGGCTGACCAGGCCAGAGTCAAACCTGACATGTGGGGACCACATGTCAGTGGCTCAATCATTTAACTAAATAATTAAAACTAATCCTAACTAATTAACAGATCTAGGCCCACTGGTCAGGGACTAATTAGGTTAATGAACTTAATTAATTAATTTTTCTTAATCTAACTTAATTAGAGGGTCGGGCCCACTTGCCAATTGACTTGGGGTCAAACCCCCGTGGTCAACTCCGGCAAGACCCATCGGCGTTGAGCCGTCGGTGACTCCAAAGACGGTGGAGGGGCTCGGGATCCCTCTCTGGCGACCAAATGAACGGCGGAGGGCACCAAACGAACCTATGCTCACGCGTGCGTCCATCCCGACACCTCCCATGAGCTGAGATGGTCGGAATCGATGCCGGTGGCGAGCTTGGCGGCTGTCGGAGCTTGGGCGGGCACGGGCCCGTCAAGCCGGAGCTCAAACGAGGCACCTAAGGCCTCCTAGGGTTACCTGGGGACATCCTAAGCATGACCACATGCTTAGACACAAGCTTGGGCCGCTGCAACGGCAGCCATGACCTCGCCGGCGGCGAGAAACTTTCGGGCTTAGAGGAACTCGGCGCTAGATGGCTCATTCAAAGGGAGAAAAGGGGGGAAAGGACCAGGGGCTCATGACGGTTGCAGAGATGTCGAGAGCAGGCTCAGGGAGGGCCTGGAGCAGCGGCGAGCTTCACTTGCTTGCCGACGGCCGGAGGTTGAAGACGACGGCGATGGCAGCGACAGGGAGCTCCCGGCAGTGCATGGCTCGGCTAGAAGGAAGAGGGGATCTAGGCGGAGCCTTTGGTGGGCTCAGAAGGGCGCGGGGGCGGCTAAAACGACGCTGCTATGGCGGCGACCATCTTGGCCATGGCAGAGCAGAGGAGGGGAGAAAGAGAGGCGGGCGAGAGAGAGAGAGAGAGAGGGAGCGATGGGGATGGGGATGGGAGCTTATCCCCGTCGCGCTGGCGAGGGGGAAGCAGGCAGGCAACTGCCGGCGTGGAGGCACAACAGCGCGCGCATGCCGGCCACACTCCCGTCCTCCTGGCCGCTAGGAGGACGATGACCTCCCTGGGCCAGGTGGGTCGGCCTGGCCTGGGCTTCTTTCTCCTTTTTTTTCTTTATTTCATTTCTTTTTCTAATTTCTGACATTTGTTTAATTCTTTTGCAGGTACAAAATGACTTTGCAAAATATCCCAAGTATTTTCTATAATGGAGTTTGAATATTTCAAACTTATCTAAAAAGTTTCAGGATATTTTGAAAACCAAAGTAATGATAATGCTTTATTTGGCATTTTCAGGAGCTTTAACCTTTATTTTTAAATTGTTTTGGATGTTCAAATATGTAAAATGGTCCCTATTATAATCATGTCCAAATTTATCAGACATAGGGAACATTTTTAAAGAGCATTTTGGATTTGTCGAATTTTCACTAACTTTGAATTGTTTTGATTGAATGTGAGCTTGGGGTTTCTTCAACTTCCCATTTCAAGTTGATGCCAAATTGAAACATGATGCAAACATAGGATGTTCCTATGACTTACATCTAGGGATGTGACAACTCACCCCCACTCAAAAGAATCTCGTCCCGAGATTTTGATGTCGTCGGGAAGAGCATGGGGTACTCTAGTCGAAGAATCTCTTTCCCATGTGGCCTCCTTTTCAGAATGGTGTGACCCCTGAACCTTGAGAAACTTGATGCTCCGACGCCGAGTGGTACGCTCAGCTTGATCAAGAATACGAACAGGGTATTCTCGATATGTAAGGTTATCTTGGAGATCAAGCGCTTCGTGGTCTACTTCACGGACAGGGTCCGAGAAGCAACGCCTGAGTTGAGAGACGTGGAAGACATCATGAACCTTGGAAAGATGCGGCGGAAGTTCCAATTGGTAGGCAATCTTTCCTTGTTTAGCAAGAATGCGAAAAGGTCCAATGTAACAAGGAGCCAACTTTCCCTTGATACCGAATCGATGGGTACCCTTCAGAGGTGTAACCCGAAGGTAAGCCTTCTCGTCAACTTCATAGGTCATAGCCTTATGATGGCAATCATATTGGCTCTTTTGACGAGATTGGGCTGTTTTCAACTTTTCACGAATAATGTGAACTTGCTCCTCTGCATCCTGGATCATATCCGGGCCAAAGAGTTACCTCTCTCCGGTTTCCGACCAGTTAAGAGGTGTTCGACACCTTCGTCCATAGAGAACTTCAAAAGGGGCTTTGCCCAAGCTTGATTGATAACTATTGTTATAAGCAAATTCGGCAAATGGAAGACATTTTTCCCAGTTCATACCGAAATATATAACACAAGTTCGGAGCATGTGTTCGAGGATTTGATTGACTCACTCAACTTGACCAGTTGATTACGGGTGGAATGCAGTGCTAAAGGATAGATGAGTCCCCATAGCGGTTTGAAAACTTTCCCAAAATCGGGAAGTAAAGATACTTCCATGGTCTGAGTTAATCTCCAAGGAACACCATGAAGAGAAACTATTCGAGAAACATACAACTCTGCTAGCTGGCTAGCAGTTATACTCTCCCGAACAGGAAGAAAATGAGCCACTTTGGAAAGGCGGTCGATGACCACAAAGATAGCATTATTCCCTCTCTTAGTCTTGGGAAATCCGGTAATAAAATCCATACCGACTTTATCCCGTTTCCATTCAGTAATAGCTAAAGGTTGAAGGGTGCCAGCAGGCCTTTGATGTTCTGCTTTCACACGACGACAAACGTCGCAGTTAGCAACGAACTGAGCAATTTCTCTCTTCATCCTAGTCCACCAGAACCTCTGGCATAGGTCCTGATACATCTTGGTACTACCCGGATGAATTGAGAGGGGAGGATCATGAGCCTCCTTAAGGATCAACTGTCGTAGATGTTTCTTCTTCGGGATCAACAAACGGTTCTCAAAGAAGACAACACCCCGATCATCTTCCGAGAAGCATCTAACATTACCCTTCTTAATGTTTTTATTGATCCAAGATATCCCGGCATCATGCTTCTGGGCTTCTATAATTTGATCTGTAAGTGTAGGTTTCGCCACCAAGTTGGATAGGAATCCTTGAGGAACAAGGTGAAGGTTCAACTTCCGAAATTCCTCATGGAGAAGTGGTTGACCTTGTTGTAACATCAGATTGTTACAATAAGACTTACGACTTAGTGCATCAGCCATAACATTGGCTTTCCCCGGGGTGTAAGTTATCCCTAAGTCGTAATCTGTAATCAACTCAACCCACCGTCTTTGCCTGAGATTCAAATCCGGCTGGGTGAATATATATTTTAGACTTTGGTGATCAGTGTAAATTTCGCAACGATTACCCAACAGGTAATGTCGCCATGTTTTCAATGCATGGACTACACCTGCAAGCTCAAGATAATGTGTTGGATAATTATCCTCATGTGGACGCAACTGTCGAGAAGCTTATGCAATCACATGATGATCTTGCATGAGAATGCAACCTAATCCTTGTCGCGAGGCGTCGCAGTAGATAACAAAGTCCTTAGAGAAGTCTGGTGGCACCAGAACGGGAGCAAAGATCAGTCCTCTTTTCAATTCTTGAAAACTGTGCTCGCATTGTGGGGTCCACTCGAACTTTTTATCTTTCTTGAGGAGTTCAGTCAGAGGTTTCACAACCTTGGAGAAGTTCTCGACAAAGCGGCGACAATAGCTCACTAAGCCAAGGAAACTCCAAACTTGCTTAACCGATTCAGGTTGAGTCCAATCAAGGACGGCCTGAACTCTCTCGGGATTGATAGCAATACCTTTACCAGATATCACGTGGCCTAGGTAGGTCACTTCTGGCAACCAAAATTCACACTTGGAGAATTTGGCATACAGACGGTGCTCTCGAAATTTCATCAATAGCAGCCTTAGATTCTCGGCATGTGCTTGTTCGTTCCTCGAGTAGATGAGTATATCGTCGAGGTAAACCATGATGAATTTATCTAAATACTACAGGAAGATCGAATTCATCAAACGAGAGAAGGTGGCTGGGGCATTGGTTAAACCAAAGGACATGACGGTGTACTCATATTGGGCATAACGAGTCACAAAAGCCGTTTTTGGAATGTCCCTGTTCCTAATTCTGATTTGATGGTATCCCAACCTCAAATCCATTTTGGAAAAGACAGAGGATCCAGCGAGTTGAGCATACAAATCATTGATCCTGGGGAGCGGATACTTGTTCTTTATGGTGACCAGATTCACTGGCCGATAATCCACAACCATCCGATCCGATCCATCCTTCTTCTTGACGAAGAGAACGGGACAAGCCCAAGGAGAAGAGTTGGGACTGATGAAACCTTTCTTCAAAGCCTCATCGAGTTGGATCTTAAGTTCGGCTAGTTCTAAGGGTGCCATCTTATAGGGTCTTCTGGCTATTGGGACAGTCCCTGGAACGAGCTCTATCACAAACTCAACATCTCTGACAGGAGGAATTCTTGGCAGTTCTTTTGGAAAGACATCCGGAAAGTCACGGGCTACCGGAATATCTTCTAACTCTGGAAGGGGGCTAGCATTGAGGGAGTAGAGTTGGCGCTTGGTTGTTTGAGTGGAGACATTAACTATCTCACCCGATGGATGTGTAAGTTGAACATTCCTAGTGTGAGTATCAATCTTAGCATAGTGGGATATCATCCAATCCATGCCTAGAATGATATTGATGTCCGAAGACTTGAGGGCTATCAAAGATGCTAGGAAGACTAGCCTATCCACCAAAATCTCATGATCATGGCTCACTCTAGAAGTTTGCCATTTTGAACTAGGAGTTTCAACTACTAAAGGGGTAGGCATATCACAAAAAGACATGTTATGCAACTGTGCATAACTTTCTGAGATGAAAGAATGGGATGCCCCAGTATCAAATAGAACATAAGGTGGATGACTATTGACAAGGAGCATACCTAGGATGACATCAAGATCCTCAAGGTCTTCCTCAGCAGACACATAGTTCACTCGTCCACGAGCAGGAGCTGGCTTCACATAAAAGGCTTTTCCTGGCTTTCCACGTCCAGCGGCCTTAGCCTTATTCTGGGGACACTCACGGGAGTAGTGTCCCGGTTCTCTGCATTTGTAGCAAACCACGGTGGCACGGAGTGCAACATTTGCAGGCGATCCTCCAAATGGCGTGACTGGAGGATTGGGTTGAGCTGGGCGAGGCGCTTGGAAGGATGGCCTCGCATTATATCTTGGTGCCAAGGCTGCGTTGGGCACCCAGACCTGGCGTTTATTGGGGCCCGAGCCAGATGCGGGGCTGAAGTCACGGTTGTGCTTTCTTGCGGCCTCATAATTAGTCTGTCCAGTCTCGGCATCGATAGCCTTATTGACGAGAGCCTGGAAAGTGGTGCACTCATGCAGGCGCAGGTCTCGACGGAGCTCAGGATTAAGTCCCTTGCGGAACCTAGCCTACTTCTTGGCATTAGTAGAAACTTCCTCAGGAGCATAGCGAGCAAGGTTTCCAAACTCACGACTATAGGCATCCACTGACAGTCTGCCCTGGGTGAAGGCACATAATTCCTCTCTCTTACGATCCATCAGCCTTTCCGGGATGTGATGGGTACGAAATGCGACACTGTGTCCAAGTTGGTGCGGGGCCTGCGGGACGCATGGCTTCAAAATTTTCCCACCACAGATTGGCAGGTCCTTCCAGAAAGTAAGTTGCAAAGGTCACCTTGTTGGCCTCGGACACATTGGCAGCCCGGATCTTGCGGTACATGCTAGTCAGCTAGTCATCTGTGTCGAGTGGGTCGACTGAATGATGATACTTGGGTGGGCACAGTCTGATGAAATCATCGAGTGACACGCCATCATCAAGATCATTGCGGGGAGCACATGCTGTGTTCTGCTCAATTCGCTCCAATAGCCTGTTGGTCTCTCTCTTGTTCCTTTCGGCTTCAAGCATCACTTCTGCCAAAGAAGGCACATGTGTCAGATTCTCTTGCCTTGGCTAGCTTCCCTCGCCCTGCTCAGGGGCAGGCACGGGGTTATTCCTAGTTGCCACCATCCTGGGAAAACAAACCCATAGCTTAATCATAGGGGACAACAACTCTAAGACATGAGATAAGGAATGTACTGGACAACATGGCATGCAAGGTAAACACCAATTAACATGGTAAAACAACTGCCATAGGAACACCATGATTCATACACACCATGACATAGTTCAGTACAAGCCAAGCTGAAATACAACTACGGAGAGATGACACAACTCATCGGAGGCATTACAAGCTTCCTATACATTATCTATCTACACCTCCAGAACTCAACTCTCAACCTCATCATATCCCACAAGACACGCAGGACTATGGCGATACGATTACTACCATACTAGAACTAACATCCACGTACTCAAGCATTGCCGTAGAATGCCTCATACATGTTACCCCCATGACCCGAGAGCTGAATCTGAGGATCTGGGAACACTCTAGCCTGTGATCCCTGGGAACCGTAAGGACACGGATGTGGTCTTGGTCCCCTTGTTGGTGGCAACAGCGGTCCTTGAAGAGGGGTGATGCCTCCAACATCGGGCCAGTCTACGTGTGCTGGCAGATGAGTCCGTGATGGGGTCAGCATCTCCAAATCTCCATAGCCTGTCTGCACGACATGTGCCAACTACGTCAGGGCTGTCCAAAGACGTGCACGGGTGGCATAAAGCTCCATGCGAAGGGCACGTGCATCACGATCCCTGTTCTCCAACATATGAGCGGTCACCTGCAGCCTAGGATCCTCATGGGAATGATCATATTAGGCTGCACTAAGATAACCATCCTCTCCTCCCATAGAAGCAGGAACATAACAAAACTCTGTGTTCTGAAGGAGACCATGGTGAAATCTCATGATAGACAACATGGTGTAAGCGGCCTCCTGAACTGTCATATCTATGGTGACACCTAATCCATAAGTCCAGTGAAGCGGCTCTACAGCTCCAGGATATGAAAGATAAATCTTGACGGGGCACAAATACTGACTCTGGTTGAAATCTCGATATTGTTCCTCCACTGTGTACTCTGGGTACCAACGGTAACCAGCCTCCATCATAACTCCAACCTACATGGCCGTGTGACCCAGTACATCGATGCACCTGGTCAGACGGACCACCTGACGGGAAGGACGAGGGGGCATCTGAAACAGAGAATGATGCAAAGACATGAGAGACTCTAGCAAAAATTGGACAGCATAACAGATGTAATTACTCAAAAAGGATTTTTGAGACAACTGCAAAAGATTGGAAAAGCATAACCACTCGACTATCTAGACTCAAATCTCTTCTCCATATGTTTGTCACACCAACAATACTTGAGTACCCACATTCACTTGCAAACAAGCTAGCTAGTGGTCCATGGTTAGTAACTCGGCATCCTCAGCAATGAATGAGAAGCCTAGTTCTTATCCCCGTAAAAAAGATGAGAATGACTCAGAATAGAATAACTGGGGAAGAGGAGTAAAAAGAGGCTTACGTTCCCTTCCACAATCAATTCCCCTCCTTTTCTATAGTGTTTCTAGACCCAACTTCGACCGGTTTGGCTTGGTAGTCCTACAGTCAGTCAGGCTCTGATACCAACGTTGTCGGGACCCCGGTCCTAAGTCATATGAATCCAGACTGTAACATATCACATCACTTTGCGGCCTCACACACGGTAAGCTCCACGGCTGCAGCCTTACCTTAGCCGGGACCGTTTGCGTCTTTTGGCTCACGTATGTGAACATGTCGCTGGCAATCAAACGACAAAGAACCCAGGCCGACATAACTAGTCATAGAACCCAAGCGGCACATCCGTATGGAAACAGGCATACATAACCCAGCAATGCAAGTCTCGACCTCAAGCGTGTGTAGACGAGTCGTAGCAGGCTACAGGGACTCCATTACACCGCGAGGCATTTCCCCGAAGGGACAGACACAGCAGCACAGAAGGATACAGGCCGGTCAATCAATGTGTCCGGAGCAGTAGCAAGCTACCATGGCTCGATGGAAGCACAAAGAGGCAGTTTCCTGTAAAGAGTACTACTAAAGGCGCACAACTAGGTGTCGGATCACATACATACTGTTGCACGTCACACGTACGCACGACATGCCCGATATGCATAGATACAACCATGGCATCACAACATAACCATACAACAACATGACTTTTATTTAAGAGGCTCAAACGAGCCTTGCATAATATGTTCTTACAGATAGGGGTCACATGACCCGACACTCAAGTCATACAAACCAAGCGGAAGCTTAAGCTATCTGAGTACAGACAGATGAAAGGGGTAAAAAGGCACATGGCCTGACTATCTACAGCCCGCCATAGGGCATAAGGTCGTAGCTGGGACACCAACTATTCGGCATCGTCGACATCTAGAAAGAACCCACCTAATGGGTCCTGGGTCTCATCTGCAACATTTATTAAGCAAACGTGAGTACAAACGTACTCAAAAAGTCTTTAAATCAGACCTAGTCTAATCATGCTCATGTATCAACAAGGGAAGTGGTGGAGTTTATGCAGCAATGCCAGCTTTGACTCATGGCTAACCTGCACTACTCAAATTTTAACTCTTTGCTACAATTTTAGATATCGCACACGAGTCCACGAACGTCATAAAAATACACCACCATGGATTCACCTCCCTCTCCTGAAAGAGTGCCATCCATGGTACTCACACTTGTCTTGATATTTTTATGAGTATCCATTTGATTCTCTATGAACATCATAGTTCTCCAAGTAGTCCATATCCGAGGATGCGGCTGTTCGAATAGTTTCATACCCTGCAGGGGTGTACTTCTTTACACACGCTCTCGCCACTTATCATAGTGTGCTCATAACACCATGCACCTCGGCAACCTTCAAGCGGATACCCAGCGGGGGAGTTGGCCACGACCGTCAATCACATAATACCTCTAGTCCAGGTTGTCGCCTATTTGGGACTAAACCCGCACGGAAGTCCGGCCGAAGTTTCCGCTACGGCCCCAAACGATGTGTGCAGGGTTCCCAAGCCCACCATTCGGGTGACCCTTGGTACACCGTGCCACTACCTACCGCGTCGTAACCCACCCCTAGGGTCAACGCTACGCACGGCCTCCAGCATGCTATAAACACCAGAAACTACTTGCAACTCCTGGACCAAGGACTAAGCGACTGATAAGTCGAGAGGGGCCGAGTTACCGGAACCCAATGTGTGGTAGTAACTAGTCTTGGATCACAAACACGGAACTCAGTTCCTAAGAACGGTCCCAATGAGACAACCTGCTATGTACTCCTACATAGCCTCTCATCGCAACCTTTACCAAATCGGGTTCATCATAACTCAACACATTAGAACAACATTGTTTCACTGAGTTCATCACCCAGATGAATCAGACCTGACACAACTCTAAGCATAGCAAGCATAGTAGGCAAAGTAAGCTAAGCACATCATGGCACAAGCATCTACCAGGTATGCTAGGTTGCAAGGTTTAGCTATTTACGGTGACAATGACAGGTCATGCATAAGAATAGGTTCATCTATCGTGTATGACTGACATGTGATCATTTATCCTAATGCAGTAAACAAGAGCAGGAGCGAGAGAGTGGGATGTTATCGAAATGATCAATGGGCTTGCTTGCCTTGCTGGGTAGCGGGAAGGTTCTCTCCTTCGTTGGAATACTCGGAGGTATCCTCGGAAGCAGGGCCTACCACAATGTAGATAAGAAACAATCAATACATGCAAGTGCAACAATATGATGCATTATCATGGCATGATATCATGTGTGGATGAGCTAATGCAACTAGTGTTCATGTTGATTTGAAATGAATTTGAATATAGGTTCAAAACCGTTCTTCATTTCAAATTCCATATAGTATCCTATTAGTAAATATCCATGTTCATCTACATAGGTTGCTCTAACATGCATGATAATAGCGCCATTGGATTCATTGGATTTTTCTGATAAATTTTCATATATAAATTATTTTCATCTGATTTACAGATTAATTTATATGAATTTTGAAGTTTTAAAGAATTTCTGGAATTATTTTTAAACTAGAAAATAGAATTATGACGTCAGCTGGTCGGCTGACCAGGCCAGAGTCAAACCTGACATGTGGGGACCACATGTCAGTGGCTCAGTCATTTAACTAAATAATTAAAACTAATCCTAACTAATTAACAGATCTGGGCCCACTAGTCAGGGACTAATTAGGTTAATTAACTTAATTAATTAATTTTTCTTAATCTAACTTAATTAGAGGGTCGGGCCCACTTGCCAATTGACTTGGGGTCAAACCCCCGTGGTCAACTCCGACAAGACCCACCGGCGTTGAGCCGCCGGTGGCTCCAGAGACGGCGGAGGGGCTCGGGATCCCTCCTCTGGCGACCAAATGAACGGCGGAGGGCACCAAACGGACCTATGCTCACGCGCGTGTCCATCCCTACTCCTCCCAGGAGCTGAGATGGTCGGAATTGACGCCGGCGGCGAGCTTGGCGGCTGCCGGAGCTCGGGCGGGCATGGGTCCGTTGAGCCGGAGCTCAAACGAGGCACCTAAGGCCTCCTAGGGCTGCCTGGGGACATCCTGAGCACGACCACATGCTCAGACGCAAGCTTGGGCCACTGCAACGGTGGCCACAACCTCGCCGGCAGCGAGAAGCTTTCGGGCTCGGAGGAACTCGACGCTAGAGGGCTCATTCGAAGGGGGGGAAAGAGGGGAAGGGACCAGGGGCTCACGACGGTTGCAGAGACGTCAAGAGCGGGCTCGGGGAGGGCCTAGACCAGCAGCGAGCTTCACTTGCTTGCCGGGGGGCAGAGGTTGAAGACAACGGTGATGGAAGTGACAGGGAGCTCCTGGCAGTGCGTGGCTCGGCTAGAAGGAAGAGGGGTCTAGGCGGAGCCTTTGGTGGGCTCAGAAGGGCGCGGGGGCGGCTAAAACGGCGGTGCTACAGCGGCGAGCAGCTCGGCCATGGCGGAGCAGAGGAGGGGAGAAAGAGAGGCGGGCGAGAGAGAGAGAGAGAGGGAGCGATGGGGACGGCTCTGGGAGCTTATCCCCGTCGCGCTAGAGAGGGGGGAGCAGACAAGCAGCTATCGGCGTGGAGGCACGGCAGCGTGCGCACGCCGGCCACACTCCCGTCCTCCTGGCCGCGAGGAGGGCGATAACCTCCCTAGGCCAGGTGGGCCGGCCTGGCCTAGGCTTCTTTCTCCTTCTTTTTCTTTATTTCATTTCTTTTTCTAATTTCTGACATTTGTTGAATTCTTTTGCAGGTACAAAATGACTTTGCAAAATATCCCAAGTATTTTCCATAATGGAGTTTGAATATTTCAAACTTATCTAAAAAGTTTCAGGATATTTGAAAACAAAAGTAATGATAATGCTTTATTCGGCATTTTTAGGAGCTTTAACCTTTATTTTTAAATTGTTTTGGATGTTCAAATATGTAAAATGGTCCCTGTTATAATCATGTCCAAATTTATCATACATAGGGAACATTTTTAAAGAGCATTTTGGATTTGTTGAATTTTCACCAACTTTGAATTGTTTTGATTCAATGTGAGCTTGGGGTTTCTTCAACTTCCCATTTCAAGTTGATGCCAAATTGAAACATGATGCAAACATAGGTTGTTCCTATGACTTCTAGCTAGGGATGTGACACCGGCCATGGTGGTGACGACGCCAGCGGTCACCGGGGCGAACGAGGACAGCGGCGCGGGGTCGGGGAAGGTCGGATCCGAGCTGCTCCGGCCCAGATCTGAGGCAGCAATGAGTGGAGGGAGGCCAGACGGTCCGGCAAGATCTGACAGCGGCGGCTGGCGTGGGCAGGGGTGGCTCTGGCAGGGTGCGACCATGGGGCTCGGACGACGAGCAGGCGAGGTGGCCAAGTGGAGGCGCGCGGCGAGGAACAGCGACGACGGAGCACTCCGGCGGCCAGCACGATGGCGGGGTCATTCACAGGCACGGAGGCACAAGCGGGAGCTCGGGGAGACGGGCTAGCTTACGCTCGAGCGCGATGCGCGGGTTGGCATGGTCCACTTTGGGCCTGGGGAAGGATGCATGCGGGCCCCATGGGCCTGGTGGTGAAGGAGGATGGTGGGGCAGCTATGTGGCAGGCAGGGAGAGGCTAGCTAGGGTTGCGGGGCGATGTGGCATGCCCTGATTGGCCGCAGTGGTGGCTAGGTGGCGGCCCAACGAGTGGAACAGCGCCAAGTGGCGCTAGAGGGTTGGCCCATGGGAATTTGAGGTTGCAACGACTGCTGCAATGTGGGGGTTGTTTATTCCGAAGGAGGAGCTGGAAGAAGGCCGAAATTGGAAGGGGGTGTGTTTATATAGGGTAGGGGCTAGGGTTAGGTGATTTTGTCCATTTTTGGACCGTTCTATCTCGACTAGACAGTCGGAAAGCGGAGGGGGGGCTAGGTTGGCTGATGGCTGTGTAGGTGGGCAAGTGTAGGTGGTGTTTGCTGAGATGAGAGAGAGAATGCGGCCCGACACCGAGTTTTAAAACTGAAAACATCCGCGATTTAAACCGGCTACTAGTGCCAATATATATATATAACGCTTCGGGTAACAAATGACCTCTGAATGCGACAAAATTTGGCAGGCGGTCTACTTACGGTAAAACAAGATCGCTCGCCAACTTCCGACCCATTCCAAAAATATTTTCACGCACTTTTGAAAACCATATTTTTCCGATGTCGCGGGCATGTGCGTGTGTGGTTGGGCTCGAGACGGTAACCGACGAGAACGGGGAGAACCGATGACTACGAACGGATGCATGTTTTGAAAAGATTGACGACAACATAGTGTTGTTGGAATGTAGATGATGCGGATGATGCGACAAACAAACAAATCACACGACGACAATGGAATAAAAGGGGAATTTTCTGAAGTGTCGGTCTCGGGCTGTTACATCCTTTTTCTTCTGCTCAAAGCCATCACACTTAGAGATGGTGTCCTTAAGATCATGTTGCACGTCCACAACCCTGGCCTCATGCCTGTTACTTTCGGATTTCACTGATAACATATCGACTGCCGCTTGTTTGGTAGCCGCCATATGTTCGGGGGTCTCCTACCTCGCCTTCGACCAGTTCAGACTTGAGATTCTCGATCTTCGTGGCCACGGGTGCATTGAGCAGTCACATGTTCATTTTGTAGGACACGACCATGAAAATTCATCACTCATGTGCGGTAAACAAATACATAAATTGAGTTCTGACTTACCTTGTGTGTCATCAAACCGCTTGTTCAGGCGGTCGAGCTTGTCTTTGGAGCTTTTTAGCTTCCAAATCATCTCTGCCAACTCCACAACACTGTGGGCCATGGTCAACCATGCCCTGTATAAACCATTAACACATGTCTGATTCCCAAATTATTGCATTCTAAAATCCTTTATCCAGATGTTTTTCACACTCCAGCCGAGTCTTGGGGGTTGCGGCTAAATTTAAACAAAAAAGGAAAATCACTTCATATTTTTATCACATTCGACCCCAGCATGATTTCTTTTGAGCTCACACAAGTCTTGGGGGCTACTAAGTATGGCAATTGCATATAAATCCAAACATACTTTGAAAAATGGCGCCATACTATGAAAATTACCTTCAAGCCTGCTAGCATGCTGCCGAGGGCTTCCTTCAATCCATTGTCAACGAATTGAATACCTTGTAATGCTGCGCTCATGAGGGCACGAAGCTCTTTGACGATGGAGGATTCATTTAGACCCTCCTCCATCATGGCCGTCCACCCGGATCGAATTAGCTCTGTCACGGGCTACTCTGCGTGCGGCATTATAGCTTCTCCCCTTGGAGAAGCCAGTAGATGACTCTGGAGGCTTGGAGGCCTCCGGAATAGCCTTGGAAGAGAGCATGGGTTCACCAAGCACTCCTCATTTGCTTTCCAGGAGGGACTCGCCCTCATGGTCTTTGGGAACCGAGGTGTTAACCTCAGCCATGACTTCATCGTCCCCGCCACTTGTATCTGGCTCGAGGAAGGTCTTTTCGGCCACAACCTCCTCAATAGCCGGGGTAAGGGAGTTATGGGACGCGGTCCCACTCTCCGCCAGTTTGGCTAGCAGAGATTCCCCTTCTGAGGCTTGGTCGGTGGGAAAGTTGCATGGTGGGTTGCAATGGAAAAAAGCATGTGTATAGCTAGTAACAAAAACCTTCAAAATGAAAAGATGATATAATCTTCGGATTCATACCTTTGCATCCAGGGTTTGACTGTGAGGGTCCTTCGAGGAACCCTTTCAAAATCCTCAGACTCCCTGTCGGAGTCCGAAACATCATCAAACAGGACCATTTGGCACTGCATTGCCTTTTTCGGCAGTGGGATCTAGATCTCGCTCGTTGTCTTCGTACGCCGCCCTCTTCTTGGTGTGGGAGGAGTCACTCTCATACTGTCCTCTTCCCGCTCTCCTTCAAGAGTAGATGGGGGATGTGTATCCTCGGACCTGGTGTCCAGAGGACCTTGAACGAAGACCTCGAATCCTCTTCTCCTCCTCTTTATTATCTTCTTTCTTCTTCGGCACAATGTATGACTTTTTGAGCATGGGTGCCGGGTAGTTGATCCGCTTGGATTTCTCAACCAAGTCTACAAATATGGAAGAAAGAGGGGTAAGAACCTTATCAAAAGAGAAAAAGAATCCGAACACAAGTAATACAATCTTACTGGTCCAAGGGGGGTCGAGGTCTCGATGTCTATGTCTTCCTCCTCCCCTGGCCAAATCTTTTGCGGCTTGAACAACACCTTCCATAGCTTGTCGTGTTCGATGCAGACGAAGTGATGCACAGTGACCAGGTCATCCGGACTATAGTCCCACATAGGGGCAGCCCAATCTTGACAGGGGAGGAGGCGGCGATGCAACATGACCTGAACTACATGGGTCAACTCAATCTTCTTCGCCAGTAGGATGGAGATGCACCTTTGTAGTGCCTTCACTTCGGTAGCTTCCCCCCAATTGAGGCCCTTCTTTATCCAGGACACCAGTCTGGTGGGAGTTTGGATCAGAATCCAGGGGAAGCTCTCCACCCTGTGTCGTGAGGTTCGGTGATGTAGAACCACTCCCTCTGCCAGACCTTGATGGTATCTATGAAAGAACCATCCGACCATTGTACTAGAGGAACATTGTTGATCATCACTCCCTGTAGTCTGCCTGCTTGTCGCTAATTACCTTGGCTTGATGTTGAACACTTTCAACCATAAGACGAAGTGGGGGTGGACGCGTAGAAAGGACTCGTAGACAATGATGAAAGAAGAAATGTGCATAAAATATTTAGGGCAGAGGTCATGGAAGTCTAACCCATAACAAAACATCAAACCCCTCGCGAAGTGGTGGAGGGGGAAGCCGAGGCCCCGGAGGAAGTGAGCGATGATCACCACCCTCTCGCCTTCTTTAGGTGTGGGGACGAGCTGGTTTTTCTCCAGAGCACGATGGGCTATGTTCGCGGACAAGGAGCCGACGAGCTTGAACTCCAAAATGTCTTTGTTGGTGACATTGGAGTCCTCCAACTTGCCCTTGGAGCCCGTGCCAGCCATGGCCTAAGAAGGGAAGGGATTGAATAGATTAGGGTAATATGGAGCTTGGGAGCTCGGAGGTGAGAAGGTTAGAGAGGGCAATGTCGATATGAGATCTAGAATGCATATGGAGGCTATGGTGGTGGTTTTCTTCTTATAAGCCACTATAATACCACGAGCCCCTCAGTTGCACCACACACATCGCCACTTCTCGATAAATTGTACAATTATGGACTCATGGGATAACCCAAATCATAAACCATATCCTCGGAAAGGCGGGACACTATCTCCATATTAATGAGACATGTCGATTAAAAACGAGTACTCCTCGAACTGCGATTCGACCTTTTTGGGGGACTCATCAAAAGTGACATTCAAGATGTGACCTTTTGGTAGAAAGTTGTCAGCGAAAAACACTGTTCTTTCTTGAATGTTGGCCTCCAAGGCTAAGTTATATATCCGAAAATCAGGAAATATTCGGTGGCTGAACTGTCGTCGGTAGAATTTGAATTCAAGACGAAACTCACCTCGCAAGCCGAAGACTGGGGGAACATGAAGCTATTGGGCGTGAAGACCACAACATTGGAGGTTAGTTCGGGGGATGCTGAGGGAGTCCGGGATTAAGGGGTCCTCAGGATGTCTTCCTATCTCTGCAGGCCAGACAATGGGCCGCCTTGTGATTGTCAATGAAGTTCCGAACACCATAACCAACACGGAATCTCTCAGGACGTGACGTGCACTCCAAGTACAAGAATTTGGGTTCGGCACATTCCTTTCCTGATGTAACCGACGTTGTGTAACCCTAGATACCTCTGGTTACTATATAAACCAGAGGGTTTTAGTCCGTATGACAAGTTAAGCTCATTACTCATAGGGTTTAGGCCACATCGTACGATCTCGAGGTAGATCAACTCTTCACTCAATATCCCATATTCAATACAATTAAACAAGGTTGTAGGAGTTTACCTCCGTTAAGAGGGTCTAGACCTGGGTAAACATCATATCCCTAGTCTCCTGTAACCCATAAATCCAAGACCCACAGTTCGGGACCCCCTACCTGAGATCTGCCGGTTTTGACACCAAAAGTGGCCTCACGTGCCCTCTCAACTACCTCACTCACCAAGTGTTGTGGCTCACACCCCCCTCTAGGATGCTCTCACACATATAGTTGGTTGAGTCACTCAAAGGGTGATGATGGCTCTCGACCTCACATAGGATATTTGGCTTGTTTTTGTGTATGGGGCTAGTGGTGTCCCGCTCATACTCTCATAGGTAGTGCACTCAATGTCACATATGGTGGAGTCACTCATGTCACTCATGCGGTAGTGTCTCTCCTCAGATGGAAATTGGGGCAATTCATCATATGCGGGTTTCGGAGATATGTAGGTGCAAATGCCTCCATTCTCAACTCCTTTCACTGCCTTAGTTGAAGGGATAGTCCCATACTCAACCTCCTCATCCATAACGCTCCTGGAGATGAATGTCGTAGGATGTGTAAATCATCACTCTCCTCCAAGACCGAAGGGAACATCCCAAGCTCGGCCTCGGTGCTCGACTCCAAGTATGAGTCCCATATGGACGTCATCTTCATGATGTCGAAGAGGGTCACACTTACCATCGTGGTCGAAGGGAAACTCCCATGCTCGACCATCTTGTCGCCGTCATCGTGGATGAAGGCCTAAGATGGCAGATCATCACTCTACTCCATGACCAAAGGGAAATTCCCAGGCTCGACAATCTTCCTTGGGATGCTTCTGAAGTTGGAAGTGTCATCCATGCGTGTAGTCGGTCGCCTTGATGTTGGCATTGAAGCTTGTCCTTGGTGGCGTTCATTGCAAACATTTTTTGGAGGTGGCTTGCCCTTCGTGATGATGTAGACCATGAACGTGAAGGTTGTCGTGGTGATCGTCTCAAAGACGAGGACGTGGCCGACTTGTGCTTGCATCAGATGGGTGCTCCGAAGATGTGCGACTGGAGCGTCTCCGCCTTGAATATGACATAAGAGGACTTGTCGCCAACACGTGTTGAAGTTCCTCCATGTGTGCGTCCAACCTGTTGTCGACGTAGTCTCTTTTCCTAGCTTCGGAGTGTTGTATGTAGGTGGTGAGTCGCTCGAGTTTTTGGTTGATGTGGTTGTTCATGTTGATGTTGGTGTCAAAGACCTAACATGCCATGCTCTGTGTCGGCATTCTGGGACCGGGGGTACCCATACCTGCATGCCTACGGCCCATCACGTGACCCACCACGATGGCCTGGTACACCCTAACAGCAAGCCCCCCAAGTCAAGGCCCTCACGAGAGCCCCTGTCTCGCGAGATGAACAACGCCAAGACCTCCAGAGGAGTAGCATCCCCCCAGGCAGCCTCCCGAGGAGAGGAGATTTCTATGCAGGTACCCGGCCTCGTGAGGCCAGAATGACGTGGACTCTGACGACTAAGGCCAGGTGGGCGCTAGCGGGCGTAGAGGAGGAAAATTTCCTCTTTCACGCTAAGGAGGCAAGGACATGTGTGGGTTCCCAAGGAATCCCCCAAAGGATTCCCTTCCAGTGCAAAAGACCAAGACCATGAGCTCGGCAGGACGGATGTCATCACCGAGCAAACAATTGCGTCACGCCCGAAAGCTTTGCAGGAGAAGACCACCTTTAGTCACAATAGGATGTACCTCCTGTCCCCTTTCAAAATTGGCCGTTGTGGGATCCTTTCCTGCATGTGTGATTGTGGAGACCCTGACTCAGAAGTCATGATCACCGAATGCATGTGTACAGTGATCCCAGAGATCAATGCTCACTGAACACACAGAAGTTGAATACCAAGAGTCTTACATCCACATTTAGCGTCTTACACAATTAAAGACCATGAAGGTCTAGTCTTACATATAAAGGGACACAAGGGCCAAACACTTAAATAGAACAAAAAGCGGAAGTCTTGATCGAAAGCGTGAACCCATGCCATCTGCCTTAACCTACAGGCATTCTGACTGGGAAGCGTCCTAATTTGCATGTTCGTCTCCAACAAACTCTTCAACATACTCCTATTTTTCCATGCCTGGCCAATTAAATAACCAGTGGCAAGCCAATGAGTACTTTGAATGTACTCGCAAGCAACCCAAGTTGTGTAACAAGGTAATAAGGATGCATGATATAACACTAAGTGTGTAATTTGCGGAGAGCCAATTTTGAAGGCAATGACATGATCAAGTAACCAAGTAAGCATGCATCAACAGTTGGCAAATATCCATATGAACAAGTTATAGATATCATCATAAACAGGGGTTGAACATCTTATGTTCTATCATTATGCTAGGTCATTGGACTTAGTTCAAGATCATGCTAAGTCTTTGGACTTAGCCCAAGTACCATCTTTGTCACCAACACACGCACACTAGTTTGTGAACACACTTGGACGTAGCACAAGAGCAGTCATCCAACTGTCCTTGACCGTGGACACTTTACCCACAAGACTCGGGGAACTTCCGTGTCATCCACTACTCGCGGTACGTCACATACTCGAGGTAAGCACCCGAACAATGCCTTTCCCATGGTGATACTAAAAAAAGCGTCCACTCGTTGGTGCCATCCCTCATGATATACATCACACGTATCATCCATGAGGGCACGCAACGGTGTGCCCGGTGCATGTAAAGACAGTGCATGGCCTTCCACTTCTGGGACAACCCCATCTCAAGAGTGACCACTTCACTCTTGCCACTAGTAATGCGGGCTCCTTGCTAGCACCATCCATAGTAATCAACAAATCCCCGTCCCATAAGGGGTATTGTGGTCATACATGCAAGGTTGGAATAACGGTCGCAACTTACACCAATCCGTTTTCGAAAACCACATACACTCACTTGCTCCGGCACACCACTTCTTTCTCAAGTGGTCACCCATCTTATCATCATCTCCCTCGCGCATTAGTGGCACCCGACGGGGTTTTCGAAAAGTCTTTGAAATCATTCCTTCCTTCCCATCACTATACAAAATTCCCATCCCACTTGCGTAGCATCTATTAGCCCTAACTACACCCACCCGCATAACCCTCATAAGGTGGTAGGGTCATGCACGATGCAAGTGTCATCAGTAAAAGTGTTGGAAACAACCCACCGAAGTGGTGACTTCCACATGATCAAATATAACGAAAGTAAAGTGCTATATGACATGGAATGAAAATGGTTTCTTAAAATGGTCAAAGGGTCGCTTGCCTGGCTCAATAAAGTCTTCGGGGCCTTCAAAGTCTTTGGGTCCAACTCCCTCGTCAATAGCGCAATCTATCGTCGCGTTAAATAACGATAAAAATAAGCATCACACAAGAACAAAGCACACAAACTACTATCAAAAATGCTACCCTACTCTGATAAATACTAAAATCTATACTAAAAATATTGGTCTAGGGTTTTGAAGTTGAAAAGATTTTCAAAAATATTTAAAACAGAGGCTAAAAATGCCAAAAGCGGGTTTTAAAATAAAATTGTACATAAAATGTTTTTAAATATTTTTACAAGTCGCACTAATAAATTCTATGGAATATTTCAAGATTTTAGGTGAAGGAATTTTGGGCATTGGATAAATATTTTGCCCTATGGAATTTTTGGAAGTTTGCAGAAAAAGAAAAAGGGAAAAGACCCTATGCCCCATGGGCCAAAAGGACACAGCAAAGCCGGCCCACCAGGGGAACCGGCCTAGGGGAGACGCCGCTCGCACGTGGCAGGTTTATTTTTAAAGCTGCCCGCGGGCCCTACCAGACAGAGAGAGGAGAGGGGGATGAGGGGATGACTTGTGGGTCCCACCTGGCATCCCTCTCCTTGCGACAAGAGCGGAGGGGAGCTCACCGACGGGGTCTCCGGCCATGGCGGCACAAGCGGAGGGCACCTGTGCTCTCAGGGGCCTCCCGTGCGTCGGTGAGTGGCCAAGGAGAGCGCCGGGGCAGAGAGAATCACCGGCGACAGAGAAGACCCGACGGTGGCGAGGGTTTGGTTCGGGCATGGGTTCCCGACCACGGGGCGAGGGGGCAGCAGAGGGGTGGAGAGAGCGAGGGCAGAGGAGCGGCAGCTCGGGGAGGCCTCATATAGGTGGCTACCAGTGCATCATGGACGCGGTGCGTCGAGGAGGACAGGGGCGTCGCCACGGGCCATGGGAGGGCTCGGGTCGTGTCGTGGGAGTTCTTGGGTGCGTTCCTCATCCAGGGGAAGGGAGACAGAGAGAGCGGGGAAGCGCTGGGTCCTCGCGCGTGTGAGCTCGCTCACTGGCCAAGCCGGGCGGCTCCGGGCACGCGCGGGAGGAGGGGAGAGAGGAGGGGCCCGACCAGCTTACGTGTTGTGGGCGTCGAGGGGGCATGGGGGACATGCTCGGGAGGACCAAGGTGGTCGGGGGGCACCGGGCAGGGGCGTCTACAGTGCAGGGAGCGCATTGTAGCGCGCTCCAGAGTGCCCATATGGTGTGCGCTGGCATAAAATATGCCCACCAACGTGTCCTCTTGTGTGTTGGGGTTTCTAGAGATGCCCATGGGGTAGGAGAAGCTAGGGGAGGTTAGGAAAGAAAAGAAATGGGGAGGGGAAGTCCCTGATATGGTAAAACAGAGGGGTAATTGTTGGTTTTACCCCACTTACCCATTGAGCCTTGGCCAGAGAATTTTATGGTTGGTTGCTGGTGACCCTGAGAGGCTGTGGTAAAAATCTCATGGCAAGGGGAATAGCAGAAGGGGTGAAAACAAAGACTTACCATTTCACCAGAAGTCGGTTGATGGGGCTTTTGGCAAGAAAAAATTACCAACTTACTGAGATATTCAATAGGGTCAAATGTTAGGTGAAAATAGGCATGATCACCAAGTTTGAGCTCAAGGGGGAAAAGTTGACAATGGAAACTTGGTAAACCCTAGAAACTAACAAAATCAGGTTTCTGTAGATCTAGTGATGCTAGCCTTTTACCATTGATGCACCACTTAGTGTAGCATCACTATTTGGTGATTAGAGCATGTCCACAAAGTTTAGGGTCAAGGGGAGAAACTTCACAATGTAAAGTTGTTCAAATTTGAATCTAGACAGGGAGGGTTTTGGGATGGTTTGATGAACCAAATCAACTTGGATTGAGATGAAACTTTTCAACATCATCACCTATGATAGTGTTGACTTGCTAGAATTTTCCTAGAATTTATTCATAATATTTCTTATAGAAATATTTCAAAAGCTTGATTTGAACAGAAAGGGGTTTGAGGGGTTTTCCCATGATTTGAACATGCCCTTGTGTTGAAACTCATATATATGGAAAATATATGTCCACTGAGTTTCCCAAAAATTTCTCAAATATTTTAAAAGCATTTGAATAATATTTCCCTATGGAAAACCATTTCAGGTTTTTAGAAAAAGCCTTTAAATAAAATATTAAAATAATCTTTAAAATTAATATTTGGTGGTTTTGGGAAGTCATAAATATAGTAGGTTTGAAGTAAAGCTTTTGGGGAAGAAGAATCCACCCAATTTGAGGACTTGTAGTGCAAACCTCAATTCAGAGGTTTTTGAAAACCTAATTTGGATAAATCCTTTTTGGTCAAAATAAAATTTGATAAAAATAGTTTTGGGCACTATTCACATGGCATGATCATTCGGCAAGAAGTTTTGGGCAAGGAAGATGAATATGAAGAGGGATAGAATATAAGAGTGCCATAAACAACAATCAACAAGCAAACAAGCATCAATTCAATCAAGCACAAGCATTGAAAAAGTTTTAGTTGGCTCCAAATTTTATAAATACAAACATAACAAGGTGATACAAACATAGGGTGTGACAGCGATAAGGGAAGAGGACCGAGTCCACTATAAATAGGGACTAGCTTCCACCATAGAAGAGGGACGAGAGTTCAGTTCATCCTCACTAAGAGCCCTCGCGAGGTAGCTCAACCATTGTACTAGTTCATCCTCAGCCTCCTCGTGACACCAATCCACCAAAAGCAGGAGTAGGGTTTTACACCGCAAGGTGGCCCAAAACTGGGTAAATCTCTGTGTCCATCTTCTTCCCTGCTCGCACGTACTTGACGAAGCTTGGCCATAGGCTGGCGGGTTTGAGACTTTGAGCTGGTTGAGATCCACACACCCGAGAATTCAAACCTTGTTGTGTCCCCGGAGCCCCGATTCTGACTTTTGGCACACCAAGTAGGGGCGTGTCATAATCTTCCTCCGGTTCCACTTTGTCTCTGCTTCGTCGCTCCCATGGCCACCGCCCGCCGAGGCCATGCCGAGCCCTGGGACGCAAGCGTTGCCCAGATGACGCACGTGGGTAATGACGTCACACACCGCTCCATCTCACTTGAAGCTGACGCTGCTACCGACCCAGCTGCTCATGAGCAGCAGGACTCATCGCTGCCACCTTTCGAGTGGCGTGATGGCTACACTACTACTCCGTCCCCGACTCTCCGTTGTGGCGGTGTCCTCCCATGCATGCCGCGGTCTGGCGAATGCACCGACTGCACTACTCATGGCGTGCGAGCTGCCATGTTACTGCCCCGCCGACGATCGCTAAGAAGACTGGTTTAGCCACGTCGCCGAGCCCGCTGACGCTAGCAAGGCCCGAGCACCCTCTTAGTCGCTCCGCCTCCCTATCTTCCAGGTGGGCGGCGTGGCTCACGGTGCACCCCCTCCTCCTTCTTTGCAAAGAGCTGACCTCGAGCCCAGACGCGAAGCATGCCCCCATGAACCACCACGTGGGGCGCTAGTGTACGCACGAGACAAGGCGAGCTACCAGATGGTGTCGCGGCTGCAAGGTGACACGCGTGCGCTCCGCCCGAAGTTCAATGTGGTGAACAAATGAGAAAAGTCCAAGGAGGGCCGCCTCTCCCTCCGTGAGCTCCCAGAGGCAGACCCTGAAGACAAGAAGGCCAAGGCTAAGGAGCTAAAACACAAGGGCCCCACTCTACTGGCAGCCGGGCCCTAGGCGAAGCGCAGTTCTGACCAGGAAGATCCCCCAGGGGCAACTGCCCATTCTGCGTCTCCCACTACACCAACACCCACAACCACAACACCAGCAATTGCCAGGAGCTCAGGGAGCTCTGTGACGAGCGCCTCGGCCGCCACCCCGAGTGCGGCAACCGTGGCTATGGCCATGGAGAGGGCTGCAGCAAGAACCGTCGGGACAACCGCGATCCATGTCAAGACAGGCAAGACCAGCCTCGCAAGGACCGCTGGCATGGCAAACCTCGCGGAGGACCCAACACGACTAGCCTCGGGAGGCCCGTCCTTAGGGTAAGGCTGGCTTTCCTTTGCTGCCGCCACCACCAAGGAGAAATGGTGACAAACGGCAGGATGATGGGGCTAGGGACTTCCAAGAGACCCGTGCGATTGCCTACATCTTGAGAGGTGCTCAGGCCCCAACCTCCAATCGCACCTTGAAGAAGCTCCTATCCAAGAGACGCCAGGGGGCTGGAACCCCCACCGCTGGCGTCTCAAGCCCCGCGTCCACTGCCGGGGTGTCTCTCCCTCCTGCATAGGAAGGTGCGCCCAATGCCTCCCTTAGGGAAGGCTCGGGGACTTCCACATGGAGAGCTTCCGACCTGACCGGTGCAAAGAGGGAGGTGCTCGGGCACCACTCGGAGGTGTGCTTCGATGCGCTCCCTGACAAGTAAGGAGCAAGGCTCAAGGTGTTAGGGGCACGGGAGTCCGGCGTTCCCGAGGATGGTGAGCGGCAGAAGGCACGGGTCACGCATGCCTCGCGAGGTTTCAGGGCCCTATGGGCCCTCAAAGCGTAAGGGAGTTGACCGACCCCCCCCCCACGCATGGGAAGGGCCTCCACGGTGTGCGATGTCAAGCGTCCTGAGGCTCCTTCGGTGGTGTGACCGTCAAGTGGCTTTTTGGGTTGTTCCTGCCAAGGAATTCTCTGTATTTTGTATCTCCCTGAGCAAGTGCCTTCTGGATGCATAACGAGCTCGGCTAACCCCTGCTTGAGATGGTATTGTTTGTCTAAACCTCACGCTCTAGTGCTCCACTACCAGGGCTGGCATGCCCCTGCAACCGCCCCGTGATGATTGCGAGGCGAGTTCTAGACACAACGTGTGCATAGGACTTGTCCTCGCGGTGAATCTTTGAGAAATCTAAGTGCTTGAGCTCTAGAGCATAGGATGGCCACCCGTGTTGGTCATCTCACCTTAGTGTCACTCCCCCTCAGTGAACCATTGTTGGCAGAATAATGGAGGGCAGCTTGGCACGCACTATCGCAGGGCAGGCAACTTGTTGCCTCTTGCAATGGCTCTCCTATAGACGTTCCCTTACGGACGCGCGGGGCGCGCCACAACTCTCATGTTTGGGCCGTAGGGGCATGCAACTGCGTTCTGTGGCCACGCGGCGTACAATGGCGCTCGTACTTCGGCCAAAGGAGCACTATGACGACTTGCGTGCTCCCATGTAGAAATGTGCGAGAACACCTGAAGACCGGGTTATGAGCTCCCGAGCCTTGTGTCTGGGGTGTCCGCCCAATTATCTCTATCGTGACACTCTGACCTAATAATGAGTTTTGGGGTTGTACACGCTCCAAACCACCCAAAGTGGAAGCCCATGACGAGTCGCGTCGTGGCTGTAGAGGGAAGGGCACCCGCCAACGCCCAAGTGGAGGTCCCCACAATCCGTGCTAGGGAGAAGACAAAGAAGAATGTGCCTGGGGGTCGCTCCCCTGGGTAGGTAGCTGTAGGTCACACCCCGTGACAAGCGCCCTTGAGCTTCACCTTCGGCCGCGTGCTCGCAGGGGCAGGGTACGGTGTCAATGCTTGGGTCTGCCCCGGCGACACTGGAAATTTTGAAACCGAATTCTCGCTTGCGGGCATACCGCTCGCACATTACCTTACTAGGGCCTTGAAGCCCACCATTCTCACGTAATGCCCAAATGCAAGCAGGGATGCCCAAATACAGGAGGGCATGCGCATAACATTCGAAACAGGATGATTTCCTTGCAGGACTTCCCTTGGGAGGCCTCGCGAGTGACACCCTCCCTCGCGCGAGACGCTCGTGCACCAAAGGCGAACCCCTAAGTTCCGTGCCTCAGGAGCCCTCATGACATCAATGCTCAAACATGAAGGATACAACCCCTCTCGCATGCACACGTGGGGCCGGCTCATGCGCTACAAGAAAGGAAAGACAATGCAAAAGAAGGAGAGTAGGGCTCTCATGGTGCTGCCCCTGAGAGCCTGGCATTGGTGCCGCCTAGGTAACTGCCGAAACCCTCGAGGGACTACGTGAAGAGCATGGAGGTCCCAGTTGCAACTCGTGCCATGGTACAGGATCGACATGTCACCAGGCTTCTCGGACAAGACTGTCGTGAGGGCGTCAGCCTTGCGAGGTTCGAGTGGGCAACCATCGCCGAGGACTACATGGCGCTACCGCGAGACCTCATGAGGAGAGTCCGGGGCGAAGCGACATCTGGGCAAGGTAAGTACAAGTACAAGGAGGCGCACGGGAGCTACCGCCCCATGGCCCTCATCGCGCACCCAGAACAAGGACCTCAGGAGCCCTACACCGCAAGTCCCTGCTAGCCAGGGTGTGGGAGGCGCGCAAAGGAAAACAAAACACTCGTGGAAGGGATGACGACACTCCAAGCATAACAGGCAACCACTACTCAAAAGCAAAGGTATAATACAAACGTTTAACGCCCTCCAGGGGCCAAATGGTTCTTGATGCAACAGGAATAAGGAAAAAAGGAGATCAGGCAGAGGAGGCACTGTGTCCATCGTGGCTCCTAGAAAATTCAGCGTCGGAGCTGCCGCCTCCCTCAGAGGACGCTACCGGGGCAAACCGCTCGACCAGGGACTCCACTTGCTCACGCACCTCATCCCTGAGGGGTCTCCAGAGCTCCTTAGGCACTGGCTCCATCGCATGGGAGATGTCGAACATGGGGGCATGGCAGCACAAGTTGGAGAAGACGCGCGTCAGTGCGCTATCCAAGAGGTCATGTGCGCTAGACTCGATGTCCTTGTCCACCTGGAAGACGCCAGACTCCAGCGCGACAACCACCTTCTAGAAGAAGTTGAGGTAGCCCCCATCTCCGTGCGCACATGGGAGTGCAGGGGCTTCCCCAACGAATCGGCGGACCGCGCTGTCCACATGACGGGTCTTGTCCAGGTACTGCTTGGCATGCTACGCCTCCATCATCTTCACGAGTGCCATTTCGTCCCTGTCCGCCTGCACGGCGTTGGCGGTCTCCTCGACTTGGGCCTAGAGATGCCAACTCTGCCTAGGCGTCCTCCTCACCCCGAAGCGTGGCTTGGAGAGCAGCCTCGACATCCCATAGCTAGGCCCTAAGCGCGTCCACCTCGCCCTGAAGCGCATCAAGCCTGCACCTATTGGGTGTGAGCGCCCTAAGAGAGGCCGGTGATCAGACTTGACAAGCCACGCATGACGAGCAAGAGAAGGCAAAGGCGACGACGCACTTACTTGTCGGTGGCGGTCTAGCGCCAGCGTGCCTGGACCGGCCTCGAAGGCTGACCTCCGCCACCCCTAGGTGATGGTGGCCACGCAAAGGACCCCGCTCATGCTCCGACGCTGGAAGCACTTCCCCTAGATGACATGAAAGGGGGGAAGGGGGAAGAAGGCGGTGTCCTGCGAAGGAGGATAAGCAACAATGGAATGAGGCGAATGGGAAGGTGTGTGAGGAGAGCACTGCCCCTCCAGCAAGGTGGGTTTATAGGCGCAACCGCAGTCCCTAAGGCGTCATGAGGAGTGGAGGCGACGTGCGCTCGTCGGGCGCCATGTGTCGTACGCGACCTGTGGGCAGCTCTATTTCCCGTCGCCTCGGTTCCCCTGACGGGTCACTTCAGCGTGGGCCCGGGAGGAAGGAAAGCGTAGGAAGGCGACATCAATCAAGGATGAGCAATGATGACGAATGTGGCGCACATGCTTTGCATCAACTTGACTCGAGGCGGTTCTCGAGGCCCTGTGGAGGACGAGTCCCACGACCTGCCTGGCATCGCATGGTGAGCCTGGCCTACAGGCGATTGCGTGCCCATGGTGCTTCACCCTTCGCTCCTTGCCTTTGCCTCGAAGCTAGGACTGGGGCGCCTTGGGCCCGGGGGCTATTGTCAGCGTTTTGGGATAGGGGTACCCAGACCTGCCTACCTGTGGCCCAGCGCGTGGCCCACCATGACGGCCTGGTACGGCCCAACGGCAAGCCCCCCAAGTCCAGGCGCTTGCCGGAGCCCTTGCCTTGTGAGACAAACAATGTCAAGACCTCCAGAGGAGTGGCATCCCCCCAGGCTGCCTCCCGATGAGCGGAGATTTCTTTTAAGGTACCCGACCTCGTGAGGCGAGAATGAGGTGGACTCTCACGAATGAGGCCAAGTGGGCGCCAGCCGACGCAGAGTAGGACAGGTTTCTCTTTCGTGCTAAGGAGGCAAGGACATACGCAGGTTCCCAAGGAATCCCCGAAAGGTTTCCTTTCCAGTGCAACAATACCAAGACCATGAGCTCGGCAGGATGGATGTCATCACCGATCCCACCACTACGTCACGCCCAGAAGCTTTGCAGGTGAAGTCCACCTTTAGTCAGGATAGGATGTAACTCCTGTCCCCTTTCAAATTGGCCATTGTGGGATACCTTCCTGCCTGTGCGATAAGGGACGAGGACCGAGGCCACTATAAATAGGGACTAGCTTCCACCGTAGAAGAGGGATGAGAGTTCAGTTCATCCTCACTAAGAGCTCTCGCGAGGTCGCTCAACCACTATACTAGTTCATGCTCAACCTCCTCGTGAGGCCAATCCACCAAAAGCAGGAGTAGGATTTTACATCCCGCAAGGTGGCCCAAACCTGGGTAAATCTTTGTGCCCGTCTTCTTCCTTGCTCGCACGTGCTCGACGATGCTTGGTTGTAGGGTGGCGGATTTGAGACTTTGAGCTGGTTGAGATCTTCGCACACGCCCAGAGTTCAAACCTTGTTGGGTCCGCGGAGCGCCGATTTGAACACTTTGCCTAGACATCACAAGACTCAAGCAAAGGTAAGTGGGAAATGAGATAAACAATACCAAGCTACCTTTTCCCAAAGTTGAGGTTGTATCCCATTTCACTCAATGTGGATTGAGAGAATAGTGGAATTGGTACCATACTTGTTCACTCACACCTACAAAGTAAATCTTATCGAGTGGCTCGGTTAGTACAAGTGGCACAAAATTCAAGCAAATGCAAGTCAAGATATTGAAAATGTTGAGGAAGATTCATAGAATTGCATTGCAAAGCAAATAGATCAATATATATAGTGGCACTACGAACACACAGACATATAGATAAGTGGGATCCGCGCAACCAAGGAATGAGCACAAAATGCGAGAGACCACAGAAAAGCTCTTGTTGCATGGATACTAGAGATATAATAGCTCGATTGCTCAAATGGTCTAGATAACACTTGTGCACCAACCTATGAGAGTAAATGTGCCGTCTTCAATCACATGTATGCTATGTATGTATGATCCAAGTGTATGTACTATGCAAAATAGCTCAATGCTATTCCTATTGCTTATAAGCTCTTTTGTATCTCCTTTTTTGCTTAAAAGCCTTTTATTCTTTTACTCCTTTTTTGTATGCTTGATGCTCGAAACAATATATGAGACAAGTATGATGGATATGCACGGGACACAATTATGGCACAATGTAGATAATAAGATGTTTGCATGCTACAAGTAGTTATGCGGCGTAAGAGTAACACTACGGTGCACACATAACATGGCCCGGCAATTCTCAACTCACTAGTCTCAACGAGTAAGGTATGCAATAGGCTCAGAGCGATCAAAGCAATGACAAGGAAATGGACAATGAATGTCGTTGCGGTAACTACCCTTGCTTACGATTGGGGTGCCAAAAGGCAAAGTGGTCGTTGTTGATGTCGAGGACAAGGCACTGATGAGTAGCGGTGTTGCCGATGTTGAACCATCCCTAATTAGACGAAACACCTTAGGAAACGGAAACCGCAACTCAAAATCTCAAACAAAATTGGGTTATGTTGGCGGAAAAGGATGATGGGAAAACTATGCGGAAGTAATGGTAGAGGCCTAGGAAAACTTGCGATAATTTCAAAAAGAGCATGATAGATTGAAATGATTATTAACCTATCTAGATGGATGGAGGATGTCAATATCTATCCAACGAGCTAAAGAACGTCAAAATTGGACTCTAGATGTGGAAGTTATGGTAAAAACGGTGAAACACTTGTGGCTGAATTCCGAGGGCTCCAGGAGCCAGATGTGCGGCCGAGGGCCCGGATGTCTGGATGGGGGCCCGGATGTCCGACCAGTGGCCCGGATGATCCAACCTGACCGATCTAGATCGCGATTTCGGGCTAGGGAACTCGATTTGGGCAGAAAATTTCGAGCTGAGGGTCAAAATTAATGGGGAAAAGAAAAAAATAGGGTGGATTTGGTGGTGGGAAAGCTAGATCTACTTTCCAAACACGAATTCCATGGATTAAATTCAACAAAATCTCACAACAACCAACAAATTGCAAATTTTTTGGTGAGGCTATTTTTGGTGGGGATTTTTGAATTGGGACAAAATCACACAAAATTAGGCTAGAAAATGAAGGGGAGGACTCTAATTTCGTGAGAAACATGGCTCTCGATACCTATATGATATAGGGTAGAGCCAGTAGGTGTCGATATTTCAAGAATTGGAGGGGGAAACCTCAAGAACACGAGGAAGAATGGAGAGAAATCACAAGACGAAACACTCAAGAACAAGTCCAATCACACATCCACTAGACTCACCACACACAAGATCCACAAGGTACAAGAACAACAAAGGGAAAGAGGATACATGGTAGAGCTCATCCCAAATCCCAAAGGGAGATGGGGCCTTGAATCCACTAGGGATCTTCCCTCACAAGGGGACATGACATCCACCAATGCATCTTCTCACATGGAGGTCTCATCTCCATGGGAGAGGTAGTGGAAGGAGCAATGTTCAACAAACTATGAGATAAACCATTGGTAAACCTAGAAATGAAGAGGAGGAGGTCTATATATAGTGCTAGGGGCGAAGCGGTAAGTTAGGTGGTGATACAAGGCCAAGTGTACCATCACGCACGCAGGCAGGGCCGAATGATCCCTACGGGGTCCCACATGATCCGGTCATCTTCCAGACGATCCGGGTGGAGTCCCGAATGATCAGGCATCACAGTGGAGCTTCAGCTGCGTTTTGTTGATGTAGCTAGATGATCCGGGTGAGGGCATGGATGATACGGGCGTCTGCCAGATCGTCCGGGAGGTTGTTAGGATGTCCAGGCAAGTGCAGGGCTTGCACTTCTTCTCGTTCCTTCTAGTCTTCGCTCACAGATGGCGTAGGTGTACACTTGTGCTCGCACTCCTCCTCGTCATCTGTGAACCTCTGACAATACCTATGCGTGCACACGAGAGGAGTATCAAGTAGTATACCATCTGAGGAAGTCTGGGACTAAGGGGTCCTCGGGCCTCCTGTCTATCTCTTGTGGGCCGGACAGGTGGGCCGCTCTATGACTTTTACTTGAAGGCCGAGCTATAAGGCGACTATGTGTTCGGGAAGGATACCTTCGGTGCCTTGGTATGTCCTCCAAGGCAAGATGTCATAATCGGCATGTTGATTCCTTGATGGCAACCAAACATGTGTAACCCTAGGCACCCCTGGTGTCTATATAAACCAGAGGGTTTAGTTTGTAGAGGGAACCATCATCATCCTCATCTAGGGTTTAGTTCGTCTGATCTCATGGTAGATCGACTCAATTGTCACACAAATCAATATAATCAAGGAGGATGTAGAATTTTACCTCTTTGAGAGGGCCCGAACCTAGGTCAGTAATGTCCCCGTGTTTCCTGTTCCACATTGATCCAAGATCCACAACTCGGGACCCCGTACCCGAGATCCGCCGGTTTAGACACTCACATTGGTGATTTCACCGAGAGTTCCATTGTGGGATCTCCAAAGAATCCATGGCTCACCTAATCATCAGCAGTGACATCTGCAACTGGGAAGTATTCATCCCTGGACAGATCTTCGCGTTCGGCAGCATCATGGTGCACGCTGATCCGACCCGCCACCTTGGCCAGGTCAGAAGTTTCACCCCCGATCAAAAGATCAAGTTTGGGAACCTAGAGTTCGTCACTGACTCTCGGGGCAATCTGGTCCTTACAAGTCTCTCGGCCTCACCCGATGAGCCTGGAAATCCCGAAGGTTTAACTTCGGGCCTCTTGCTCGAACCCATCTCCGAGTCGATTCTTACCTTGTATCCGGCTTTGAGCTCGGATCCGATTATGGCATCTGAAGACCAGGGGTCATCCTTGGCCATACACGGTGATGACCCACAAGTATAGGGGATCTATCTGTAGGGGAATGTTGCATGGGAAACAAAAAAATTCCTACGCACACGCAAGATCTATCCATGGTGATGAGCATCTACGAGAGGGAGAGTGGATCTACATACCCTTCTAGATCGCTAAGCGGGAAGCGTTAAGAAACGCGGTTGGTGTAGTCGAACATCTTCGCGATCCAAATCGCCGAGTGTCCCGCAATCACATCATGATCCGTCCCGCCATCCAATCACGATCCGTCCCGCGAACTCATCATGATCCGTCCCACGATCTCATCACGATCCGTCCCGCGATCTCATCACGATCCGTCCCGTGAACTCATCACGAACCGTCTCGCGATCTTGTTCACGGTCCTTCTGATCTAGCGCCGAACAGACGGCACCTCCGCGTTCAGCACACGTGCAGCTTGATGACGATCTCCACCATCTTGATCTAGCAAGAGGAAGTGGAGAGGGAGAAGAGTTCATCGGCAGTGTGACGGCGCTCCGGTGATGGTGGTGGAGCAATTCCGGCAGGGCTTCGCCTAAGCACTGTGGAAATCCGATCTAGAGGAGCCCCGGTGGAATGGGTAGCACGTGGCCGTAAAATCAAGTGCAAAACACCCAATACCTCCAGTATAAATAAGAGGGAGGGAGGAGGAGGGCTGGTGCACAAGGCAGCCCTGCCTTGCCTCTTGCGCAAGGAGGATTGGAGGAGGGACTAGGATTGCTCCTTTCCTACCTGGAGTCTATTCCCACCTTTTGTGTTTTTTCTTTGTTTCTCAAGTCCAGCCGCATGGGCCTCTTAGAGGACTTCCACCAGCCCACTAAGGGCTGGTTTCCACCCTCCCACAGCTCATGTAGCCTCTTGGGTCGAAATACCTCTCCCGATGGTCCCCCGGTACACTACCGGTACTCCCGATACACTACCGATGAGCCCGAAACTTTTCCGGTGACCAAAATAGGACTTCCTATATATGAATCTTTACCTACGGACCATTCCGGAGCTCCTCGTGACGTCCGGGATCTCATACGGGACTCCAAACAACCTTCGGTCACCAACATACATAACTCTATACTACCGAAACGTCACCAAACCTTAAGTGTGCAGACCCTGCGGGTTCGAGAACTATGTAGACATGACCGATACAACTCTATGGTCAATAACCAATAGAGGGCCCTAGATGACCATATTGTTTCCTACATATTCTACGAAGATCTTTATCGGTCGAACCTCTATGTCAAGGATTCAGTCAATCCCATATAACGTTCCCTTTGTTCTTCGGTATGTTACTTGTCCGAGATTCGATCGTCGGTATCTCCATACCTAGTTCAACCTCGTTACCGGCAAGTCTCTTTACTCATTCCGCAATACAAGATCCCGTGGCTAACACTTAGTCACATTGCTTGCAAGGCTTTGTTTTGATGTTGTATTACCGGGTGGGCCCTGAGATACCTCTCCGTCACACGGAGTAACAAATCCCAGTCTTGATCCATGCCAACCCAACAGACACCTGTAGAGCACCTTTATAGTCACCCAGTTACGTTGCGATGTTTGATACACACATGGTACTCCTCCGATATCTGTGAGTTGCATGATCTCATGGTTAGAGGAACATATACTTGACATGCAGAAAACAGTAGCAATAAACTGACATGATCATAAGCTAAGTTTGTAGTTTGGGTCTTGTCCATCACATCATTCTCCTAATGATGTGATCCTGTTATCAAATGACATCTCATGTTCATGGCTAGGAAACCTTAACCATCTTTCGATCAACGAGCTAGTTCACTAGA
The DNA here is from genome assembly GCA_022496015.1 of Hordeum marinum. NCBI lineage: Eukaryota > Viridiplantae > Streptophyta > Magnoliopsida > Poales > Poaceae > Hordeum > Hordeum marinum. The sequence goes on along the minus strand of CM039678.1, from coordinate 292,739,443 downwards.
GGCATACTAGGGACATTGTGTTTGTCTATATATCCACACATGTATCCATGTTTCCAATTAATACAATTATAGCATGGATAATAAACGATTATCATGAACAAGGAAATATGATAATAACTAATTTATTATTGCCTCTAGGGCATATTTCCAACAGTCTCCCACTTGCACTAGAGTCAATAATCTAGTTCACATCACCATGTGATTTGCATTGTTATGAATCTAACACCCAATGAGTTCTGGGGCTCGATCATGCTTTGCATGTGAGAGAGGTCTTATAGTCAATGGGTCTGCGACATTGAGATCCGTGTGTACTTTGCAAATGTGTATGTCAAACCGTAAACACTGCTACCACACTCGACTTGGTACTATTCCAAATGGCTGCTTCACTATACGTATCCAGATTGCTACTACGAGTCATCCGGATTGGTGTTAAAGCTTGCATCGACGTAACTCTTTACGATGAACTCTTTATCACCTCCATAATCGAGAAACATCTCCTTAGTTTTTAGTTACTAAGGATAATCTTGACCGCTGTCCAGTGATCCAATCTTGGATTACTCTTGTACCCCTTGACGGACCCATGGCAAGGCACACACAGGTGCGGTACACAGCACGACATACTATACAGAGCCTATGGCTAAGGCATAGGGGACGACATTCGTCCTTTCTCTTTCTTCTGCCGTGGTCGAGCTTTGAGTCTCACTCAACTTCATACCTTACAAAGCAGGCGAGAACACTTCTCTCTGACTAATCCATTTTGAACTCTTTCAAAATCTTGTCAAGGTATGTACTCATTGAAAGTCTTATCAAACATCTTGATCTATCTTTATAGATCTAGATGCTCAACAATTAGGTAGCTTCATCTAGGTCTTCCTTTGAAAAACTCTTTTCAAACAACCGTTTATGCTCTCCAGAAATTCTACATTATTTCCGCATAGCAATATGTCAACCACATATACTTATCAGAAACTCTATAGTGCTCCCACTCACTTTATTGCAAATACAAGTTCGTAAACTTTGTATAGACTCAAAAACTTTGATCACCTCATCAAAGTGTATATTCCAACTCCGAGATGCTTGCTTCGGTTCATAGAAGAATCACTGAAGCTCGCACACCTTTTAGCATCCTTAGGACTAACAAAACCTTCTGGTTGTATCTCATACAACCTTTCCTTAAGGAAGGAAACGATGTTTTGGCATCCATCTGCCAGATTTCATAATTGAAAAATGCAGCAACTGCTCACATAATTCCAACAGACTTTAGCATCGCTACGAGTGAGAAAGTCTCATCGCAGTCAACTCTTTGAACTTGTCGTAAACTACTTTGCAACAAGTCGAGCTTTACAAATGGTAACATTTACCACCAGCGACTGTCTTCATTTAAAAAATTCATTTGTACTTAACGACCTGCCGTCCAACGAGCAAGTCCACCAAAGTCTATACTTTGCTTTCATACATGGATCCTTTCTCGGATTTCATGGCCTCTAACCATTTGTTGGTTTCCGGGCCCATCATCGGTTCTCCATAATTCGTAGGTTCATCGTTGTCCAACAATATGACCTCCAAGACAGGGTTGTCGTACCGCTCAATAGCAGTACACATCCTTGTTGACCTACGAAGTTCGATAGTAACTTGATCCGAAGCTTCATGATCATCATCATCAACTTCCTCTTCAACTGACGTAGGCTTCATAGAAACATCTTTCTGCGCTGTGCTACTTTCTGGTTGAAGTGAAGGTTCAATAACCTCATCAAGTTCTATTTTCCTCGTAGGTCGATAGTAACTTGATCCGAAGCTTCATGATCATCATCATTAACTTCCTCTTCAACTGACGTAGGCTTCACAGAAACATCTTTCTGCGCTGCGCTACTTTCTGGTTGAAGCATAGGTTCAATAACCTCATCAAGTTCTATCCTCCTCCCACTCAATTCTTTCAAGAGAAACCTTTTCTCGAGAAAGTACCCAGTTTTAGCAATAAACATTTTATGCTTGGATCTGAGATAGAAGGTTCACCCAACTGTTCTTAGGGTATTCTATGAAGATGCATTTGTCCGCTTTGGGTTCGAGCTCATTAGGTGAAAACATTTTCCACACAAGCATTGTAGCCCCAAGCATTAAGAAATGACAGCTTAGGTTTCTATCAAACCATAATTCACACGGTGTCATCTCAATGGATTTAGATGGTGCCCTCTTTAAAGTGAATGTAGTTGTCTCTAATGCACAACCCCAAAATTGTAGTAACAAAATGATAAGAGACATCATAGCATGCACCATATCCAATAGAGCACGACTATGACGTTCGGACACATCATCACACTATGGTGTTCCAGGTGGTGTGAGTTGTGAAAACAATTCTCACATTGTCTAAAGTTGTATGCCAAACTCGTAACTTAGATATTCACCCCCACGATCATATCGCAAACATTTTTATCTTCTTGTCACGATGATCTTAAAACTTCACTCTGAATTTGCTTGAACCTTTCAAATGATTCAAACTTGTGTTTCATTAAGTAAATATACACTATATCTACTCAAATCATCAGTGAAGGTAAGAAAATAACGATATTCACCGCACGCTACAAGACTCATTGGATTGCATACATCAACATGTATCATTTCCAATAAATCACTTGCCCGCTTCATCAAAACAGAAAACGGGGTCCTTTAGTCATCTTCACCAAGAGGCATGGTTCGCATGTCTCAACCGATTCGAAATCGAACGAGTCCAAAGATCCATCAGCATGGAGTTTCTTCATGCGCTTTATACCAATATGACATTTAGCGGCAGTGCCACAAGCACGTGGTACTATCATTATTAACTTTGTATATTTTTGGCATTAATGTTATGAACATGTGTATTACTATGATCAAGTTTCAACAAACCATTCTTACTGGGTGTATGACCGTTGAAGGTATTATTCATGTAAATTGAATAACCATTATTCTCAAATTTAAATGAATAACCGTGTTGCAATGAACATGATCTAATCACGTTCATGCTCAACGCAAAAACACCAAATAACATTTATTTAGGTTCGTCACTAATCTCGAAGGTAGAGAGAACGTGAGATGTTGATCACATCAACCTTGGAAACATTTCCAACACACATCATCACCTCACACTTAGCTAGTTCTCCATTTATTCCGTACCCTTTATTTCGAGTTACTAACACTTAGCAATTGAACTGGTATCCAATACCCAGGTGCTACTAGGAGTACAAGCAAGGTACACATCAATAACACGTATATCAAATATACTTCTGTCGACATTGCCAGCCTTCTTATCTAGCAAGTATCTAGGGTTGTTCCGCTTCCGTGACCTCTCTCCTCATAATTGAAGCACTTAGTCTCGGGTTTGGGTTCAACTTTGGGTTGCTTCACTGGAGCAGCAACTGACTTGCCATCCATGAAGTTTCCCTCCTTGCCCTTGCCCTTCTCGAAACTAGTGGTTATACTAACCATCAACACTTGATGCTCCTTCTTGATTTCTACCTTCGCGGTGTCAAACATCACGAACAGCTCAGGGATCATTAATTCTATCCCTGGCATTTTATAGTTCATCACCAAGTTCTAGTAGCTTAGTGAAAGTGACTTGGAGAACTATATCAATCACTATCTTATCTGGAAGATGAACTCCCACTTGATTCAAGCGATTGTAGCACCCAGACAATCTGAGCACATGCTCAACGATTGAGCTATTCTCGTTCATCTTGCAGGCAAAGAATCTTGTTGGAGATCTCATATCTCGCAACACGGGCACGAGCCTGAGATCCTAATTTCAGCTCTTAGAACATCTCATATGTTCCGTGACGTTCAAAATGTTTCGAAGCCTCAATTCTAAGCCGTAATGCATGACACACTAAACTATCAAGTAGTCATCAGCACGTACCTGTCAGATGTTCACAACATCTACTGACGATGTTAGAGAGGTTGGTGCACCGAGCGGTGCATTAAGGACATAAGCCTTCTATGCAGCAACGAGGACAATCCTTAGATCACGGAGCCAATCCGCAATATTGCTACTATCATCTTTCAACTCTATTTCTCTAGGAACATATAAAAATTCAAGGGAGCTACAGCGCGAGCAAGTAATCTACAACATAATTTGCAAAGACACTACTGACTATGTTCATGATAATGAGTTCAATTAATCATATTACTTAAGAACTCCCACTCAAATTAACATCCCTCCGGTCATCCAGTGATACATGATCCAAATTCACCAACTCAAGTCCGATCATCACGTGAGTTGAGGTGGTTACAATGGTGAACATCATCATGTTGATCATATCCACTATATGACTCATGTTTGACCTTTCGGTCTCTTGTGTTCCGAGGCCATGTCTGTACATGCTAGGCTCGTCAAGTTTAACCCGAGTGTTCTGCGCGTGCAACACTGGCTTGCACCTGTTGTATGTGAACGTAGAGTCTATCACACCCGATCATCACGTGGTGTCTCAACACGACGAACTTTCACAACGGTGCACACTCGGGAAGAACACAATTTATCTTGAAATTTAAGTGAGGGATCACCTTATAATGCTAACGTCGTACTAAACAAAACAAGGTGCATAAAAGGATTAACATCACATGCAATTCATAAGTGAAATGATATGGCCATGAACTTGTGCTTTAGATCTCCATCTTGAAAGCACCGGCATGATCTCCATCGTCACCGGTACGACACCATGATCTCCATCATCTTGATCTCCATCAACGTGTCGCCATCGGGGTTGACACGCCCTGCATGCTTCTACTACTATTGCTACCGTTTAGCGATAAGGTAAAGCATTACATAGCGCTTAATGATTGACACGCAGGTCATACAATAATTAAAGACAACCCTATGGCTCCTGCCGATTGCCGTACTCATCGACATGCAAGTCGTGAAATTCTATACATCACATGATCATCTCATACATCACATATATCACATCATGTAATTGGCCATATCACATCACAACATACCCTGCAAAAACAAGTTAGACGTTCTCTAATTCTTGTTGCATGTTTTACGTGGCTGCTACGGGTATCTAGCAAGAACAATTCTCATCTACGCAAAAACCACAACGGTGATACACTAGTTGCTTTTCAACCTTCTCAAGGACCGCTTTTTGTCGAATCTGATCAAACTAAAGTGAGAGAAACTGCCACCCGCAAGCCATCTAGGCAACAAGTTGCGTCAAGGGAACCCGTCTCTCATAAGCGTACGAGTAATGTTGGTCCGGGCCGCTTCATCTCACAATACCGCTGAACCAAAATCCGACCAAGGGAGGAAGCAATCTAAGCATCAACGCCCACAAACCTTTTGTGTTCTACTCGAGATCTCATCTACACATAGACCTAGCTCATGATGCCACTGTAGGGGAACATTGCATGGGAAACAAAAAAATTCCTACGCACATGCAAGATCTATCCATGGTGATGAGCATCTACGAGAGCGAGAGTGGATCTACATACCCTTGTAGATCGCTAAGCGGGAAGCATTAAGAAACGCGGTTGGTGTAGTCGAACATCTTCGCGATCCAAATCGCCAAGTGTCCCGCGATAACATCACGATCCGTCCCACGATCCAATCACGATCCGTCCCGCGATCTCATCACGATCCGTCCCGTGAACTCATCACGAACCGTCTCGCGATCTTGTTCACGGTCCTTCCGATCTAGTGCCGAACAGACGACACCTCCGCGTTCAGCACACGTGCAGCTTGATGACGATCTCCACCGTCTTGATCCAGCAAGAGGAAGTGGAGAGGGAGAAGAGTTTACCGGCAGCGTGACGGCGCTCCGGTGATGGTGGTGGAGCAATTCCAGCAGGGCTTCGCCTAAGCACTGCGGAAATCCGATCTAGAGGAGCACCGGTGGAACGGGTAGCACGTGGCCATAAAATCAAGTGCAAAACACCCAATACCTCCAGTATATATAAGAGGGAGGGAAGAGGAGGGCTGGCGCACAAGGCAGCCCTGCCTTGCCTCTTGCGCAAGGAGGATTGGAGGAGTCCTCCTCCAATCCTAGTAGGACTAGGATTGCTCCTTTCCTACTTGGAGTCTATTCCCACCTTTTGCGTTTTTTCTTTCTTTCTCAAGTCCAGCCGCATGGGCCTCTTAGAGGACTTCCACCAGCCCACGAAGAGATGGTTTACACCCTACCACAGCCCATGTAGCCTCTTGGGTCGAAATACCTCTCCCGATGGTCCCCCGGTACACTACCGGTACTCCCGGTACACTACCGATGAGCCCGAAACTTTTCCGGTGACCAAATTAGGACTTCCTATATATGAATCTTTACCTCCGGACCATTCCGGAGCTCCTCGTGACGTCCGAGATCTCATCCAGGACACTGAACAACCTTTGGTCACCACCATACATAACTCTATACTACCAAAACGTCACCAAACCTTAAGTGTGCAGACCCTGCGGGTTCGAGAACTATGTAGACATGACCGAGACACCTCTACGGTCAATAACCAATAGAGGGCCCTGGATGACCATATTGGTTCCTACATATTCTACGAAGATCTTTATCGGTCGAACCTCTATGTCAAAGATTCAGTCAATCCCGTATAACGTTCCCTTTGTTCTTTGGTATGTTACTTGCCCGAGATTCGATCATCGGTATCTCCATACATAGTTCAACCTTGTTACCGGCAAGTATCTTTACTCGTTCCGTAATACAAGATCCCGTGGCTAACACTTAGTCACATTTCTTGCAAGGCTTTGTTGTGATGTTGTATTACCGAGTGGGCCCTGAGATACCTCTCCGTCACACGAAGTAACAAATCCCAGTCTTGATCCATGCCAACCCAACAGACACCCTTGGAAACACCTGTAGAGCACCTTTATAGTCACCCAGTTACGTTGCGATGTTTGATACACACAAGGTACTCCTCTGATATCTGTGAGTTGCATGATCTCATGGTTAGAGGAACATATACTTGACATGCAGAAAACAGTAGCAATAAACTGACACGATCATAAGCTACGTTTGTAGTTTGGATCTTGTCCATCACATCATTCTCCTAATGATGTGATCCCGTTATCAAATGACATCTCATGTCCATGGCTAGGAAACCTTAACCATCTTTCGATCAATGAGCTAGTTCACTAGAGGCATACTAGGGACATTGTGTTTGTCTATATATCCACACATGTATCCATGTTTCCAATTAATACAATTATAGCATGGATAATAAACGATTATCATGAACAAGGAAATATGATAATAACTAATTTATTATTGCCTCTAGGGCATATTTCCAACACTATCATAGTCCTTTCTATAAGTAAGAGTGTCGAACCCAACAAGGACCAGAAGGAAATGACAAGCGGTTTCCAGTAAGGTATTCTCTGCAAGCACTGAAATTATCGGTAACAAATATTTTTGTATTAAGATAATTCGTAATGAGTAACAAGTAACAAGTGTAGAAAAGGTGCAAAAAGGTAGTCCAATCCTTTTTATAGCAAAGGACGGGCCTGGAAAAACTCTTATATAAAGCAAAGCGCTCTCGAGGACACATGGGAATTTCTGTGAAGCTAGTTTTCATCATGCCCATTTGATTCGCGATCGTTACTTTGATAATTTGATATGTGGGTGGACCGGTGCTTGGTTGCTGCCCTTACTTGGACAAACCTCCCACTTATGATTAACCCCTATCGCAAGCATCCGCAAAAACGAAAGAAGAATTAAGGTAACCCTAACCATAGCATGAAACATATGGATCCAAATCAGCCCCTTACGAAGCAACACATAAACTGGGGTTTAAGCTTCTATCACTCTAGCAACCCATCATCTACTTATTACTTCCCAATGCCTTCCACTAGGACCAAAAAATGGTGAAGCGTTATGTAGTCGACGTTCATGTAACACCACTGGTGGAGAGACAACATACATCTCATCAAAATATTGAACGAAAACCAGATTCACAAGATTACTTATAACAAGATGTATCCCATGTCCTCAGGAACAAACGTAACTACTCATGAACATGTTCATGTTCAAGATCGGAGGAGTATTAATTATCATAAAGGATCTGAACATATGATCTTCCACCAAGTAAACCAACTAGCATCAACACTACTAGCAACCCAAAGGTACCAATTTGAGGTGTTGAGACAAAGATCGGATACAACAGATGAACTAGGGTTTGGACAGGAGATGGTGTTGGTGAAGATGTTGATGGAGATTGACCCCCTCTCGATGAGAGGATCATTTGTGATGATGATGGCTTTAATTTCCCCCTCTAGGAGGGAAGTTTACCTGGCAGAACAGGCCTGACGGAGCTCTAGAATTGTTCTGCCCAAGTTCCGCCTCGAGACGGCAGCGCTTCGTCCCGAAAGCTCTCCTCTGATTTTTTTTTTCTGGTCAAAATGCTTCATATAGGAGAATATTGTTGGAAATATTCCCTAGAGGCAGTAAATAAAGTGTTTATTATTATATTTCCTTGTTCATGATAATTGTTTATTATCCATGCTATAATTGTATTGATTGGAAACACATTGCATGTGTGGATATATAGGCAACACTTTGTCCCTAGTGTGAATCTAGTAAACTAGCTTGTTGATCAAAGATGGTCAAGGTTTCCTAGCCATTGACATGAGATGTCATTTTATAACAGGATCACATCATTAGGAGAATGATGGGATGGACAAGACCCAAACTATAAATGTAGCATATGATCATGTCAGTTTATTCCTACAATTTTCTGCATGTCAAGTATGTGTTCCTATGACCATGAGATCATGCAACTTACGGACACTGTAGGAGTGCCTTGTGTGTATCAAATGTCGCAATGTAACTGGGTGACTATAAAGGTGCTCTACAGGTATCTCCGTGGGTGTCTTCTGGGTTGGAATGGATCAACACTGGGATTTGTTACTCCGTGTGGCGGAGAGGTATCTCAGGGCCCACTCGGTAATACAACATCACAATAAGCCTTGCAAGCAATGTGACTAAGTGCTAGCCACGGGATCTTGTGTTACGGAATGAGTAAAGAGACTTGCCGGCAATGAGATTGAACTAGGTATAGAGATATCGATGATCGAATCTCGGACAAGTAACATACTGAGCCAGAAAAATTTTGGTCACCGGAAAAGTTTTGGGCTCATCGGTAGTGTACCGAGTGAGCCGGAGGGTACCGGGGGACCATCGGTAGGGGTATTTTGACCCAGGAGACTACATGGGCTGTGGGAGAAGGAATACCAGCCCTTAGTGGGCTGGCCGAAGGCCCACAGGAAGCCCATGCGGTTGGGGAAGGAAACCTAAGGGTGGAAGGAAAGCAAAAGTGGGAAATGAGGAGTCCTAGTCCTAATAGGATTGGAGGAGGACTCCTCCTCCCCACCTTCGGCCAAAGCAAAGGGCTAGACCCTCGAGGGCAAAGCCTCCTCCTCCCCTCCTCCTATATATACTAGAGGTTTGAGGTTTTCTGGACACAGAAAAACAGCCGCGTGCTACCTCTCCTGTAGATCACAGTTTCTCCTCTAGATGGGTTTTCAGCAATGCTTAGGCGAAGCCATGCTCGAATAACTCCACCACCATCACCGCAACGCTGTCGCGCTGCCGGAGAAATCGTCTACCTCTCCGCTCCATCTTGCTGGATCAAGAAGGCGGATATCATCATCAAGCCGTATGTGTGCTTAACGCGGAGGTGTCATCCGTTCGGTGCAAGATTAGGACGGGTCATGATTGGATCACGGGACGCTCGACGATTTGGATCGCAAAGACGTTTGACTACATCAACCGCGTTTCTTAATGCTTCCTGCTTAGCGATCTACAAGGGTATGTAGATCCACTCTCCCCTCTCATAGATGCTCATCTCCTAGATTGATCTTGGTGAAGCGTAGGAAATTTTTTGTTTCCCATGCAATGTTCCCCAACAGTGGCATCATGAGCTAGGTCTATGTGTAGATGAGATCTCAAGTAGAACACAAAGATTTTGTGGGCATTGATGCTTAGATTGCTTCCTCCCTTGGTCGTGTTTTGGTTCAGCGGTATTGTGGGATGAAGCGGCCCGGACAAACCTTACCCGTACGCTTACGAGAGACCAGTTCCATCGACTGACGTGTAACTTCGTTGCACAAAGATGGCTAGCAGGTGTCTGTTTCTCCTACTTTAGTTGGATTAGATTCGACAAAGGCGGTCCTTGAGAAGGTTGAAAAGAAATTTATGTATCACCGTTGTGGTTTTGTGTAGGTTAAAATTGTTCTTGGTAGATATCCATAGCAGCCACGTAAAACTTGCAACAACAATTAGAGGACGTCTAACTTGTTTTTGCAGGGCATGTTGTGATGTTATATGGTCAATTACATGATGAGATATATGTGATGTATGAGGTGATCATGTGTTGTATAGAGTATCATGACTTGCATGTCGATGAGTACGGCAACCGACATGAGCCATATGGTTGTCTTTAATTATTGTATGACCTGTGTGTCAATCATTAAGCGCTATGTAATGCTTTTCATTATCGCTAAATGGTAGCTATAGTAGTATGGGCATGGTGGGAATGAGAAACCCGATGGTGACACAATGATGGAGATCATGATGATGGAGATCATGGTGTTGTGTCAATGACGATGGAGATCATGCCGGTGCTTTCAAGATGGAGATCAAAAGCACAAGTTCATGGCCATATCATGTCACTTATGATTTGCATGTGATGTTAATCCTTTTATGCACCTTGTTTTGCTTAGGACGATGGTAGCATTATAAGGTGATCCCTCACATAAATTTCAAGGTAAAATTGTCTCCCCGAGTGTGCACCACTACGAAAGTTCATCATGTCGAGACACCACGTGATGATCGGGTGTGATAGACTCTACGTTCACATACAACGGGGGCAAACCCGTGTTGCATGTGCAGAACACTCGGGTTAAACCCGACAAGCCTAGCATGTATAGACATGGCCTCGGAACACAAGAGACCGAAAGGTCGAACATGAGTCATATAGTAGATATGATCAACATGATGATGTTCACCATTGAAATCACCTCAACTCACGTGATGATCGGCTTGAGTTGGTGAATTTGGATCATGTATCACCTAGATGACCTGAGGGATGTCAATTTGAGTGGGAGCTTTAGTAATTTGATGAACTAAACTCGTTATCTTGAACAATAGTCTTAGTAACCTTTGCTTATTTATGTTGTAGATCAATGGCTCGCGCAGTAGCACCCCTGAATTTTAATGCGTTCCTAGAGAAAGCTAAGTTGAAATATGATGGAAGTAACTTTGTGGACTAGGCCCGTAATCTGAGGATTATCCTCATGGCTTCCCAGAAGGCATATGTTATTGATGCACTGCTTGGTAACCAACCCGCAGACATGTCATCCGAAGACGTTAAGAACGCTTGGGAGGCACGTTCTGGAGATTACTCAATAGTTCAATGTGCAATATAGTATGGCTTAGAACCAGGACTTCAAAGACGTTTTGAACGTCATGGAGCATATGAGATGTTCCAGGAGTTGGAGTTTATCTTTAATAAGAATGCCCGGATCGAGGATATGAGACCTCCGATAAGTTTTACGCTTGCAAAATGGAGGAGAACCGGTGTATCAGTGAACATATACTCAGAATGTCTGGGTATTCGACTCGTCTGGCAGAGTTAGGGATGCCTCTTCCACCAGAGGCGATCACTGATAGAGTTCTTCAATCATTGCCACCAAGCTACAAGAGCTTCGTGCTAAACTATAACATGCACGGGATGAATAAGTCAGTCGCCGAGCTGTTTGTGATGCTAAAAGTCGCTGAGTCTGAAATCCAAAAAGAACATCAAGTGTTGATGGTCAATAAAACCACTAGTTTCAAGAAAAATGGCAAGGGCAAGAAGGGTAACTCCAAGAAGGGTGGCAAAGCAGTTGCTCCTCCCATGAAGAAACCCAAGGCTGGACCCAAGCCAAAAACTGAGTGCTTTCAGTGCAAGGGAACTGGTCACTGGAAGCTGAACTGCCCCAAGTATCTGGCTGACAAGAAGGCGGCCAACAACAAACAAGGTATATATGATATACATGTTATTGATATGTACCTTACTAGCTCTCGTTGTAGTGCCTGGGTATTTGATACGGGTTCGGTTGCTCACATTTGCAACTCAAAACAGGAACTACGGAATAGACAAAGGTTGGCGAAGGACGAAGTGATGATGTGCGTGGGAAATGGTTCCAAGGTTGATGTGATCACCGTCGGCACGCTCTCTCTTCGATTACCATCAGTATTAGTGACGAACCTGAATAATAATTATTTAGTGCATGCGTTTAGCATGAACATTATATCTGGATCTTGTTTATTACGAGACGGTTGCTCATTTAAATTAGAGAATAATGGTTGTTCTATTTATATGAGTAATATCTTTTATGGTCATGCACCCAATGTGAGGGGTTTATTCATATTGAATCTTGATAACGATGATACTCATGTTCATAACATTGATGCCAAAAGATCTAGAGTTGATAGTGATAGTACCACTTTCTTGTGGCACTGTCGTTTAGGTCATATTGGTGTAAAACGCATGAAGAAGATCCATGATGATGGACTTTTGGAGTCACTTGATTTTGAATCACTTGACACATCTGAACCATGCCTCATGGGCAAGATGACTAAAACGCCGTTCTCTGGAACAATGGAACGGGCAAGTGACTTGTTGGAAATCATACATACTGATGTGTGCGGTCCAATGAATGTTGCGGCGCGTGATGGATATCGTTATTTTCTCACCTTCATTGATGACTTAAGTAGATATGGGTATATTTACTTAATGAAACACAAGTCTGAAACGTTTGAAAAGTTCAAGTAATTTCAGAGTGAAGTTGAGAATCATCGTAACAAGAAGATTAAATTCCTGAGATCTGATCGAGCAGGAGAATATCCGATTATGAGTTTGGTAGTCACTTAAGACAGTGTGGAATTATTTCACAATTGACACTGCCTGGACCACCACAGCGTAATGGTGTGTCCGAACGTCGTAATCAAACCTTATTAGATATGGTGTGTTCTATGATGTCTCTTGCCGATTTTCCACTGTCATTTTGGGGTTATGCATTAGAGACAGCTGCATTCACTTTAAATAGGGCACCATCGAAATCCGTTGAGACGACGCCATATGAATTGTGGTTTGGCAAGAAGCCAAAGTTGTCGTTTCTTAAAGTTTGGGGATGTGATGCTTATGTCAAAAAGCTTCAGCCTGTAAAGCTGGAACCCAAAGCGAAGAAATGCGTCTTCATAGGATACCTAAAAGAGATAGTTGGATATGCCTTCTATCTCAGATCCGAAGGCAGGGTGTTTGTCGCTAAGAACGGAACATTTCTTGAGAAAGAGTTTTTCTCGAAAGAATCGAGTGGGAGGAAAATAGAGCTTGATGAGGTTATTGAACCTTTACTTCAACCAGAGAGTAGCGTAGCGTAGAAAGATGTTTCTGTGGAGCCTACAACAGTTGAAGAGGAAGTTAATGATGATGATCATGAAGCTTCGGATCATGTTACTATTGAACCTCATAGGTCGACAAGGGCGTGTACTACTCCTGAGTGGTACGGCAACCCTGTCTTGGAGGTCATGTTATTGGACAACAATGAACCTATGAGCTATGGAGGAGCGATGATGGGCCCGGATTCCGAGAAATGGTTAGAGGCCATGAAATCCGAGATGGGATCCATGTATGAAAACAAAGTATGGACTTTGGAAGTATTACTTGAAGGGTGAAAGGCCATTCAGAACAAATGGATCTTTAAGAAGAAGACAGACGTGGACGGTAATATCATCGTCTATAAAGCTCGACCTGTGGCAAATGGTTTTTCACAAGTTCAAGGAGTTGACTACGATGAGACATTCTCACCCGTAGCGATGCTTAAGTCCGTCAGAATCATGTTAGCAATAGCTGCATATTTCGACTATGAAATTTGGCAGATGGATGTCAAAAGCGTTCCTCAACGGTTTACTTGAGGAAGAGTTGTATATGATGCAACCAGAAGGTTTTGTCGATCCAGAGAATGCTAACAAAGTTTGCAAACTCCAGCGATCCATTTATGGACTAGTGCGAGCATCTCAGAGTTGGAATAAGCACTTTGATGAGGTGATCAAAGCGTTTGGGTTTATACAAGTTTATGGAGAAGCTTGTATTTACAATAAATGTGAGTGGGAGCTCTATCGCGTTTCTAATATTATATGTGGATGACATATTGCTGATTGGAAACATTATAGAAATGCTGGAAAGCTTGAAGGAATATTTGAACAAGAGTTTTTCAATGAAGGACCTGGGAGAAGCTGCTTTCATATTAGGCATTAAGATCTATAGAGATAGATCGAGAATCTTGACAGAACTTTCATAAAGCACATACCTTGATAAAGTTTTGAAGAAGTTCAAAATGGATAAGTCCAAGAATGGGTTCTTGCCTGTGTTACTGAAATAGGCGATGTTGTCCTTGTCTTTCGATGAGATGATGGCTATCGTTTTTGCTGGAGTAGACTTTGATGATCCGACTACGAATGTGTGATGACGTCGCGCCTTAGCAATCGCTAAACCGATTCCAAGAGGTTATTGACCATGCCGGAGCACGATCAACCTGACCACGAGGGTCTGTATCCTGCACGCAAACAAAGAACAAGCAAGAAACTAAGATTGCAATCTGGATATTGCGAATATAAGAGGAAAGCTTTATTGATGGAAGTGGGGTTCTGTGACGCCTTTGTCTGGTCGTGGAACACAAACGAAGAATGCGAAGTTGCAGCTATGGCGAACTTGTAATCTAAACAAAACCCAAACCTAAAACAAAGCCCTAAGGGCTATATATATGGGGGAATAGAGGGGAATTTTGTGGCGCCTTGGAAGAGGGGTCCGAAATCGACCCTAACTCGGTTTCCCCATACATACGGACTCTAAAAAATAGCCTATAATATGGTATTTCAAAATTACATGGGCCTGGCCCAAAAATAAGGTGGCGCGACACCTATATTAGCCTATGGAGGAATTTTATAAAGTGGCGTCATGCATATTTCATCCAAGACTTGTCGCTCCCATTATGGTGGCTTCAAAGTGCGAAAATCATCACTAGAAGCTCCATTGTTCTTTCCCGCGCACGCACCTTCTCCTCCATGCTTGATCCTGCTCCAATGGTCATCCTTCTTGTCCATGCTAGGTCCTTCATTCATAAGTAAAACAAAAGTATCTAATTTAGGCAACATCATATGTTCATGGACATTAGAAGGATTTCCAAGAAACGAAAGTACCTGGTAATTAAATTGACGTGCGCGAGCTCTAGTAATTGGTCCTGTATATATAGCAGTCGGGGTTGTGGGTGTAACATTACTAGGGATGTCCTCATCATCCTCCCCTTCTTGAACTCAAGTCGTCCTCGATGGAAGCTCATCTTCCTCACCCAAATAAGGCTTCAAATCTGCAATGTTAAAAGTGGGGCTAACCCCAAACTCTGCAGGCAGCTCAAGTTTATATGCATTATCATTTATTTTATCTAACACCTTAAAAGGACCAGTAACACGTGCCATTAGCTTTGACTTGCGAAAATCAAGAAATCTATCCTTACGCAAATGTAACCAAAAGAGATCTCTAGGTGCAAAGACAACATGTTTCCTACCCTTATCTCCAGCAAGTTTGTATTTAGCATTCATACGCTCAATGTTTTCCTTCGTTAACTCATGAATCTTTAATATCAATTCAGCATGTTCTTTAGCATCAAAATTAACCTTCTCCGAAGATGGAAGAGGCAACAAATCAATAGGTGCACGAGGTAAGAAACCATACACAATTTCAAAAGGGCACATCTTAGTGGTAGAATGTAGTGAATGATTATAAGCAAATTCAATATGAGGCAAGCATTCTTCCCACATTTTCAGGTTATTCTTCAAAACAGCCCTAAGCATAGTAGACAATGATCTATTGACTACTTCAGTTTTCCATCAGTTTAGGGATGACATGTAGTACTAAAAAGCAGTTTAGTCCCCAACTTAGCCCATAAACATCTCCAAAAGTGGCTACGAAATTTAGCATCACGATCTTAAACAATTGTATTTGGCACACCATCCAACCGAATAATTTCACGAAAGAACAAATCAGCAACATTAGCAGCAGCATCACTTTTATGACATGGTATAAAGTGTGCCATTTTGGAAAATCTATCCACGACAACAAAAATTCTATCCCTCCCCTTCTTTGTTAGAGGTAAACCTAAAACAAAGTCCACAGATATATCCTCCCAAGGAACACTAGGTACAGGCAAAGGCATATATAAACCATGAGGATTGAGTCATAACTTAGCTTTTTGACATGTAGTGCAGCGAGCAACATAACGCTCAACATCCCGTCTCATCTTTGGACAAAACCAATGTGTAGCAAGTATGTCCTCCGTCTTCTTCACGCCAAAGTGTCCCATTAATACTCCTCCGTGCGCCTCCTGTAACAACAAAAGACGAACGGAGCTAGCTGGAATGCATAGCTTGTTAGCACGGAACACAAATCCATCATTAATAACGAACTTGTTCCATGTTCTCCCTTCTTTACAATTCTGCAGCACATTTCTAAATTCAGCATCATGCACATATTGATCTTTGATGATCTCCAAACCAAATATTTTAAAGTCAAGTTGTGAAAGCATAGTATAACGACGAGATAATGCATCAGCAATAACATTTTCTTTACCCTTCTTGTGTTTAATGACATAAGGGAAAGTCTCAATGAATTCAACCCATTTAGCATGTCTACGCTTCAGTTTTGCTTGACTTTTAATATGTTTCAAAGATTCATGATCAGAATGTATAACAAATTCTTTGGGCCATAAATAATGTTGCCATGTTTCCAAAGTCCAAACAAGAGCATATAATTCCTTATCATAAGTAGAATAATTCAGACTAGGCCCACTCAATTTTTCAGAAAAGTATGCAACATGTTTACCATCTTGTAATAACACACCTCCTAATCCAATTCCACTAGCATCACATTGAAGCTCGAAAGTCTTATTAAAATCCGGAAGTTGGAGTAAAGGAGCATGTGTTAACTTATCTTTCAAGACCGTGAAGGCTTCTTCCTATGCGATACCCCAAGCAAAAGGCACATCCCTCTTTGTAATCTCCTTGAGAGGTGCAACAATGGCACTGAAATCTCTCACAAAACGCCTATAGAAACCAGCAAGGCCAAGAAAACTCCTCACTTGTGTGACCGTTTTGGGCTGCGACCAACTCTCAATAGCTTCAATCTTGGCTTTATCAGCTTCAGTTCTGTTGGGGATATAACCCCGTGGTGAGACCCACCCAGGTGGGGCCAGGTTATACCTGGCGGTTCATAAGCCAGACCAAGGCAGATGGGCCTGGAGAGGTAAGCCTAGACATATGGTGGTTTACCAAGATGGGCTTAGGCGAGGCCCAGACAATGAAGGCATGAAGACCCGGGCGGTTAAGACGCCTGGAGACGGCTTGCTCAGGAAGGCAAGGTGACATAAAGATAGAGTCAGATACGTTGTAAGAGTCGGTATGAGACTTGTAACTCATGGTCTTTGCCTCCTATATAAAGGCAGAGACCCGGGGCGACTTAGACAAAAACCAATCAATCGAGACTTAGGTCAAGCAAATCCGCTCCCTTGTAATCCAAACACCAATCAATACAACACAAGCAGGACGTAGGCTTTTACCTCCTCTCGAGGGGCCGAACCAGGGTAAACTCGTATCCTTCGTCCCAACCAACCCCTTGAGTCCATCACCTTAGCGATGGCCTTGAACATAAGTCCTTGGACATCTGCCGTGATAAAACCACGACAGTTGGCGCCCACCGTGGGCCTAGCGCTCGGTGGTGTTGAGTTCTCAAAGGGCTCTCTTCCAGGGATCGGCGGATACATTGTCGACAGGATGAACAAGAGTCGCTGCGGCCGGCTCTACATCGACGATGCCGGCTGGGGCCCCGAGGCCGACTCTGTCGAGTATGGCTTCCGAGTCCCCTTCGGTGGAATCCATGTTTTCATCGGCAAGGTCGGTGGATCTACACCCGGACTGGATATCTGCACCAACATCGTCGAGCCGGCTCGGCGCACGAACCCGCTCGGCGCGTGCAACCTGCTCGTGTTAACCCGGGCAGGAAGCATGTCTTCGTTGGTTTTACTCAAGGCGTGGATCTAGAGGGGTCCATATCACAGGAGACTCTCGTCTGTTCGGAGGATGAATCTTCGAGCAGAGAGATGGAATCAATCTACCCACTTCACGATGGCAGGCTCGGGGGCTACGACGAGTTTTTCCCCGAGTCGGAGGACTATGGGCTGCCGATGCATGCAGTCGTCTTCATGGCGGGTTCAGCACCAGGCACGAGCAGTACAGCCGCTGGGGCAGCCAGGTTGGGGGTTGACCTGCTGTCGGCTCAAGTTCTCCTAGATCTGATGAATGAGCTCACATCCCTGATGACAACTGAGGTTACGCCAGAGAATCAAGCCACCCGGAATGCAGAGATCGCAAGGATAAAGGACCAGATGACTGAAGTCCAACAAGGGATCAGCATGTTGAAGGCCCAGATGGATGCAGAGGCAGGGCGCCTTAAGGTGAACGCTTTCCTCCTTGAGCTGGAGCAGCAATCTGCGGCAGCGGTTCAACGGATGAGACATCAGTCCCGCTTGCCGAAACAGTTCGATGCAAGGAATCTTTTTAACACGTCGGGGGCGGGACGGATCGCGGAAGCACCAGAGAGTCGGCCGACGGCTCGACAGCAGTGCCCTAACCCGCCCCGATGGAACCAGCCCACACCAATAGCTTTCCCAATGCCGGTGGGTCACTATTGAAACCCGGTAGAGAACATGGTGGTGGCGGCAACCCAGCTCGGTACGATTCCTATCCTAGATGAGGCGCCCTTCACAGAAGAGGTGCGGAACGCTATTGGATACCTGCAAACGGCGATGGCCCGGTAGGAGAAATACACCTATAGCCAGAATCGTGTGCACTCAACCCCCATCCCCAGCTGTAGCTTCAGCCGTCATTATGAGTCACCGGTGATTTCTAGCAGTGACCGACATCGGAACCGGCCACAAGACGATCAGGTGGTTCTGGATGCTCAGGCTCTGGTGGACCAGGCAAGGGCACAGCGCGAGGCGACAGCTCTAGCAGCAGCGACTCATCAAGAACCGACACCTTCTATCTCGGTAGAAGCAGGAGTAACCACCAGGGCCTTGGGAGTGTTGTGCTTGGCGCCGGCTTTATGGAATGAACGTCTTTCGAAGGATTTCAAGGGCCCTCGCAAGGTCCCAAAATATACTGCGCATCTGCCTCCGGAGGCGTGGATTGAGAGTTATGAGCTGGCTATGGAGATGTTAGACACCAACGACATAGTATGTGCCAAGTATTTTATCATGATGCTGGAAGGGCTGGCTCGCACGTCGTTGAAGGGCTTGCCACCCAACACCATTAATTCCTGGGCCAAGTTAAAGGCGAAGTTCATCAAAAAATTCCAGGGAACGTGCAAGCAGCCCATGACGATTGTGGATTTGGATCATTGTGTGTAGTAGGAGAATGAGTCGGCTCATCATTGGCTCCGACGGGTCTCAACCATCATCCACTCATCTAAATAGATTACGTCGGGTCAAGCAGTTTTGATTCTGGAGAAGAATTGCCATTTTACGCCTCTGAAGCAGAAGCTTGGCCGACTCAAGCGCTCGTGTCAGGACATGGGGGAGCTCATAGCGGCTCTCACGAAGTACGCTAACTCTGACAATACCAAGGATCCAGGCTCTAACGAGGAGAAGCCTAGTCAGATCAAGAAGAGTAACAATGGCAAGGGCCCAGCAAGCAATGGCAACCAAGGCAAGAGGAAGAATCCGGACGGCGGGTCAGAATCGGTGGCCAACACCAGCACCGGGAACAATCGTGCTAAGGGCAATGGGAACTTCAGACAACCCGTTAATAAGGGTAAAATTCCTTTTAATTTGGAGGAGATGCTCAATAAACCTTGTCCAGAGCACAGCCGGCCCAATAAGATGGCAAATAACTCATGGAGGAATTGCCACATTATGCAAAAGTTTTGGGATTACAGTGTGCGGTAGCATAACAACAATGGTGGAGGCCCTCCAGGCTACTTAGGTCTAGGCGGGTCAGGTGCCGCCCTGGGGTCTGGCGGTTCAGGATCCGGCTACCATGGCCAGGACAGCCAAGGAGGGCATCATCAGCAATCCAATGGCAATAATCAGCAGCAAAATAACCAGTTTGGGTATCAGAGTAATCCGAAGCAACTTAGCTCGGGTCAGTACCATGTTTTCACAACCGGCCTTAACACGCGAGACCAGAAGTTGCGCGAGCGGGCGGTCAATGCCGTCACACCGGCTCTCCCACAATACTTGAAGTGGTCAGAGTATGACATAACCTGGAGCAGAGAGGATCACCCGCCGCGTGTTGACGATCCGGGACGGCTGGTGTTTGTAGTTGCCCCCCAAGTTGGAGGATATGTATTTACCAAGGTGCTTATGGATGGTGGCAGCAGCATCAATATTTTATATCACGACACTTTCCGCCGGATGAAGTTGCTTGATAAGGATCTTAAGCCTTCCTCAACAGTCTTTCACGATGTGGTGCCTAGCAAGTCAGCTTATCCAGTGGGGAGGATTTCTTTGGAAGTTGCCTTCGGTGAGGAATACAACTACAGGGTAGAGACCTTGTGTTTTGAGGTGGTCAAGATCAAAATTCCGTATCATGCTCTGTTTGAACGTCTGTCTTACGCCAAGTTCATGGCTAGGCCTTGTTATGTGTACTTGCAGCTCAAGATGCCAGGTCTAAAAGGAACGATTACGGTGCATGGTGATCGAGACACGGCTATTGAGTGTGAGGAAAGAGATGCAGCTTATGCAGAGTCAAGTTGCATGGAAGTAGAACTCAAGTTCTATAAGGAAAATGTTGACCCTGAGGACATGACTCCGCTCAAAAAACCCACCACACAATTTGAGTCGCCCCTCAATTCTCGGCGGATGACACCAAGCTAGTGGATTTTACTCCAAGCGACTTATCGCAACAATTAACTATTGGGGCCAATATGGATCCCAAATAGGAAAGCGCGCTCATCGAATTCATCTGTAAGAATCGGGACATCTTTGCATGGAAGCCTTCTGACATGTCGGGTGTACCGAGAGAGTTCACTAAGCACCACCTTAATGTGGATCCTAAGTTTAAGCCGGTCAAACAGTTTCTACGGTGGTTCAATGAAGAGAGGCGCAAGGCCATTGGGGAAGAGGTGGCCTGGCTCCTAGCGATGGGCTTCATCGTTGAAGTGTTTCACCCAGAGTGGCTTGCTAACCCGGTACTAGTGCTTAAGAAGAACGACACGTGGCGTATGTGTGTGGATTACACAGATCTTAATAAAGCCTGCCGGCTGACCCGTTTGCTCTCTCCCGTATCGACCAGATCATCGATGCAACTGCGGGTTGTGAGAGTTTATGTTTCCTGGATGCTTATTCTGGCTATCATCAGATCAAGATGGCGGTCAAGGACCAAGAGAAGACGGATTTCATAACGCCTTTTGGTGCCTTCTGCTATGTGTCTATCCCTTTCAGGCTCAAGACTGCCCAGGCGACTTACCAGCCTTGTGTGCAGAACTGTCTTCATAGCCAAATTGGACGCAACATTCATGCATACGTGGACGACATTGTGATTAAATCCAAGAAGAAGGATACTTTTCTTGATGACCTGAAGGAGACCTTTCACAACTTACGAGTCTACAAGATGATGCTTAACCCGGCTAAGTGTGTTTTGGGTGTTCCTGCAGGCAAGCTCTTGGGATTCCTAGTCTCTAAGCATGGCATTGAGGCTAATCCAGATAAGATCAAGGCTATCACTTCCCTGTCTGAGACGGCATGCATCAATGATGTTCAGCGCCTGGTGGGACGAATCGCTGCGTTAAGCCGGTTTATAAGCTACCTTGGTGAGAAGGCCATCCCTTTGTCTGGAGTGCGGCAGCGGGTGAAGCATTTGAGGCCCTCAAGAGGCTGCTCACAGAGCCGCTAGTTTTAGCATCTTCGGTTGAGAATGGACCTTTGCTCTTATACGTGGCAGCTAATAACAGGGCAGTCAATGCCGCGATCGTTGTTGAGCGTAAGGAGGCAGGGAAGGAATATCCGGTTCAAAGGCTGGTTTATTACATCACTAAAGTCCTAACATAGTCGAAGCAGAGGTATCCGCATTGGCAGAAGATGGTATATGGGGTGTTCATGGCCAATCGTAAACTGAATCATTACTTCCTGGGGCACCAGATCACAATGGTTAGTTTTGCCCCGTTGGGAGACATAATTCAAAACAGAGAGGCCACCGGCAGGATTGCTAAGTGGGCATTGGAGCTTGGACCTCTTAATCTGAAATGCGTGCCTTGCACGACGTTCAAGTCTCAAGCCCTGGTGGATTTCATAAACGTCTGGATGGAGTGTCAGGCGCCTGAGAAAAGCCAGATAACATGTATTGGACAATCCACTTTGATGGATCCAGGCAGCTGGAAGGATCAGGAGCAGGGGTTGTTTTAACTTCCCCCAAAGGTGACAAGTTATGTTAAGTGTTAAGGTTGATGTTTCCTTGTACTAATAATGCATCTAGGTACGAAGCACTACTTCATGGCCTCCGGGTGGCTAAGGATATGAACTTGAGCCGGGTTAGGTGTATGGGCAACTCAGACCTTGTGGCCCAGCAAGTTTTAGGCACTTGGGATTCCAAGGACCCGTGGATGGTGGCTTATCGCCAGGCAGTGGATGTCATTGCTGGTCATTTCAAGGGTTCTCAGGTGGATCATATTGATCATCGCGGGAATGAGGCAACTGACGCCCTGTCAAGGCTGGGTTCTCATCATAAGCCGGTTCCGCCTAACATTTTCTTAGATGTATTACATCACCCGCCAGTTAAGTTACCGTCAAAGGAAGACTTGGCCGTACCTGACCTGAAGGGGCAGCTGGTGGCGTCTCTACATGCTATTCCTGACTGGACCGTGCCTTACTTGGCATACTTGACTCGCGGCGAGTTACCTGATGATGAAAATCTAGCCAGACAGATCACCAGGCGGTCTAAGTCTATGACAATAATCAACGGAGAATTACATAAGTGCAGCGTCACTGGCGTCTTTCAACGTTGTGTTTCACCTGAAGAGGGCAAGGAAATCTTGATTGAAATTCATGCCGGCGGTTGTGGTCATCACGCCGGCTCAAAATCTCTAGTGGCCAAGGCTTTTCGACATGGTTTCTTCTGGCTAATGGCTCATAAAGATGCAGAGGACTTAGTTCACAAGTGCGATGGATGTCAGAAGTTTGGCCGGCGTGCTCACGTCCCGGCTCAAGAGCTGTGCATGATTCCAATTACTTGTCCGTTTGGAGTCTGGGGGCTTGATATGGTCGGGCCTTTCAAGAGATCAAAGGACAAGAAGACCCACCTCTTGGTGGCGGTAGACAAATTTACCAAGTGGGTAGAAGCTGAGCCGGTCAACAAGTGTGACGCGGCTACGGCGGTTCAATTTATTAAGAAGTTGATCTACCGCTTCGGTTACCCTCACAGTATCATCACCGATAATGGTACGAACTTATCCAAGGGGGATATGCGAGCGTTCTGTGAAAGTGAGCACATCCGACTTGACGTTTCTGCGGTGGCTCATCGGCGATCTATGAGCAAGACCTGCGTCGCTACCATAGCCGCAGAGTTAAGACCCGGACATTTCATGAAGGCGACTTAGTGTTGCGATTGATTCAAGATCAGACAGATGCACACAAGTTGTACCCTCCATGGGAAGAGCCTTTCATGGTCAGCGGAAATCTCAACAACGGGTCATATTACCTCATTGACGTCCGAGATGACTCAAGCACTTCTGGGCAGGAGACCCATCAGTCGTGGAACATAGCTCATCTGTGGCCTTATTATACCTGAGTCGTTGAGACTAGAAATTGCACACCATCATTGTACATATCATATATCTATGAATAAAGTTGGCATCCCTGCAAGCCGGGGCCTCTGCCGTTTCACGTATCTCGGTTGTGCAAAAAGGTCATCTAGGGGGCTTCCAACCCGCCGGGTTCAGCTTATCACACCCTATCAAATAGCTCTCAAGCCAAACAGTTCATTTCATCAACAAAGGTCGTCTAGGGGCCTTCCAACCCACCGTGTTTAGCTTATCACACCCTATCGATCGACTCTCAAGCCAAACCATTGATTTCGTCAACAAAGGTCATTTGGGGGCTTCCAACCCACCGGGTTTAGCTTACATACCCTGTTGATCGGCGCTTAAGCCGCCAGAGTTAAACCTGCCCGTTTGCAACTTGCTGCTCCACCAGGTGACCCTCCGAACTCTTACTAGATAATCTTGCTTAGAGATCCTGAGCCGGGTCAAAGAAATTGACGGCCAATCTCATTAGAGACCCTGTACTGGTTAAGGTTAAACTGGCGGTTCTTGTCACGTGAGGGCTGGCTTATGGAAAGCGAGGATAAACTCTCTCATCTACTGCCGACTATCCGCTATGTGGCCCGTTCGTACTCTTAGACAATTAATCTTTTAAAGACCCTACACTGTTTAAGGTTCAAACGATGGATTTATGTAACGTGAGAGGTAGTTTATGAGCTACCAGGGTACTCATGCCCCGCCGTGTCTCTTTCTGGGACGCTACACTTCCTATCAGTTAATCTCGCTTAGAGACCGTGAGTCGTTCTAAGAAATTGACGGCCAATCTCAATAGAGACCCTGTACTGATTAGGAGTTTTAATTAGCGAGTCCACCCAGAAGAACTGGCCCATGAGTTCAATATTTTTTCAAAAAACAAATCCGGAAAGATATAACATCTCTGGGTTGTGCGGTTCTAAGACGCCCTATTAAACAGTATGGAACATATTCTGTTTCCACAGGTTGGTTATCTCAAGAAAAGTCGCCACGACATCTGGTATGAGTTGAAGCACAAGGCAGACACAATATGTTAAAGCAGTGTGATTTCCTATGTGCACGATGGCACAGTTCAGGCAAGACAAAGTTTTTACTAAAGGCATATTACAATGCTCTCCACGGAGCTCAAAAGCAATGACTTATAGTTTTTTACACGCCCGAAAGTTTGGCGGGTCACGAGAGCCGGATTATCCATGGCATTATCAAATTGATCAGCTGGACGGCGGGTCACCCTGCGCTGAGTCTTCAACCTCCTCAATCTGGAGATTGTCCACATCCCAGTTGCAGTTGGTTAAAGCTTCAAAGGTTGCCTCTTCAAAGAGGGGAGACAGGTCAAGATCAGTAGCAAAGAAGTGCTTACGGCATGCAGGAATTAAGTCCGTGGCCTCGAAGGTTGGGCCACGCACTCGCTTGTTCTCGACATTGTAAGCCACCTGATATGTTGACAGGTTCACTTCTTCCGCTAATACTGATGCAAGGACTCTGGAGGCCTTCATGCAACAAGCATAGTCGGCTTCTGTGAACTCTGAGCCGTCATCCTTCTTTGATGGAAACCCGTCCATCATTTCTTCAGGAGCAGCTCTGGGGCGAAGGCTAAAGCCCGGCTTATAGCCGCGATGGCTCCCTTTCTGGCAGATGATTTCTTGAGCTCCTGGAGTTGCTTGGGCAGGGTGGACAACATTTCTATAACCCCCTTCATGGACTAGGGGATACTCTCTTTATTAAGCATCGCTTTCATGGTGTAGAGCGTTCCGCAGTAGAGCTGTTCTGATAGTGTGTAGACGGCTTTCAGCGACAACAGGCTATCAGCGGCGAGTTGACGTCTCCTTGGACCTGCATAAGACGGATTTTTGTTATAAGCCGCCTGTATAAGTCTTAACACAAAGATATTCAGTCTTTAGTACTTACCAAAGATAGCAGCAGCCATCTTTGCAATATGGCACTTTAGGGCATGCAGTTCATCGGATACCTCCATGAGCCGCTGGTCGGCATCATCTGCACGTTGAGCGAGGGTAGTTTTCTTCGTCTCAGCAGCTTTCTTGAAAGCAGCGAAATCAGCTTTAGCTTTTACAAGCTCTTCAGACGCAAGCTGTCACTTCTCTTCTGCTGCACTCCTGGCGGCTTGCTGGGAGGCCAGATTGCTCTTCAAGCCGGTCAATTCGGACTCGGCATTGTTTAATTCCTCTGACAGACAAAAGGTAAAAGAAGGGTAAGTCGCCAGGGTAACATGTCGTCAGATGGTTAAGTTAACAAATATAATGCAAGTCTCAAGCAGATTGCAAGCAATATACTTGACACTTGGGAGCTAATGTCTATTTGCTCTCCAAGACTACAAGTAAGTTCCGGCTCATCTTCATCAAGTTAAGCCGGCACTTGGGGGCTAATGTTTATTTGCTCTCCAAGACTACAAACTACAAAGTAAGTCCCGGCTCATCTTCATCAAGATAAGCCAGCACTTGGGGGCTACATTTGGCTCTTTGTTCAAATCTACAATAAAGTTCTGGCTCATATTTGTCAAAGATAAGCCGGTACTTGGGGGCTACAACTGGCTCTTTCCATAGGGAAGTTTGACCATTATTTCTATACTGACCCAAACTTGGGGGCTACAGTGGATCATCTACTTAAAACTGAGTACCAGCTCAATATTTACATATTAAGCCGATACTTGGGGGCTACAGGTTAAGTGGTTCTACTTAAGGCATGCATTGGAAGACCCAGTTTACCATTAACAAATACTAAATTGGCTCTTGGGGGCTACATAAGGATATAAGGAAAGGAAAGAGTACCTCGTATTTTTTCTTCATCAGATTGACGAGCTTGAGTTCCATGTTTTGGCTCGTGGTGAGGCGGTTCGGATAACTGGCGTGTAGCTCGTCAGCATTTAACTTCTCCAACATGGGGAGCTCAAGGTCCAGCTTGTCAGAGGCTTCAGTTTTCTCAGTGTGCTTTGACAACACACGAGGTTTAGGAGTTCAAAAGCCAGTACCGGTGATGATAACGTCTGGAATAAATGAATCGTCAACAACCGTTGAAGGGCTCGGCGGCTTAGAGTTGGTCCTCAGAGGGCTCTCAGTGGCCATATCATGGGCC
Source organism: Hordeum marinum (assembly GCA_022496015.1). Lineage (NCBI taxonomy): Eukaryota > Viridiplantae > Streptophyta > Magnoliopsida > Poales > Poaceae > Hordeum > Hordeum marinum. Next base: position 292,712,506 of record CM039678.1, on the reverse strand, counting down.
GCCGGCTCGGGAGAACGACGAGCGTCTTTGGGCGCATCCTTTGAGGCAGCAGAAGGATCGGCATGTGCAACCGGTGAGTCCGGCTTGTCAGCCTCCGGTTCTTGGGCAGTGGGGTCCAAAGTAGACCCGACAGTTTTTCTTCGCTTTGCTTTAGCCCTGGAAAGCATAGAAAGTTATTATATAAAATCCAAAGTATGACAAAGGATAGGATGTAAATATGAAAGCATGTACTCTGGGTTGATCTTCAGAGGCAGCAGCTTGGTTGCCGTAGAGTCGCCTGAAGAAGGGGGTGATTCCTGAAAAAGGTTCAAGCATTATAAAGACAGAGTAAAGTTATAAGGCAAGATTGACAAAATTAAGCCAAGGGAAACAAATACCTCAGCCGGCCATTTCCGTTGAACCAGAGAGTGAGATAACCCGTCCATAAGATCTTCAGAGCCAGTGCTCCGGGTCTGGCGTCGGGAGAGTTGGTGTTGCTTTTTCAAAAGAAAGTTGGGGTCTAAGTAAGCAAGAGGATGAGAAAATGGGACCTTTTGGACGACCCGTCATATCTCCTATGGTGCAAGATGTTCTGAGTTAGATGATACATAGGTTACCTCAGGAACGTTGGCGTGGCTTTTCTCCTTCTCATCCTATGAAGTCATTATTGTCAGTAAAGTGCATAGTGAGACGGTTAAGAGAGTCAAGTCCTACCTCTGAGTCATCTACCTTAGGTTTCTCTTGAGGTACAGTCTTCTTCTTTCAGTCAGCGGTCTTCTCCTTAGACTTTTTCGAAGGGGGAACGTATTTCTTCTTCCAGAAGCTGGAGCTAGCCTGAAAGTAAAAGCCGTCAGAAGAGGTTAAGATTCTAGTCATACATGAATAAGTAACACGGAAGTAAGGAGATTGAGAGTCGCCCTTACGTCTGAGCCAGATTTGCAGCATAGAAGGGTGGTAATCCAATGGCGTGGCAAGATCCTTAGGACTCATGGACAAGGCCTTTGATGGCAGCAACAATATTATCTTCTAACAACGTGGTCGGATTAAAGCAGAGGGGGTCATTGGCATCACCCGTGTATTCACACATCAGACGGCTTCTCCGGCTCAGAGGCATGACTCTCAAAGAGATCCAGCTGCGGGTTAAATCCATCCCTATCAGACCATTGGCCATGAGGGCTTTAATTTTGGCGTAAGCCGGAGCATACTTCACCCTTTCGGAGGTCGACATCCGATCAGGGAGTTCAGTATTGGTGCGGAGCCGGGTTGTACGGTAACCCGGTAATGGATGAGCTCCTTCTCGAGAGGTATCTTTGCAGTAAAACCAGGTTTTGTTCCATTCCTTAGGGTCGCTTGCCATACAAACAGGCGGAAAGGCCATGTCGCGTCTTCTTTGAATGGAGATACCGCCGAGTTCCAAGCTTGGGTCGGCTGTACTTCTGTTTGGCGGTTGGCATAGAAGAACTCATGGAAGAGATCAACCACAACTTGTAAGTAAACTTTGCAGTGAATTTGGAAGTTGCACATGTTTGAGACGGAATTGGGTGCAATGTCTTGAGGACACAGCTTGAAAAAGTGAAGGACATCTCGGAAGAATTTTGAGCCGGGCGGGCTGAAACCGCATATGAGGTGGTCTGTGAATACAACCACTTCGCCCTCTTGGGGGATGGGTTTCGTCTCATTGCCTGGAACCAGCCAATGAATGACATTTTTGGCTGGCAAGGTCCCCACGTCTATGAAATCCTTTAGAAACTCTTCGGAAATGGTAGAGCCGACCCAGTTACAGGAATTGGATGCACGAGGCATAATGGCATCTTAAAAAGCTGTGGAAAGTAATAGCGCGCAGTGAGTTACAAGGTGACAATCAACTAAGGCCAGCTGATGAAATCTAAGTTCTACGAAGCTAAGCCGCCCGTGCAGTTCATGGCGAAAGCCAGAAATTTAATGGCGGGTTACATTGCAGGGCAAAGGAGAAAAATACAACAAAGTGTGGGAAACAGGATTCACATGATATGTTTGCGGTAACAGATCTACGGACAGAGGAAAAAATGTATTTATTCTAAACCTAACAACGAACGAAGGAACTGGTGATATTCGTGGACGGTAGAAGGAAGCAACTACCGATCTGACTTGAATTATTAATGATTTCCTACGGTTTACCGCGTCAGGGAGAGATTCATTACAAGATTCATGGGGTATTATGTCGTTGGGCATTATGAGGAACTTGCGCTCTAGCGGACTGAGGAACTCCATGGATTCACTACCCTAAACTATAGATCTAGGGGACGAAGAAGGACGTACTGGAGGAGATGCGATGGGCGCGGATGATGCTCTCGTCCATTTAGGTCGATGCAGCGGCCTCGAGCGATGACAGCGCAGGAGATTCACCGGAGCAAGAGAGCTCGGGGGTGACGGCGTCGAGAGAAGAAGAAGAGGTGCAAGTGATGGAGGAAATGAGAAGGACTGTTCGTGGTCCTATTTAAGAGGCTAGGAAGAGGAAACGGGCATGGGAATCAAGGCGACCGAAACTGACCGACCGAGACGAACGCCTCAATTTTCGGGTCGTCGGTTTAATGATGGAAGATCTGTTGTGGTCGTCAGGGAATCTTTTTGGCATATCCAATATGATGTCACGGCAGGTTACATTTCTTACTTTCAGGTGATGAAGGGTGAGACTCGCCGCCAAGTAAAATGGACGATTGACATGAGCAAGCTCAAATCAACATGGGGCCTAATGTTGGGGATATAACCCCGTGGTGAGACCCGCCCAGGTGGGGCCGGGTTATACCTGGCAGCTCATAAGCCAGACCAAGGCAGATGGGCCTGGAAAGGTAAGCCTAGACATATGGCAGTTTACCAAGATGGGCTTAGGCGAGGCTCAAACAAAGAAGGCATGAAGACCCGGGCGGTTAAGCCGACCGGAGATGGCTTGCTCAGGAAGGCAAGGCGACATAGAGATAGAGTCAGATGCGTTGTAAGAGTCGGTATGAGACTTGTAACTCGTGGTCTTTGCCTCCTATATAAAGGCAGAGACCTAGGGCGACTTAGACAGAAACCAATCAAATGAGAACTAGGTCAAGCGAATCCGCTCCCTTATAATCAAAACTCCAATCAATACAACACAAGAAGGATGTAGGGTTTTACCTCCTCTCAAGGGGCCGAACCTGGGTAAACTCGTGTCCTTCATCCCAACCAACCCCTTTGAGTCCATCACCTTAGCAATGGCCTCAAACATAAGTCCTCGGACATCTGCCATGATAAAACCATGACAAGTTCCCTGTGGAGTAACAACATAGCCAAGAAAAGACACTCGGTCGGTGCAAAAGGTGCACTTCCCAAGGTTACCAAACAAACGTGCATCACATAGAGCAATAAAAACAGCACGTAAATGTTCCAAATGTTCCTCCAAAGATCTACTAAAAATCAGTATATCATCAAATATACTACCACAAATCGTCCAATGAAAGCACGTAAAACCTCGTTCCTTAATCTCATGAAAGTGCTAGGTGCATTAGTTAACCCAAAAGGCATGACTAACCACTCATATAATCCGAACTTAGTTTTGAATGATGTTTTCCATTCATCTCCCAATTTCATACGAATTTGATGGTATCCACTACGCAAATCAACTTTGGAGAAAATTGTAGAGCCACTTAGTTCATCAAGCATATAATCTAGCCTAGGAATAGGATGACGATAACAAATAGTAATATTATTAATACCTCTACAATCCACACACATACGCGACGTACCATCCTTTTCCGGCACTAAAATAATAGGAACAACATAAGGACTAAGGGATTCGCGTATATAACCTTTGTCGAGTAGCTCCTGTACTTGACGCATAATCTCCTTCGTCTCCTCTGGATTGGTATGGTATGTCGCACGGTTGGGTAGCGATGCACCAGGAATTAAGTCAATTTGATGCTCAATCCCTCGAATAGGTGGCAATCCCGGTGGAACGTCTTGTGGAAAGACGTCAGCAAACTCCTGCAAAATGTTAATGAAAACAGGAGGCAAAGAGGGAGGCATGTCCTTGAATGAAAATAATACCTCTTTGCATACAAAAGCATAACAAACTGATGTAGCAACATCCAAATTATTAATATCAAATTTAGTAGGAAGTAAATATCCACTCTTCAATTTTATTTTGGATGCAACACTAGATGATGGTTTATTAGGCTTATGGTGTTGCTCAAATTCCTGTGCTACAATCTGATTTTCACTCTTATTTTTCTCCTGTTTTGCTTTACTAGCTCTAGCAATGTCATCTTTCATAATATGTTCAGGAGACATAGGAAGCAAAGTGATATTTTGATCCTTATGAATAAGAGTATACTGATTTGTCCTACCATGGTGTATAGAATTTTTATCAAACTGCCATGGCCTACCAAGTAAAACAGAACATGCTTGCATGGGTACCACATGAAAATCCACATAATCAGAATATGTAGCAATGCTAAAATGCACATGAATAGTACGTGTTACCTTAACCTTGCCACTATTGTTGAACCATTGGATGTAATAAGGATGAGGATGTGGTCTGATGGTTAGGGACAACTTCTCCACCATCTCCATGCTAGCCAAGTTATTGCAACTCCCTCCATTGATGATGACTTGAACAAAATGCTCCTTCACAACTCCCTTTGTGTGGAACAAGTTGTGCCTCTGATTTTGCTCAGCCTGTGTAACCTGCACACTGAGAACATGTTGAGCAACTAAACTTTCATACATGTCAGCATAATCAGCAGCCATGTAGTGTGTGTCTGGTTCTGTATCCTCGCCACCCTGTTCTTCACTCGCAATGAGAGCCAAAGTCTCCTCATCATAATCACTAGCGGACGCATATCCACCATCCTCAGTAACAATTATTACACGCTTGGAAAGACATTCTCTCGCAAAGTGACCTCCACCCTTGCAACAACGGCATATAACCTCATGTGTTTGCCCTATGGATGCAGTAGATGAAGAAGTGCTCTATGCAGGCCTAGAAGGCGTGCTCTTCGCGGAGGGTGGAGTAGGAGCCTGTTTCCTGGCATCTCGGTTGGAGTTGGAGGTTGAAGTAGGTGGTGTTGCAGTAGGACGTGCGGACGTAGAGGAGGTACATGGCGTCCATGATGATGTGCGACCTGCAGAAAAATTAGTTCTCGCCGTTGCCTGTCGATCCTACACTTCATGTTCAGCTTTGCAAGCAACATGGAATAAACGAGTGATAGTGTTATACTCCTTATACTCTAGAATAGTCTGAATCTCTCAATTTAATCCACCCATAAAACGTGCAAGCATAGCTTCAGTCTCCTCAACAATACCACATCTAATCATGCCAGTTTGTAATTCCTGATAATATTCCTCTATAGAATTTTTTCCTGCTCTTAAACGCCGCAAATTTTGAAGCAACTCACGTTGATAATATGGTGGAACCCAACGATTACGCATTACAGCTTTCAAAGCAGCCCAAGTAGTTGGAATATTAGCATGATGTATTCTACAATGTTCTAACCACCAAACACAAGCAAAACTAGTGAATGAACAAACAACAGCAGAAACAAGTCTATCCTCAGGAAATTGTAAGCATGTGAAACGTTGTTCTGTTTCAAACTCCAATGTAAGATATATATCAGGAACATATCTACCCTCAAATGTTGGAATATTCAATTTAAGTTTAGGGAGATGGTCATGATCCCGTACCTGAGGGGGTGGTGCAGCCCTACCGTTACGGTTGTACCCATGTGGACGACCTGGTGCTTGTGGTGGTGGTTGCCCCTAAGACTGATATGGAGCAACCTCTCCCTCATCATCGTAATCACCATCATAATCCTCAACCTGATCAACAGCAGTAGCAACAGCCACAGAAGTAGCACCAATATCAACAGTACCAGTATGTTGGACTAGGCCGGTAGGCACACGCCGCGCTCGTCGTTCGAGAGGGATAGGAGCTGCAGCTGGTGGTGGGAGACGAGCAAGCACCTCATTGAACTTGGCGTCCATCTTGGTGTCAAATGTCTTCTCCAAACCATCTAGCTTCTCTATGGCCTCTCCAAAGTTGGTCACGAAGTCTAGTACCTGGTCAACCATCATTTGCTGAAATTTATCATAGACCGCTTTGTTGGTCATGTTGTCCCAGTCGATCTCGTCGTCTTGTGATCCTGGCATGGTTAGCAGAAATAGGAAACACACAAGAGTATGAAACCTACAGACTACTGGGAAGTGGTGGTCATGGTCGTGGTGGTGGTGTGTCACAATCCTTCAAGCGAATCTCAAATCTTACCAGTTCTTACCCAGCAACAGGCGGTGATCGGCAACCGTTGTAGTCAAAACTCTCAAAGCTTGGATAGAGCGATTGCCAGGTGGTGTCAAACACACGACGTAGATGTATGTGGAGTTGGGATGGCTTATAATATGGTAGCAAAAAAGGTCAGCAATAATCAATTCAGAGATGCAAGGTTGAATAAAAGCTCAACGACGGTACTATGCTGGTCCTAGGCTAGACAGTGCTAGAGACGTGACCCTAGAACACCAACAAAATCATGATGCTACACGTAATAAAGGGAAGAGCACACTCTGAATTTTTTTCGTTTTTTTTGGCGCCTCTTTATTTTTGCGCACTTTTTTTCCTCGGAAAATCACTACAATGGCGAGTGTCTCAAAACTCTTTGCAAGTCGTATAAGTAGGATAGGCATGAAATTTTTTGACTAATTTTTTCTGGAGCGATTCGAGGGCTGCGACGACCAAAAATTTCGACAAAAATCACTATGATGGCAAGTGTCTCAAAACGCTCCGGAGAACCTAAAATCAAGATAGGGAAAAAATATTTTCAGCCGATTTTTGTGTGCCAAAACATGCTCTGAAAAGCGTGCCAGACTCATTTTTTCCCCGACACCTACTCACGTTGGAAAACGCAAATCCGAAATCAAAAGGATCTCGAAACTAACCCTAAAACGAGATGGACTCGGATTGGTGGCGGATTTGTGGTGGTATATATGGACACCAATGGATAGTGATGGTGGGTGGGGATATATGGTAGCGGTGATGATGGTGGTGGTATATGGCAACTATGAAGATGATGCGATGGCGGCGTGACAACCTGTGGATAGAACTCAAAACTCTAAAAGACTATACATTAAGACCAGCAACTTGACACGACAATGTAACCGCAAATTCAACAAAGCAAAATATTGAAAAGACTATGCAAAGGCTCAGATTGGTTCGGATATGATGATCTAACCCTATTTTTTGTGGGTTTGTTGTGGACTATAGGTATGAAGAACAAATGCGACCTAAACTATGAAAACTGGTAAAATCTCACTGAGTAACCTGGAAATCTGATACCACTTGATATAGGCGAAGTTGTCCTAGTCTTTCGATGAGATGGTGGCTATCATTTTTGGTGGAGTAGACTTTGACGATCCGACTACGAACGTGGGATGACGTCGCGCCTTAGCAATCGTTAAACCAACTCCGAGAGGTTATTAACTACGCTGGGGCACAATCAACCTGACCATGAGGGTCTGTTTCCTGCATGCAAACGAAGAACAAGCAAGAAACTAAGATTGCAAATATAAGAGGAAAGCTTTATTGATGGAAGTGGGGTTCTGTGATGCCTTTGTCTGGTTGTGGAACACAAACGAAGAACACGAAGTTGCAGCTATGGAGAACTTGTAATCTAAACAAAACCCAAACCTAAAACCAAGCCCTAAGGGCTTTATATATGGGGGAATAGAGGGGAATTTCGTGGCCCCTTGGAGGAGGGCTCCGAAACCGACCCTAACTCAGTTTCCCCATACACACGGACTCTAAAAAACAGCCTATAATATGGTATTTCAAAATTACATGGGCCTGGCCCAAAAATAAGGTGGCACAACACCTATATTAGCCTATGGACGAATTTTATAAAGTGGCATCATGCATATTTCGTCCAAGGCTTCTCGCACCCATTATGGTGGCTTCAAAGTGCGAAAATCATCACTGAAAGCTCCATTGTTCTTTCCCGCGCGCGCACCTTCTCCTCCATGCTTGATCCCGCTCCAATGGTCATCCTTCTTGTCCATGCTAGGTCCTTCATTCATAAGTAAAACAAAAGTATCTAATTTAGGCAGCATCATATGTTCATGAACATTAGAAGGATTTCCAAGAAACAAAAGTACTTGGTAATTCAATTGACATGCGCGAGCTCTAGTAATTGGTCCTCTATGTATAGCAGTCGGGGTTGTGGGTGTAACATTATTAGGGATGTCCTCATCAGTTACAAGGTGTGAAGTTGAGTAAGACTCAATGCCAAGTGACTGTAGAAGATAGAGAGAAGATGAGTGTCATCCTCTATGCTTCAGCCATAGGCTCTATCATGTATCCAATGTTGTGCACAAGACCCGATGTCATCCTTGCTATAAGTATGGTCGGAAGGTTTCAAAGTGATCCTGCTGGAATGGAGCACTCGACGGTGATCAAGAATATCCTTAAGTACCTGAAAAGGACTAAGGAAATGTTTCTCATTTATGGAGGTGATCAAGAGCTCGTCGTGAAGGGTTACATAGATGCAAGCTTTGACACTGATCCGGATGACTCTAAGTCGCAAACCGGATACGTATTTATTCTCAATGGGGGGGTAAGCCGGTGCAGTTCCAAGCAAAGCGTGGTAGCCGATTCTACATGCGAAGCGGAGTACATCGCAGCCTCGGAGGCAGCGAAGGAAGGTGTCTGGATGAAGCAGATCATGACAGATCTTGGAGTAGTGCCCAGTGCACTAAATCCAATGACTCTGTTCTGTGACAACACTGGTGCCATTGCTTTGTCCAAGGAACCAAGGTTTCACAAGAGGACCAGACACATAAAGTGATGCTTCAATTCCATCTGCGATTACATCGCGGATAAGGACATAAATATTTGCAAAGTGCACATGGATCTGAATGTTGCAGACCCACTGACTAAATCTCTTCCAAGGGCTAAACATGATCAACACTAGAACTGCATGGGTGTTCGATTCATTACAATGTAAATCACATAGTTATGTGAACTAGATTATTGACTCTAGTGCAAGTGGGATACTGTTGGAAATATGCCCTAGAGGCAATAAATAAAGTGTTTATTATTATATTTCCTTGTTCATGATAATTTTTTATTATCCATGCTATAATTGTATTGATTGGAAACACATTGCTTGTGTAGATATATAGACAACACTTTGTCCCTAGTGTGCCTCTAGTAAACTAGCTCGTTGGTCAGAGATGGTCAAGGTTTCCTAGCCACTGACATGAGATGTCATTTGATAACGAGATCACATCATTAGGAGAATGGTGGGATGGACAAGACCCAAACTATAAACGTAGCATATGATCTTGTCAGTTTATTGCTACAGTTTTCTGCATGTCAAGTATGTGTTCCTATGACCATGAGATCATGCAACTTACGGACACCGGAAGAGTGCCTTGTGTGTATCAAACATCGCAATGTAACTGGGTGACTATAAAGGTGCTCTATAGGTATCTCCGAGGGTGTCTGCTAGGCTGGCATGGAGCAACACTGGGATTTGTTACTCCGTGTGACGGAGAGGTATCTTAGGGCTCACTCGGTAATACAACATCACAATAAGCCTTGCAAGCAATGTGACTAAGTGTTAGCCACGGGATCTTGTGTTACGAAATGAGTAAAGAGACTTGCTGGCAACGAGATTGAACTAGGTATGGAGATACCGACGATCGAATCTCGGGCAAGTAACATACCGAAGAACAAATGGAACATCATACGGGATTAACTGAATCCTTGACATAGAGGTTCGACCGATAAAGATCTTCGTAGAATATGTAGGAATCAATATGGGCATCTAGGTCCCACTATTGGTTATTGACCGTAGAGGTGTCTCGGTCATGTCTACATAGTTCTCGAACCCGTAGGGTCTGCACACTTAAGGTTCGATGACGTTTCGATAGTATAGAGTTATGTATGGTGGTGACCGAAGGTTGTTCGGAGTCCCGTATGAGATCCCCAGACGTCACGAGGAGCTCCGGAATGGTCCGGAGGTAAAGATTGATATATAGGAAGTCCTGTTTTGGCCACCGGAAAAGTTTCGGGCTCATCGATAGTGTACCTGGGACCATCGGGAGGGGTATTTCGACCTAAGAGACTACATGGGCTGTGGGAGAAGGAATACCAGCCCTTAGTGGGCTGGCCGAAGGCCCATAGGAAGCTCATGTGGCTGGGGAAGGAAACCTAAGGGTGGAAGGAAGGCAAAAGTGGGAAAGGAGGAGTCCTAGTCCTAATAGGATTGGAGGAGGCCTCCTCCTCCCCACCTTCCGCCGAAGCAAAGGGCTGGACCCTCGAGGGCCAAGCCTCCTCCTCCCCTCCTCCTATATATACTGGAGGTTTGAGGTTTTTTTTGACACAGAAATACAGCCACGTGCTACCTCTCCTCTAGATCGCAGTTTCTCCTCTAGATCGGTTTTTAGCGGTGCTTAGGCGAAGCCCTGCTAGATAACTCCACCACCATCATCGCAACACCATCGCGCTGCCAGAGAACTCGTCTACCTCTCCGATCCTTCTTGCTGGATCAAGAAGGCGGAGATCGTCATCAAGCCGTACGTGTGCTGAAGGCGGAGGTGTCGTCCGTTCGGCGCTAGATCGGGACGGATCGTGATTGGATCGCGGGACGCTCGGCGATTTGGATCGCAAAGACGTTCGACTACATCAACCACGTTTCTTAACGCTTCCCGCTAGCGATCTACAAGGGTATGTAGATCCACTCTCCCCTCTCGTAGATGCTCATCTCCTAGATTGATCTTGGTGAAGCGTAGGAGTTTTTTTGTTTCCCATGCAACGTTCCCCAACAGTGGCATCATAAGCTCCAGATTGGTTCTGCCCAAGTCCGCCTCGAGATGGCGGCGCTTCGTCCCGAAAGTTCTCCTATGATTTTTTCAGGTCAAAACGGTTCATATAGGAGAAGATGGGCGCCAGAGGAGCCAGAGGGCCCCCACAAGCCTGCTTGGCGCGGCCAGGGGGTGGCCGTGCCTAGCAGGCTTGTGGCCTGCTGATGGCCCCCTGTGGTTGATTCTTGTGCCAGTATTTTTTATTAACTCCAAACATATTCTCCATAATTTTTCAGGACTTCTAGAGTTGTGCAGAATAGGTATCTCAGATTTGCTCCTTTTCCAGTCCAGAATTCCAGCTGTCGGCATTCTCCCTCTTCATGTAAACCTTGTAAAATAAGAGAGAAAAGGCATAAATATTGTACCATAACATGTAATAACAGCCCATGATGCAATAAATATCAATATAAAAGCATGATGCAAAATGGACGTATCAAATCCCCCAAGCTTAGACCTCGCTTGCCCTCAAGTGAAAGCTGAGATCAATGAATATGATCACATGTTCAGAGATAGAAGTGTCGATAAAATAAAATACGGACACGAGGGTATCATGATCAACTTTAGAACAACAATAATCATTGTATGAGATTGTTTATACTAGAGTAACAATTCATTCACAAGATAAAGTATGAACCAAGAACTCTATTGACAACCAACAAACTATGATCTCAGTCATTGAAGCAATTGACAATTTATCATAACATCGGAAAAGAGTCAATATAAGAGCTTGTAAAGAAAATCCACATACTAAATCATCTTATAGTCTTTCACAATTGCTAACACTCACGCGGTACCCACGAGTTCAAAGCTTCAATCGGACACAGAGAAAGATAGGGGCTTATAGTTTTGCCTCCCAACTATTCACCTCAAGGGTGATGTCAACAATAATAACTCATGATCACCCACATACGAGTGGATATATGACTCTAGATCATTCTCCAACACATAATGCTTGCCAAGAGAGATGGAATATAGGAACTGGTGAAAATCACCATGACTCTTGCATAAAGGTGAGTACTAGAAAGTAAAAGTAATAGATAGACCCTTCGCAGAGGGAAGCAGAGGTTGTCATGCACTTTTTGTTTTGGATGCATAAGCTCTTAATGCAGAGGAACGCCACGTTGTATTGCCATTTGTGATAGCAACCTTTATTATGCAGTTTGTCACTTTTATTTCTTCACTATCACACATTCGTACAACACTTCATATAGGAGAAGATGGGCGTCGGAGGAGCCACATGGGCCCCACAAGCCTGCTAGGCACGGCCAGGGGGTGGCCGCGCCTAGCAGGCTTGTGGCCTGCTGATGGCCCCCTCTGGTTGATTCTTGCGCCAGTATTTTTTATTAATTCCTAAAATTTTCTTCGTAAATTTTCAGGACTTTTGGAATTGTGCAGAATAGGTATCTCAGATTTGCTCCTTTTCTAGTCCAGAATTCCAGCTGCCGGCACTCTCCCTCTTCATGTAAACCTTGTAGAATAAGAGAGAAAAGGCATAAGTATTGTACCATAACATGTAATAACAGCCCATAATGCAATAAATATCAATATAAAAGCATGATGCAAAATGGACGTATCGCACGCTCCCTATGTCGTCACCCCGGAGGCTAACTCCAAAAGACTCTGGAAGGCTAGTCCGGCTGGCCTCTTGCTTTTGAACGAGATGCTAGCCTGGATCCATCAATGAACATTGTAGATGGCCTGGCCCCCCTATGCTCGGAAGGACTTGAAGTAGGCCACGGGGAATTTTACGTCCCACCCACCATCCACTTGGTAGCCACTATTAAAGATTTAACCGACATGCTAGACTATGCCTCTTAGGCGACCGAGGAGATGGATGAAGATGTCGACGCCATTGTCCCTCCCACCACTGGATGATGGAAAACCACCTCCACCTACGATGCCTACATGGTGGACACCCCCAATCATAAGGGCGACATCACCAATTGGAAAAGTGGCGAAGACACCCCCGGAAAGAATGGTGACATGCCCGTCGAGGAGCCTCCCAAGTGCCAATGTTAGGGTAAACGATCCAAGGGGCGCAAGGGTAGGGAATGCAACACGGGCACCGGAGAAAAAGATACCCCAGACAATATGGAAGACCTCGATGACCCCATTGCTCCCAAACAAAACTCGATGACTTAGAGGGGCATGGGGATCAGTATAAACCCAAGGACCTCAATGACTCCGAGGACATCAACTACCTTCCTCTCTTTGAGTAGGAGGCTAGCCTCTAAGCCGAGGATTTCATCGTCCTCGAGGACCCACTGGATCAAGAACAATTCAAGCAGAAAATTATAGCCACCACCCAAAGCCTAAAGAAGAAGCAAAAGCAGTTAAAAGCCGAACAAGATACCCTCAACGACATATGGAAAAGAGTCCTAGCAGCCTAAGAAGGGTACGACAATGAACTGCTAGATTAAAACAAAAGTTACCCGCGTTGACGTTTGTTGTTGCATTCGATGACGAGGCCCTTGAGCCCGCACCCCCAGACACACTCGGGACAACCAGCAAGACTGCTCCTCTCGAGGATGGGACATGAAAGTTGGAGAGACCAAAGATCCACCTGCACTCCCTCGCAGGAGAGGAAAGGAGCCAATACAGCCCGAGGACTCATATGACCTACGACACGACTTGGACGCTAGATCAGGTCATGCAAGATCCATCGATGGATCTAGAGGGTACACTCATGCAAGACGGGACGGATACCAAGCTTGGCTCGACCGTAACGATATATCTTCGGAAAAAATACCGGGTCTGGATGACAGTCGACCTCCGGCGTGGCGTAGCGCGGGTCAAGGGCGCCACCCACCCAATGTGCTTTACAGGTGAGGTGATGCAACACTAGTTCCCCGAAGAGTTTAAACCCGTAAATGTTGAACAATATGACGGGACAACAAACCCGACCGTGTGGATTGAAGACTTCTCCACATTCATATGCCCCGAAGAGATGATCTTCACACCATAAAATACTTGCCATCAAAGCTTAAAGGACCAACACGACACTGGTTGAGCAACATCCCTGAAAACTCCATTGGGAGCTAGGAAGAGCCCGAGGATGATTTTTGAGCTAACTTTCAAGGCACATATGTCCGCCCCCAGACGCCGATGACTTGAGCCACATTGTTCAACAACCCAGTGAATCAGCCCGACAATTTTGGAATCGATTCTTGACTAAGAAGAACCAAATCGTTGACTGTTCGGATGCTAAGGCAATAGCCGCTTTCAAACATAGCATCGAGGACGAATGGCTAGCTCGTCAACTCGGCCAAGACAAGCAGAAAACAATGTCGGCCCTTACCTCACTCATGAACCGCTTTTGAGCAGGCGAAGACAGTTGGTTAGCTCATCGAAGCAACAATCCCGAAGACCCCGACACCTCTGAAGTTTGGGATGGAAACGGGAAACCACGGTGCAACTAGAACAACTATCAACACAACGGTGGTGATGCCAAGGATACGACAGTAAATGCCGAATTCAACAACTCAAAATCAGGACCGCGGAACAAGCCCTCCAAATGGAATCAGGATGGACCTACCACGCCGGACAAAATTCTGGATATGCCTTGCCAGATCCATGGCACCACACACAAGCTCGCCACCCACACCAATCATAACTGTTGGGGTGATCAAACAGGCCAGAAAACTCATAGCTGAGGAGCAGGGCAAGGGCCCCTACAGTAAGGACGATGACGAGTCTTGCAGGCCAAACAATGGAGGCCAGAAGCAATTCCCTCCCGAGGTAAAAACGGTGACCATGATCTATGCCACGCACATAGCAAAGAAGGAGAGGAAAGAAGGAACCGAGTGCGAGGAGCTCGTCAACGGCCTCAAGCACATCACGTCGAGTACGATGATTACGAAGCCCCAAGGCAACCACAAGATCAACTCGACAACAACAATGATGCACCTCCTCCACGTCAAGGGCATCGCCAAAACAATTACAATGAAGAACAACGCTTTGGCAAGCTCAAGTTCACCATGCCTAAGTTCTCCGAAAGCAATGACCCCTAGGACTATCTCTCGTGGGAACTCAAGGTTGATAATATATTCCATTTGCACAACTTTGAGGAAGAGAAGAAGATTTCCATGGCTTCCCCAAGTTACAAGCCTACGTTCTCATTTGATGGGAACAAGTGATTGAGCAAAGAAGATAAAGAGGTGAACGTCCTATTACCACTTGGGACCAAATACGGACCTCATGAAAGCTCGCTTTGTGCCACCCCACTACAACCATGATTTCTTCAAGAAACTACAACTACTCAAGCAAGTCACAAAGTCCGTAGAAGAATACTATCAAGAAATGGAAATTGCTATGATCCGAGCCAATGTCAAGGAAGATGATGAGCAAACAATGAAGCACTTCTTGAATGGTCTAAACTACGAAGTCAAGAAAATCACGGGCTTCCAACCATACTCCAACCAACTCGAGTTAGTACATCAAGCAACCAAGGTGGAACGTCAAGTGCAAGATGACTACAAGTACTCCAAGTTCTCTTCCAAGACCTACAGCTCAAGTGCACAGGCTTCTACGACCATGACACCTTCGACTACGGAATCTCCAACACCTACCAGCGACAAGTCAAGTTCCAAGGACAAGATGACTTTGTCAAGCCGCCCTCCTACTTCAAGTAAATACAAGCCAAGAGCTTCATCCTCTACATCAACAACAGATGCTACCGCTAAATCAAGCTCCAGCAAGTGTTTCACGTGCCAAGGCCGAGGCCACAAGACCTATGAGTGTCCAACAAGACGCACCATGATTCTTCAAGACGATGACACCTATGACTCTACGAGCAACGATGATATGGAAGCATTGGATCACGTGGCCATGCATAGAAAAGTCAATGAGGATGAAGATTCACAAATCTATTGCGACAACGATGCGATCCCGCTCTCATTATCTCAAAGGTTTTGACACTTAAACAACAAAAATATGAGGATCAACGTTGCCACAACTTCCATACAAAGGCGGACATCCAAGAAAAATCCGTCAAGGTCATCAACGACGGTGGAAGTTGCCGCAATTTGGCAAGTGAGGACCTTTGTTCCAAACTCCAATTGGTCAAGAAGAAGCACTCCCCTACAACGTCCAATTGCTTAGCGACTCTAGCACTCTCCAAGTTGACCACACCTTGTAAGTTTCCTTCAAGATAGGTGCTTATGAATACACCTTGGAGTGTGATGTGGTTCCCATGTCCGTTTTCCATCTAATCCTTGGGAGACCTTGGCAATTCGGTTGTGGTGTCATCCACAATAGTCGGGCCAATCATTATAGCTTCAAGATGAAGGGCTAGGAATACGTGCTTCAACCAATGTCTCCAAGTCAAGTGACCACAGACAACCAAACTTCACCCCGTCGTGGAGATAAGACTGAGAGAGCGATCCACCTAAAAGAGAGTGAGCGGCACAAGCCAAAGTTGAGTGACACCACGATGAGGGACATGAGAGGTCTAGTTCTTTTAGCCACCAAAAGAGACTTGAGGGATGTGAGTGAGAGCCCATCAATCGTTCTTCACTATGTGCTTGTGTGCAAAGATGACGTCGTATGGACTAACCCTTCACAACATCTTCCTCTTGTCTTATCTTGTTTGTTGCAGGAATTTCAAGACATTTTTTTTCCGATGAGCTACCTCCGGGACTACCACCAAAACGAGGGATCGAACACTACATCGACCTCATACCCGGAACACCACTTCCAAACAACGCACCCTACCGCGTTAATCCCGAAGAAACTAAGGATATACAAAGAAAAGTCCAAAAACTCGTAGATAAAGGGCATGTATGTGACAACTTAAGTTCTCTTGCGGTTTCAGTGATACTAGTACCTAAGAAATACGGTAGTATGCACATGCGTTAGGATTGCCACCCTATCAACGCTATAGCAGTTAGATATCACCACTCTATCCCTCGCCTCGATGATATGCTAGATGAACTTTGCGGTGCCACTATATTTTCCAAAATTGACTTGAAAAGTGGTTAGTATCAAATACGCATACAAGAGGGCGATGAGTGGAAAACAACGTTCAAAATTAAGTTTGGTCTCTATGAATGGCTAGTGATGCCTATGAGCTTATCCGAAGCACCTAGTACTTTTATGCAAGTCATGCATCATGTCTTACGACATCTCATTGGTGATTGCGTTGTGGTGTAATTTGATGACATTCTTGTTTTTAGTGAATCTCTAGAGGAGCGTGCTAAACATGTTAGGGTAGTACTAGTCGTTAACCCGTGCAACCGCATGGGCTAGTTATTGTAAACATATTTCAACTAAACCACCAAATTCCGCTTCTTATATATGAAAACATTATACAGATAAAATATATATGAAAATACAAATAACTTGCAAATACAAATTATATATGCGTCAATTGTTCTTTTCTTAGACAAATCATGTAATACATTTTTTGGACAATGGAAGCTTTTATTTTTTTCGAGATTGAAACCACTTTTAGATGTTTCACCTTTTAGGTAATCACTTTTGTTCATTTCATAACATATTGAGTTTTATAGTAGTGTTTAATACAGACCGAAAAATAGAGTATATATAGCACTTTCATTTCAATGTGTTTATCATGTCTTTATGAAAGTTGATCTATTTTGTTTACTCTTTTAGAAAATATTCACGACCATAACCAATGTTTAATGCACTCTCGGTAGGACAGTCCTGAAGCCTATTCCATGCACACATGTGCGAACGTTTCTATACATGTAAAATGTATAATTATATTACCTTTAAGCTATATCGTTTTTGTTTCCACATTATTTTGACACTTGCATCCACATGGGCAAGCCAAATTTTAATTTATTGTGTGAGATATTTTATATGTGTACTAAATGTCATAAGGAATTGGTTATTATTATTTATAATTAAATATCAACATAAATACCATATATATTACATATTTAAATCACAGCTATTTAAAATAAATAAAATCAACAAAATTAGAGCTCTGCAAGTCTAATGTTGATAATATAATTGTGATTGAGCGTGCATTCCATTTTTTTGGTGTTCATGTTTGTCTTCTTAGTCGTTCACTTTTCACCAGGTAAATTTGTGGATCGTGTATGCACAAATGCTTGAGGTATACGGCCTCTGTTACTACTCGTTTGTACAAAATTTTCAGATTAAACTCTGAGGCTCACATGTGCAGTGAAAGAAGGTAACTACTCCTCACACGTGCAGTAGTATTAGCGTACTTGTAGACTGCTATACTGGGACCCGCGTGTACAATGAATAATAAAGAAAGAAATAATAGGAAAAGGTTGCGTGCTTTCATTTCTTCCTCCTGCCGTTTCTTCTCACATGTCCCAACAATGAACGTCCTCCTCTATCTCCATGGCCAAGATTGATCTAGGAATCCGCCGGCGCATCGCCGAGTCGTCGTCGGTTCCATTCCCACGCACTACTGCCGACGGCTCTCCCTCTCTCCAATCGCCGGTCCTCCAAGATGAAATTCCTGATCCTACACCAAGTCATACATTATGTTCCCCATTTTGATTGTACCTTCTACTCCTTTAGTTTTTAAGCTCTAAATCTGACCTGTGGGAAGTGAGAGAGAAGCAACCACTATGGGATACATTACATGAGTTTTAATCATTATATTTTCTGTTGTATTATCTTAAGTATTGGAAAGGTTGGAGGGGGTTTCTTATTTCCCTTTTTGGTGTATATGCATATATGCAGTGAGGTGATGTAGGTGTCGTGTAGAGATGGCTGGTCGAGGAGTCATGAAGGAGTTTGCCTGAGCTGATTAGGTAGGCACCTGTGTCAGCTTTGTGTATTTTTATCGATGTAGTCGACGGTTGTGCGCCCTATACTTTTTTTTGTTTTCTTAATTCCCGATGTATTCAAAAACATTAACATGGAAATAAAATATAAATCCTACTATAAAGAATTGAAGTTTGTGAAGAGATATAGACATTGGCTAGCTAAAAACACCAATACAAATATTTATAACAAAGATGAAACTTTTAGTACATATAGAACTTCAGCAAACGTACTGAAACTCGCGGTTTGTCGAGCATTTGGGAGACTTACATGCCCAGTTTTCACTGGGTTGGTGCATATTACCTCCAACACTAAGATATTTTGATGATGTACAATTTGATTGTAACAATGGTTTGGACATATTAGCATACTACAGCCAACATATGGATACATATGTGTGTGGATCCATAAAAACTTGAGTAAAAGAACATTACCTACAGTCCTGAACTTCTGTTGGTTGTGATGTTGATTCTGCACCAACTCCCTCCAGATAAACAACCATATATCTGAAGTCTCAAAAAAAAAAAAAGGGCAGCCCGGTGCATGTAGCTCCCGCTTGCGCAGGGTCCGGGGAAGGGTCCGACCACTTTGGGTCTATAGTACGCAGCCTTTCCCTACATTTCTGTAAGAGGCTGTTTCCAGGACTTGAACCCGTGACCTCATGGTCACAAGGCAGCAGCTTTACCACTGCGCCAAGGCTCCCCTTCTCATCTGAAGTCTCAAATGTATCTTTAAAAAATCAATTGGAGTTGCAGGAGATTGGGTACGAACTCACATATTTTGACACTCTTTTCCATGGCATGCATCTTTTATACTTGACAATGAAGATTCCATCACTAAGATCCTATATATGTGTTCCATATAATTACTAAAACATCATGGAATTGAGGGACATGAATTGATGGGTCAATGTATTCCCGACTCTAACTTATCGCGTACAGGTCTAGGTATCGAGGTGGAGATGATAATTAGAGATCACATCTATCGCAGTTCTTGGCATCTTAATGGATACGGATTGTTTTAGTGCTAGATCAAAGTTGCAAACAGAGCCATGTGTGTATCTAATTCTCAGAAAATCGTACGAAATTGCTCTTTAAGAATGTTACATAGAGTTAAATAGAAATATTGTAGGTCCTCGTGCACAAAGGATCTCCTTGTACACAATATTTTTTGCTGAATTATTTTCCTTAGACTCTTCATCTGAAATTAGAAATTTAAGTCCATCTCTACTTGTGACTCTTGATACCGCAACATAGAGTTGGCCATGTGTGAACACCTGCTTTGGTAAGTATAGCCTCACATGTTTTAGCGACTGCCCTTGACTCTTATTTATCGTCATTGCAAAACAAACTGATATTGGGTACTGCCTCCTTTTCAGCACAAATGGCCATTTTGAGTCACTCGGTGTCAGGATTATCCTTGGAATATATACCTTGTTTCCAATGTTTGTCCCTCTTATTATTTGAGCTTCTATGAACCATTTGACTAGCCGTGTTATAGTTAGTCTCGTACCATTGCATAGGCCTCACTTTGGTTTATATTCCGTAGCAGCATAATTGGCAGGTCAACTTTGAGATGAAGTATGTGGTCTGGTATTCCAAGGCACTTCAAGGTATTTAGAAATTCCGTGGGGTACAAATGATCTCCTTCTTCTGAATTTCACATTGCTTTGCACACTGTATCTGAGCTTCTATATGTTACCACTTCACCTTCTATTCTACCCATGATGTAAGAATTTACCTCATCTAACATCTCATTTCTTGGACATAAGATGACTCTCTCTTCTAAGTATTTTCGGTTCGTGTAGTTCGTCCATAGGTTTAGATAGGTGCTATTGATGATAGTTTCAAATTGGTTCTCTCCTTTCTGCAGTAGTAAGTCTTCAGGTATATGTATCCATGCCTCTTCTTCTTTATTTCCAACTAATCCATCCCCAATATTTAGAATATAGTCCACAAAATCTGCGGTCTTTTTTGCTCTTCTGGAGTATCTGTTAGTGTAGAAACACTCATGTTCTGAGTGAGCTTGAATTCCTCAAAGTGGTTCCATAAGTAGGAACGTTTTAAGGATGCATTGACAATATGGGATTTTCTACCTTTCGGTATTACTGGTAGGATTTGTCTGAAGTCACCTCCCATCACTACTGTCATCCCTCCAAATGGTTTATATGCACTATTATCATTGGTGAAACTTAGGATGTCTCTCAAGCTCTTGTCCAATGCTTCGAAGAATGTTTGTTAGCCATAGGTGCTTCATCCCAGATAATTAAGGATGTTTTCTTTAGTAGGTCTGCAAGATAGGATCCTTGCTTGATGTCACATGTGGACTCATTAGTGATGTTGAGTGGGATGTGAAATCTTGAATGGGCAGTTCTCCCCCAGGTATAAGAAGCGCTGCTATTGCACTGGATGCACTGCCAAAACTATCTTTCCTTCAGATCGTATTGATGTCGTGATCGCCTTCCAAAGAAATGTTTTTCTTGTCCCACCATATCCATTGAAAAATATCAATTTGCCTAGTTTCCCATTTACGGATTGTAGTATTGCATCAAAAGCTTGTTTTTGTTCTGTATTCAACTTTCCAAGTAATGCCACTTTCTCTAGTTGTAGAGAATCCCTATCATAGTTAAGCTCTTCACTTACCAACCTATTTTGTAGACCTTCTAGTGAGTTGCTATCTGGTAATGGCATTCCTTCATAATCTTTTAGTGACTTTCCACCTCTCCTTAGAAACATCTCTATCTCTATTAGTGTGAGATTTTGTATTTGTTCAGGATGAAGCTGAAGATCATCAAAGTTCAAAATTCTTCTCTGTCGTCGTTGTATGTCCTCTGAGAGTAATTCCCATTTTCCTTAGATCCGTGACCTCGCAAAAAATGAGTATTGTGCAGAAAAGTTGGCGCATTTCTTGTGCAGATGCCCAATTTGATGCTTCCTTAATACAATCATCCCACTCTTTTTCATCATCGAGTAATCCAAGGGCATATCATGCTGATTTATAGGTTGGGTGTATAATACCATTTACTTTTCTGATGTCCTCATATGATTTGCAATCTTTGACAGTAATTAGCAGCATTCTCAGGTAATATTTGTGACCACTTGCTGGATGGGCATAGTAGATCCTCCCAATAGATCTTTTCCTGCCTTTCCTTGGTTTCCATATTTTATCCTTCGCATGCCATGTCCAGTTAGTGGGGAATTCTACATATGTGAGATCACGGTCCTCCTCACACAATTGATTAGCGGTCATCCATTCGGTGAAAATTGTTTTCTCTATGCCAGGTCTATGCACAATTTTCTCAATATTAGTTGAGTCCGGGAACACGACCATTTGTTCATCTTGAAGGTGGAATTGCAGCCTCTGTACAGAAGGTTGCAGATGCTGAAGTTCAAATCCAAATATACGCCAAGATGCTTCGCCTGCAGATAGGTATCGTGCATCAAGGTGCATTTGTATCTCGTCATAGTTATTTCCAGCACCTAAAACTACAGTTGCTCTATCCTATCCTTTGTGGATGTACTTGAACAAATACTTTATGGATCTTGATTTATTACACCATTCCACATTTATATGGGCTTGGTACTTGACTATCATGTCCCTGTTGTATGGAACAACATACCTGCTATCTAGTTGTACACCATTTTATACTGTTGTCCTGCCATTATTTCTTTTTTTGTATATGGGGAATCCTTCTTCATCGATGCTTGTTTCCTCACATAACATCTTAGGGAAATGTTTTTAGCACTTCCCAGTGATCATGCATGGTGACTTGTAGTTCACTTGTCCACATGGTCCATGCATCATGAAATTTTCAACTGCCATGTAACCTTCTGGATCAACATCCTTGTATGGTACCTATGCTGGTATGATTTGGTCAATGTTTTGAGGGCTAGGATCCCTGTCGCCTGGATCCAAAAAATAAAGTATATGTGCATGCGGTAGACCTTTTTTCTGGAACTCAATGGTGTAGACAACTGCAACAAAGCATTATAATTTCATTAGTCATGTTTTAAGTTTGCGTAGTAATTTAAAATGTGTTGTAATATACAAAAAATGAGGCAAGGTATATGAAGATAATAAGATACATAATTAACTTAGTTTTGATGATAGGTAAAAATTTCCTGAAACTGGGTTGACTTACTTGCTATTGCTTTTCCAAACCACTTTTTATTGTATATGTCTTCTATTAGTTCATTCAGCTTAATAAGGAACACTCTATTGACAACGTTTGGACGATCTTCTGGCTTCTGTCCTGGTATGAAGTCCAACATGGTCTGTATTTCTGTCCACTTTGGGTTGCATGTGAAAGTGATAAACAGATCTGGATATCCAGCCCACCGACATATGGCCATTGCGTCCTGGTAGTACCGTTGTTTATTCCTAGGGCTTCCATTATATGATGAAGGTAGAATAATTCTTTTACCTACTTGATCAGTTCTGGTATCACCATTATTAATTGCATTTTCTAGGCCACTATATAGCTCTGTTCTAAGCGTCCCTTGATGCATCCTGTACCAATTCAGCCTCCATTTCTCAATGCATGTTGATGCATCTACGATGAACTGAAGGAATAGCTTGCCACTCGTTTGCAAGACTACTGACTGGTTCAGTCGCTGATGGATGTGATATGCATAATACTCCATCATGGTAACATGCTTTCTCTTTCCTTCGACACCTTTTGTCTTTGTTAAATCTATTTCTGGTCTAAATCCATCTTCTTCGGGAATAACAATGGGTATTGCATTGACATAAAGCTTGGATGTAGTTCTGAAATTCGCTGGAGTTGTTTGTCTTTGTTTTCTACTATTACATCACGTTCAACATTTTCTCCTATCTGTTACCCAACAATGAGTGTAGCTATTTCAGATGCAGTTGGTAGGTTGTATTATCTTCCGTCACTGGATCTTGTACCAATTAATCGCAACCTGAGATTTTCGAGATCCGACTCTTGGTATCTATCCCTTGCCATATGGAATGATTTTACTAACTCATTGTGCTCATCAAGCGTCTTCAATAATCCAGACACAATGCCTTCATCTAGTTTTGTTTTCCTTTCCTTTGAGGTTAAGGCCTGAATCCTGTTTCTTACCTCATTTTCAGTATCATAAATGTACAATTGAGCAAACTTCGGACTGAGTCCATTCCATTATCTCTAGGCAGCAATGTGCGAATTTGATGATAATTTTGGCCATTCAAGCGAAAAATATATGGTGCACCCACATTTTTGTTTATCTCATAGTCGACCTAGCCACCCATCAAAGTAAATGCAAACATTGAATTATAGTTCCTGATATTCTCTTTGTAATTTGACGATTCTCCCTTTTCATTAGACAATAGCAGCTGCTGAAGGTATGCTGGAGGTTGTTTCAATGGTGGCAATTTGTCGTGGGGAACGAGCACCTATGGGATCGGAGGGACCCCTTTCGGTTCGGCGGTGGAGAAGGCTCGCACAAAGAGCCGGTCTAATGAACAACACACGAGAATTTTTACCCAGGTTCGGGCCGCAAGGATGCGTAAAACCCTACTCCTGCCTGGTTATATTGAAAGTGTTCTTAGGGTTCTAGCTACAGGAGCGCTATGAGAAGCTGCCACGCGTGTGAGCTAGAAAGTCCCAAAAGTTTCCTACTGTATCGCCCTGGGCCTCGTTTTATACTGAAGGGGATCCCAATAGTGGCGTACAGTGCGTACATGGGGTGTATAGAGCTACAATGCTATCATACCTAACACTGACGGAGTAGGACAGGCGCATTTAATGCACCGCCAGGCATCTCTGTCTGTCTGCGGGATGGGACGGGAGCCCGTCCCATCGGCACCGGTTAGCCCCCTCCAACGCCGACGCCGCGACACGCGTCCAGGCGGATCGACACCTGGCCTATGCGCTGGCGGGTCCTTACCGAGGCTTCGCCTTGTCGGGTCTTGTCGGGGCTCTATCTTTGCCTGAGGGTCCGATGGTCATCCCGGCAAGGTCTTGCCAGGAGTCTCAATTCTCCTGCGCTAGTACCTGGCAAGTCCCTGCTGGGCCTCGTCGCCAGGGCGGCTACCACTGCCCGTGCACGAGTAAAGGGGCACTAGGAAACCCAAAACTCTAGTGCACCGACACAATTTGACTTTGGCTTCCTTGCAACAAAGACCGAATGTTGGTCTTGATTTGTTTGTGTTATGTTTAGTTCTCTCTTGATACCACATTATAGCATTACAGAATGGACATACACATGTTGGTTACGTATTTTTTTCATCGCTGGTATATTCTTTCTATTTGCTCGATTCAACTTGCTTATCTCTTTTCCTCTGATCAAATCGGTATCTGCCAAACCTCTGTCAAAATTTGATGCTTCTAAAGTGTGTTCATCAACTGTCGCAATCGAAGCAAACTGAGTGTCAGAATTTTGTTTTCTTTGAACCAACCTTGCATGCTTGTTGCTCTGCTTTTCATGGACTATCTGTTTCTCTTCCTTAGTTTTTGTTTTTTCGGACCGAGTGAAATCCTGCAACAAAATATATTTTATAGTTGTTACTCCATTATAGCAGGCACTGACTAACGACCATAATGATGTTGC
Source organism: Hordeum marinum (assembly GCA_022496015.1). Lineage (NCBI taxonomy): Eukaryota > Viridiplantae > Streptophyta > Magnoliopsida > Poales > Poaceae > Hordeum > Hordeum marinum. Next base: position 292,687,349 of record CM039678.1, on the reverse strand, counting down.
TAAAGTAGGCACCATTCTTTCTCTTTGTTTATTGTAGTATGATCATTGGGTATTCCCTAAAATAAAAGGAATTAAACTTGATCTTCATAGGACACTAAAAGTAATTTGAAGAGATCATAAATATGTGATTACCATTTTAGTCCTTTGGCAAGCTACAACGTCAGTGGATCTATATAAGCATGTGAATAGCCTGTAATATATTTATTTCATGATCAGTCTATTTTATAGGTACATGCATTCAGATATTTTCTAACTAATAAATAATAATACAGAATGCAAGCCAGTATCTTTTATTTTGATGGTGTAGGTTTTCTTGTTGGACATGAATATCCGACTGGTTACCCATCATGCTCAATATCTTTGGACACTTGCTATCTTTTGTTTTGTTTGGAGATTGACTTCGCTTCGTCCGAGCCTGTTTGTGTTCATTTCTTCATATATTATTCGAGATATAATATAATGTATTTTCATGTATTAGCTAGACTGTAGATGTGCTTACAGGCAGTAAATTGTGTCATAACATACCAGTTGTTTCCTTCCACCCTAATTTGCTGAAAATTTGATAATTTTTTTATTAGGATAATCAGGTTAATATTTTTCAAGGCACATGATTATTTGGCATGGTGGTCGGGTAGTGCTTATGGGTTGGTCAATCACAGATCGACTGTTGAAACAGTAGATGACTTCTCTGTCTTCTACGCACCTAATGAAGATTTTAGTAAAATCATAGAGTTAATACCTGTAGAAACAACATCATCGAGAGAAAACATGAACCAATAGTATGGTAAAGCGGCGATCCTACCTCTTTTTTCTCTTTATTACTCTGTGTCCTTGGAAGCTCTGGATCGCTTTGAGACGGCGAAGGTGGATTGTTATGTGTAAAACATGTTTGTATGCATGCCCTAATATAAACGTAATCAGATGTGTTGGGAGTTGGAGACTACATGACTTGTTTATTCCGGACTGTATAAATAAATAATATGATACCAACCTGTGTATCCCATGGTCATGTCAAGTCTTTGAGTCCAACACGGGAAGTTCTATCATAGAAACATACTGCTTGTTTTTTTTCTAGTTTGATCAGCCAGCCGTACAAAATGTAGTTCCTTACTTTGGATATTTTCTAATATGTTATTTTATACGTGTGGCACTGTTTTTTATGTTACTAACTTTTGTTAGATCAAAGTATCACTTAACTGCTACGCGGACTATGGTGTCTCCTCCGATGGGAAAATGTTAAATATACCATTTTTAAATCAAAATGTATTGACTATTTATCATAATTGTAAACATCCTTGTGAAGAAACTATTGGCAAAATGAGATCAATGATATCAAAAAGCTAACTTGTAGCACTGAACTCATTTTTACACATAGTCAAAAAGGTAATGCGATTAGGAAATTTTGGAGAAGTGGCTTATGATTTTGTTGTTTTGCCAATCTTGGGTTTGCAAACATGGGCCTACTGAAATAAGCTCTGCATTACAAATCTAGTAGGTAGGGGTGTCGTCCTGCCTTCCCACATCATTCATTTGCGTCGTCACCGTTTTTGTCGGGAGCCATTTTTACTATGGACGGCAAAACCTGAGATTGGCTCTCCTTTTCTTTACCACTATCCCCTTGTTGAGTACAATGATATAGTGGTTACCAATTTCATACATGAGGTCAGTAAGAAACTCTTCAAAAACTGAAATTAAATCGTACACAATGGGCTCAGCTTGATTCATGCATGGCTAGAGATTATATGCAAGAATATTCAATTATATCATAACATGATATAGAAATTATGAAAATGGAATTTTTTTCAAAACTAGTACGGATTTTGTAGCAAATTTAAAAACAGGTGCGTGAGTTGGAAAAATTTCAATATTAGTACCCTGTCGGCCAGTAGCTGGCCGAGCAGGGACCTGTCGGCCACCACCAGGCCGACCGGAGACCTGTCAGCCATCCGTAGGCCGAAAGGATCCTGTTGGCCAATCAGAGGCCAGGAGACAGGCCGACACCTGTCGGCCACTGGGAGGCCGACTGGCCCCTGGCTAAGCCCCGACCCTCTTTTCTTCCTCCTCTGACCAGTCATTTCATCCTCACCCTTCCCCTCTTTCCCTCTCACTACCGTTGCTCTCCGGTGGTTCCATCGACTCGCCGATCTCCTTGCTGGAACACCCATTCTGTTATCCTACCCGTTTAATCAATAGATCAGGGCGTTCTCCATCGGCGTACGGTATATTTTTTCCTTCGAACTCAATCGACTGAGAACTGTCAAGTCGGTAGTGGATTTAGTTAATATTTGTCACTGCCCGTCTGCAGGTAATGGCTTGTCCATTTTGTCGCGCTCCAGGTGGCCCTTGTATTGCCGTTGATTCCGGTGCGTCCGTATTTACTGTGGTGCTGGATCGTCGATGTGCAAGACGTGTTGTAAGATTCGATGTCTTCATTATCTAACTGTGGCATATTCGAATGCCTTTGTTTATAAGTTTATGATCCTTGCTTCCATTCTTGTTGTAGTATGTTTCGTGCAGTGTTAGATCACATCTTGCTTGGTACATTGAGGAGTGCAGAGCTTTAGCTATTGGGAGGGGTGACACTGATATTGATCTTGCTCTACACAACACTGATGGTAACTTATACCATGTTATATTTACACATGGTAGGATGAGCAGTAAATTCCATGGTCCTTCGTGGGAGGAACTCGTGAATGATTATGGTCTCCGCCACAGTGACATGATGACTGTTATGCTTGAGCACTATGGAACTTATATTAGTGTCGAATTTCATCGGGATGGTGTTATGTTGTTTCCTTTACCCCATGTTGGTAAGATTTATGTTTGACAAATTTTCAGATTTGATTGAGCTTATACTTTTTGCGGTTCATGTCAGTAATTGAAATAATTTTTTTGTAGATCTTGAGGATCTGAGTGAAACTCAGAGGGAACTTGTTGATATCTGTTTTTATAGTCGTGGTGTCACTCTGAATTATCATCAAATGTATGTCATGTTGCGGCAGTTCTTTGATGATAACTACATACTGTGTACTCCTTTCTAGGATGGATCGAATGAACGTTATTTCCCAACATATGGTAAGCTTTGGTTTCTGTTTTTTATTATTTGTTTGTTATTTGCTGGTTCATAAGATGGATCATATAAGTTGCTTGTTTCTGTCAGGTTATTCCTACCATGGTTGTGAGGAGTTTGATGGAATTTGTGTCTATTCCTAGGACTGGTTCTTTACTTCTTGAAATTACTTTGGATTCAGAAGATGGTGATATATTTGTGAGCATTCCTTGTTCCTACTTCATTGGCTTGGGTGATCGAATGGTTTTGAAGAAGGAAGGTTTCGGATTTTTTTGCTCGCATTGTCTATCGAAGTCAACAATTTGGTGCTCATAACATTCAAACAGCGTGAACAGGAGCTAGCTATTGTTTTCAGCTATCTGCCACAGTGAGAAAGAAAGAAAGGTCTCGTGTAGCCCAGACAGCAAAAGAAGCTGGAGATGGAGAAGGAAAATATCCACGTTGGGCTTAGTAGATTTATATTCTTGTAACTCAATTTCAGCAAGTTGTATCTTAATTTCAGCAAGCTGTATCTTAATTTCAGCAAGCCGTACTATTATCGTTTTTATTTGCCGTCAATTTCTCCCGCCATTATCTCCCGCCATTCTCTCCCGCCCATTCTCTGTCCCGCCATTCTCTCCCGCTCGATTTCCTGCCATTGCGGTTGTCATCTGCCTATAAAAGGAGACATTGTATCTGCCTTCCTCCATCAGCCACCAACACTCGAAAAAACCAGCACGGTAGTCATTATGAGTTTGTCTTCTTCGGATCAAAGCATTAGGCCTAGCAAATGGAAGAGTGCGAAGCTGCCTCAAGGGGTGGAAGCAGTTCGTTGTTGGTGCGGTGATCTCTGCAAGGTGAAGGAGGTGACGGATTTTTCAGATTGGTTGGGCATGAAGTTTTTCATGTGCGCTAATTATGAGGAAGATCCACCCGTTGGTCCTTCAACGTACATCACACCTCCGGTAAGTTTCAGTCACACAGAATAAACACGTTGTTCATATTGCTGTTGATTTGATTTGTTATATTTGTGTTTCTTTTGTAGTCTCCTCCACCCCTGTGCCAGTACTATCATTGGATAGACACGAAAATGCCGGACTGGGCGGTGACTGAGATTCGTGAAAGAAGTCGTCGAGCATGGGCAAGTTTGGACGTGGAAGAGCGCCGCGAGAAGGCGGCAGCAGAGGAGAAAGCAGAGCAGGAGAGAGCTTGGCAAGAGCACTGTGTGGAGCAGAGGGCTTTTCTTGCTGAGATGAAGAAGAAAAACCAAGAAAACCAGTCGGTCTACCGGCAGCGAGAGGAGGCCCGTGAAGCTGAGAGGCAGAGAAAGAAAGAAAGGGCTCGTGCAGCCCAGACAGCAGAAGAAGCTGGAGATGGAAAAGGAAAATTTCCACGTTGGACCCAGTAGATTTAGATTGCAGTAACTCAATTTCAGCAAGTTGTATCTTAATTTCAGCAAGATGTATCTTAATGTCAGCACATTGTATCTTAATTTCAGCAAGATGTACCGCCAGATCCTCTCCCGCCAGTTCCTCTCCCGACAGTTCCACTCCCGCCACTTCCTCTCCTGCCAGATCCTCTCCCGCCGGTTCCTCTCCCGCCGGTTCCTCTCCCGCCGGTTCCTCTCCCGCCACTTCCACTCCCGCCACTTCCTCTCCCGCCACCTTTTCTCCTGCCTATATAACTACATTCGTAGTAAGGAGGGTGAGCAGGCCCTTCCTTTCCCTGTCGCTCCCGCATCCTTCATTCCGCTCTCGCCATTCTTTTGTGGAGATGTCTCATCCTCCTCATCCTCACTATCCTTTTGATCGTAGTTTTCACAAGGGTATGTCCGACCGTCTTCTTCGTCTAGCTGCCAATTTCAAGATGAATGACAGAGTAGTACCATGGGAGGAACTCATTAGCAGTGACTTGATAATGAATGAGCTGTCTCACCAATTAGCTAGGGCTGGGTGGCCTCCCAGGACTTTTGAGGAGATACGGAAAGAACTTCTGAGGTTGCACGCCAGATGGCAAAAGCAACTACACAAGGGTGATGCTTATCTCAGGATTGCTGTGAATAATTCAGGTTTATGGTCAGCAGAAAGTGAGGATGAGGACGACCTCTTCATGCCGAGCAGCAAGGTGAAGAGTTCTGCATCGAAGGGCAAGAGTTCTACATCGACAAAGGGCAGGAGTTCTACATCGACGAAGGGGAAAAGTTCTGCAGCGACGGAGGATGAAGACGACGTCTTCATGCCGAGTACCAAGGTGAATACCAACGCATCGTCGAAGGGCAATAGTTCTACATCGACGAAGGGGAAGAGATCTGCATCGACGGAGGATGACGATGATGCATTCATGTAATACTACGTTTCCATGTAGTACTATGTTTTGTAGTGTTGTTCTATGTAGTGCGGTTTAATTAAGTTGTAACGTTTAATTCACTTGTAATGTGCAATTGATGTTGACCGACTTGGTTTCTATTGCTATTGTTCTCTCTCTAGACCGAATAAATATGTGAAATACATATAGGATAAATATGTCCGATACATAGAGGCTAAGCATGTCAAATACATGAATATGTCCGATACATAAAGGCTACATATGTCTCATACATAAATACATAGTCATGTCTCGTACGTAGGTGACCATATCACTCCTGGGGCTTGCGACGAATCTTCGGCTTCCTGGGACGTGGACCGGAAGGCGATAAGCGCTGAGGCGGTGGACGAGTGTCACGATGACCATGACCATAGAACACCTCGTCTGTCGGTGTCGGTGTCTCCTGCGTCGATGGTGGTGGTGGAGTGGCAAGAACTGTCTCTGAGATACCGTAGGTGCATGCAGCATGATCATCGTCCTCGCCGTCACCAGGTATGTATGAACCAGGACCAGTAAATATAGGTGACTGAACTGAAGCCATAAACGGCTGCGACTGGCTACCGCCTGCTGGTGAATTAAAACATGTAAGAAATGACTTACGAGACTACATTTTGCACACGAATGTACAAAGTTTAGTTACCTAGGTCCATCTGGTGAAGCCAGGTAGAGTTAGCGGCCTGCGAAGGAGGTGGCTGCTAGTAGAAATAGCCCCTGGGCTGTGAAGTAGGTGGCTGCTGCCAGGAGTAGCCGCCGGGCTATGAAGTAGGTGGCTGCTGCTAGGAGGAGCCCCCAGGCTGTGAAGGAGGTGCCTGATGCCAGGAGGAGCTACCTGGCTGTGAAGTAGGTGGCTGCTACCAGGAGTAGCCCCCCGGCTGTGAAGCGGGTGGCTGCTGCCAGGAGTAGCCCCCCGGCTGTGAAGCAGGTGCCTGCTGCTAGGAGGAGCCCCCCGGCTGTGAAGCAGGTGCCTGCTGCCAGGAGGAGCTCCCTGGCTGTGAAGGCCGTGGTTCTGAACGCTGCAAAGAGGGGCGTGGCGGACGATGTGTTGTACGAGTGTCAACAACATCAGAAGATCGCCTACATGTAACAGCTGCGACGAACCCGCGTATCTTCGCTTGAAGACTCTTCAATAGTGTTGCTTGCTCTCTCAGTGGGATATTTTCTCCTCTGTCAACACGGTCGACCAAAGCGGTAACCTCCTCTAGCGCCTGAGTTCCCAATTCACCTTGTACATAGAAAGTTAACCAATTGTACATGTTCATGTATAGGGAAAACATAGGATGTGAGACAAACTGAGGACATACCGCGGGGTGTCTGGTTCCCACTAGTGAGGAAGTTGGGAAGAGATCGCTAGCGAGAGGAACTGGGATATGTTCCGGAGCAGATGATGGAACCAAGTAGATCCTCGTGGTCTGTCTGTAACGCCTCAGATACAACCCGTATGTGTCCCAGTCGAAGACACGAACTTCATCCCATATACTTGTCGGGGAAGTATTCCATTCCTCGAGGTAAGGTCTGATATCGCGAACCCAAAAAGTATGGTACTTGTTTCCTCCGCTGCGAGTATACCTGAGATTGAAATGCACGTTGCATGATTAGCTATAAGTACTCCGAATAGTCTCAATAACCTATTAATGCAGAGATGAGAACCAAAGTAGTATTACTTACTTGTGCATGTGATCTGGTAATCGTGAATAACCGGAATGTAAGGCTCTTGGAATAGACCGAACTGTCTCATCACCCTATTGATAGCCATCTCCTCAACTGTCACATCGAAGACCAGCTTGGCCTTGGTCATCCAGTAATGCTGATCTCTAGTGCAGTTTCCAGAAATCCCGCCTGGGTATCTATCGGAAATAGCCTTACGGGTGTACGGTTCCCATATAACCTGATCCTCGTGCAGACTATCAAACTGCACCGTGAAGGAGGGGTAGCAGCCCCTCACCTGGCTAGGCGTAAACTGTCTCTGCACATCACAACAAACATTAGTACGTAATATTGAATAGCGAGAAATAAACATTACCAATTCATATTATTAATAATGAAAATACCTCTCTCCGTGCCCAAACAGATCCCACAGTAGGCAAGTCACCGATAGAAGGCACGTACTGTCCAGCAATGTCCTCCTTGCCGAAAGGTTTGTCAACGCTAACGTAGGGTCGACCAATGGGGAATCTCTCATAAGACCAAAGCTGCAACAGAAGTGGACATCCGAGAAGACCAGATTTCCTAGACCTCAACTGGCAAGCTTTGCAGAGGCCTCTGTACGTAGCTGCTAACACGGCAGAACCAAAACTCCTTCGCGCAATGTTGTTAGGGGAACGTGCCTCAGCTATCTCTCGTGAAATGTCGATCAATCGTGCATCTATAGTGGTCACGTGGTTCTCTGTGAACATAGTCTTGCCAAACAACCACATAATATATGCCTCTAGGGACCGGTCAATCTGTGCCTCTGACAACTGATAAGTGGGATATCCTAAGGCAACAATCTGAAACTGGCTCAACCACCTGAAAAGAGGCCCGTGCCGATCGTTTTCTAGTGCGGTGGTTGTTGGCACCGCAGCCAAAAAACGGGCATGCATAGATGCTAGCCAACCATCTTCTACCTCTAAAGGTCCTATGGCAGCACCGGCGGGAGGTAATCCCAACAAGTAAGACACGTCCTGTAAAGTAGGAGCCATCTCTCCCCATGGAAAGTGGAACGTATGTGTCTCTGGTCTTCATCTATCTACTAAGCAGCTAAGGAGTGACCTATCATAAGAGATGCGTGAAACTGGCCTCTTGTGCAGTTGCATTGGTTCTCCCGCGTCATCCAAGTCCGGGTGATCAACCCACTCATCCAATATACCCTCAACCAGTCATGCCAAGGGTAGGAGTCCAGCCCAATTCAGCCTACAAAATAAACAAAATGTAGCTTACAATTAGCTACTATCAAAACGATGACGAACGTGCTACGTGATTGAACCGACACATACCTATCAACCCATGCAGGGTGTATCATCCAGTTAGACTTTGGGGTGTGAGTGATCAACACGTCTAAGTTGGTGCCCGATTCCGTAATTGCGGCTCGGTGCCCTCTATCGATATTACCATTAAGCATCCGATATGAAGCCATATCTGCAATGAGAACATAGTACAAACATATTAGAAAATATAACATAGAAGGGGGCGCACTAAAAATAAAAACTTAGTATCTGAAAGGCATAAAAACATAGTCTCACATATTACAAATAAAAACATAGTGCACACATATTACAAATAAAAACATAGTCCGACATATTAAAAATTAAAAACATAGTCCGACATATTACAAATTAAAAACATAGTCCCACATATTACAAATACAAACATAGTCCCACAGATTATGTAGCTTCTGAGTTATTCATTCCTCGTCCGCCCCTTCGGCCTCGAGAGCCACGTCCACCACGACTGCCAGGACCTCCTCTTGCAACTGCTGTTGCAGTCGTCGATGCGGAAGCACCCATTGATGTGGAAGCATCGTCTTTCTTCAGTGTGGGGCAATATTTCATCCTATGACCATACGCCGCACAAAGCAAACATTGCCTGGTTGCTCCACCTGCTTCAGATTGGTCCATGTCGTTTCGGATGCGCTTTACCTTACGCCTGCCCCTGCTAGTTTGCCATAGTGAAGGATCCGAGATGTATACTCTATCAACATCGTTTACCTTGTTGAAATTGCCGACGACTCTAAACCCTATCATCTCACCTGTCCAGACATTGAGTACTGCCTCCTTTGAATAGTACGGAGACACGAGACATAGCGTCCAACTGAATCTGGCCATAGGCAGCCAACACATGTGAGCAAGGCAGGTGCAACAACTGCGGCTTGTTGCATGTACACTCACAAGTTGGATAAAATTCTACTCCAATTGTAACCTCATGCGTCCTCACCTCATTTCCAGAACCGAAACCATCAGTAGGAAGCTGAACCTCGTACCTCCTTTCCTGATTACCTATGAGTGTGATGGTGTGCTTCTTGGCTTTCTTTATCTTATCAACCATATACTCCATGACACGGCTGCAGTAAGGAGTGTTCTGATTATCTTCAATATGCTTCCTTGCCAACTCATGCCTTTCTCTGAAATACTTCACAGTGCTATGGAATACACCCTCCACAATAGCTGTCAGCGGCAATGCTCTGTTCCCTCTGAGAACAAAGTTATAGATCTCTGCAAGATTTGTTGTCATGTGGCCATACCTAGCTCCATGGGTGTCATGCAACAAAGACCAATTCACTGGAGGTTCTTTCTCTATCCACTCAGAAAAATTCTTTATTGCCCTGCCCTTCTTTCGCTTCGTATTAGGAGGGTCAATTGCTGGCAAGTCACAAAGACCAACTGGCCCCTCCATCTCCTCAATGAGTGCTGTTAACTTAACTTGGTCCTTTTCCATTTTCTTCCTAGCAATGACCTGCTTCTTAGTGAACTCATCTAGTTTGGACCAAATAAATCATATTTTCGCTGCTGGTTCTTCTTGCATAACTTCTTGAACAAGTTCATCAACTGTTTGTTCTTGAACTGTGAGAGAAAATTAGCACCAAGATGGCGCATGCACCACCGGGTTTGCAAGTCCTTCCAAGGTGTTGGCTCGTCAGCAGTTGGATTACTCAGTGTCTTCACGGCCTTCAATATACCGGGATGTCTGTCATGAATGAGACACACATTGGGTCTGTCCTTCACGATCGCAATTTTAATTTGACGGAAGAACCATACCCAGCTCGGAAAGTTCTCACCCTCCACAAATGCCATGGCTAGTGGGATGATTTGGTTGTTCCCGTCCACACCAATAGCAGTCAGGATTTGCCCTTTGTACTGACCAGTCAGGAATGTACCATCCACAAACATCACAGGAGGACAATGCCTGAAAGCTTCGATGCACATACCGAAAGAGAAGAATACTCGTTTCAACACCTTGTAATCTGGTATACTATCCAACCTCGTGTGCTGAATGTTAACATAAGTGCCGGGATTCCTCTCCTTCAGTACATCAAGGAGACGCACAACATTATCATAGGAGTCGAAGAACGTCCCAAACCTCTCCTACATAGCCTTCTGCTTAGCTCTCCAAGCCTTCCCATATGGAATGTCATACTTCCATCTGACCTTCACTGTGGTCTGGATGTGCTTTGCCTCCATATCTTTCTTCGCCACTATCTCAGTATGCATGAGTTGCGCTATGAGAGTTGAAGTAAGGTTTGGATGACGATCCAACATGTTTTTCCTAACATAATTATGCGGTACAACATTTGTCACAACCCAGTGGATGTGATACTTTGGCACGTGGGCGTGCACCTTCGCAGGACAACCTGATTCAGCACACTTCACGGTATATTTCGTTGGACTAGATATGTGTGTCCGGAAAACCCTCTGCGTAGACATAGCCCACTTTATCACCGCATACTTCAATTTCTTCTTTGTGTCAAACATAGCCCCGATCTGGACTTGGTTCAGATTATATTGCCATGGAGTCTCATGGCCATCGTTGACAGTAAAGCGGCGGATATGTCCTGCTCCCATGCAGCAGGAATTGGTACCTCCTCCTCATCCTCGGAATTTTCAGAATCAAGTTCCTCTGCAATCCCATCCTCGTCCTCTTCCTCCATCACCCTCTGCATTTCCTCGCCTTCATCGTCCCCATCAGCAACACCAGAGGCAGCTAATACTACCGATTGAATACTCTGACCAGCATTAACATAATCTGACTCATTGTCGGCTTGAGTATCATTCACATCCGGTGGCTGTGACCCAGATACATAAATATCGTTAGCCACTTGACTACTCTGGCCTGGATCATACCCCACAGTTGGCGGTATGATGTTCTCCTCCTTCGCCACTGGTTGCACTAGGGCATACAGATGGATTCTTCGGTATCTGGAACAACTTAACAGAGACAACCAATGCTGGCTCCTATCTATCGAAATCAAATCCCACTTGACATTTTTATAGGATTTGGTCCACAAGGCATGAATACTGACGGAACAAACTTTAGGATCGAGGCCAAAACTAGTAGTCAACCAGTGCTTCAACTGCCTAATGTCCAATCTGTCCGGGTCTGAAAGTGTCATCATGCCTGTTTTAAAGTCGCTAAGATCAACCCCCAACTCATTATATTGAACAGTACCAGGGCCGTAATACACAGTCAGATTTACGGATTCAGACATTTTAACCTGATCAGACAATGCCAACTCCTCGTTATTCGCAGCGAATATATCCACACTAAAATAAAACTAACACTGTGATGTAACTATAAAAACTACACAAAAATGAGCTACACCAAAGGCACATAAAAAACCTACACTAAAATTATCTACACAAAAAATATCCGACGCTACTATGACTAAACTAACTAATCCTACACTACGAAAACAAAAACTAAAACCCGATACTAATATGACTACACTAAATAAAACTACACTAATATGACTACACTAAAATCACTACACTAACAATAACTAAAAATAACTACGCTACTAAAGTAACTACGCTACTAAAAATAACACAAACTAAATGTACGTACATTACAAAAAAAACAAAAAAATGAAATTAACAACAAAAATTTATACCTTCGACGTGTGAGTGCACTCCTTCTTCCTCTCCACCTTCTTCTTCCTCTCCACCACTCCACCTTCTCACCATTGTAAGCTCCACCACCACACCATCTTCTCCTCCACACGAACAAACCAGTACACCGTTGCGGAAAATAAAACCGTAGGGCGGGGGAGAAACACAGGATCTATCAATTCATTGGATTGAAACAACAAATTAGTGGAGGGATTGGGAGATCAAGGGGGGGGGGGTCATTTCGGCCTAAAAATGGAGAAAATAGGGAGAGGAAGGAGGAAGAAGGTAGCTTGGCCGACGCTGCCTTATCCTGGGAGGTTTCGGCCTCCACCTGGCCGAAAGGTGGGCTGTCAGCCTGGGGCTGGCCGAAAGGTGGGCTGTCGGCCTGGGGCTGGCCGACTGGGCCTGGGGCAGGCCGACTGCCAGGTTTAGGCCCTGGGCCGGCCGACTGCCCTCCTGTCGGCCCAGAGAAGGCCAACAGGGTACTAGTACTGCAATTTTTTAAACCCGAACCCTTTTTTTCAAAATTGCTACAAAAAAGATACTACTTCTAAAAAAATTCATGAAAATGTGACACAACAGTATTCATTCATCAAGTACTACCGATCTACAATCCGTATTCAAACAATCAATTTCTAAGTATCACAACTTATTTCTTCCTACCCCGTCGTGATCTACAAGGTCGTTGTTCACCATGAGGGCATTGTGCGTGCTTTCGCCCCTTTTTCAAGTTTTGGGTGTTGAATTGCTCTTCTGAGTCTTCATCATCATCAAGAACAACAACATGTCTCTTTTTTCTTCTACTCCTTCGTATCACTCTGTATTCTTCTACTCCTTCGTATCATCTTCAATATCTTCTTCTGGTTCCTTTTTAATGATGACACGCTTTGGAATTTTCTTCAAGTTATCCTGCATATAATCAGGGAGTTAGTACAATTTGTTTGTCTTGAAATCTGATTTTTAATAAGGAAATCAATAATACCTCATCATATTTTGCATTATCAAGTGGCATAGTTCTTTTTTGCTCGTCGGAATCTTCATAGCGCTTCAGCTTTCTCCTACTCTTGCTTTTATTTTGGCATCTTTCATCATTGTTTTCATCTTCTCCTGGCTCATGTTTAATGACACCATCGTTTGAATAATTCATCGACATACTCTATGAAAGCATCAGAAGATCAGTTCAGTTCCATTGTGTTTAAAATATAGTATTTTTTGAAATAGGTGATTCATAAGTGAGTGTAATCTCCAAATAATTAGGAATGTTGTTAGCGTTCACTTTTTTTGTACAAAAATTTAAACAAATGTTAGCTTTGAGAAACATAATAGAATGGAAGAAAATCAGTAGATATCATACCGTTTCATTGTTGTCGGTCTTAGCTAAACTATTGGTGTCCAGAAGGAATAGTCTTGGGACTGTGTAGTCTGGTCTACAACTGCTGAAATTGTAGTCTGTCAATCTAAACTGGAAAATTACAGTCTTGCCAGAAATCTCTTGGATTGGTTTTGGAAGCTCGTCACTTTCATTGCAAATTGATTCAACCATGTTTTCGCAAGACTCATGAACTAATTGTTGAGCTTCTTTTTCAAAAAGAACGCAAGATGCATATGCCGTTGAATCATTGATTTCAAGCTTAATCTTATATCTGCAAAATATGCAAAGAATTAATTAAAAATTATTCTATTAAAACTTATTAGAAGACGCTCTGTTTAAATCTTTACCATGGCTTGGCTTCAGCTTTCCTATCACAATTGCTACAATAGAAGTGATTATTTCTCTTTTCAAGTAGCTTCTTGCATTTATTTTTGCTGCATGATATGTAGTACCAACCATATCTTGTATTAACATCATTGATTACTGCTTCCACGGTAAATATCCTTCCCCATAGAGGAAAATATAAATATAGATATATGTATGTTCTTGAGTGGGAAAAGAAATTCATTGTTATCACTTGATTACAAACCTGATTTGATGAGTTAAATAGAGTGCCATTTAACTCTTCTAATGTTTTTCTATTGTAGTGCATCTGCTCTTCTAGTGTCCCTTTTAGATGGTTCTCCTCAACATGTAATTCCCTGATAATTTTTCCTTGGAACATATGCTATTTGGAGACAGAAATATATGAGCCAGGGTAGGTAGTAAAAACATTAGAAGGGTAATATTTCTAGGAATTTGCCTTAGCTATTTTGTACATCCATAGTCTCAGGAATGTCTAAATTTATAGAAACTTGAGTTGCAACATTTGACGATAGAGAATATCCTACATAGTGGTTCAAATAACAATTTTCCATTGTAAAACCAAGCACAGAGATAATAAAATAAGTGATTAAATTTGAAAGAAGACATACTGCCAAATTTCCTCACTGTTGTAGACGTAATTATAATGACATTCCCTATTGAATTGACATCAATTAGGTCAGCTTTGTCACCCCATAATCTAACTTTGACTTATTGATCTCTCTCAAAAAAAGTAAAACAATCAGGAAGACATAACACGAGCACCTTGGTTGCAAATTAGGCGTATATTTTTTGTCTTACTCGATTAGAAGTGACATATCACGGATTCTGGAGAGCCCAAGATATGTTTTAATTTCTTCAATTGATCCTATGTGTGTCGTAATTCGAATAAGATCTGTTAGCACATGAATTTAGATGGCATTTTATACATGGCTTGAAAAAATGGACTACTTCATGTAATATTCTAATGATATCATACCTAAGAGATAAATGTCAATGCTTACTCTTTGGGAGAGTACCTCGACACTTCAAAAGTTGAAACCATGCCTTGGAATGTATTCTATATCTTCAATCTCCTCTATATTGGTGTGGGCGAGAAGTTGATTATCATCTCATTTTGTATAGGTCAAAATTTTGCTGCTGCTGGAATAGCTCTCACATTTGTAATGAGGTACACATTGCCTTCTTGAATAAATGATCTAAACTTTTGGATATATGCCTTAGTGATAATTTCATGCATCATTGTCCCCTTCACGTTATTTGTAATTAGCATGTATTTGAAGCTAAATTACCGAAAATAATTCAAGGAAGGATGTAATTTCTATGAGAGAACAATAGTACGTCTTCGTCAATAAGGAGCATGTCTAGACCTAGTATTTCACCATTACTGATCAATATGGAATCCCATAGTCTTGATACTCTTGCCTTGATTGTTATATCCTTTCCTCTACTAGTGGCATTGATCTGACTAAAGGTTTTGTATGCCATTGTAGACTTTGAAATTGAGCTGCAACATCAAAGGGATAGTTAGACATACTTGTGAGGATGCTTATGTGTTTGGCACCTGTACATGAGAGCTCTTTGTACAAACCTGGATGATTAGAGTTGATCGAACAGGACGAAGATGCTATCACATTGGTCAACAAAGCTGCTCTAGATGATGAGAGATGTCGGCACGCGAACAGGCAATGTTGTAGAAGCTGCTACCGACATCGCGAATCCGGAGACACGTGAAGAGTTACGATCTAAGGGATGCCCTCACGTCCAGGTGATAACCTCGGGAATGAAGAGCACCTGATGTATATATAGTCATGCATGAGCTTGTATTGAGAAGGACACCACGTTTCCTTATACCTATATAGATGGAGACTACATGTTCCTTTTCGTTAGTGGAGAGTATGTATTGTTTACGATACATAGAGATCACGCCAAGCCAAGGGTTGCTCGGACGCTGGCTTGTATATCGTGTACTCAACTTTTTCAATTACTTTTAAGCTCCACGTTCTATTTTTTAACTATCCATGTTCAATTATTGGATCAGGTTTCTTTGGAACATTCCTATTATGAAACGACTCAGTTATTAGATCCGAGCGGTATAAGTGAGATCCAAAGGTTGCTTTTACATGTATTATCACATTTAGTTATTATTAGACCTGGGTCGTATAAGTGAGATCCAAAGGTTACCTTTACATGTTTTGTGAGGATTAACGTGGCTTTAATGGTGTATCCAATTACTAATAAGAAGATTGCAAGTTCTTAGGAATGAACAATTGTATGCGTACATGGAAAACTGCACTTTTGGTGTTGACAAGGTTGTTTTCCTATGATTGTTGTTTCTTCTAAGGGTGTTCAAGTTTATCAAACTAAAATTGATGCTATTAAAACTTGACCCACACTCACCAATTTGCAACAAGTGTGTAGTTTCTTTGGACTAGCCGGCTTTTACCGATGCTTTGTTAAGGATTTTAAAACAATTGCATCTTCTCTACATGCTTTGAGCAAGAAGAACACACCTTTTATTTGGGGGCCAATGCAAGACTCTGCATTCCTTAAGATTAAAAATTTGCTTACGCATATACCTTTGCTTGCCTTACCCCATTTTGACAAAACTTTTGAAATGCATTGTGATGCTAGTGCTAATGGCATAGGTGATGTGCTAATGCAAGAGAAGCGCCCAATTGCATTTTAGTGAGAAACTTTCTAGCGCTCAACTTAACTATCCCATATATGATAAGGAATTGTATGCTTTGGTGAGAGTGCTACATGTTTGAGAGCATTATCTCTACCCACATGAGTTTTTCATTCATACCGATCATGAAACTCTCAAGTATCTTAAGGTTCAAACCAAGTTGAACAAACAACATGCTAAATGGAGTGAATTCATTGAGTCTTTTTCTTTTTTTGAAAGGAAAACTGTAAGGGAAGCCCCCAAAGCGAGATTTTTGTAGATAATAAGAACCCAAATTCGCGCCCATGAAGATTTGAACCTGGGTGGCTGGGTTGTACATCCACTCCACTAGCCAAGTGAGCTAGGCTCACTTCTTAGGTCATCAAATACATTAAGGGTAAAGAAAATATTGTGGTGGATGCTCTTTCCCGCAAATGCATGCTAGTTGCTCAACTTGAATTGAATGTCATTGGTTTTGAACATATCAAATATTTTTATGAGCATGATGTTTCCTTTGCTACTCTATATGCTAAGTGCCAAGTGAAACCTTGTTGGGAAAACTACTACATAAAAGATGGGTATCTTATGCATGCTAAGAAACTTTGTATACTTGAGTATTCTCTTTGTTTGTTTCTTTTGCAAGAAGCTCATGGTGGAGGACTTATGGGTCACTTTGGACGCAACAAGACATATGCCACCCTCTCCAACAAGTACTTTTGGCCAAAGATGTTTCGTGATGTTGCATGCTTCAACAACCGATGCACTACATGTCGCAAAGGTAAGTCAAAATCTCAATACCATGGTCTTTAAGTGCCTCTTCCTATACATTTCCAACCTTGGGAAGACATTAACATGGACTTTGTGCTTGGTTTTCCATGAACTAAATGCGGCCATGATTCCGTTTTTGTTGTTGTGGATCATGTTTTCCAAAATGGCTCATTTCATCGCATGTCATAAGGTCGACGATGCTTCACATGTTGCAAATATATTTTGTAGGGACATCTTATGACTACTTGGGGTCCCGAAGAACAATGTCTCGGACCGCAATGTCAAGTTCCCTAGTTACTTTTGGAAGACTCTATGCTCCAAGCTCGAGATCAAGCTTGTAATCTCTTCGGCCTATCACCCACAAACTAATGGACAAACAGAGGTGACGAACCAGATGCTTTCCACTCTTGTACGTGTGCTCATCAAGAAGATGTAACGCCCCGCACACACCCTCCGGTAGTCGTTACTCCTGGCGAGATCTAGACTGACCCCATAGATCAATACTAGTGTTTTCTGCGCACTTTGTCCTCACACATGCACACCCGGGACCAACTTCCCGGTCCGTCACCCATCCCATGTCATATGGTCGACGATGGTACACATGTTGCAAATATATTTTGTAGGGACATCTTATGACTACATGGGGTCCCCAAGAACAATGTCTCGGACCGCAATGTCAAGTTCCTTAGTTACTTTTGGAAGACTCTATGCTCCAAGCTTGAGATCAAGATCCAAACTCAAAGTGCTTTCGTTCTTGATAGACTGATAACGGATAACATTTTAGTTGCCTATGAGTGTTTTCACACAATAAAAAATAAAAAGGAAGGTAGAGAGGGCTTGTGTGCTATAAAACTCGATATGCACAAAGCTTATGACAGAGTTGAGTGGCCGTTTTTGAAGGCGATTATGTTGAGACTGGGTTTTCACCAGGATTGGGTGAATTTTATTATGGAATGTGTCTCAACTGTTGAATACAGAATAAGGATTAATGCGGGGGAAAGCGACAGTTTTAAGCCTAAAAGGGGTTTGAGGCAGGGAGACCCGCTATCACCATACCTATTTTTGTTGTGCACAGAGGGTCTGAATGCTCTACTTACACATGCTCTGGAAAATGGAAATGTTTCAGGGGTAAAAGTATGTAGAGATGTCCCACCCATCATAAACCTTGTTTTCACGGATGACTCATTGATTCTAATGAAGGCTAATCAACAAAGCGCGGATGCTTTGAAATCAGCGCTAGTTTTATACTGTGCGGCATCGGGTCAACTGGTTAGCGTTGAAAAGTCTAGCTTTTTCTTTAGCCGTAACACGAAGGTGGAGATTAAAGAACAAATGTGTACGACACTGGATATAATGACTGAGGCACTAAATGATAAATATTTGGGTTTGCCAGCAAATGTGGGGTTGGATAAAACAGACTGTTTCCAATTTTTGATTGAACGTATTGTTAAGAGAATTAGTGGTTGGAAAGAAAAATTACTATCTACCGGGGGAAAGGAGATCCTGCTTAAGGCTGTTGTCCAAGCCATTCCCGCTTATGCAATGTCGGTCTTTAAAATTCCTAAAATCATTTGTAAAGGAATCATTGACGCGATGGCGCATTTCTGGTGGGGAGACGAGGAGAAACATAGGAGGATGCATTGGATGGCCTGGTAGAAAATGTGCGTTCCTAAAAACAAAGGAGGGATGGGATTTCGTGATATTCACTACTTTAACCTGGCACTACTCGCAAAACAGGCGTGGCGCCTTCTTGATAAGCCTGATTCTTTGTGTGCCACTATCCTAAGGGCAAAGTACTATCCTAATGGCGGTGTGTTGAATACCAAGCTAAAGAAAGGCTCTTACTTTATTTGGCAAAGTATTATAGCACGTATAAATTCTCTAAAACGTGGCTATATTTGGCGAGTGGGGTATGGACAAAATATCAACATTTGGGAAGATGCCTGGATACCAAATTGTTCAACAAGGAAAATTGTGACGCCTAAGGGGAGACATATGTTTTCCAAAGTGGGTGATCTTATTGATCCAATTTCCAATATATGGGATGAAGATCGATTTTACAAACTATGTGGCCAATTTATGTACAACGAATCCTTTCAATTCCACTTTCGCAACATGATATGCCAGATTTCATTGCTTGGGGTTATACAAAAAATGGTATGTTTTCGGTTCGGTTTGCTTACTCCGTGGAGTGGGATCACCAATATGGGAGTAAGCTAAGACATTCTAATGGGATGGGTCGAACCATAGTTAATCCTATTTGGAGTAAGATTTGGAAGTTAGCTTGTCCGACAAAATTCAAAAAAATTATATGGCGCACCCTACACGACACACTTCCATGTCGGGTTATGCTTGCAAATAGACATATGAAGATCTCGCCCTTTTGTCCTACTTGATCACAGGGGTTTGAAGACACAAAGCACATGTTGTTTCTATGTACAAAAGCAAAGGAGGTTTGGAGAAGGCTCGGGTTGGAGGATATTATTGATAAAGCTTGCGAGGTGGACCGTGCGGGAGGGGCAGTCTTGGAGTACTTACTACTTCTGCCAGAACAAGAACTGTGGATAATGGGCCATCATAATGTGCAGGAAATGATTGCTGTCTCAGCATGGTATTTATGGTGGGAAAGACAAAAATTGGTGCATAAGGAGGTAACACAAAATGCTCATCGGGTCTCAATGGGGATCGTAGCCCTTACATCAAATTTCGCCAATTCATTTTGCCCCAAGGCTGATATGAAAAAGGGGGGTTGGGCATGTCCCCCAAGGGGTTTTGTAAAACTTAACGTTGACGCTTCCTTTGACCATGACCTATTTAGTGGTTTGATGGGAGTGGTTCTAGGAGATGACAAAGGCAAGTTTATTGCTGGAGGGAACGGAAAGATTGATCATTGCACAGACGTTCTTATGGCGGAAGCTTTAGCCCTAAAATTTGGTATAACATTGGCACAAAGGGCGGGTTGTAATCGCCTTATTATTAATTCGGATAACTTAGAGGTAATTGAGACCATGCAGGACGGAGGACAATCGGCGGGAGCAGCGGTGGCAATATTCGATGACTGCTTTCATTATGCATGTGATTTCATTACTACTAGATTCGAACATTGTAATAGAGAAGCAAATAAAGTAGCGCACGAGCTTGCTAGACTAGCTAGATTTTCCTTAGTCAATGGTTGGTTTGAGGAACCTCTAATTGTAATTTTACTGCTCCTCACAAACGATGTAACTGTTATTGTGAATGAATAAAGATCGGGTTTTATTTCAAAATAAAAGCTTGAGATCAAGCTTCTAATCTCTTTGGCCTATCACCCACAAACTAATGGCTAAACGGAGGTGACGAACCGGATGCTTTCCACTCTTGTATGCGTGCTCATCAAGAAGATGTAACGCCTAGACTGGCCTCATAGATCAATACTAGTGTTTTTTGCGCACTTTGTCCTCACACATGCGCACCCGAGACCAACTTCCCGGTCGATCACCCATCCTAGAACTACTCCAAGCCAAGCACGCTTAACCTGGGAGTTCTGTTCGAATGGGCTCCCGGAAAAAGAAGGAATTCCTTATTGATATGAGTAGTGTATCATCCCTAATAAGCTAGGCTATCACATACACCACCACTCAGAGGAACCGACGTCCTAGTCGGGTCACAAAAACGTTCCCTCTTGGCACAAACGTCTGTGCATCCAGTCCAGTAATGCCGGGTGCCACGACGGGTCACAAACGCCATGAAAAACATGACCGCGCACCTGTCCACAAACATCCGTGTAACCGCAAGGGTTAGCTCTGATACCAACTTGTAATGACCAAGATGCGCTTTTATCCCCTTCAAGGACCTCGAGCCTTATTGGGATAGAACCGCATCTTGTTCGTTACAGAAGAACTTCAAGGAATGGGAAGATTGCCTCCCCATCTCCGAGTACGCCTACAACCGCGCAAGTTACTTCACCACCGGCAAGTCTCCATTCGAGGTGGTCTATGACTTCAACCTTTTGTCCAAATTGGGCATACTTCCTCTAACACTCCAAGAGCGCGTCAACATGGCCGCAAGTGCAAGGGCAAGCTATATCAAGAATATAAACGAAGATACATGGCGCATGATCAAATGTCAAGTGGAACGAGTCACCGCCAAGTGCAACATCAACAAGCACCCCATGGTGTTCAAGACTGGTGATTTTGTGTGGATCCACCTATGCAAGGACCGCTTCCCCACCGAGCGCAAGTCCAAGTTACTTCCTCGAGCCGACGGACCTTTCAAGGTGTTGGCACTCGACAACGACAATGCCTACAATATCAATATCCCACATGACAAGTACAATGTGAGTGACATCTTCAATGTTAAGGACCTTGCCCCTTTCCATGGTAATGAAGATCTTGATACGAGGATGGATCTTCCTCAAGGGGGAGGGAGATGATGCGGAGCATCCCATGGTCATCCCCACAAATCCATCACCAACACCGCTAGCTCCAAGTGGACCCATGACTAGAGTTCGTATGCGCGCCACCGAAACCAAGGTGAACTCCCTCCTTCTCGAGTGTCCCATTACTTGCCTTAAGACTCATCCGCTACCTCAAGCAGAAAAACTATACATACTCAGGTACCTTGACCGTAGCGGGAGCTCAAGGGCGCAAGGAGGAGAACCGCATGAAGAAGAGGAGGCAAGCTCCAAACTAAAGCTCCAGACCAGCCTGGAACATCTGGCCAGCCCGGAACCTCCGGCTACCCAGCAACCCAAGATCAACCCCGGGTGATAGAGGCGAAGTTGTCCCTGTATTTCGATGAGATGTGGCTATCATTTTTGGTAGAGTCGACTTTGACGATCCAACAACGAACATGCAAGGATGTCGCGCCTTAGCAATCGCTAAACCAACCTTCAAGAGGTTATTGACCATGCCGATGCATGATCAACCTGACCAAGAAGGTCTATTCCTGCAAACAATCGAAGAAGAATCAAGAATATGATAATGCAATATGAATATTGCAAATATAGATGAAGTATAGATAAGGGCGAGTTTCTGAAAGCAGTCTTGATCTGGTCGTTGGACGAAAAGAAAGTACACGAAGTTGCAATGGCTAACTTTTAACTAAACAAATCCCAAGTCTAAAACGGAGCCCTAAGGGGTGTATATATGGGGGAAGAGAGGGGGATTTCGTGGCTCCTTGGAGGAGGGGTCCGAAACAAACCCTAACTCAGTTTCCCCACACATACGACTCTAAAAACAGCCTATAATATGGTATTTCAAAATTACATGGGCCTGGCCCAAAAATAAGGTGCCACAACACCTAGAATAGCCTATGGATGAAATTTATAAAGTGACATATTGTATATTTCTTCCAAGTCTTCATGCTCTCATTATGGTGGCTTTAAAGTCCGAAAATCGCCACTAGAAACTCCATTGTTCCTTCCCGCACAAGCACCTTCTTCTCCATGCTTGATCCCTCTCCATTGGCCATCCTTCTCGTCGATGCTAGGTCCTTTATTCATAAGTAAAACAAGAGTATCTAATTTAATAAGCATCATATGTTCATGAACATTAGAAGGATTTCCAAGAAACGAAAGTACTTGATAATTTAGTTGGCATGCACGGGCTCTAGTAACTTGTCCAATATGTGTCCCTGGTGGGGATGTGGATGTAACATTAGTAGGGATGGGATGTCCTCATCACCGGGCATGCTATAGGATCGAAAGTATGTCTAGAAGGGGGGGGGATTAGACTACTTGACTAAATAAAAAATCTACGTTTTCCCAATTTTAAGTGTTGGAAGATTATAACAATGATAGCAAGTCAAGCACACCCTACACATGCATGTCTAAGAGTATAGCAGCGGAAAGTAATGAAAAGCATATCTAATAGAGGATAGGGAGGAAGATCAAACACAATTTGGGGACACGGAGATATTTCCCGTGGTTCCGATAGGTGGTGCTATCATACGTCCACATTTATGGAGACTTCAAACCACTAAGGGTAGCCGCCGCGAGAGTCCACGGAGGGCTCTACCCATGGAGGGATCCACGAAGAAGCAACCTTGTCTATACCATGATGGCCTATGTCCCCGGTGGACTAGACTAACTCGGGGTAGATCTTCACAAAGCAGGCGATCTCCTTGCCCTTACAAACTTATTGGTTCACTCCACAACACGTAGTATGAGGCTCCCAAGCGACACCTAACCAATCTAGGAGGCACCAATCACCAAAAGGTAATAGGATCGATAATGTCGATGAACTCCTTGCTCTTGTGCTTCAAGATGATAGACTCCTCAACACTCAATCACTCTCTCACAAATTTGGCTTTTGTGGAAGAGATTGACTGGGTGGAAACCAACTTGGGGATGCTAGAGATCAAGATTCATATGGATGGAGTGGAATGGCTTGATCTCAACTCCTGAGTAGGTTGCTCTCTCTCAAAAAAACTGATGGGATAGGTGGGGATCTGTCCTGAGTGCTTCTCTTGTTAGTGAGTGGTGGAGGGGCATACATAGTCATCTCCAAAAATCAAATCGTTACACCTAAAGTGACAAACTCGGTGACACCAAAGTATAAAACTCAGTGGTACCGAGTTGCTCCAAAGGTAGCAACTTTTGAATCTCGGTGAGACCGATACAGAAGTCTCGGCAATACCAATAAGGTGACCAACGATCAGATTCCACAACTCGGTGAAGCTGATCCAAAATCATGGAAATCCCAATTTTGAGAATCGAGGCAACAAAATGTTGGCAAGCTAAACTCGGTGGCACCGATGCAGAATCGGTTGTACCGAAGACCTAGGGTTTGGTAGGGGTCGGTTTGAGGTGGGAATCGGTGGAACCGAGTGGGAAATGTTGGTAGCACTGATTTTCATGATAGGCTTGGACAGACTTTTATGGAAAGCTTGTGGGTGTTTTTGGTGACTATAATTTGTGCACGTGGAGCATTTTGTTTACCAACAGTACCTTACCCCCTTTTAATAGTATTGGCTTTCCTATGGACTCAATGTGATTTCTCACAAAGTAAAATGTAGAGTCTTCTTGCTTGAAGCTTTGCCAATCCTATTCCTTGCATCTAGGGGTCTCTCCACATCCTTTTCCTAACCCATCATTGAACTTTTCCTGAAATATACTTAGTGGAAACATGAGTCCAATGAGATATATGTTGTTATGAATTACCAAAACCACCAAGGGAGCAAATGTGCTTTCAATCTCCCCCCTTTCTGGTAATTGATGACAACATATTGATCAAAGCTTCGACATATGATATAATCAATGAATATAATCGTCGCTTTGAGAAGGATGTGATAAGCAAGAGCTCCCCCTAAATTTGTGCATTATTTTGAATTTGCGTTTGAATGCAAATGTACAATTGATTAGGTACATGGGGCACTCTTCCATCTCACATACAACTTGGTGGTGTGCGAGAATAATATGAATGAATATCATAGCACAACACAATCAAGCAAAGTGAATGATCATCTCATAAGCATCACAAGGATAGGAAATAGTAGCAATACACATCAAGTGTATGATCAAACACCAACAAAGTTTAACACAAACAAACCAAAAGATATCAATGTTTTGAAAAGCGATAAAAAGCAATGCTCTCTCTGTCGAAGCCCTAATCACTACAGGAATCAGGCACTTTGTCTCTGCCATGGCAGACGGCAAAGGCCACAACGACGGACGGCAAAGGTCTTTGCCATCCGGTAGCGGATGACAAATGTTTGGGCTGAATAAACTTTCGACAAAGGGGTTCTTTGCCGTCTGCCTTGGCCCAGTGGATGGCAACGTTTTTTGCCATCAGCCTGGAGACGGCAAAGAGGCTAGATGTCCTACTACTAACGACGCCACCGTTAGGTGGCTAACGCCCCCCACCCCTTTGCTGTCTGCCGCCAGCCTCCCTTTGTCGTCTGCCCCAGATGGCACAACCCCCCTTTGCCGTCTGCCGTGGCCGCCCCCACCCATGCCCCTCTTTGCCGTCTGCCATGGCCGCCCCATGCACCCCCTTTGTCGTCCGCCATGTCCCCCCATGCCCCCCTTAGCCGTCTTCCCCGGACGACAAAGAGGCCATATGTCCCCAGCCTGGTGTTCCCAGGTTTCACAGGTGACCGCCACGTGGCCACCTTGCCGTCCGGGCAGTCAACAAAGGGGTCTTTGCCGTCAGGGGCAGACGGCAAAGAGGCTGTATTGCTTCTTTTTTTTGTTTTTGTTACATTCAACAATTTTCAAACAAACAATATATGATATGTATATAAATATTTCACAGAAACAATGTTAACAGCCATATCAGATCAACCAACAATTATACCAAATTAAAAGTATGAAATGCCACATTGTTCACCATATTACAATAGGTTCATCCATATATACATATAGTCTCATAGATACAAATGACTCAATACATGGAAACAGAAAGTAAACACTAGCACTACATCAAAGTAAGTTGCCTGAACTCAATCAAATATGCAAAATTGGAAATAACAAAATTAGAAAAATAATACTAGAATTAAGAAGTAGAAGAAGATCTAGAATTAGAAGAAGATGAAGGGCCTGTTTGGTTCATGACTAACTTTGCCACAACTAACCTTAGGCAAAGTGTGGCTACCACAAAAAGTGTGGCTAACAAAATGGCCACCACAAGTGTGGCACGATTTGGAAAAAAGTTGAGTCTACGACACGTGGACCATATAACTAGAAAAGTGTGGCAAGCCACAAGTGTGGCAATGAACCATACACATGCCTAAAGGGTTGTGGCATGACTAAGGTTAGGTGTGGCAACCTTAGGTTGGGAACCAGATATCCCCGAAGAAACATTTTTCTCCTCTCTCTGTCTCCTCTTGTTTTTCTTCTTCTTCTTGCTTATTTGTGTCATTTTGGAGATAACCTAGGTAATTATCACATATTTTACCTAACCAAGCTTATTGTGTCATTTTGCAAGAAAATAAGCTAAGTCTATGGCATATATGAGGTTACAAAGTCTATTATGTCATTTTTGAGTTAACTAAGCTTATTATGTCAGTGTGGAGGAAACAATGCTAAGTATAGGTCATTTTAGAGCTAACTTAGGTACAATATGTCATTTTGGAGGTAAGTAAGCTTACTATGTCATTTTAGAGAAAACAAAGCTAACTTAGGTAAAATATGACATTTGTCTAAGTGCTAAGTTTGTCATCGTGCTAAGTTTGTCTAAGTGCTATGTTTGTCTTTGTTTGAGAAAATGAGCCAAGTAAGTGGCATATTAGGGCTTACCATCCTCGTCATCATGGATGTGAAGCACCGGGGTTGCTCGGGTCGTGCGATGCGGCTCGGGAGTTATGTTGTACCAAAGATCATTTGCGTTAGCATGATGATGCTGAAATGTTAAGACTAGCAACTAATGAACATTGAAATGAAACTCACCGTTCTAGCAGTGGTAATGAGTGGCATCGGTAGAAGGGTCTGGCCGGTCTTCTCGCACAAAGTCTGCACATTTGGTTTTGACAAGTCAATCATATTGGTTATTAATGAAAAGAACATGCAGTGCATGATTTGCTTAATATGAAGAAGAAACTTACTACGATGAGCTCGTACATGGCCCGGTTAGACGCATTGTTCTGTGCGCTCTCCTCCTCCAACAACCTAGCCGTCCTCTCCTCCAGATCCCTCTTCTCCTCTACCGCCTGCCGGGCATGTTCCTCAAGAAGCGCCTGGGTTGTCTCTCACTCTTTATACAGAGTAGCCTGCAACACAACTCCTCGTTAGCATTGTAATCATATTTGTTCGCACACACAATGTAATGGAGGAAATATATCTGATTCCATATGACTAACCTCGATGGCGAGCTGGACTGGCTATGGACGAGGCGACATCTCAGGACAGGAGCTCGTTTGGCGCGCCTTGATCTACCGAAGAGTGCTCGAAGACCGTATATGTCCATCTCCAATGGTTATCGAGCCATGGGGCCTCCCGTGGCCAGCTATCATCACCAGGTCTGCATCAATAGGATGTTGGCTGGGGTTGAAGTCCTCCCCATTTACTGCCTTCCGCACATCTCTGTACCTCATGAGCTTGTTATGGGAGGAGATATTGGTGAAGTTCTCGGGATTATCGAGGTGAGACCAAAAAAATGCCTTGACCTTCTTGTATGAGGTAGTATGGGCCATGTCATAGAAGTCGTACACCTCTAGCACCTCCATCTTATTGTGACGAGCCTAAAAGAGAGGAACAAAGTATTAGTAAAGGGTCAAGGCTAGCATCAAGAATGAATTGCAGGAATCATGAAGCAAACCACATACCCAGTTTCGCCCAAACTTAAAAATGTGGGTGCTGCCTTGATGGTGTGGCACACCTTCCATTTGGGCATGCCATGCCTTGGCATCATTGTGGACGACTCGCCATTGGTCAGAGAACCATTCATTCACCAACGCCTCCCAACAATCCATCTTATCCGCACACCATCACGTGGGCACCTAAGTTAGTAAAGAGAAATATGAGAGCTACACCTACGAATCAAAGCAAGGAAACTAAGTACAAGGCCTTAAGAATAGGTAATTACCTTCATGTACCGCTCCTTGTCTAGAAACTTTCGGCAGAACGACAACTTGGCCTTCTTAATACGCTGCAAGGCGTAGTAGTCTCAAACAGCCTATACCCGAGCCTCTTGCCGTAAGTTATGTAGTAGGCGTATGCACTCGTAATCAATAAGATTTGCTGTGGCCTCCTCGTATCCCTCCTCACACCTGTAGAAGGTATGCAATCAAAAGAGACAACACTGATTAGTACAATAACTAACTATTATTGATTTTTAATTGTGTAAAGGAGAAATTACCCAGAACTTCCTGATCACCATGTCGGCCCTAGTGTGGCACAACACACCGTCGATCACCTCCTTCGGCGGGGTCGGGGAAGCCAAGTAGTGCTCCCATTTCAATCCTACCTCTTCTTGCTAACTCTTGCCGGGCAACGTGACAAACCTTGGGAAGTTATGCCGTAAAATCACACCAAGGATGGAGTTGGGCCCGCGGACATCCTTGGCGTGAATCCAACCCCTATAGTATGACAAAGCCAATGCATTAGATATGTGAAGAAACATGAAGCCAAAATGTTTAAAATGAGTAAATGCACTTACTTAAGCAACTCAGGCTTAATCAGCCACCTCTTCTTGCGGGTCGCCGCCATGGGCGGGAGCTGTGTACACCCACACTGGTAGACAGTGCCCTCAACCACCTCGTCCCCGCTATCAGAAAGCCGATCCCCGCCACCATCAGCATGTCCACTCGGCTCCGACTGATGCAGATCTGGCCAGGTATCCCATTCGGTGGAAGCCTGTGAAGTCTCATAGGACGAAGCGTCTGGTACAAGAGTCTCGTGGGACAAAGCGTCTGTCACAGGAGTCTCGCGGGTCGAAGTGTCTCAGATAGAGGGATCGTGGACCCGAGGCTCGTGGACAGGAGTCCTTGTAGCCTCCACCTCAGACGAGTCCACTGTAGCAGTCATGTGCTCGGGTGAATCAGCTGGGGGTGGCGACAAGGAAGGCACAGCAGCCTTCGTACCTCTCCCGCATCCACCAAGTGTAGCTTTAGGAGCTCTCTTCTTCCCCCGACCTCCTCTCCCGATGGGCAACTTCACGGATGAAGAAGTGCCCTTGGGTGACCCAATACTGTCGTACAACGCTCTCTAGAGAATTTGGCGTGGAATGGAAGTACCCCTCCCACCACGCGCCGATGAAGGAGCCTCAGATCGCTCTCGACCCGCGCCCACCATATTTCAACACCTACCATGACAAAGAGTGAAAGAAATTGAATACATATATGAATAATAATATGTATATATATAATTTGAGTGTATCATCATCATGTATACCTGACATGAACTAATAATAATCTTCATCGTCTATATATGCTCCGGGGTCAATAAATGCATCATCATCATCACTATCATTAATAAATGCATCATCATCACTATCCCGAGCAACATGTGAAAGGCCTCCTTTATGTAATCGTTCAAGCATTGAGAGGTCATCCGTAACAGTAACCTCTTCTTCTTCCGTCTCTTCTTATTTCCTCTCTAGGCTGAAGTCGGATTCACTATCGCTGTCTACCTCAATGTTCTGGGGTGAAGTAGAGCGGTTCTTGAAACGTTTTTTGGAAAGACGTGTTTCTTGGAAGAATTCTCCTTCATATGTGTTTGTGTTAATGTGAGGTTCATAATCATCTTCATTAAACGACATCCCAACCATTCAGATTTGGATCAATTTGGCAGGCCCACGGTAGATAGAAAACTTGGGTCGCCTGTCGAGCCGTAATATAGACATCGGGAACATCTAAATGGGTGCTTTGTTTGATTTCGATTAGCCCAATATGTTCATGAGTCCTTCTAGTCTCCAACGACTGGAACCAATAACATTTGAAGACTACGACGTTTGGTCTGTTTTCACCAAAGAATATA
Source organism: Hordeum marinum (assembly GCA_022496015.1). Taxonomy (NCBI): domain Eukaryota; kingdom Viridiplantae; phylum Streptophyta; class Magnoliopsida; order Poales; family Poaceae; genus Hordeum; species Hordeum marinum. The sequence continues at coordinate 292,657,793 of CM039678.1, read as the reverse complement.
AGTTCATAAATTGCTTCAACTCTTCCATAATACTCGACACCTCCTTCGCCAACAACGGAGACACACCATTTTGTAGACTTTCAGCCGACCATAGATAGCTCTTTGCCAAAAGTACGAAAACGATACCCGTTGATGTCGTATTTGTCAAATGAACGGACCTTATAGTCAAAACCATTAGCTACTTGTCTCAATTCGGTGTCCATAGACTCTGAATTAGCTTACAGTTTGATACGAAAGGATTGTTGCATTAGCCGCAAACTAGACAAAGAAATGAAATGGTCTAATGGAAATTACCATTTGTTTGAACCAAGAGATGAAACCGGGATAGCCACCTCCATGCTTTGCCAGAAGCTCATACTCTTCGATGGAATCCTTTTGGATCAGCGCAGTATCGACTATATCACATATCCAGGAATAAGAGCAGTTCAAAGGAATTAGAAGTTGTGAAACAATGTACCGACAACTTACTCGATGTACGGCCGCACTTCTATTAGGTTGTTGAAGATATACAATGAAATGGTTCGCCATTCTTCGACATCCAGCGTTATTGCTTTCGAAGCACCGGCTCGTGTGAGTTTCCCTTGGAATAGGCTGAGGTTGGATCAAACTTTTTCATGGTCATCATCATTGTACCGAGGCTTCAGATTATGCAAATGACGATTCTTGGCTTTGTAGTGTCCTGTCACGAAGTTTGCCGCCTCCTCAGTAATGAATGCCTCATCCATCGATGCTTCAATTCTATGTTTATTTTTAAATTTTGCTCAAAGCATCTTCTGCATCCTCCCAGTTGGAAAGCACCAACGATTTTGCACCCCCCAAATCTTTCCTCGGTCGGGAGATGCAAAATCAAATGTTGCATTGGATTAAAGAAGCCCGGTGGAAAGATCTTTTCTAACTTGCAGATCAACTCCAGCGCCAACTCTTCCAGTTCATCTAGCACATCAGGCGATAGTTCTTTCGCACAAAGAGCGCGGAAGAAATAGCTCAGCTCTGCCAGTACTAGCCATTCATCCTCAGGGATAAAGCCACTCAACATCATCAGCATTACCCGCTCAAGCCATATGTGCCAATCATGACTCTTGAGGCCAAATATTTTCAATTTGTCAAGACGCTCCCCTCTTTAGATTCGCTGCATACCCATCGAAGAATATCAACTGCATTTTCACCCACAAGATCATTTCCCTCATAGCTGGCCTTCAAAGATTGAACCATGCCTTTGGCTTCCTCCAGTTCTTCTTTCCTTTTGGTTGTCGCATGTCTTGTAACGGTCTATCACATATAGCCTCTTGATCTACTCTAGCCTTAGGATTATCCTATGACTTTCCCTATATGCTGAACAACATACCAAAAAGGGCCTCGACAATATTCCTCTCAATTTACATCACGTCGATGTTGTGTGGGCAAAGGAGGTCTTTAAAGTAAGGTAGATCCCACAAGCATATCTTGTGAGTCCAGGCGTGTTCCAAATTATACCCTTTGCAATACCCATGACATGCTGGATCAGGCTCAAGAGCGTTTATCTGATCCAGGGTCTGTTAGCGTGTCAATGCAGGTGGTGCAGAGTTTTTGACAGCTCTTCCTTTCATGAAATTCTTCTTGTCTTTTCTGAACTTATGGCTAGGATCCATAAATTGTCTATGCAAGTCGAAGCAAGAATACTTGCGACCCGCCTGTAGCCAACAGAGCTCAAGAGATGCATTGCATGTGGGGCACGAGAACCTTCCATGCATACACCAGCCAATGAATAGCGCATACGCTGGCAAGTCATGCGTCGAGTACATGTACCACACATGCATTTTGAAGTTTTTTTGTAGCGGCGTCATATGTCTTGATCCCATTATCCCAAGCTTCTTGCAATTCATCCTTAAGCGGCTGTATGTACACATTCATATTCTTCCCCAGATAGTTGGGCCCTGGAATTATCAACGTCAAGAAAATGTTCTTTCTTTTCATAATTTCTCCGGGGGGAGATTGAGTGGAATGACATATACAGGCTAGCAACTGTATTGGGTTGTCGTCGTACCAAACACATTGAACCCATCCGTGCTGATGGCGACTCGAGGATGCCTTGGATCTGCTGCTTTATCCTTATGTAATGCATTGAAGTGCGTCCACGGAAAAGTGTGTGAAGTGTGTCCCAACATTGGATTCCCATCTGCATCTAGTTCGGTTCTTTTGCACAATGTATGCCACGTCATCTGTCTGGCCATCTCTTCGACCATGAAATGACGTTGAAATCTTGGTATGATTGCCATATACGGAAGAACATTAATTGGGATTTTGGTCTGACTCTTCTCACCCATACCGTTGTCTACCACAACATACCTGGAAGACTTGCAAATGGGATAATAGTTCAAGCCCACATACTCAAGCCTAAATAAGGCACATACATTCTCACAGGCATCTATCTTCTCATAGGGCATTTTAAATGCATGTACGATTTTGTCCGATTGGTATAGGTTTGCTGACAATACATGGCCTTTGGGTAGAAATCGTCCAAATATCGTCATCATCGCGTCGTAGCATTTTCTGCCTAGGTTGAACTAAGCCTTCAGAGCCATTACTTGTGCGATGGCATCCAGCTGACAAAGCTCACTGTGCTCGTGGAGAGGACGTTCTGAAGACTCCAACATTTCATACAAGGCCTTTGCAGATTCCTCCATCTCATCGTCCGAATCCAGAGCATCATCATAGTCTTGCACCATGTCTTCGATCCCGGTACCATGCTCGTTGGTGCGACGATGAACAACCTCAGCTCTGGCACATTGGGCAGACTCACCATGAAATCTCCACACCATATAATCAGGCGTAAAACCCCACTTCTGCAACTGTTTACCCATTTCATCCCATGTCCACTTTTTATGTTTGTCGCATCGGACACAGGGGCACCGGGTTATTTCCTGGCCATTTGCAAATGTGGCACTCAAAACCCCCTTGGTATTTGTTAACCATTCAATGGCCATTTCTTTCTGACTAGGGTGACCGGTGTACATCCAAGCACGATCAATCATCTTACCTACCTACTAAACACACAAGAAATATGTATATATAATTCATCATCTATATTGATCCGTGAATCAAGTTTGTCAGTTTTATTACGTCCATGCAACCTACACGCTAATAGGTAGAGACAGGTCCTAATCCCACCTGAGTATGTGTAGATTGGGTTCGTTTTCCCATGCTCTGCTCCGAATCCAACGCAAAATTTCGGCAGCACCTCCCCACTGTTCTCCTGATACAGTCTCGGCAATAAGCAAAGAGGATGTGTACCCGGAGAACAACTAGGAGGCACTGAAGAAATTTCGCATCGGATCCGGAGCAGAGCATACGAGAAAATGAACCAATCTATACATACTCGGTCTATCCATGGATAACGTTGGACAATTCAAAAGGATGGTGGTTATAAATATGCAAAGACATGCATATTATATATGCCCCCATTTCGAACGGGAGACACATACTGGTCACGCACACTGATGATTGAAGACACCTGTAGCTAGAAAGTTTCATCGGCATGAAGACCAGAACCAAGCAAATTAAGGGGGAAAGAGATTTCATTTGTGCTCACCAACGAACGCGTCGGGGAGCTCGTCAAATGCACGGGGAGGTAATCGAACAACAGACCCTCACAGCGATGAAACAACTGCACATTGAAATGAAACTCGATCAACACAAATATGATGTTTCCATAAAAAATCAGAAATATGTGACCTCACACATAATTTAAAAAACTATGACCCCGTCGGCCTCTAGAAGACCGAAGAGGTGTCGGGTGATAGGGGTCGGAGGTTTCTGGTGCCGTGGGCGGCGTATTAACAGCTGCGGGGGGGTGTGGTGCCATGGTGTCGCCGAGATGTCATGCTATGGTGTCGCCGGGGTGTCCGTGCTGTCGAGAAGGGGGCTCACCGGAGGGGCATCGCCAGGGGTGTCGCACCGGGGTGTTGTGCCAGGGTGTTGTGCCCAGGGTGTCATGCCAGGGGTGTCGTGCAGGGGGCTCACTGTAGAATTCTTCTTCTTCTTCTTTTTTCTTCTAGGTTTTTCTTTTCTTATTTTTCTTCTATGTAAGTTCTACTATGTTTTTCTTCTCCTACTCCCTCTTTCTTCTTCTTCTTCTTCTTCTTCTTCTCACGTTCTTCTTCTTCTTCTTCTTCTTCTTCTTCTTCTTTCCTTCTCCTCTTCTTGTTCTTTTTCTTCTTCTTTTCCTTCTTCTTTTCTTCTTTGTTTTCTTATACGTTTTTATTTTCATCTTTTTATTCTAAGTTTTTTCTTTTCTATCCAAGTTTTTCGACCTAATAAACCAATTAACTAATTTAGCAAAAAAACCAAAAAAACCAATAAATGGTGGTGGCCGGGGATGGGGGGATCACCAAAGATGGCGATGGCGCTCGGGGTGTTGGGAGCGTGGCGTCCGGGGGCGGGGGCAGTTGACAGCGAGGATAGGAGGCAGCCGGACGGGGCGAAGGTGGCTGGCGTTGCATCGGGGGCGGACGGGGCGGCGAGGACGGCCGGGCCGCGGGGGACGAGGGGGGCCTGGCGTCCGGTGGTGGGGCCGGGGCGGAGGCGGCCAGTGGCGACAAGAGGAGGCGGCCAGATGGGACAGAGGCGACAAGGGTGTGGCGTCCAGTGGCGGGGGCAAGGGCCGAGGGGGTAGGGGCAGAGGGGGGTGGCGGGGGCGTGGCGGCCAGTGGCGAGGGAGGGGGCGGAGGCGGCCGATGATGAGGAGAGGAGGCGGCGGGGTCGGCATGGATGATGCGGCGGTGTCGGGCGGCAGAGAGAGAAAGAGAGAGAGAGGGGTGGGGCCAGGGGGGCAACGCCGTTATGGGGGGTGTAGAGGTTTTCCATTTGCCGGCGGACGACAATTAGCCACCACGCAGAAGGCAAATGCCTGGCTAACGGCCCAGCTAACCCTAACCCCCCACGGGCCAGTGGGCTCTTTGCCGTATGCCTTCCTTGTCTTTGCCGTCCGCTGGCAGACAATAAAGATATGGCAGGTGGCAAATAGAATCTTTGCCATGTGTCTGACCTTTGCCGTTCATTTTCCGAAAGCTAACGGCAAACACTCTCTTTGCCGTCTGCCAGAAAACAGCAAAGAACTCGCAGATGGCAAATCATCAGATTCCAGTAGTGAATGATCTATACAACTTCTCCCTCTTTGTTAACAAGTTACCAAAAAGTTCAAAGGTATAGAACTAAGCACTCTGCTGGGGCTGATCTCTCCCGGTAGCTGATGAAGGAGTCGAGAGAACGACATCATCGAAGACTTCAACATATGTCATGAACAGAGTTGGAGTAGCAACTGGAGGTGCTGGTGAAGCTGATGGAGTTGAAGGAGATACAACAGGTGCTGATAGAGAAGGTCTTGTCTCTGGAACTGGCACTCTAGGAGTCCTGGCTTGAGTCCTGAACTGAGTGGCTGTCCTGAGAGGTGCATTATCCTCATCATCATCTGTAATGTGGGGACTGGGCACGTCATCAACTTCCTTCTTGACCTCATTCATAGTCACTGTGAGACCATCCACCTTGTTGTTGAGAATATGGAACTTGTTATCAACAATCCTCGCAAGGCTCTCCTGTTCTTCAAGATCTTCCCGATGTCCTTCTGCATACTGAGCATAGATCTAAGGAGAAGATCCATCTGCTCACTCCGAGTCTTTGGCACCTGAGCACTAGTTTCACTGGATGCCTGTGCCTGTGCCTGTGCTGCAGCTGAGGTGGGATGATCCGGGTCCATCACAACAAAATTGTCTTCTAGCTCTGGCAAGAGCGGAAAATGTGGTCGATCAAGTGCATAATTGTGCTTCTCCTGCTGGGAATTGATAAGCATATAAATATATGGTGCATAACCACATGATCGCTTCTGATCTCCAGCAATCCTCTTCACTGTCTCAACTATCAATTCCATCACTCTGAATCTGGTGTGTTGATCAAGATGGAGCACCATGTTGATAGAGTAGCCTTTGACCATTTTGTCACCTCCAGACTTAGGAAACAAGGTGTGCCTCAAGATGGTATTGATCATGCGTGGACCCGCCTAGAGGAAGTAGATGGATCCAATCTAGTGAGATTGCATATTTGCAGCAGGATCTCCTTGTACAAGTTCTTCATGGCATTGTGGCTTGCCTTAGGCTCAGAGTACACATCAAGGTCACCTTCTTCCACTTGTGGGGCTCCTAAGAAGGCAGCCCACTCCTCAACTGTGGTTCATACCTGGTGCCTTCTGTCATCCATACAATCCTACCATCTTCATAGAAATGAGTAGTGGAGTAGAATTTCATGATCATCTGTTTGTTCCAAGCAGTGAACTCCTTACCAACAAACTCATCAATACCAATGTAGTGGAAGTTATCTTCCACACATTGAAAGTAATATTGGTTCTCCTTGATGTACTTCCAGTCCACATACCCCATATCACTCATTGCAGGGCTCTTGTCAAGCAGAACTTTTTCCTAGAAGTCTTGCTATTCCCTTGTGTAGAACCTGTAGTCTATAGCTATCTTTCTGCTCCCAAAATATGGATCAATGGCTATCCACTCTCTCAATCCTGAGTTCTTCCTCTTCTTCATGTCCTCAGCAAGCAGATGGTTGGTATTATTCTCTGGAAGCTGTGGCCTCAGCTTCACCAACAATGACATTGCATCCTCCTCAGCATCTTTGGTGGTAGAACCCTTGTTATTGTCAGCAGCTAGAATCTCTCTGGAAAACATCTTGGGTTTTGGAGAAGTGGGTTTCTTGGGTGCAGCTGGCTTGCTCTTGGATGGAGCTTGGCTTGGCATAGCATCAACAAGCAACTTATTCTTCTTCTTAGGAGGAGCCTTGGGAGCTTGCTCTTCCTCCTCCTCAGCCTCAGCTGGGTCTTCATACATTGAGGTAGGGCTTCCCACAACATGTATGATTCTCTTTCTGCTTTTCTTCTCTCCAGCCTTCTTGGGCATGGTTTTCCTTGGGGGCTCAATAGTCATGGTTCCCCTAGCACTCGCTGGTGCTTTCATAGCTCCCGAGCTGGCATATTCCTTCCTGACAACCTTCCTAGAAGAGATAGCCTTATTAGTAGGCTTCTTGCAGTCTTCTCAGCCTTGTCCTGCTTAGCCTTGGTTGGAATCTCCTCAGGCACAAAGTCAGAGTCTAATTCATCTGTGTTAAGCTTCCTTCTTGCCCTGGTTGCTGCCTTGGGCAAGTCTCGAGAGCTAGGTACATCATCATAGGAACATGAGCTTCCATCAGGACTAGTGCCTGGATCTGTATCTACACCAAGCTCTCTGAGGTCATTTTGGCTATCACCTAAAACTGACATCTTTGACCCTATGAACAGAGCATACAAGAGCATATAGGTTGAGTCATCACAAAATGTAGAGAATTTTCTCAAATTTGAACTTAGAATTCTCAAGATTTGCTTTCTGCAAAGGGAATATTGGTACAACCGAGTCACAAATTTTGGACCCATCGAGACACACAACCTGCTTAACAGAAACTTGGCACTCATTCTTGTGCTTTAGTTGCACCAAGATTCGGATTGCGGACAACGAAACCCTAAAAAATCAATCGTTCGCTATGCTAACAGAAAATTTAGAGGATAGATCGATTTAAAATAGTGGCTTATAGATGGAATAATCCTAATGCGCATTAGTTGGAGGGAGGAGCACGCACAACGGGTCGGATTAGTACCCCATCTCAGTGACGATTCTGCTATGGTGACAACGGCGATGAGGATTCCGTCGACGGCGGCGACTTCCAACGATGGAGGCACTTGGGAAGACAAAGGCGATGACCAGGGGTTCATGAACCGGCAGCTAGGGTTTGGAGGAACGGACGTTTGAAGAAGTTATTTCAAAAGTCGGGTCTGCCTCATTAAGTACCCATCGATGTCGGTGACAGCGGTTCAAAATTATTAGTGCCACCGAGTTCCTCAAATGTCAGCTAAGAGGGAAACTTGATGAAGCCAAGAAGATGGAATCGTTGTTACCGAGTTTGAAAACCAGATAAACCCTAGGCATTGGTGAGACCGATATTTTTGTGTTGGTTCCACCGAGATGCACTTGGGAGGTTTTAATGGTTAGTCCTTGTTGATACGGAACTTTGAGTGCTCCTCACACAGAGAGATAAAAAAGTACTTGTTCAAATTTTGTGACGCGACAAGAGTAGAATATGAGACGAGAAAGCATAGCTAGCTAGAGAGAGGTCCTAGGCATTCTTGTTCATCCAATTGGCAAAACAAAATAGTAGTCCAAATAACAACAATTGGATGTCCTCGAATGGATAAATAAATGCATACCAACTTTATGTCAAACAAAATCATGGAAAACATGCACATACATAATAGCATATATCAAGCATTTTGGTGATGACATAGTCATGTATATATGAGTATATTGACTTAGGAAGCAATTAAGAATACTTGTTCATAGGTCATACTCATCGTTTAAGCATGAGTGGGGTTACCACTTTCACATAAAGTTTGTTAATGTTATCACATGCTATGAGATGCTTTGACTCAATTCTTAGAGTAAAGCTCCCCCTTTATGTGACGTCCCACCTTGAGAGGGATAAACTAACATTGGGTTTTGTCTATGAAGACTTAATGTAGGTGAAGTAGTGCTGGATGCTCAAAGTTTATGAAGATCACCATGAGTTGGGAGCATCCTTGTTGTTTCTTACTCTTCTCACCTACATGGGTTATTACCAACACACAAGATACAAACACAAGGACATCTATGGACATGGAGTGCAAAGCATACATGATGATGTCCATGCATTTGTTGATTACCTTGTCCCTTGCTTACCTTTGAGGGAATGTGTGACTCCTTGAACTATTGCATGGTGTTGATGTTTATTACAACTAGTTCTTGCCAATAATGAATGTGAGTGAATTTCATTAGTGGAGTCACCCCTCAAGAATTTCTCTAGTTCTTCTTCTTGGGGACCCACATCAAGTTTATGTGGAACCTTGGTGTTGAAGTGGCACTTCTGGAAGTTGAGCTTCAATTTGCCTTGGGAACCCACTTCACCAAAGCTTGGGATTCATCTTCATATGAGTCAATGTCATCTTGAAGCTTGTCCTTGCCCTTGAGCTTGTGGTCTTGTGGTGGAAGGTCATCTTGAGCTTTTGTAACCTTGCAAAGAGTATGTTCATATTTCTCCCTTTGAGGAACAAACTTGGGCTTGGGGTATTGACCTTATTCCCATTCAACTCCATTAGCTTTGGAGTAGCCAATGTCGTGGTTCTTTCGGTATCCTCCATGCTTGCGTACAATTTCCTCAAATTTCTTACACCCGACAAGACTCTTATGGATACCTTTCTCTATTATCCCTTTCAAAACTTCATTTTATTGATCAAGTGTAACTTGGCTAAGAGAAGTGTTTGTGGGACCAATAGAACTACTAGAAGCAATATCATTGGATCTGACATTTTTATTGCTACTAGTTGAAGAACTTTTCTTCCCTTTGTTACTAGTTTTCTTAGCCTTAACTTGTGGAATGAATGTAGACAATAGAAGTCGTTTGGCTAGATAAGAGGAAGTCTTCTTTCGAAAATCGTAATTGATATATTTAAGGAATTCATGCTCTTGCTCCAAAATGAGCTTCTTGAAGCGGAGCTTCTTATGTGTCCTTTCAAGCTATCAATGATCTTGTAGAGTAGACTCGTGGGCTAAGTTAAGAGTGTCTAGTTCTTGAGTAAGTCGTTCTATTCCCAACTCATCATCATCACACGACTTATCTTGACTAGAGTGATTACTAAAAAATTCATTTTGACTAACATCACTAGATTTGTCAAATAGAAAGTCATCATCTCCTAGCAAGTCATCCTCATCACTATTGAAATCAAGATACTCGGGGTGTGATACCTTGGGGCCTTTATCCATGAAGAAACTTCCACTCCCTTCATTTGGTGAATCAAATAAGTCATAGGAGTTGGTAGTTACCAGTGCAAGTTCGACAACACCTTCATCTTGACTATAGTCGGAGTTGTACTGGTAGCTTCTCTCGGAGTGGTTGTCGGATTCGAAGCTGGAAACCCATTGACTGTTGGGGAATGTTGCATGGGAAATAAAAAATTTCCTCTGCACATGCAAGATCTATCCATGGTGATGAGCATCTACGAGAGGAAGAGTGGATCTACATACCTGTGGGGACCCCGACTCATAAGTCGTGATCATAGAATGCACGTGTACAGTGATCCCAGAGATCAATGCGCACTGAACACACAAAAGCTGAATAACAAGAGTCTTACATCCACACTTAACGTCTTACACAAATAATGACTACGAAGGTCTTAGTCTTACATAGATAGGGCCACACGGGCCAAACACTTAATTAGAACAAGCAGCGGAAATCTTGATCGAAAGCGTGAACCCATGCCATCTGCCTTAACCTACACGCATTCTGACTGGGAAGCGTCCTAGTTCGCATGTTCGTCTCCAACGAACTCTTCAACATACTCCTGTTCTTCCATGCCTGGCCAATTAAATAACTAGTGGCAATCCAATGAGTACTTTGAATGTACTCGCAAGCAACCCAAGTTGTGGAACAAGGTAACAATGATGCATGATATAGCACTAAGCAGGTGATTTAGCGGAAAGCTATTTTGAATGCAAATGTCATGATCAAGTAACTAGTGAGCATGCATCAACAACTAGCAGGTATCCATTTGAAAAAATTACCGATATCATCATAAGCTGGGGGTTGAACACCTCGTGCTCATTCATCATACTAAGTCATCAGACTTAGATCACTTTCCATGCTAGTCATCGGACTTAGCTCCAGTACCATCTTTGTCTCCAACACACCCACACACATCAGTTTGTGAAAACACTTGGACGTAGCACAAGAGCGGTCATCCAAGTGTCCTTGACCGTGGACACGGCTATTCGAATAGTTTTACACTCTATAGAGGTTGCACACTTTACCCACAAGACTCGGGGAACTTCCTGTCATCCACGACTTGCGGTATTTAACGTACCTGAGGTAAGCACCCGAACAATGCCTTTCCCATGGTGATACTAAACAAAGAGTCCACTCGTTGGTGCCATCCCTCATGATATACATCACTCGTATCATCCATGAGGGCACGTAACGGTGTGCCCGGTGCCTGTAAAGACAGCGCATGACCTTCCACCCAGGGACGGCTCCATCTCAAGAGTGACCACTCCACTCTCGCCACTAGTAATGCGGGCTCCTTGCTAGCACCAACCATAGTAATCCACAAAGCCCCGTCCCATAAGGGGTATCATGGTCGTACATGTAAGGTTGGAATAACGATCGCAATTTACACCAATCCATTTTCGAAAACCACAACACGCACTTGTTCTGGCACACCACTTCTTTCTCAAGTGGTCACCCATCTCATCAACATCTCCCTTGGGCATTAGTGGCACCCGACGGGGTTTTCAAAAAGTCTTTGAAATCATTTCTTTCCTTGCCATCACTATGCATAAGTCCCACCCCATTTGCGTAGCATCTATTAGCACCTAACTACTCCCACCCGCACAACCCTCATAAGGTGGTAGGGTCATGCACGATGCAAGTCTCAATGGTAAAAGTAATGGAGGTATCCCACCCAAGGGGGAACACCTCATCATGATCAGTTCATCGAATCATCAAGTGCTATATGACATGCATGAAAAAGTTTCTTAACATGGTCAAAGGGCTGCTTGCCTGGCTCAACAAAGTCTCCGGGGTCTTCGAAGTCTTCGGGTCCAACTTCTTCATCAACCGTGCAATCTATCGTCACGAAATAAAGCGAGGAAAATAAGCAACTCACAAAACAAAGCACTCAAACTACTACCAAAAATGTTAACCTACTCTGATAAATACTAAATGCCATACTAAAAATACTTTCCTAGGTTTTTGTTGTGAAAAACATTTTAGAATTAAATAACAGAGGCAAAAAGGTGCCTAAATGTAGGTTTTAAAATAAACTAGTACTAAAAATAATTTCCAACATTTTTATAAGTGGCACTAATAAATTCTATAGATCATTCTAAGAATTTAGGTGGAAGAATTATTGGCATTGTACTAATATTTATTTCTGTGGGATTTTTGGAATTTGAAATAGAAAAAGAAAATAAAAGGGGCTAACCGCCATCCCTCTTTGTGGTGTTGACTATGCCAAGTCTACCACGACTCTTTATGACGATGGCGCGGCGGTGACCACGACTACGGAGCCAATCAAGGAACATGCTTTGGAGGCAAGCGACAAGGTGGCAAGCAAAGAGGACGCTTCCATCTTTGGAGGCGAGAGTGAGTTGGTCGAGCATGGGATTTTCCCTTCGGTCATGGAAGAGAGTGATGATGCGACATCTTCGGCCTTCATCCACGACAAAGTCGACGAGTTGGTTGAGCATGAGATTTTCCCTTCGACCATAGCGATGTTTGGAGTTGAGTTGAGAGACTTTTGCCACCATATTGAGAGTGAGAGTGCCTTCACCACTAGCCCCATACATGTTGAGTTTCCACAATTCCCATGTGAGGGGAGCCATAACTCCCACCACTTGAGTGAGACGAGTGGCTCCACCATATGTGAGTTTGAGTGCCCCTTCTTCGAGGGAGTGTGTGAGCCTCCACCACATAGAGAGAGTGAGGTAGTTGATAGGGCATGTGAGGCAATTTCAATCTAACAACTTAACCTCTACCTCTATTGTGTCTTCTCCTTTGGTGCCTGGTCCCATAAACGATGACGTGTCGATCCTCGATGACTTCGTACTTCCTTTGGACAAGACGATAGCCATGGTGGAATATGATGCAACCCCACATGGTTCCATCATGATGAAGATGACCCCGAGTTGGTCTATTCCACCTCACCTACACCACATGAGTGGAATGAAAAACGTAACATAGGTGAAGGTGTTGCTCTTCTCGCACTAGTGGACATTGATTGCTTGCATGATGTCGATCCACCTATTGCCATGCTTCATGATTATATGAATTCCTCATGTGATGAATTTCCCATTTATGATGTGTCTGATGATTCTCATGTGGATTCTATTACTTGTGATGCCATGTTGCATAGGATTTCTTGTAAGAACTCTATAGGTCAAATCAAGTTTGACAATCTGCTTGACTTGTCATGTGCTATGCATGATATCACCCATATTGCATCTTTGCAATCTCATCGTAGTAACTATGCATATGCCATTAAAATAAATCCAATTTGCACATATGGCATAGATGACAAGCCCATGGTTATTGGCATTTGTTTTTCTTGTGATGATATTGCCATATTTCCTTTGCATCATTTTCGCAATAATTCTCAAATGACATGCCATGACCACCTAGCTTTGAATACGCATTGTTTTGGATGTTATCCATATTCTCTGACTTATGCTTCCCCTATTGCACATGAGGAGACCACAATAGTTTCCTCATACATAGTAGGAGATTTTGATCCATCCTACACTTCGCATGATCTCCATATTTGTGTGCACAATATGCTTACCATTGATATGAATAAAATGTTTGTGCCACACACTTGCTATAATTTGCGTCCCAATCATGTTGAGCATAATAACTATCATTACATGATGGATGAAAAATTCCTATACCATGCCTCGAACTTCTTTGAGCATTGCTTATCTTGTGCTAACTCTCACGCACACATACACATCATGATGGATGATGTGTACATTTACCACGCACACACTTTGTTTCGTGTGTCTCCTTCTTGTGTATCTACACATGATTCTTCGTCAACCTCACAAGCGCACGAGTTGACGAAACAAGATCTAGAGAGCAACGAAGACGTGCGCCACCATGGAGTGCTTACCCTCCACCCACCCTGTTTGCGCAAATACTTCGCGCATTTCTTCTACATGGCTCTCACATGGTTATGGCTTATTACCCATTATATATCCTTTGCCCATATTTCCACGTTCACTTTGCATGATATGCTCATTTATATGCCCTTCCCATGAATTTGTGATACATGCGTTGCATCTCACATGTCACTTGATTCTCCTATTTGTATGTACAATTGCGAGCTTGGTGGAGATACTACTTGCTATTGACATGTTTGCTTTGTGCCCCATGCCAATGACGATATATTGATCATGTTTTGTTCCGGTGCTTGCATTATGTCATGTACATTGTCTATGCCTATTATTTGTTCAAATGACATGATCGCCAAGATTTCCTCTAGTATGTTGCATCTTCGCACTACTAGTTTGCACGCCATGATCACTATGCTTGCATATGTTGCATCATCGATGTGCTCCTTTTATGCGGTAGATGACAACTATTGCCATGCTTTGCACATTAATTGCTAATTGCTTGACTTGATTGCCTCATGCATGTTGAACACTTGCTCTTTCTATTGTGTTGAGTGCCCCACTATCTTCACTACACCATGTGCACACTATGCTTGGATTGTCTTGCACTTGCGCCATGTGTCTAGACATGTCATTTTCCTTGGTGATGCATTAGAGGAGGGAGTAGTTCAATTTTATACGGGGCAAGCCCATGTGTTTCGATCTTTCACGAATTGGAGGGGATTCCATGAAGAACACGAAGAACACTTGTTTTTTTCTATGCCAATATTGGTATCATAGGCCATCTTCATCATCCTGACGTTCTCCATGACGAGGACGGACTAGTTCACCCTCAGGGCTGAGGGTATGTACCAGTAGCTATGTGTTTGATCTCTCTCTCTCTCGTGTTCTTGAGATGGCACGATCTTGATGTACCGCGAGCTTTATTAATATAGATGAATCATATGGAGCTTTCCCCTCTCTATCTTCTTGTGATGAATTGAGTTTTCCCTTTGAAGTTTTCTTATCGGATTGAGTCTTTAAGGTTTTGAGAGCACCTGATGTATGTCTTGCGATAGAATATCTGTGGTGACAATGGGATGTTCTATTGATCCACTTGATGAATGTTTTGGTGATCAACTTGTGGGTTCCGTGACCTTGGGAATCTATGCATAGGGGTTGGCAAATGTTTTTGTCTTGACTTTTCGATAGAAACATGGGGCACTGTTGGAAGTTCTTTGTGTTGGACTAAACATGATGAATCTGTAGTTATGTGATGCATATCATATAATCAACCCATGGGTACTTGTGGTGACATTGGAGTATCTAGGTGACATCATGGTTTTGGTTGATGTGTATCTGAAGGTGTTATTTTAGTATGAACTCTAAGGCTATACGTGACACTTATATGGATAGCTCATAAGATTGATCAAAAAAGATAACTTTGAGGTCGTTTCGTACCCTACAATAATTTCTTCGTTAGTTCTCCGCTATTTGTGACTTTGGAGTGAACTCTTTTTCACACGAGAGGGACTTACATATGATTCAACTATGTCAATATTGTTGAGAGAAGTTGCACTAGTGAAAGTATGGACCCTAGGCTTTGTTTCCAAGCATTTATACAACATTTTGCTCGTAGTTTACTATTTGTTACCTTGCTGTTTTAATATTTTCAGATTACAAAAACCTATATATACCATCCATATTACACTTGTATCACCATCTCTTTGCCGAACTAGCGCACCTATACAATTTACCATTGTAATGGGTGTGTTGGGCACAAAAGAGACTCTTTGTTATTTGGTTGCAGGGTTGTTTGAGAGAGACCACATTCATCCTACACCTCCCACAGATTGATAAACCTTAGATCATCCACTTGAGGGAAAATTGCCACTGTCCTACAAAACTCTGTGCTTGGAGGCCCAACACGAGTCTACAAGAAGAAGGTTGTGTAGTAGAGATCAGCCCGTGGCTTGGAGGATAGGCACGTCCTTCATTCATGTTTTATGGAGCCGCCATGCTCTTCATGAAGATCTTCAGGAAGGCTAGTGATAGCCTGGAGTGCTACATGAAGATTGACAGCAGTAGCGGCAATTCCTCCTTCAGGGAAGCGGTAGCGATAGAGACTCCAACGATTCCTCGGGCGCGTGCATCAAGGCGGAGGACTGTGACTAGGTTTGATGGCGCCAGAGTTAGGGCCTCTGTAGGCGGCACTACGAGGGACAAGCCCTTCTTCTTTTTATGGTGTCTTTCCTTTCCTGCAATTAACCATGCTGACCACGCGTGGGTATGTATAAAAGGGGTTATCTTGTCTTTCATGTTTTAGGTTGAACGCTAGTTTCGATCAAAAACGAGTTTCTTTTCACCACTCTTTGTGGAGCTTGTACCCCCTTTCTGAAACCGCCCTCACGCTCCCCGTTGCTGGGGTCCAGCCCCCTGGTCGTACTCCAGCCATCGCCTACGCGAAGGGTCCTAATGTGCGGTGCTTAGGGGGTCGCCTGGACGCCAAGCGAGGCCGCTTTTGGGAACCGCCCTAGGAGAGGTCCTGCATGAAAACACTTGGTCTGGAGCGGTACGCGCTTACCGATTTACACTTGGGCATCATGTGAGGAGAACAATCACCAAGGGCATTGGTGAGGCGACGTGCACGTGGGCATATCCGCAATCCCAGAACTGAGTCCTCTGGGTCTAGCGCCGCTAGGAATGAGCCAAGCATAGACACAATGCCCAGGCCCCGCACACGTGAGTCCCAAGGGAGAGCCGGTGGGCACGTGCCACGGGGGGATGCAGCTACGAAGGTGAGACCCGTACACCTAGAGGTTGTTACGGCCCTTTGGGGGTTTCTTCATTTGTCTTCTCCACCAGCACAGAGCATGGGGCTTCTACTAGGCGTGGGTAAGATCGCAATTCAATCTTTCCTCTAGCACGGAGCATGGAGCTTCCATTTGGGCATGGAAGGGAGTCCTCCTGAGGCCAAAACCTGGCACGTCCGGAGGCTCTGGGGCATGTACAACCCCAACACATTATTACGTGAGAGTGTCACGAGCGGCGATAAAGGAGGGGCTGGGCACCAAAGCACCAGGCTTGGGAAACCCTCCCCCACTCTCCTCGTGATTTTACGCCTAACATTTGTTGTGATTGCACGCTCGCGCGACAAATAGCATGGGCGCTTCCGCGATACATAACATGGGTGGCAGTGGCGACGAGGCTCCAGCCTAATAGCAGCGCGAGCCGTGTAGTATCCCCATTGCACGCCCGTGGCAGTTCCCCGGGAGGGCGGGACACCAAGGACCTTCGGGAGGTGGCTTGCATGGGGGGCCAGCCCGTGAGCCAGAGCTCGATTACTTGGATTTCTCGACGCTGCGAGGATGAATTCTAGCTAAGACGCCGTGTCCAACCCTCGCCCACGAAACCATCCAAGGAGCGGCCATGGGGGTGTGAAGATCCCAGGCGATGACAAGGCATTTAAAGCTTTAACAAACGACATAATCTCAACAAAGGTTAATCAGTTCCATTATATAATGAGGGAGTTCCGGCTTCAGGGCAATGCAGAATACAAGAGGGGGTGGGAGATCACTTGACCCGAACAAACCAAACAATCACCTGGCAGCTATGTGATATGTCCGTTTTGCATCATGTTTTTATGTTGATATTTATTGCATTATGGGCTGTTATTACACATTTTGGTACAATACTTATGACTTTTCTATCCTATACAAGGTTTACATGAAGAGGGAGAATGCCGGCACCTGGAATTCTGGACTAGAAAAGGAGCAAATATGAGAGACCTATTCTGCACAACTCCAGAAGTCCTGAAATGTTACGGAGAATTATTTTGGAATATATAAAAAATATTGGGCAAAAGAATACCAGAGGGGACACACCAGGAGGTCACAAGCCTGCCAGGCGCGGCCTACCCCCTGGCCACGTAGGTGGGTTGTGGGCCCCCTGGCAGATCACCGGTGCCCATCTTCTGCCCTATGAAGGGTTTTGACCTGGAAAAAGTTAGAAGAGAGCTTTCGGGACGAAGGGCCTCCATCTTGAGGCGGAACTTGGGCAGAACCAATCTAGAGCTCCGGGAGAGCTGTTCTGCTCGGGAAACTTCCCTCCCATAGGGGGAAATCGAAGACATTGTCAGCACCAACGATCCTCTCATCGAGAGGGGGTCAATCTCGATCAACATTTTCACCAGCACCATCTCCTCTCCAAACCCTAGTTCATCTCTTGTATTCGATCTTTGTATCCAACCTCAGATTGGTACATGTGGGTTTCTAGTAGTGTTGATTACTCCTTCTAGTTGATGCTAGTTGGTTTACTTGGTGGAAGATCATATGATAATTAATACTCCTCTGATTATTAACATGAACATTCTTTGTGAGTAGTTACATTTGACCCTGAGGACATGGAATAAGTCTTGTTATAAGTAATCATGTGAATTTGGTATTCGTTAGATATTTTGATGAGACATATGTTGTCTTTCCTCTAGTGGTGTTATGTGAACATCAACTACATAACACTTCACCATTATTTGGGCCTATGGGAAGGCATTGGGATGTAATAAGTAGATTATGAGTTACTAGAGTGACAGAAGCTTGAACCCTAGTTTATGTGTTGCATCGTAAGGGACTGATTTGGATCCATATGTTTCATGCTATGGTTAGATTTATCTTAATTCTTCTTTCATAGTTGCAGATGCTTGCGAGAGAGGTTAATCATAAGTGGGAGGTTTTTCCAACTAAGGTAAGCACCCAAGCACCGGTCCACCCACATATCAAAGTAACGAGAGAGGTTAATCATAAGTGAGCATGATGAAAAGTAGTTTGACAGAAATTCCCATGTGTCCTCGGGAGCACTTCGCTTGGTATAACAGTTTGTCCAGTACTGTCCTTTTCTACAAAAAGTATTGGGCTACCTTGCTGCACCTTTTCTACACTTGTTACTCGTTAAAAGTTATCTTATCGCAAAACTATCTATTACCGATAATTTCAGTGCTTGTAGAGAATATCTTACTGGAAACCGCTTGTCATTTCCTTCTGCTCCTCGTTGGGTTTGACACTCTTACTTATCAAAAGGACTATGATAGATCCCCAATACTTGTGGGTCATCAAGACTCGTTTCTGGCGCCATTGCTGAGGAGTGAAGCACCTTTGGTAAGTGGAATCTGGTAAGGAAAAATTTATATCGTGTGCTGAAATTTACTGTCACTTGTTATTGTGGAAAGTAATCCTTTGAGGGGTTTGTTCGGGGTATCTTCACCTCGAATAGAAGCACAAAGAGTTGCTCCTCAACCTACTAAACCTAATGAAAATATTTATTATGGAATTTCTTCAGGTATGACCGAGAAACTGCTGGCTAATCCTTATGCAGGAGATGGAACACTACATCCTGATTTGCATCTAATCTATCTTGATGAAGTTTGTGGATTATTTAAGCTTGCAGGTCTGTCCGAACATCACGTCAAGAACAAGGTATTTACTTTATCTTTGAAGGAGAAGGCATTGACATGGTAAAGGCTATGTGATGATATTGGATCATGGAGCTACAACTGATTCAAAATGGAATTTCATCAGAAGTTTTATCCTACGCATCTAGTTCACCGTGATTGGAATTATATCTATAATTTTCGGCCTCCTGAAGGAGAAATAATCGCTCAAGGTTGGGGAGGCTTAAGTTAATGTTATATTCATGCCCCAATCATGAGCTCTCGAGAGAAATTATTATCTAGATTTTTATGCTCGGCTTTCTCGTAATGATCAATCCATGCTTGATACTTCTTGCATTGGTTCCTATATGAAGAAAGATATTGACTTCAAATGGGATTTATTGGAAAGAATTAAATGCAACTTTGAAGATTGGGAACTTGACGAAGTTAAGGAGTCAGGTATAAACCTTAAGTTTGATTGTGTTAAATCCTTTGTAGACACCGATGCTTTTCGTGAATTTAGCACTAAATATGGACTTGACTCTGGGAAAGTAGCTTCTTTCTATGAATCTTTTGCTGCTCATGTTGATATCCCTAAGAAGAAGTGGTTTAAATATCATCCTCCCATTGAAGTGAAAGTAGTTGAACCTATTAAAGTTGAACAAGAAACTATTACTTATAATGTTGATCCTGTTATTGTTGCTGCTTATATTGAGAAACCACCTTTCCCTATTAGAATAAAGGAACATGCTAAAGCTTCAACCGTGGTTCGTAAGAGCTATGTTAGAGCACCTACAGCTCCTGAAGACATTAAAGTTGAACCTAGTATTGCTATGGTTAAAGATTCTTGGTTGATAATATTGATGGGCATGTCATTCATTTCTATGATGAAGCTACTAGAATTGCAAAAGCTGATGCTAAAGATAAAGATAGACATATTGTTGGCATGTTTGTCGTTTATTTTAAAATAGGAGATCATTTTTATCATGGCTTATGTGATGTGGGTGCTAGTGTGAGTGCAATTCCCTTTACCTTATATAAAGAAATTATGAATGATATTGCACCAGCTGAGTTAGAGGAATTGATGTTACAATTAAGCTTGCTAATAGAGATACTATAGCACCAATTGGGATTGTTAGAGATGTTGAAGTCTTGTGCGGGAAAATAAAATATCCTGCTCATTTTCTTGTCCTTGGTTCCCCACAAGATGATTTTTGTCCCATTATATTTGGCAGACCTTTCTTGAATACTGTTAATGCCAGGATAGATTGCGAGAAAGAAACTGTTACTCTAAGTTTTGGGGATGCGTCTCATGAGTTTAATTTCTCTAAATTTTGTAGACAACCCCATGATGAAGAATTTCCTAGTAAGGATGAAATTATTGGTCTTGCTGCTATTGTTGTGCCTCCTACTGACCCCTTAAAACAATATTTGCTAGACCATGAAAATGATATGCATATGAATGAAAGGAATTAAATAGATAAGATTTTCATTGATCAACATCTTATTTTGAAACACAACTTACCTGTTGAAATACTTGTGGATCCTCCTCCACCCAAGGGTGATCCCGTGTTTTAGCTTAAACAATTATCATATACTCTAAAATATGCTTATCTTGATGAAAATAAGATATATCACGTTATTATTAGTGCTAACCTTTCAGATCATGAAGAAAAGAGATTATTGAAAACTCTGAGGAAGCACCATGCTGCTATTGGATATACTCTTGATGATCTTAGTAGCATTAGTCCCACTCTATGTCCGCATAAAATTAATATGGAGCCCGATGCTAAACCAGTTGTTGATCACCAATGACGGTTAAATCCTAAAATGAAAGAAGTGGTAAGAAATGAAATATTAAAGCTTCTGGAGGCAGGTATAATTTATCCTATTCCTGATACTAGATGGGCTAGACTCGTTCATGGTGTCCCTAAGAAAGAAGGTGTTATTGTAGCTCCTAATGATAAAAATGAATTGATCCCACAAAGAATTGTTAGAGGGTATAGAATGGTAATTGATTTTAGGAAATTAAATAAAGCTACTAGGAAAGATCATTACCCTCTACCTTTTATTGTTCAAATGCTAGAACGACTATTCAAACACACACATTTTTGCTTTCTAGATGGTTATTCTGGCTTGTCTCAAATACCCGTGTCAAAAGAGGACCGACAGAACACCACCTTTACTTGCCCTTTCGGTACCTTTGCTTATAGAGTATGACTTGTGGTTTGTGCAATGCACCTGCTACCTTTCAAGGATGTATGACTGCTATATTCTGTGATTTTTGTGAAAGGATTGTTGAGGTTTTCATGGATGAATGTTCCGTTTACGAAATTTCTTTTCATGATTGTTTGAGCAACCTTGATCGAGTTTTTCAGAGATGCGAAGAAACTAATCTTGTTTTGAATTGGGAGAAGTGCCACTTTATGGTTAATGAAGGTATTGTATTGGGACACAAAATCTCCGAAAGAGATATTGAAGTTGAGATAGCTAAAGTTGATGCTATTACTTGTCCTACGAATATATGAGGTATAAGAAGTTTCCTTGGTCATGCTGGTTTCTATAGGAGGTTTATTAAAGACTTCTATAAGATTTCTAGGCCTCTCACTAATATTTTGCAAAAAGATGTTCCATTCATTTTTTATGATGATTGTGTAGAAGCATTTGAAACTCTTAAGAATGCCTTGATTTCTGCACCTGTTGTTCAACCACCTGACTGGAACCTACCCTTTGGAATTATGTGTGATGCTAGTGATTATGCCATTGGTGCTGTTCTAGGACAAAGAGTTGATAAGAAATTAAATGTTATCCATTATGCTAGTAAAACTCTAGACAACGCTCAAAGAAACTATGATACCACTGAAATGAAATTTTTAGTAGTTGTGTTTGCTTTCGATAAGTTCAGACCTTATATTATTGATTCCAAAGTAACTATTCACACTGATCATGCTACTATTAAATATCTTATGGAAAATAAAGATGCTGAACCTAGACTTATTAGATGGGTTCTTCTGCTACAAGAATTTGATTTGCATATTATTGATAGAAAGGGTGCTGATAACCCCGTAGCGGATAACTTGTCTAGGTTAGAAAATGTTCTTGATGACCCACTAAGTATTGATGATAGCTTTCCTGAACAATGAGGTATCATAAATGCTTCGCAAAATGCTCCATGGTATGCGAATTATGCTAATTACATTGTTGCTAAATTTATACCGCCTAGTTTCACACACCAACAAAAGAAAAGGTTCTTCTATGATTTAAGACATTACTTTTGGGATGATCCACACCTTTATAAAGAAGGAGTAGATGGTGTTAGTAGACGTTGTGTACCTGAGCATGAACAGGAACAGATCCTAGACAAGTGTCATTCCGAGGCCTACGGAGGACACCACGCTGGAGATAGAAATGCACACAAGGTATTACAATCTCGTTTTTATTGGCCTACTCTCTTCAAGGATGCTCGTAAGTTTGTCTTGTCTTGTAATGAATATCAAAGAATTAGCAAGATTAGTAGATGTCAGGAAATTCCCTTGAATTACTCTCTTGTTATCAAACCGTTTGATGTTTGGGGGTTTGATTATATGGGACCTTTTCCAAAGTCCAACGGGTATACTCATATTCTAGTTGTTGTTGATTATGTTAATAAGTGGGTAGAAGCTATTCCAACTAGTAGTACTGATCATAACACTTCTATTAAAATGCTGAAAGAAGTTATTTTCCCTAGATTTGGAGTCCCTAGATATTTATGCAATGTTGATTATGTTACTAAATGCTGATGCTAGTTCACACTTTATTCATGGTACTTTCCATAAATTGCTTGCTAAGTATGACGTTAATCATAGAATTGCATCTCCTTATGTGGGGACCCTGACTCATAAGTCATGATCACCGAATGTACATGCACAGTGATCACAAAGATCAATGCTCGCTCAACACATAGAAATAGGATAACAAGAGTCTTACATCCCTTACATATTGGTTTACTCAAATATGGCCTTTATGTCCATGTCTTCATATGATTGGAGTGGAAATCTTCAAAGATAGCCTGAACCCATGCCAGCTGCATTTACCCTACATGCATTATGACTGGGAAGCATCTTAGGTCGCATATTCGTCATCAAGGCAATCTCCACCATGACCTGATCATTCATGCCTAGCCAATAAAATAACCAGTGGAAAGACAATGAATACTTTGAATGTACTCGCAAGCAACCCATGTTTTGGAACAAGGCATAACGAAGCATGATATAGCACTAAGCAGGTAAGTTTGTAGAAAGCTAATTTTGAGTGCAATGGCATGATCAAGTAACTTGTGTAAGCATGCATCAACAATTGACAGTTATCCATGTGAACAATTTATAGGTATCATCATAAGTAGGGGTTGGACATCTCATGTTCAACCATCACACCAAGTTATCACACTTGTCTCAAGTACCGCCTGAACATCTCATGTCCAGTCATCAAGCCAAGTCATCCGACTCAACTCAAGTATCATCCTTGTCAACAACGCACACACCAGTTTGCGAAAACATTTGGACGTAGTTTAAGCAGGACCTCCAACCACTACAGGAATCAGGTACTTTGCCGTCAGCCATCCCAGACGGGAAAGGTTTTGCCGTCCGCCAGCAGACGGCCAACCGTCCGGCTGAATAAGCCACTATAAAGGGCGCTTTGCTGTCTGCTGGCAGATGACAAAGACCTTTGCATCTTTGTTGTTTGCCAGCAAATGGCAAAGGGCATGGACGGCACACGTGGCAACTTATGTCCGTTAAGGGCTTAACGGTGTGCTTGGCCGTCTGCTGGCAGACGACAAAGACCAAGGTTCTTTGTCGTCTGCCAGCAAAAGGCAAATCACCTATTTCTTTGCAGGCCTAGGTGGGTTCTTTGTCGTCCGCTGGCAGACGGCAAAGAACCTTAGGTCTTTGTCGTCTGCTAGTGGACAGCAAAGAACCCACCTAGGCGAGCCTAGTACTACCCCAGGTTGCACAGGTAGGTGCCACGTGACAGCTTTGCCATCTGCTGGCTGACGGGAAAGCTCTTTGTCGTCAGCCAGCAGACGGCAAAGTGGCTATATAGCCCTTGTTTTTTCTGGTTTTTCCATAAATTCATTCAATTTGACATAATTTCACACATATATATACACATTTCAAAATAATTTCAACAAGCATACCAACAATAAGTTGCCAACAACATATCCAACATACAAGTTTCCAACAACATATCCAACATACAATGGTTTCCAACAACATACCCATACATACATATCCAAAACAAGTTTCCAACAAGTTTCCATATACAAAAAGGAAGCACAAGTAGCAGCGTACACTCCATCAATGCAAGCTTCCTCATCTATAGCAAATCTGCAAATTAGGAAAGATGAAAGTTCGAAGAAGAAGAAGAGTAGCTAGAAGAAAAAGAAGAAAAAGAAGAAGAAAAAGAAGAAGAAGAAGAATTTATCTTCTCTTTCTTTTTCTCCTCTCCTCTCGTCTTCTCCAAGGTAGTAATGCCATTTTCTAGCTAACTAAGCATATCAAGTCATTTTGGAGGAAAAATACTAAGTATATGTCATTTTATAGCTATCCTAGGTAGAATATATCATTTTGGAGGTAAGTAAGGTTATTATGTCATTTTCGAGGAAAATAAGCTAAGTATATGTCATTTTGGAGCTAAACCAAGGTTATTATGCCATTTTTTTACCTAAGTGAGCTAATTATGTCATAAATGAACTACCTAAGCTAATCAAAGATCATGATTGAGCTATCCTAGGTAGTTATGCCATTTTGTACCTAAGTGAGCTAATTATGTCATAAATGAACTAGCTAAGCTAGCTATAGATCATTATTAAGCTATCCTAGGTAGTTATGCCATTTTCTAGCTAACTAAGCATATCAAGTCATTTTGTAGGAAAAAATGCTAAGTATAGGTCATTTTATAGCTATCCTAGGTAGAATATATCATTTTGGAGCTAAGTAAGGTTATTATGTCATTTTTGAGGAAAATAAGCTAAGTATAGGTCATTTTGGAGCTAAACCAAGGTTATTATGCCGTTTTTTACCTAAGTAAGCTAAGTATGTCATAAATGAACTAGCTAAGCTAATTATAGATCATTATTGAGCTATCCTAGGTAGTTATGCCATTTTGTACCTAAGTGAGCTAGTTATGTCATAAATGAACTAGCTAAGCTAGCTATAGGTCATTATTGAGCTATCCTAGATAGTTATGCCATTTTCTAGCTAACTAAGCATATCATGTCATTTTGGAGGAAAAAAATGCTAAGTATAGGCCATTTTATAGCTATCTTAGGTAGAATATATCATTTTGGAGCTAAGTAAGGTTATTATGTCATTTTTGATTAAAATAAGCTAAGTATAGGTCATTTTGGAGCTAATTAGGTCATTTCTTAAGCTAAGTATGCATTTGTTAAGCAAAACACTTGGGAAAACTTACCATCATCACGGAGGTGAAGGACCGGTCGGGTTTGCACCAGGGTGAGACGTAGAAGGACCGGTCAGGGTTGCGCCAGACGTAGAAGGATCGGTCGATGCTTGTCGGGAGGCACGCTACACCAAAGATCATTTGCCATGTCTCCTTCGCATGATGAAACTCAAATGTGAATACTAGTAACTAATGACCATTCAAATGAAACTCAGTGTGGGTGCTATACCAATCTGTGGCATCAACAGAGGGGTTTGACCATTGTTTTGGCACACGGTCTGCACATTTTGTTTCACGAGTCATACGTATTAGTTAGTGATGAAACGAACATTACATGCATGATTTGGCTAATATGTAGGAGAAACTTACCACGAGGAGCTCGTATAGGGCCCAGTGAGACGCGTCATTCCGATTCCTCTCCTCCTCCAACAGCCTAGCCATCCTCTCCACCATGTCCCTCTCCCTCTGTGCCACCTTCCTGTTTGCCTCCGCGAGAAGCTCCTGGGCCCAAGCCTCAATGGCGAGCTCCATTGGCCGTGGACAAGGACTTATCTCAGGATCAGAGCTCGTCTGGCGCTTCTTGATCTCCAGGAGAGTTTTAGGACAACGTATCAGTCCATCCCCAATGGCTATCGAGCCATGGGGCCTCTCGCCACCGAATATCATCATGAGCTCTGGATCAATAGGACACTAGCTCGGGTTGAAGTCCTCCACTTTCCTCGCCTTCCCCTCATCTCTGTACCTCACGAGCTTGTTGTGGGAGGAGATGTTGTTGAAGCTCTCTAGATGCTTGAGGTCATCCTTAGAGAATGCCTTGGCCTTCTTGTATGAGGCAGTATGGGCCATGGCATAGAGGTCGAACAGAGGTGGCACCTCCTTCTTGTTTTCTCGCGCCTAAAAGAGAGGAACATAATATTAGTTAAGGGCTCAATCTAGCATGAAGAATGAAATTGCATGAATCATGAAGCAAACCACATACCAAGTGATCCCCGTACTCACACAGGTTGGAGCTCCCTTGATGGTGTGGCACACGTCTCATTTGGGCACACTTATCCTTGGCCTTGTTGTGTTTGGCTAGCCATTCGGGAGAGCACCACTCATCCACCAATGCCTCCCAATAGTCCATGGTATCCGCACACCATCTCGAGGGCACCTAAGTTAGACAAGAGAAATTTCAGCCTACGCCTACGAATCAAATCAAGGAAACTAAGTACAAGGCCTTAAAAATAGATAATTACCTTCATTAACTTCTCCTTACTCAGATAATTTTTGCGGCACTTCTTCTTGGCCCTCTTAATGTTAGTCGAGGCATAGTAGTCTCGAATAGCCTGCACCCGAGCCTCGTGCTGTAAGTTCTGAAGTAGGCGCTTGCACTCGGCTTTGAGAACAACAGCCGCTTTCGCCTCGTGTTCCTCAAGACACCTGTAGAAGGTCTGCAATCAAACAAGACAAACACTGATTAGTACAATCACTAGGTGCTGTTGATTTTTAATTCTGTAAAGGAGAAATTACCCAAAAGCGACAAATCAGAATGTTAGCCACCATCTCGCACAAGACACCGTCGACCATCTGCTCCGGCGGGGCCGGGGCAGCCATGTACATCTCCCAGGTCAGTGCTACCTATGGAACCTCACCCTCACCGGGCAACTGGACCTTCCCCGGGAAGTGTTGCCGGAGAATCACACCAAGGACCTGGTTGGGCCTACGGACACCACCCTCATGTTTCCAACCCTTGCAGTATGACAAGGTCAACACATTAGATATTAATTTGAAGAAACATGAAGGCAAAAGGTTAAAAAAGAGTAAATGCACTTACTTCTCCGCATTAGGCGCAATCAACCACCTCTGATCGCAGGTCATCGGCACGGGTGGGAGCTATACACGCTGGTAGACCTTCTTGCCCTCCTCAACCAACTCGCCCTCGCTATAGGTGTCCTCAGACAAGTTGTCCTCGCCACCATCAGCATGGCCACTAGCATTTGGAGTCATGTGGGACGAAGACTCTGGGACCCGAGTCTCCTGGGACGAAGACTGTGGGACCGGAGTCTCCTGGGATGAAGGCTCGGTGACCCGAGGCTCGTCGACCCGAGGCTCGTCGACCCGAGGCTCGGCGACCGGAGTCCAAGACTGGTCCAAGTCACACGGGTCCACCTGAGATGGAGCACTCCTGTGGTTGGGAGAATCAGCTAGGGGTGGCGGCAAGGAAGGTGCAATAGCCTTCCTACTTCTAGCACCTCTCTTCGTCTTCTCCCAACCTCTCCCGATCGAAGAAGAAGCACCCACCGGTGTCTGCATACTGTGTACCACGCCCTTCGGAGTTGCTGGGGTGGAATAATAGCACCCCTCCCAGCACGTGCCGAGGAAGGAGGCTCAGAGCGCTCTCGACCCGAGCCCACCATCTGTCAACACCTGCAATGACAAAGAGTGAATGAAATTAGTTCAACATAAAAAAATTGAATACCTAATAACATGAACTAATTAATAATATATATGTACATAATAATAATTGAATACCTCACATTACTAATATTAATCTTCATCGTCTATATATGCTCCGGGATCAATAAATGCATAATCATCATCACTATCAGTAATGATGTGATCATCAGCATCATCAATAAATGGATCAACATGTGGAAGGCCTCTATGTAATCGGTCAAGCATTGACATGTCATCCGCAGCAGTAACCTGTTATTCTTCCGTCTCTTCTTGTTCCTGCTCAGGGGTGAAGTCAGATTCACTGTCGCTATCAACCTCAATGTTCTGGGGTGAAGTAGAGCGGTTGTTGAAATGTTTTTTGGAAACACGTGTTTCTTGGAAGAATTCTCCTTCATATGTGTCTGGGTTAATGTGAGGTTCATAATCATCTTCATTGAGGGGAGGTGGTCTAAAATGTGGCGGCACATCATAAACGACATCCTAACCTTTCAAATTTGGATCTGTTTGGCAGGCCCACGGTAGATAGAAAACTTTGGTCGCCTGTTGAGCGGTAATATAGACATCGGGAACATCTAAATGGGTGCTTTGTTTGATTTCTACTAGCCCTATATGTTCATGAGTCCTTATAGTCTCCTTCGGCTGGAACGAAAAACATTTGAAGACTACGACGTTTGGTGGGTTTTGACCAAAGAATGTAAGTTCATAAATTGCTTCAACTCTCCCATAATACTTGACCCCTACTTCACCGATAGCGGAGACAACAATTTGTAGACTTTCGGTCGGCCATAGATAGCTCTTTGCCAAACGTACGAAAGCGATACCCGTTGATGTCGTATTTGTCAAATGAACGGACCTTATAGTCAAAACCATTAGTGACTTGTCTCAGTTTGGAGTCCATAGACTCTGCATTAGCCTACAATTTTAATACGAAAGGATTCTTGCATTAGCAGCAAACTAGGTGAAGAAATGAAGTCTAATTAATGGAAATTACCGTTTGCTTGAACCAAGAGATGAAACCGGGATAGCCGCCTACATGCTTTTCCAGAAGCTCATAGTCTTTGATGGAATCCTTTTGGATCATCGCTCCATCCGAGAATTTGGCGACGTATCGACTGTATCTCATATCCAGGAATAAGAGCATTTCAAAGGAATTAGAAGTTGCGAAACAATGTACCGAGTACTTACTCGATTTACGGCCCCACTTCTGTTAGGTTTTTGAAGATATACAACGAAATGGTCTGGCATTCTTCGACTTCCAACTCTATTGCTTTCGAAGCACCGACTAGTGCGAGCTTCCCATTGAATAGGCTTAGGTTAGATCGACCTTTTTCATGGTCGCCATCATTGTAACGTGGCTTCGGATTATGCAAATGACGATTCTTGGCTTTGTAGTGTGTTGTCATGAAGTTTGCCGCCTCCTCAGTAATGAATGCCTTCGCCATCGATGCTTCAACTCGACGTTTATTTTTATATTTTGCTCGAAGCATCTTCTGCATCCTCTTAGTTGTGAAGCACTAATGATTTTGCACTGCCCCCACCAATCTGGCCTCGGTTGGGAGATGCAAAATCAAATGCTGCATTGGATTAAAGAAGCCCGGTGGAAAGATCTTTTCTAACTTGCAGATCAACTCCGGTGGCAACTCTTCCAGTTTGTCTAGCATTTCAGGTGATAGTTCTTTCGCACAAAGAAAATGGAAGAAATAGCTCAGCTCTACCAGTACTAGACATTCATCCTCAAGGATAAGGCGATGCAACATCACCGGCATTACCCGCTCAAGCCATATGTGCCAATCATGACTCTTGAGACCATATATTTTCAATTTCTCAAGACTCGCTCCCCTCTTTAGATTCGCTGCATACCCATTGAGGAACATCAACTCAATTTTCACCCACAAGATCATTTCACTCATAGATTGCCTTCCAAGATTGAACCATGCCTTTGGCTTTCTATAGTTCTTCTTTCCTATCGGTTGCCGAATGTTTTGTAACGGTCTATCACATAGAGCCTCCTCATCAACTCTAGCCTTAGGATTATCCTTCGACTTCCCCTCTATGTCAAACAATGTACCAGAATGGGCCTCCGTGATATTCTTTTCAGTGTGCATCACGTCGATGTTGTGTGGGCAAAGGAGGTCTTTAAGATAAGGCAGATCCCACAAACATATCTTGTGAGTCTAGGTGTGTTCTGTATTATACCCTTTGAGATACACTGGACGATCTGGATCCGGCTTGAGAGCATTTACCTGATACAGGATCTGTTGGCCTGTCAACGCAGGTGGTGCAGTGTTTTTGACAACTCTATCTTTGATGAAATTTTTCTTGTCTTTTCTGAACTTATGGTCAGGATCCAGGGACTGTCTATGCATGTCGAAGCAAGAAAACTTGTGAACCTCCTGTAGCCAACAGAACTAAATAGCTGGCTTGCATGTGGGGCACGGAAACCTTCCATGCACACACCAGACAACGAATAACGCATACGCCGGCAAGTCATGCATCGAGTACATGTACCACAGACGCATTTTGAAATTCTTCCTTGTAGCGGCGTCGTATGTCTTGATCCCATTATCCTAGACTTCTTGCAATTCATCCTTAAGCGGTTGCATGTACACATTCATATTCTTCCCCGGATATTTGGGCCCTGGAATTATCAATGCTAGGAAAATGTTCTTTCTTTTCATAATCTCTCCGGGGGGAGGTTGAATGGAATGACAAATACAGGCCAACAACTGTATTGTGCTGCCGTCATACCATAAACATTGAACCCATCCGTGTTGATGGCAACTCGAGGATGCCTTGGATCTGCCGCTTTATCATTATGTAATGGATCGAAGTGCTTCGATGCAAAGTGTCTGAAGTGTGTCTCAACATCGGATTCCCATCTGCATCTAGTTATGTTCTTTTGCACAATTTATGCCACATCATCTATTTGGCCGTCTCTTCGGCCATGAAAAGACGTTGAAGTCTTGGTATGATTGGCAGATACCGAAGAACATTAATGGGGATTTTGGTCTGACACTTCTCATCCATACCGTTGTCTACCAGAACATAACTGGAAGCATTGCAAATGAGGCAATAGTTCAAGCCCGCATACTCAAGCCTAAATATGGCACATCCATTCTCACAGGCATTATCTTCCCATAGGGCATCTTAAGCGCAGGTAGGATTTTTTCTGACTGGCACATGTTTGCTGGCAATACATGGCCTTTGGGTAGAAAGCGTCCAAATATCGTCATCATCGCGTTGTAGCATTCTCTGCCTAGGTTGAACTGAGCCTTCAGAGCCATTACTTGCATGATGGCATCCAGCTGACAAAGCTCAGTGTGCTCGTGGAGAGGACGTTTTGAAGACTCCAACATTTCATAAAAGTCCTTTACAGATTCCTCCATCTCATCGTACGAATCCCGAGCATCATCAAAGCCTTGCACCATGTCTTCGATCCCGACACCATGCTCATTGGTGCGACGACGAACCACCTCAGCTCTGGCACGTTGGGCACACTCACCATGAAATGTCCAGACTGTATAATTAGGCGTAAAACCCCACTTCTATAGGTGTTTGATCATTTCAAACTCTGACTTCTTCTTACAGTTGTTGCAATCGACACAAGGGCACCAGGTTGTTTTCTGTCCATTTGCAAATGCGACACTCACAAACTCCTTGGTTTTTGTTATCCATTCACGGGTCATGTCTTTCTGACTAGTGTGACCGGTGTACACCCACCCACGATCACTCATCTTGCCTAGCTATTGAACACACAAAAAATATATACATAATTTAGTAAACCATATTCATCAGTTAATAGAGTTTGTCAGTTTTATTACGTCGATGCAACCTAGATGCTAGTAGGTAAAGATAGGTCCTAATCCCACCCGAGTATGTGTAGATTGGGCTCGTTTCCAATGCTCCCACCTCCCTGCTATTCTCCTGATACACGTCTTGGCAATAAGCACAGAGGATGTGTACCCGGAGAACAACAGGGAGGCACTGACGAAATTCTCCCATCGGATCCGGAGCAGAGCATATGGGAAAATGAACCCAATCTACATATACTCGGGCTTTCCATGGATAACATTGGAAAATTCGAAAGAAGCATGGTTATAAATATGCTAATGAATGCAGATTTATATATGTAACCCTTTCGAATGGGAGACGCATAGTGGTCACGCATACTGATGATTGAAGACACATATAGCTGGCAAGTTTATCGGCACGAAGACCTGAATAGAGAAATGAAGGGGGCAGGAGGAGATGGCATTTCTGCTCACCCACAACGCAGGGGCGGAGGTCGTCGAACGCACGGGGAGGTCGTCGAACACCAGAGCCTCGCAGCGACGAAACAACTGCACATTTAAATCCACCTGATCAACATAAATATGATGTTCTGTATAACAAAATCGAAAAATATATGACCTAACTCATAATTCACAAATATATGACCCGTCGGCCTCTGGATGGCCAAAGAGCACCTATTTCGGGATCGGGGTGTCGGGGGTGTCGGGGGTGTCGTGTCGGGGTCGGGGTGTCGGGGGTGTTGTGTTGGGGTAGGGGTGCTGTGTCAGGATCTAGGGTGTCGTGTCGGGGTGTCGGGGTGTCGTGTCGGGGGTCGGGGTGTCGGGGGTGTCAGGGGTCGGGGTGTCGGTGGTGACGGGGGTCGATGGCGTTGGTGGTCGGGGGTCGATGGTGTCGGTGGTCGGGGATCCAAGGCATCGGGGGTCGGTGGCGTCGGGGGTCGATGGCGTCGGAGGTTGGGGGTTAGTGGCGTCGGGGATCAGGGGCTCTTCTCTTCTTCTTCTTCTTCTTCTTCTTATTCTTCTCCTTCTCCTTCTATTTCTTCTTCTTCTTCTTCTTCTTATTCTTCTCCTTCTCCTTCTATTTCTTCTTCTTCTTCTTCTTCTTCTCCTATTCTCCTCATCTTCTTATTCTTCTTCTTCTTCTTCTTCTTCTCCTTTTTGCACTAACCTATTAAACCTAAACTAACACTAACCTAATTAACACTAACCTAATAAACCTAAACTAAGACTAACCTAACTAACACTAACCTAAACATACACTAACCTAATTAACATTAACCTAATTAACACTAACCTAATAATATAATCTAAACCAGAGGGGGAAGAGCTTACCAGAGGGGGTCGGGGCAGGGGGCGTCGGGGAGGGTTGGGGGAGTGCCGGGGAGGGGCGGGCAGCGCCGGGGAGGGCCGGGGAGCACCGGGGAGGGCCGGGGAGCGTTGGGGAGGCGATGGCGGCCGGGCAGTGGGGATAGGGGCCCTCTGGCGCCTGGGAGCGGCTTGTGGCAGTGCCAGAGGGGGCGCAGGGGGGCCGCAGGGCACCGGCCGGGCCGTTGGGGCGGCAGGCGGCGGCGGAGGGCGGCGCTGGTGGGTGACGGGCGGCGGTGGCAATGCGGCAGATGGCTCCAAGGAGGTGGGGCGCAGGGGGGCCCGGGCGCACGGCGGCGGGGGCGACGGGGCGGCGGTGGCGCCGGGGGGCGGTGGGACGATGGTGCAGTGGGCCAGTGGGACGGCTGGGTGGTGGGGCGACGGGGCGGCGGCGCACGTGCGGTGGGCGACGGGGAGGAGAGGGAGAGAAACACACACACACAGAGAGAGAGAGGCGGGCCGGGTGAGCCGCTGCCGTTAGTTAACCCCCCTCTTTGCCGTCCGCTAGCAGACAACAAAGGAGGTTTGCCATCCGCTAGCGGATGACAAAGAGGGGGGCCGTTAGGTTAAATTGTAAGCGGCTCGTCAGTGGGGCCTCCTCCCTCTTTACTGTTCGCTAGCTGACGACAAACCTCCTCTGCCATCCGCTAGCAGACGGCAAAGAAGTGGCTGATGGCGAAGCCACCCTTCGCCGTCTGCTAGCTCTTTGCCATATGTTTTCTACTAGCTGATGGCAAAGCCACTCTTTGTCGTCCGCTAGCAGACGACAAAGATGTGGTAGATGGCAAATCTTCTGATTCCAGTAGTGAACTGTCCATGACCATGGACACGGCTATTTGAATAGTTTTACACTCTACAGAGGTTGCACACTTTACCCACAAAACTCGGGGAACTTCCATTTTGTCCATGACTCGTCGTATAGTACATAACCGGGGTAAGCACTCGAACAGTGCCTTTCCACTAGCAATAGTAAACAAGGAGTCCACTCGTTGGTGCCATCCCTCATGATATACATCACACGTATCATCCATGAGGGCACACAACGGTGTGCCCAGTGCCTATGAAGACAACACATGATTGTCCATTTCGGTATGACCCCGTATCGAGAGTGACCACTTCACTCCCACCACTAGTAATGCGGGATCTATGCTAGTACCCACCAAGGTAATCAACAAAGCCCCATCCCATAATGGGTATCGTGGTTGTGCATGTAAGGTTGGGACGGTTAGCAAATCTTAAAACTCTTAGTTTTCGAAAACTCACACACTCACTTGCTTCGGTAAAACATTTCTTGCTCAAGTGGTCACCCAACTCATCATCATCTCCGTCGGGCAATAGTGGCACCCGACGGGTTTTCGAAAAGTCTTTGAAATCATTTCTTTGTTTCCATCACCATGCATAATCCCGATCCCACTTGCATAGCATCTACTAGCATCCTATCTACTCCCACCCGCACAACCATCAGAAGGAGGTAGGGTCATGCACGATGCAAGTATCAACAAGAAGGTGTCGGAGGCATCCCACCAAAGTGGTCACCACATCAACATGATCAACATCACAGAAATAAGTGTTATATGTCATGCAAATAAAAGGGTTCATAGTCATGGTCAAAGGGCTGCTTGCCTGGCAGATGAGGGGGCTCCGGTCATGGAGGTTGAAGGAGGGCATGGGAGAAGGAGGGAACTGGTCTAGGGGGTCAGCTGGAGAGGGAGGAAGCAAAAGGAGTGTGGAGGGGAGCCTGGGGAGGCCTCTTATAGCCGCGACGCCAGAGCACCATAGGCCACATCTACGACCACGCCCCGGACCATGCAAGAGGCCATGGGGGTGAGCTGGGGCGTGTCTACGGTCTCTGTGGGTGTGGTCCAGCTCGAGTAAAGTAGAGAGAGCCGGGGGAGGCAAAGGCTCGCGTGTGCGAGGTCGCCCATTGGTGCTCTCAGAGCGGCCAGCGCACGTGCGGGGGGAGGTTAGCAGAGGGAGAGAGAGGAGGGGCAACAGGGTCATGGCGTGTCCCAAACGTCGAGGGCCTCGACTGGCGTTCGGGGGAGGCCCGAGGTGGCCAAAGGGCATGGGCCTACGCTTGAGTGCGCTGCAGCGTGCTCTAGAGCAGGCTTTTGGCCGGCATGGGCATGTCTTGATGTGCTCTAGCACGTCCACTTGCGTCCACCAGCTGCAGGAGCGAGTAAATTATAGGGAAGGCACATTGGATGCTCTCGGTGCTAAACAGGAGAGAGGAGAGGCTAAGAGAGAGAGTGAAAGGGTTGTCCAGGGGGTGCAAATGGGGTCTTCATCCCCTCAATCATGGAGCTAGCCATTAGGGTTGCTAATGGAGATGCTTTAGGTCTTGGTGAAGTTGTGGTGAAAATTTGAGGCCAAGGAGAAGTCATCTGGGGGCTCAATTATTGGACTTTGGATTCCACCGTAAGGTATTTGATTAGTGGTTGGTCATCTCTGGTGCTCCATTGGTTTTCAAACTTAACATGATCAAATTATGGGAATAATCAAGCTTGATCACCAAATATGAGCTCCTTTAGAGAAAGTATCCAATGTAGACATGATAAACCCTGGAAATGGGTAGGAATGGACTTTCTTAGATCTAGCTATGAAATCCGTTCACCTTGATGAACCACTTAATGTGGTGGCATAATATAGGGATTATAACAGGCCCAAAAGTTTGGTACCAAATAGGGAAACTTGATAATGCAAAAGTTCCCAATTCTTGAAATCATCACAATGAGGTTTGGGGGAATTTGGATAGGTGGATCTGTTCTCCTTGATGCACCACTTGGTGTGGATGCCATATTAGAGGATTAGAACATTTCCCCAAAGTATGAGCATAATTGGAGACAATTGTCAATGTAGAGTTGCTCAAATTTGGATTTGGACAGAGAGGGTTTTCGAATATTTTGGTGCATCAAGTCAATTGGGATTGAGATGAAATTTGGCACGATTTTCACATGTGTCATATGTGTCATGCTAGAATTTTCTTGGATTTATTTGATAATATTTCCTATAGAAATATTTCAATTGCTTGAAATAGGCAGAAATGGTTTTGAAGGGTTTTGTCCAATATTTTTCACATGACCATATGTTGAAACTCATATATATGGAAAATATATGTCCACTCCGTTTCCCTAAATTTTCTCGAATATTTTTAAAGCATACATATAATTTTTCCCTATAAAAGACCATTTCTGGTCTTAAGAAAAAGCCTTTAGATAAAATAGGAAAATATGTTGTAAAAATAATATTTGGTGGTTTTGGGAAGTCATATATATAGTGGGTTTCAAATAAAACCTTTGTGGCAAAACAATCCACCTAATTTGAGGACTTGTAGTACAAACCTTGATTCATGGGTTTTGGAAAACCTGATTTGGAGAAATCCATTTTGGCCAAAATTCTATATTTATAAAAATATTTTTCTGTCCTATACACATGGCATGGTCATTGGGCAATATTTGGATCAAGGATATGAGTTTTGAGTGTAGGAGGGAGTTTTATGAATATAGAGCACCAACAAGCAATCAAACAAACAAGAAATATGCACATAGGTCAAGCATTTATAGGCACTCAAAAGGTTTTAATTGGCCCTAATTTCTGAGTCATGTTAAATTAGTCACGAGGCAAAACATAGGGTGTGACAGACCTACCCCCCTTACAAGAATCTCGTCCTCGAGATTCCTAAGCTAGGCATGGGAAAGGTGCTGAAACCTAGAGGTGAGGTAGTCTTCACGTTCCATGTTGCTTCTGCTTCGACGTGGTTGCCCTTATGGATCTTTAAGGGCTTAATGATATGTCTTTGAGTGCATTGTTCACTTGGTCTAAGGGTGAACGGGGTTCTTGCAATATGTTAGGCTTTCCTAAAGGTCAAGGGTTTGGTGAACAATATCCGAGCAAAGGTCTAGCTTGCGTGTGTATTCCAAAGCCGGAATACGGGGCAAGATAATGTGCATGCGCACTGGTCCTGGGGTTGCTCACGCGGGTTAGTGAGGTCAAGATATATCTCTCTAGTTGTCATGGGTCAAGGTCTTGGCGAAGCTTCCTGGTGATGGAAAATCATCAACCTTGTTGGAGCAGTTGATCTTCCAGTGCTCGTGGTCTTCAAAATAAGGCCGTCAAAGTTTGTTGGCGTAGGCTTCTTGTCGAGGTCCTCTCCTTGAGAGAGTTTCCTGGGTACGTCCTTCATCCATGTTTGTCCTTTAGACTTCATTGTCATGGATGCACGTTTCTGGCTGGTCTTCGAGTGTTCGATTTACTGGTCTCTCCATAGTCGTGCATGGAAAGATGTTGGGGTTAAGTCTTGTTCCTAAGACTAATCTCAAAGACTTGGTGGCAAAGCTTGTTCTACCATTTGGGAAATGTTTCTGAGGGGTTCTAAATAAGCTGACTATCTAGAAGTATAGAATAGCCATCTAATCCCCAAGGTCTGAGACTTGGCAAGCGGGGTGAGCTACCTCTGATAGGTGGTTTACCATGATCCAGTCGAGATTCATGCCCTTGATTAGACCAAAAAGGGGCTAATAACAAAGTCATAATAGTCGTCCCACTCCGTTTCAGGCATCAGAAGGGAATAGGGGCATTATGCTCGTCGTACACCGTCAAAGTGGTGGAGTTAGGGGTATTACCAACTTCTCGATCCCTTCCTAGTCAGGATATGATAGGTGATTACTAACACAAGGGGCTCTATAATCCTATTGATGTGCAAGGGCTTCATCGTGCTTGGACGTCGGTGCATCTCGGTATAGTCTAGTTGATGTAGTCGGTAGAGGAGCGGTGGTTGACTTGTTTTGTTTCTTCTTCGTCATTGTCATGTCTTCACAATCGTAGTAGCTCTTCACCTTGCTTGGGCAAGAAAGTCTTCTTGTGTAGGGAGGGTGCTTCGAGGAGTCCGTCTTTTTCAATGTAATGGGTGTTCCTGGGGCTGGTCCAAACAGGACTAAGGTGTTCCTTTCTCTCGTTGGGTAAATATAAGTATGTCATCTAGGAGGATAACAACATATTCCTCCAAATACCTCATAAACACATTGCCCATGGGATGTGTGAGAGAGGCAGTTATTTGTTCTGGGTGTTCACCTATCCATGGGTTTATGGTCAACCTAATACATGTCTTGTGGCCACCTTCCATATGAACATGTCTGGTGGAGGTCGGGGTGGAGTATCGGCCATAGTCAAATGACTTAGAACCAAGACCTATGGTCATAACCTATTCATATTGGGGCTTAGTAAAGGTTAGAGGTTTCAAGGAGCTTAGGATGTGAGTGAATGTCTATCATCTTATCCTCGAGCACAATTATTAGATTCAAATAGTCGTACTATTACTCCAGACAAAATCACCCTATATCATCGAAGGTATCATCTCATATAAGTAAACTCCAATATCACACATGCTACTCATATCTCCAAGGTTATGAGAGAAGGACTAAACCAAAAATATCATATGTATACTATAGCTAACTCACATATATACCTATATAAAAATCCTTGGGACAATTTATAGGCTGCTAAGCCTGATCACGACACTACCAATCCAAGGGTCCTACTGACCTATCCAACGTCTAAGGTAGTACATTACTATGCTAATCAAACTCATAATATACCAATCCAAGACCTTGTTTCCTTTCTAGGAATCCAACTTAATCGACCCACGAATATCATGCACTATTACATGATCCATTACTTCTACAAATCCAGCATCGATGGTGTCGAGCATAATCTCCTCGAGTTCATATAATCCACATATCATTGCAAGGACTAATATAACAGTATATCCATGAACTTCCAATCTCATGGCCAACTTGTCACACCCTGTGTTTGTAGCACATTTTTATGTTTGGGTTTATGAAATTTGGAGCCAACTAAAACTCTTCAAAGTGCTTGTGCTTGTTTGCTATGCTGTTTGCTTGTTTGATGATTGTGTTATATGGCACTACTAGGTTCTATTCCACTTCATATTCAGCTTGCTTGTTCCAAACCTCTTGACCAATGATCATGCCATGTGAATAGTGCCCAAAACTATTTTTATCAAATTTTGTTTTAACTAAAAATTATTTATTCAAATTAGGTTTTCAAAACCCCCTGAAATGAGGTTTTGCACTGCAAGTCCTCAAATTAGGTGGACGCCTCTTTCCCAAAGGCTTTATTTCAAATCTACTATATATATGACTTCCCAAAACTACCAAATATTATTTTTAAAGATTACTTTCATATTTTATTTAAAGGCTTTTTCTTAAGGCCAAAAATGGTTTTTCCTAGGGAAAAATTATTTAGATACTTTGAAAATATTTGAGAAAATTTAGATAAACTCAGTGGACATATATTCCATATATATGAGTTTCAACACAAGGGCATGATCAAATCATAGGCAAAACCCCTCAAAACCCTTTCTGTTCAAATCAAACTTTTGGAATATTTCTACAAGAAATATTCTCAAAAAATTCCAGGAAAATTTCAGCAAGTCAGCACTATCATGGGTGATGATCTTGCAAAGTTTCATCTCCATCCAAGTTGATTTGGTTCATCAAACCATCCCAGTACCATTCCTATCTAGAATCAAATTTGAGAAACTTTACATCGTGAAGTGTCTCCCCTTGACCTCAAACTTTGTGGGCATGCTCTAATGGGAAAATAGTGATGATACACTAAGTGGTGCATAAAGGGTTAAAGCCTAGCAAAATGGATCTACAGAAATCTGATTCTGCTAATTTATAGGGTTCATCGAAATTCTATTATCAACTTTGCTCAATTAAGCTCAAACTTGGTTATCAAGCTCAATTATTACCACCACTTCATCCTGTTAGGTTTTATCTCCATTGGGTGAGCCTAGCTTGCCCTTTTGCTAATCAAACATCCACCACTCTCCTTTACCCCAAATTTTTACCACAGCATCATGCAGTCCCTCCCCACCTCCAGTAAAGTCCCTGGCGCTAGAGAGCACGAGTGCATGGGGTAAAAGCTCCATTTGCCTCTCTGGACAACATCTTTTCCCTCTTCTCTTACTTCTCCCTCTCACTCATGCCTCCTACAGAGCATCCAAGGCTCTTTCCCACTTTCTTTATTCCCCCTTGAGCTGCGGGACACAAGTGGACATGCCAGAGCGCGTCAAAAGCACTGGCATGCCGGAAAAAGTCAGGCTCTGGAGCGTGCAAGGGCGCTCAAGATGGTTGACCTCCCTCTCCTGCCCATACCCGACCACCTCGGGCCTTCCCCTCGGGCCATTCGATGCACCTCGACGTCCGTAGCACGCCAGGGCAATGCCCCCTCTCTTCCCTCTCTCTCCCTTCCTACCTCACGCGCGCACGGCACCGCCCGAACCGGCCAGTGGCCGCACTCGCACACGCGACGCCCTCGAACCCCCTGTGCCTGTCTGCGCTCTCCAGGGCATCTTCCGTGGGCCCCCAACCCTACCGTCGCCCCCTCCTTTCCCTGCCGTGGCTCGACGGCGAGCGCCCGAGCTCTCCCGCTCTCCCACTCCCCCTGCCTCCGCCTCGCCTATTTAAAGGGGGCCCGAGAACCCCCTCTCTCTTTCCCTGGCCTCTTTCCACTCCCAATTCCCCCCTAAGCCACCCTAGAGACCAGCCGGAGCCCCTATGCTCGGGATCGGCCGAGGCACCGCCACGTCGGGGCTTTGTCGATCTCAGGCTACCGGCCCATTCCGGCCTTCCTTTCTCCTCCTTTGAGCTCACAGCTCACCCCAGGCTCATTTACCCCTCTCCCCACTCATTTTGAGGCAGGAAATGCCGGCTCCGACCCCCTCCCAAATCTCCTCCATTGCGGCCATGTCCCCGCCGGCGACTCCGACCACCTCCGGCCACCCTTCCACCTCAAGAGGACCAACGAGTTGATGCCGAACCCGTTCCTGCCTCGAGATCCCCTCGGCACGCCTCCCTTCGCCGCCGGTGAGCTCTTCCACCTTCCTATCCCGAGGTGTGAGAAGGACCCGACAGGTGAGGCTCACCTGTCGGCCTCTCCTCCCCTCTCCCGCGCCCTCTCTATCTCTCCCCCAAGGTCGCTGATGGCCGGGCCCCGCGCGTTAGGATTAAACCTGGCCACGCACGAGGCCGGCTGGCTGGCCAGCTGGGCCGGCCAAGCCACCGGCTGCTTCTGGCCTGGGTCCCGTGGCCCTTTTTCTTTTTCCTTTTCCCAAATTAAATCCTATGAAAAAAATTTTTGCACCTAAATTCCTAGAATAATCCCTAGAATTTAATAGTGCCATTTGTAAAAATGTTTGAAAATATTTTTAGTACTGTTTTATTTTAAAACCTAGGTTTGGGCACCTTTTTGCCTCTGTTAATTTAGTTTGAAAATATTTTTAACAACAAAACCCTTGGAGAATATTTTTTGTATGACATTGGGTATTTATCGGAATAGATTAGCATTTTTAATAAGTAGTTGGGTGCTCTATTTTTGTGTGTTGCTTATTTTATCGTTATTTTAACAACAAAACCCTAGGAAAATATTTGCACGAAGAAGTTGGACCCGAAGACTTCGAAGACCCCGGAGACTTTGTTGAGCCAGGCAAGCAGCCCTTTGACCATGATGAGAAACCATTTTTATTGCATGTCATATAGAAATTTACTTTCATCATAATTGATCGTGTGATGTGGTGTTCCCCATTCGGTAGGGTGCCTCCGATACGTTTCCATTGACACTTGCATCGTGCATGACCCTACCACCATTTGACGGTTATGTGGGTAGGTGTAGATAGGATGCTGGTAGATGCAACGCAAGTGGGATCGGGACTATGCATAGTGATGGAAAGAGAAATGATTTCAAAGACTTTTTCGAAACCCCCATCGGGTGCCACTAATGCCCGAGGGAGATATTGATGAGATGGGCGACCACTTGAGAAAGAAGTGGTGTGCCGAAACACGGAATTATATGCTTTCGAAATTGGAGAGTTCTAAGGTCTACTAACCATCCCAACCTGACATGCGCAACCATGATACCCCTTATGGGATGGGGCTTTGTTGATTACTATGGTTGGTACTAGCAAGGAGCCGACATTACTAGTGGCAGGAGTGAATGGGTCACTCTTGAGACGGGGTCATCCCAGAGAGGAAGGTCATGCGCTGCCTTTACAGGCACCGGGCACACTGTTGCGTGCCCTCATGGATGATACAAGTGATGTATATCATGAGGGATGGCACCAACGAGTGGACTCTTTGTTTAGTATCACCATGGGAAAGACATTGTTCGGATGCTTACCTCGGGTATGTTATATATCGCGCGTAGTGGATGACACGGAAGTTCCCCGAGTCTTGTGGGTAAAGTGTGCAACCTCTATAGAGTGTAAAACAATTTGAATAGCCGCGTTCGTGGTCATGGACAGTTGGAGGTCCTTCTTAGACGATGTCCGGATGTTTTCATAAACCTTGGTGTGAGTATGGGTGTGGTGACGACAAGAGGTCACATGAGCTAAGTCCGATGACTTAGCATGAGGATTAAACTAACTCCGATGACTTAGCATAAAGAGTGAACATGAGATGTTCAACGAATACTTATGATGATATATGCAATTTGTTCACATTGATATCTGCTAGTTGTTGATGCATGCTCACTAATTACTTGATCATGTCATTTGCATGCAAAATTAGCTTTCCATAAATTCACCTACTCAGTGTTATATCATGCATCACTTTTACCTTGTTCCACAACTTGGGTTGGTTGCGAGTACATTCAAAGTGCTCATTGGCTTGCCACTGGTTATTTAATTGGCTAGGCATGGAACAACAAGAGTATGTTGAATAGTTTGTTGGAGACGAACATGCGAATTAGGACGCTTCCCAATCAGAATGCCTGTAGGTTAAGGTAGATGGAATGGGTTCATGCTTTTGACCAAGATTCCACTGCTGGTTCTATTTTAAGTCTTCGGCTGTGTGGCCCTACCAATGTAAGACTAAGACCTTCGTGGTTAGTATTTTTGTAAGACGTTAAGTGTGGATGTAAGACTCTTGTTATTCAGCTTCTGTGTGTTCAGTGAGCATTGATCTCTGGAATCACTGTACATGTGCATTCAGTGATCATGACTTATGAGTCGGGGTCCCCACAGAGCTGGTATCAGAGCCATCCTGACTGTAGGAAGCCCTTAGTTAGCCTGGACGTTAGTTAGGATTAAATCGACTTTCAAAACTACACCTAGCATTTGTACTTAGGAAATCTGGACTATTTACCTCTTCTCATCTTCACACAACCCTCTGCTCACTCTCCTCCTTTCAAACCTTTGTATATGTCCGTCGTACCCGAAGCCTTCCTGACATCCGGCTTTCCCTTACTCCTTGGGGATAGCCTAGAGAAGTGCCAGTTTCGCCAACCACCCATTTCCTTGTACCACGAGCACTGGGTCGATGCCGTCACGAAGGAGTGCCATGTAGTTGTGGTCGTGAAGGAAAACGACTCCCCGACCAGTTGGTTCTTTGAAGGGAAATGGATGGAGACCATGATGTTCGCAGTCGAGACAGCTGCACGCAAGGCACTCCTACACCTTCGAGACATCATTCCAGAGATGGATGATGAGCCAGCTACTCGCTACCTTCCCTTCATGAAGGATGACATTGGCGAGAACTGGATGCTGATTCCAACCAAGGAGGATGGCACACCACTCTGGTTCCAGACCTACTTCAGCCTCTCTGCCGATAGTCTGGTTCACAACTTGATGAAGGAGTCTGTGAAGCTCCGCGAGGAACTTCACCACACACGAGAGTTGCTTCGACAAGCCACGATGAAGCCAGACAAAATCAAGAAGTATGGAGCCCCCGAGGGACGACCAGCTGTCGCTTATCGAGGAGGAGTACCCCCAGCTAGTGATGCACCCACACGTCGTCATCGCATGAGTGCGAAGGAGTACCATGAGCTCTTCACCGACCCGCCTGCAAAGCGTCGTCGGGATGGACCTCCCCGTTCCCCGACCCCTTCGACCGGGAATGATGCCCGTTCAGATGATGAACAGGAGGAAGACACAGAGGAGCGTGACTACGAGACAGAGAACTCCACCACCTGAGTCCAAGAACCCCTAGGGTAGGATCAGTCATGTATCCCTCATGCGAAGTCGAGTCTGTGTAATGGTTCATATGAAACCATGTGTGCTTGTTGTTTGTTTCGTTGTTCATGTTCCGATGCAAGTCGCGCTTTTGCCTTAAGCAACATGTAAGCAACTCCATCATCTATGTTAATGTATGTTGGTCTTTTGACCTTTGTTTCAACACACTTGCACTTGACCGACCCCCTTAGGCGTGTATTT
Organism: Hordeum marinum; assembly: GCA_022496015.1. NCBI lineage: Eukaryota > Viridiplantae > Streptophyta > Magnoliopsida > Poales > Poaceae > Hordeum > Hordeum marinum. Next base: position 292,613,369 of record CM039678.1, on the reverse strand, counting down.
CTGTATTGCTTATCCTCTTGTCAATTCGAGTTGTTTGACTTGGCTGCTCCAAATAGGATGGTGAATACTACCCGCAACATCTCCTTCACCAACCCTCAAGCTGGCAACTCCAGCCAGCAACAAGGAGCTGGTGGGGTTGCTCATGCTGGAGGACACCAGGAGCAGCCGCAAGGAGACATTCCCCTGCCACCATCTCCGCCGGAGAACATGACCACTACTCAGTTTCTCCAAATTCTTCGGGAGGAACGCCGAGCCAACAATGCTGCTATCTAGCAGATGGCTCAGGCTCTCATGAACAACCAGCAGCAAGGCAGGAATGGCAATGGCCGCTCCACGTTGTCTGAGTTCATGACGAACTCGCCCCCAACCTTCACCGAGACTATTGAACCATTGGATGCTGATGACTGGATCCGCACCATCGAGGACCTCCTTGTAATGGTCAATTGCAATGAGGATCATGAGAAGGTGCTTTATGCCTCTCACGCCTCGGAGGTACCGCCCGAGCTTGGTGGGATGGATTCAAGGTCATGCAAGGGGATCGTGTGATCATGTGGAATGACTTCAAGGAAGGATTCTGCACTGCCCATATTCCTTCTAGGATCATGGCTATCAAGAAGAGAGCATTCCGAGCGCTGAAGCAAGGAAGTGGCTCTGTCAAGGAGTACCTGCAGAAGTTCAACCAGCTGTCTAGGTATGCACCTAAAGACATCAACACAGAGGCTGCCAAGAAGGAACACTTCATGGAAGGACTTCAACAGGTCCTGCAGTATCAGCTCATCGTCTGCGACAGTCGAACCTTCTTTGACTCGGTGAACAAGGCCCTCATGCTAGAGGACAAGCGTCGTGCCATCGATGACACTTGCAAGCGCAAGATGATCAACAAGGGTAGCACCAGCAACTAGAAGCCTCGCCCCTGGCAGCTAGCCCTAGCCAAGCCGACCTATCAGCCGCAACAGGCTAGACCTCCCGCACCTCGTCCGAGCTACCAGCCTCGGCAGTATGCCAGTCCCTGGCCAGCCTACAACAACAACCCCAATAACAACAACGGTGGCAGGAACTTCGACAACAACCCTGGGCAAGTCACTTCCTTTGGATGTGGTCAGTCTGGGCACATCTCTAAGCTTTGCCCCAACAGGAAGCCAGATGCACCGCCCCCAATTCGCAAAATCAAGGTCAAGCCCGTGGAGCACCACCATGGAACCCAACTTCCCTCAACCAGCCCAACAATGGCAAGGGCCGTGTGAATCACGTCACCGCAAAGGAAGCCCAGGAAGACCCGGATGTCATACTAGGTACGTTCCTCGTCAAGGGAACCCCAACAATAGTATTGTTTGATTGTGGAGCTTCGCATGTCACCAAAAAGTTTGCACTAGAGAGTGGCATGAAACCTACACCCCTGGGTAGTCGTATGTTGATACAAACCCCCGGTTCAGTTATGAAGTCTGGGATAGGGTGTAAGGGAGTGCATATTGACATCAATAGGGTAGACTTCCTAGCAGACCTTATAGTTCTGGACTCACCGGGCTTACACGTCATCCTTGGCATGAATTGGTTGACCAAGCACCAAGGCTTGTTGGACCGTGCCAAGAGGATTTTCACAATGACCAATAGCCAAGGTGTGGAATTCAAGTATGTTCCCAACCCAGCCTCCACTCAAGCCCCTAAGGCTAACTGCCTATCGGGAGTTGAGTTGGATCAAGTGCCAGTGGTATGTGAGTACCCGGATGTGTTTCCTAATGAGCTCCCGGAATGCCTCCTAACCGCGACATTGAGTTCATCATTGAGCTTATGCCTGGATCAAGGCCCATCTATAAGAAGAGTTGGCTGAAGTGAAGAAGCAACTGGCAGAGCAGCTCAGGAAAGGATTCGTTCGCCCAAGTGCCTCTCCTTGGGGGTCACCTGTTTTATTTGTGTCAAAGAGGGACGGAACTATCAGACTCTATGTCGTTTACCGTTCTCTCAATGAAGTCACAATAAAGAACAAGTACCCACTCCCCAAGATTGAAGACCTGTTTTATTAGTTGAATGGAGCCAAGGTGTTCTCCACGATCAATCTCAGGTCTGGGTACTATCTACTGAAGATCACACCCCAAGACATTCCGAAGACGGCGTTTGTAACCCGGTATGGCCTGTATGAATACACGGTCATGTCATTCAGGTTAACCAATGTACGCCATGAATAAAGTCTTCATGGAGTATTTGGACAAGTTCGTTGTCGTCTTCATTGATGACATACTTGTCTTCTCCATGTCTGAAGAAGAACATGAGGAACACTTGAGATTGGTCCTAGAGAAGCTTCGAGAGCACCATCTTTATGCCAAGTTCAGCAAGTGTGAATTCTGGCTGCATGAAGTTGGATTCTTGGGTTATGTGTTGACGGTAGAAGGATTGTCAGCGGATCTTGCCAAGATTGAAGACGTGACTGAATGGAAAACCCCAACCACCGTAAAGGAAGTCAGGAGCTTCCTCGGACTCGCGGGATATTACCGCAAGTTCGTGGAAGGGTTCTCAAGCATTGCCCGACCCATGACCCGGCTTTTGTAGAAAGACAAGAAGTTCAAATGGACTGTTAAGTGCGAGGAAAGCTTCCAGGATCTCAAGAAGAGATTGACTACCGCCCCTGTTTTGGCCACCCCCGATATTCACAAGGAGTTTGTGATTTATTGTGATGCATCAAGAACCGGGCTTGGAGGAGCTCTGATGCAAGAAGGCAGAGTTGTAGCATATCTATCAAGACAGCTACGACCCCATGAAGAGAACTATGCAACTCATGATCTTGAGTTAGCAGCCGTGGTTCATGCCTTGAAGACATGGCGACATTACCTTCTGGGAAGCGATGTGAGATATTCATAGACCACAAGACTTTGAACTACATCTTCACTCAAAGGGAATTGAACATGAGGCAGCGAAGATGGTTGGAATTGATCAAGGATTATGACCTCAGTATTCAATACCACCCCGGAAAGGCCAATGTGGTAGCAGACGCCTTGAGCAGAAGGGCTTGTTCCTTGAATGCTATGATTAAGGAAAGGCTACATGCCCTGTATGAAGAACTCGAGAGCTTCGGCTTGGAATTGGTTGCACCAGGATTCCTCGCCAACCTCGAAGCAAAGCCTACCTTGATGGATGATATCAAGGAAGCCCAAAAGGGGCACGAGAGCATTCAAGGCATCAAGAGGAAGATCAAGGCGGGCAAGGCCCCAGGATTCTCGGTGGACGAACAAGGAGTTGTATGGTTCGGGAATCGCATTTGCGTACCCAACAAAGAGGAGCTGAAGAGCCTGATCTTGCAAGAAACTCATGACACTCCCTACTCCATCCATCCTGGAGGAACCAAGATGTATCAAGACCTCAAGACAAGATTCTGGTGGCATGGCATGAAACGGGAGATTGGCACCTTTGTCGCCAAGTATGACATATGCCAGAAAGTCAAAGGTGAGCACCAGTGACCTGCTGGGATGTTGCAGCCTCTCAAGGTGCCTAAATGGAAATGTGATAAAGTCGGGATGGATTTCATCACCGGTTTACCAAGGTCAGGCAAGGGACATGATTCCATTTGGGTCATTGTCGACCACCTGACCAAGGTAGCCCATTTCATTCCCGTCAAGACCACCTATGACGGTAACAAGTTAGCCAACCTCTACATCGAGTGTATCGTGAGCCTTCACGGAGTTCCAAAGGAGATTGTGTCAGATTGTGGCACCTAGTTCACCTCAAGATTCTGGAAAAATTTCAAGAAGCTATGGGAACCAAACTCTCCTTTAGCACTGCTTTTCACCCCGAGATTGGCAGGCAAACGGAACGAGTAAATTAGATACTCGAAGATATGCTCCATGCTTGTGTTTTGTCATATGGAGCCAAGTGGGAAGATTGCCTACCATTCGTCGAGTTCTCATAGAACAATAGCTATCAGTCGAGTCTTCAGATGGCACCATTTGAGGTGTTGTATGGACGCAAGTGCCGTACTCCCCTCAATTGGTCAGAGACCGGAGAAGGATTAATTTTTGGACCAGACATCCTCCGCGAAGCCGAAGAGCAAGTTCAACTTGTCCAAGAGCGCCTCGAGACCACTATGTCAAGACAGAAGAGCCACACCGACTCCCACCATCGAGAAGTGAACTTCTGTGTCGGTGACCATGTCTACCTTCGGGGCACGCCTCTCAAGGGAACCAAGCGCTTCCATGTCAAAGGAAAGCTCGCACCAAGATACATCGGCCCCTTCAAGATCACCGCTACACGTGGCGAAGTTGCCTACAAGTTAGAGCTACCTTCCGAGCTGTCGGATGTGCACAACGTCTTTCATGTGTCACAACTTTGAAAGTGTCTGCAAGTTCCCAACCGCCCCGACCTCTACAAGGACATCGACCATCAAGCCATCGATCTTCAGCCAGATCTCACTTATCGTGAGAGGCCGGTTCGCATCTTGGATGAAGCCGAGCGGTGCCCTCGAAGATGCACCATCAAGTACTTCAAGGTTCAATGGAGCAACCACACTGAAGCTGAAGCAACCTGGGAGCATGAAGATTATCTTAGATCGGAGTTCCCGCATCTTTTTAGCGCTTAGCCAAGGAATCTTGGGGACAAGATTCTTGTAAGGGGGGAAGGTCTATCACACCCTGTGTTTGTACCACATTGTTATGTTTGGGTTTATAAAATTTTGAGCCAACTAAAACTTTTTCAAAGTGCTTGTGCTTGTTTGCTATGTTGTTTGCTTGTTTGATGATTGTGTTATATGGCACTACTAGGTTCTATTCCACTTCATATTCATCTTCCTTGTTCCAAACATCTTGCCCAATGATCATGCCATGTGAATAGTGCCCAAAACTAGTTTTATCAAATTTTGTTTTAACTATAAATGATTTATTCAAATTAGGTTTTCAAAACCCCCTGAAATGAGGTTTTGGACTGCAAGTCCTAAAATTAGGTGGACCCCTCTTTCCCAAAGGGTTTATTTCAAACCTACTATATATATGACTTCCCAAACCCACCAAATGTTATTTTTAAAGATTATTTTCATATTTTATTTAAAGGCTTTTTCTTCAGGACAAAACTGGTTTTTCCTAGGGAAAAATTATTTAGATACTTTGAAAATATTTGAGAAAATTTAGAGAAACTCACTGGACATATATTTTCCATATATATGAGTTTCAACACAAGGGCATGATTAGATCATAGGCAAAACCCCTCAAAACCCTTTCTGTTCAAATCAAACTTTTGGAATATTTCGAGAAGAATATTCCCAATGAATTCCAGGAAAATTTCAGCAAGTCAACACTATCACAGGTGATGATATTGCAAAGTTTCATCTCCATCCAAGTTGATTTGGTTCATCAAACCATCCCAAAACCATTCCTCTCCAGAATCAAATTTGAGAAACTTTACATTGTGAAGTGTCTCCCCTTGGCCTCAAACTTTGTGGGCATGCTCTAATGGCCAAATAGTGATGATACACTAAGTGGTGCATCAAGGGTTAAAGCTTAGCATCAATGGATCTATAGAAATTTGATTCTGCTAATTTCTAGGGTTCATCAAAATTCCATTATCAACTTTGCTCAATTAAGCTCAAAATTGGTGATCAAGCTCAATTATTACCACCACTTCATCCTGTTAGGTTTTATCTCCGATGGGTGAGCTAGCCTGCCCTAGTGCTAATCAAACACCTTCAGGCTTAGTCCAAGAACATTTTATTGAGCCCCCTCCACCACTCTCCTTCACCCCAAATTTTTACCACAGCATCATGTAGTCCCTCCCCACCTCCAGTAAAGTCTCTGGCGCCAGAGAGCATGAGTGCACGGGTTAAAAGCTCCATTTCGCTCTCTGTACAACATCTGTTCTCTCTTCTCTTACTTCTCCCTCTCACTCATGGCTACTACAGAGCATCCAAGGCTCTTTCCCACTTTATTTATTCCCCCTTCAGCTGCGGGACACAAGTGGACACACCAGAGCGCGTCAAAGGCACTGACATGCCGGCCAGAGTCATGCTCTGGAGTGCGCAGCCGTGCTCCAAAGGGTTGACCTCCCTCTCCTTCCCATACCCAACCACCTCGGACCTTCCCCTCGCGCTAGTCGATGCACCTTGATGTCCGCAACACGCCAGGGCAATGGCCCCCTCTCTTCCATGTCTTTCCCCTCCTCCCTCGTGCGCGCACGACACCGCCCACACTGGCTAGTGGCCACACTCACACGCGCGATGCCCTCATCCCCCCTTTGCATGTGCACGCTCTATAGGGCATCTTCTATGGCCCCCAGCCTTGCCGTTGCCCACTCCTTTCCCTGCCGTGGCTCGACGGCGAGCGCTTGAGCTCTCCCACGCTCGCCACTCCCCTGCCTCTGCCTCGCCTATTTAAATGGGGCCCGGGCACCCCTCTCTCTTTCCCTAGCCTCCTTCCACTCCCAATCCACCCCTAAGCCACCCTAGAGACCGCTCGGAGCCCCAGTGGTCGGGATCGACCGAGACACCGCCGCGTCGGGGCTTCATTGATCTCGGGCTACCGTCCCGCTCCGGCCTTCCTTTCTCCTCCTTTGACCTCGCAGCTCACCCCTAGCTCGTTTCTCATCTCCCCTTCTCATTTTGATGCAAGAAACGCCGACTCCGACCCCCTCCTGAATCTCCTCCGCCGCGGCCATCTCCCCGTCGGAGACTCCGACCACCTGCGGCCACCCTTCCACCTCAAGAGGACCAACGGATTGATGCCGAACCCGTTCCCGCTTCCAGATCCCCTCATCATGCCTCCCTTCGCCGTTGGTGAGCTCTTCCCCCTTCCTGTCCCGAGGTGGGAGAAGGACCCGATAGGTGGGGCCCACCTGCCGGCCTCTCCTCCCCTCTCCCGCGCCTTCTCTCTCCCCTGCTGGTGCTGACGGTTGGGCCCCACGCGTCAGGTTTAAACCTAGCCACGCACGAGGCCGGCTGGCTGGCCAGTTGGGCCGGCCCAGCCACTGCCCGCTTCTAGCCTGGGTCCTCGTGGCCCTTTTTCTTTTCGAGAGGGCCCAAATTAAATCCAATGACAAAAATGTTAGCACCTAAATTCCTAGAATAATCCCTAGAATTTAATAGGGCCATTTGTAAAAATGTTTGAAAATATTTTTAGTACTATTTTATTTTAAAACCTATATTTGGGCACCTTTTTGCCTCTGTTAATTTATTTCCAAAATATTTTTAACAACAAAACCCTAGGATAATATTTTTTGTATGACATTGGGTATCTATCAGAATAGATTAGCATTTTTAATAAGTAGTTGGGTGCTCTGTTTTTGCATGTTGCTTATTTTATCGTTATTTTATCGCGACAATAGATTGCGCTGTTGACGAAGAAGTTGGACCCAAAGACTTCGAAGACCCTGGAGACTTTATTGAGCCAGTCAAGTAGCCCTTTGACCATGATGAGAACCCATTTTTATTGCATGACATATAACACTTTACTTTCATCATAATTGATCGTGTGATGTGGTGTTGCCCTTTCGGTGGGGTGCCTTTGATACATTTCCATTGACACTTGCATCGTGCATGACCCTACCACCTTGTGAGGGTTATGCGGGTGGGTGTAGATAGGATGCTGGTAGATGCTACATAAGTGGGATCGGGACAATGCATAGTGATGGAAAGAGAGAAATGATTTCAAAGACTTTTTCGAAAACCCCGTCGGGTGCCACTAATGCCCGAGGGAGATATTGATGAGATGGGCGACCACTTGAGAAAGAAATGGTGTGTCGGAACAAGTAAGTATATGCTCTCGAAAACGGAGAGTTCTAAGGTCTGCTGACCATCCCAACCTTACATGCGCGACCACGATGCCCCTTATGGGATGGGGCTTTGTTGATTACTATGGTTGGTACTAGCAAGGAGCCTGCATTACTAGTGGCAAGAGTGAAGTGGTCACTCTTGAGACAGGGTCATCCCAGAGAGGAAGGTCATGTGCTGCCTTTATAGGCACCGGGCACACCGTTGTGTGTCCTCATGGATGATACGAGTGATGTATATCATGAGGTATGGCACCAAAGAGTGGACTCTTTATTTAGTATCACCATGGGAAAGACATTGTTCGGATGCTTACCTCGGGTATGATATATACCGCGAGTCGAGGATGACACGGAAGTTCCCCGAGTCTTGTGGGTAAAGTTTGCAACCTCTTCAGAGTGTAAAACTATTCGAATAGCCACGTCCGCGGTCATGGACAGTTGGAGGTCCTTCTTAGACTACATCCGGATGTTTTCATAAACCTTGGTGTGAGTGTGGGTGTCGTGGTGACAAGAGGTCACATGAGCTAAGTCCGATGACTTAGCGTGAAGATTGAAGTAAGTCTGATGACTTAGCGTAAAGATGTTCCACGAATACTTATGATGATATCTGCAATTTGTTCACATGGATATCTTCTAGTTGTTGATGCATGCTCACTAGTTACTTGATCATGTCATTTGCATGAAAAATTAGCTTTCCACAAATTGACCTACTCAGTGCTATATCATGCATCACTATTACCTTGTTCCACAACTTGGGTTGCTTGCGAGTACATTCAAAGTAATCATTGGCTTGCCACTGGTTATTTAATTGGCTAGGCATGGAAGAACAGGAGTATGTTGAAGAGTTCATTGGAGACGAACATGCGAACTAGGATGCTTCCCAGTCTAAATGCCTGTAGGTTAAGGCAGATGGCATGGGTTCACGCTTTCAACCAAGATTCCGCTGCTTGTTCTATTTTAAGTGTTCTATCGTGTGGCCCTACCTATGTAAGACTAAGACCTTCATGGTCATTATTTGTGTAAGATGTTAAGTGTGGATGTAAGACTCTTGTTATTCAGCTTCTGTGTGTTCAGTGAGCATTGATCTGTGGGATCACTGTACACGTGCATTCGGTGATCACGACTTATGAGTCGGGGTCCCCACACAACTAGACTCCAAGGTCGAGCTTATATAGATCCCTAAATTATCCCTAACATCATCTGATTCCTTCTACTATCATCCACCGAAAAACATGGTATAATGATCAAGATTATTGGACTAAATCCAAGTTACTCCGAACCATGTGGTTTAATCAATCTCGAGCACCTAGTAGGATATCCTATTTAAATCCAAGTTTTACATATAGTAAGAATTTCCAGTCGCCATAATACCACGGTCAATCCACTATCTACATTACTTGCCAAAGTCAAGTCATTAATCCACCAAGAATTTCATCTTTTGATCATGATGGTCCTACTAAATCCAATTCTCTCAAGGGGAAGTAAGTTATGCTACTCTATCAATCTTGATCCACCAAGCTCGTCCACCAAATGAAACCTCGTAATCCATTAAAGGGTCTCAACTACTTCCTCAAGACATCTATTATGGCTAAATAAAATCATTAGCCTACTATTATGTATCCCCAAAACAATATTCCCTATGGCATCATTAGTTCAAGTGATGTCTTAGGGATGTAATATGTCGGTTCACTATGATCACTAGCTCCATAATAAACCCAGTGCCAAGCAGGGGTTATTGGAGCTCAATAAATGCTTTGGCAAATCCGTGTATTAAACACGTGATCAACGACTTGAGCTGGGGAACCTCATGAGCTCTAGGTGGATCTAGGGAGGGGTTTCCAATCTTGAGGGAAAAACTTAACTCTACGGGGTTGCGTCTGGTTGAGTACGTTGTAGTCAAAGCCTTCGGTGTCAGTTGATTGTTGAGGTGCATCTTGTCTTGCGGGCTTCAGTTAACAAGAGGGGGAAGAGGGAAAGTAGCATTGAGGAGAGTGCCCAAGGGGGTGGTATAGTGCCAGTGCAATCAAGCAAGTGCCAAAAAGGCCAAACACAAACATCAAGGTAAGGGAGGTGATATAGTCACACACTTGTCGCCTAGGGCAAAAGTGTGACTTACACGAAAGCACAAACAAGCAAAACAAGCAACACACATCATGGTTCCATTTGAACCGGCATACGGACTCGACTTTGCATAGGGGGCACACGACGTATCCTACCCTAGGGGTCTTTGGACTCAGTAGTCGTGCTTGTTTCGTGTCCTGGAGAGGAGTTCGCTTAGCCTTCTGGGTCTTCTTCAGGTGTTGCTATGTCTCTGATTTTTGTTCATCAAAACGATCATGGTTGCGCCTGAAGATTGCCTGACGACTTCGGGTCTGTTGAGTTGAAGACAAAGGTGATTCTTCACAACTTTTGTTGACAGGGTATTCTAGTGTCTTCGTGATTGTGAGAATGCCTTCTTTTCCTCTAAGATGTCAAGGGTTCCAGGTAGGCAATCTTTTATGCAATGACATTAGCAAGGCATGGTAGAGTTGTATCCTCCTACTCGTGTTGCTAATATTGACACAGAGAGCGGGGGATAAAGAGAACCGTTTTCCTGCTCACTACGGTGAGGCGGACAAAATGGCAAGGTTCTGCTCCACCGGTGGTTGCCTATACAAGAACAAACAGACAGGGTTGCTCTGTTAGCGATGCATATCATAACATTGCTTGTCTTGTGCCTAGTCATCGAAGACTAAGGTTGCATTATCCTCGGGCTCTGTCATGGGTGTCACCATCTTCTGAGTCTTGATGTTCTCATCCTTCGAGAAGGTATCCTGATGCGGAGCATCCCACCATCATCCCCATGAAGATGCCTCCATCAAGACAACCACCAAGTGTCCCTATGACAAGAGCACGGGCACGTGACATTGAAGCTAAGGTGAACTCACTCCTCTTCGAGCAGGACCTTGATGGCAAAGGAACGTGGATGCTACGTCACAATGAGACCCTATGTATCCTTAGGTATGTAGTAGACGACTTCAAAGGACCAAGGAATCATCCCCAAGACCAAGGCCAAGGAGGAGAAGGAGCCAACACTAGGAACAAGCTTCTGGGTAGCCCGGAGCTTCCGGCCACCGGACCTTCCAGTTTCCACCATCTACCGGCCACCGAAGCCTGTGCTAACACTCGGGAAAGCCCGAAACCTACCCAGAACTTTCGGCCTAGCCCGGAACTTCTAGCCTACACAGAGCGCTGCCACACGGGCCCGAGTCCCACGTTACTTACCCCTTCGCCCGAGACTATACAAACACTCCTTCCACCTCACGTTAGGGTTAGCTAATGTTTTGACTAGAGCTTAGCTCCATTACTTGACCTCTCTTGAGGAGTTTACCTCCTTGTGGAGAAGATCCAAGTGATTCCAAGGCCCCTCTATAGGGAACATCCCTCGTGGATTCAAGGCCCCTCCTTCCGGAGTGGGAGACGTTGTTTGACTTGGGGATCTCGTTCCTCGTGTGCTATCGTGATTCTAACGAATGTGTAATCGTGTTTGCCCTTAATGTTTTCCTCATTCTTCCCCGTGTTCTTCGTGTTCTTCATGAATTCCCCTCCAAAACGTGAAAGACTGACACACACGGGCTTGCCCTATATCATATGGGTATCACGAGCCACGTTGATGACGAATTTGGAGTCTCACCACCGTTTTCTAGCCAATTTTTGCTTTGATTTGACCTAACTTCGAAAATTCCCACAAAAATAGCCATACCATATTTTCTTGGGTTCGCTGGATTTATGAGATTTTGTTGATTTGGAACCCTGGATATCGTTGTGGACGTGTGGATTATCCTTCCATCCAGCCAATCCCCACCAATTTTTCTTTTTCACCGACAGATTTGGGTTTTTCCTCACGTTTTTCGGCCCAAGTGCAAGATCTGGAAATTAGGGTTCGTCCCAGTTTTCCTGACCCCAGAACCTCCAGCTCCCCCAGGACCTTCCAGCCCCTGGAACTCCGTCCGACTTGGAACTTCTGGCCCCTGGAACTCCGCCCGACCTGGAACTTCTGGCCTTCGGAACCTCCGGCTCACCCGGACCTATCGGCCTTTGTAGATAGTTTCCCACCATTTCTTCCACCTTTTTGCTAGTTTTTCTTCGGCAACACATTTGCATTTGAGATTTTGAGTCGTGAGCCCCGCCACTTCCTAAGGTGTTTTGGCTAATGAGGAGTGGTTCTTCATCAACATCGCCGCTCATCATCGCCCCAGAACATCGCCAACCAACTCTTCGTTGACACTCCACTGTAAGCAAGTACGGTAACCGCGATGACACTTTTGACTTATACCCTTGCCATTGCATTGTTACCCCTAGCAATTTTGCATTACTTGCCTATCGAGACTAGCCATTGAGTATTGCCGGGACATGCTACTTGTGCACATTAGTGATACATACTCTGCATAGCTCCAATTGCATACATATACATCTTAGTCTCATCTCTTGTGTTACAAAGTACCCACATACATAATTGCTATCTTGGTGTGCATGTCCCGCATAGTGACCATCGAAATATCATTGCTAAAGGAAAGAAAGTGAAGCTTTTAAGCAAGGTCAATAGAAGAGTAGCATCACCACAATTGCATATTATACATCATCACTTTGGATCACTTGAGTAAGTGACTCATGTCGCATACCTAGCAAGTCGGGAATAGGAAGATGATGCATTTTTATCTCTTATAGGTTGTGCACAAGTTTGTATCATGCCCATTCGAGAAATCGTACTACCATCTCTCTAGAGTTGTGCACCACGAGCATTTTCCATGGATTCCACATTTTGAGCTCATTTTTGGTTGCACAACGCCACTTTTCTATTTCGTGTGTGTGTTTCCGAGATCATTCATTGCTATTGATTCACATTGTCTTACTTCCTTATTTGCGGATCTCTCTCAACTTTATCGCATCATATTCTCGAATTTCTTGAAAGTTTGTGCCACCACCCTAACCAAGATACTCCATAAGCATTACATTTTTAAGGTGTGAGAAGGGCAAACCCAGTACCAATTCTACTATTTCCATGATTTCACATTGAGTGATTGATCCTCATCTCGAGCTTCGGAACAGTATTTGGTATTGTGTTTCCCCATCCTTCCATTTATACTTACTTGAGTACCATGGATAGGAACACTATGACGAACCCGGCATTCGAGGAGCACAACGACGACGGGATAACCTATGTCACCAAACTACAATTCTTCATCGCACAAAAGGGAATGCGCCAAGCACATGATGTCCTCATGGACCACATCTAGCACCTCGCCACCAACATACGTGAATCCTAGGAGTGTAGATGGGACTTCATGGCAACACAAATGGATGAGCTCCACGCTTTGGTGTTGAATCGCGCATCATCTACGTCTACCTCAACTCATCGGTGCACCGCAAGTCTACACTCCTCCGAGGACTCCTCCAGTGATAGTCCTCCTCCTCGAGCTCGACCACACCAATGTGATGCGTGTTGCCTCTCTCAAGATTCAAGCAACCCTTTCCACGACGAGCCTCAAGGTCAACATTGCAAGCATGACCACTATCACCAACAATAGCAAGACGACCACGAGTACTATCGCCTATGTCACCGCCATGAAGAAGACTGGCGCCGTGAGGAGCAAGCACGAGAGGCACAACGGGCGCTTCGCGGAGTAACCTATGTCATGCAAGAACACAACTGTCTAGCACGTGAGGAACACGAAGCTCTTCATCGAGAAGGCCAAGAAGATAAAAGCATGTCAAGAGGAGCACCAAGTACGCCAACAACGGGTGTGACAATGACGTCAACAACACCCAAGGAAATAGGAGTAGCACGTTGATGAGCTCGCCCCAAGGAAAGACCAAGACCAACATGACAAAATTGCACCTCCCCGTCAAGATGCTTGACCTTAGGCAAATCCCGTTGACCACGTGGATGATCAGGCTCCAAGACAAGGATATCGCAATAACAACAACAATTACGAAAATCGCTTTGGCAAGCTCAAGTTCACTATGCCTAAGTTCTCCGGAAGCACCGATCTTGAAGACTACATCTCTTGGGTACTCAAGGTCGACAAAATATTCTGGTAGCACAACTATGAAGAAGACAGTAAGATTGCCATGGCCTCACTCGAGTTCCAAGATTACGTGATCATTTGGTGAGAATCCTACAAGCTTGGGAACATTATTTGCGTCCGCATGAATTTGCCATTCATACCGATCATGAAACTCTAAAGTACCTCAAGGGTCAAACTAAGTTGAACAAACGACATGCCAAATGGTGTGAATTTATTGAGTCTTTTCCTTATGTTATAAAATACATTAAGGGTAAAGAAAATGTTGTGGAGGATGTTCTTACCCGCAAATGCATGCTCGTTACTCAACTTGAATTGAATGTTGTTTGTTTTGAGCACATAAAAGGCTTGTATGAGCATGATGATTCTTTTGCTACTCCTTATGCCAATTGTAAAGTGAAAACTTGTTGGAATAACTACTACTTGAAAGATGGCTATCTTATGCGTGCTAACAAACTTTGCATTCCCAAGTATTCTCTTTGTTTGTTGCTTTCGCAAGAAGCTCACGGTGGAGGACTAATGGGTCACTTTGGACGCGAGAAGACATATGACACCCTCTTCGGCAAGTTCTATGAGCCAAAGATGCTTCATGATGTTTCCCACTCCACCAACCGATGATCTACATCCCGCAAAGCTAAGTCAAAAGCTCAATTCCATGGTCTTTACATGCCTCTTCCTATTCCGTTCCAACCTTGGGAGGATATTAGCATGGATTTTGTGCTTGGATTGCCACAAAAAAATGGCCATGATTCCATCCTTGTTGTTGTGGATCATTTTTCCAGAATGGCTCATTTCATTCCTTATCACAAGATCGACGATGCTTCACATATTGGCAATCTCTTTTGTAGGGAAATCTTATGCCTACACGGAGTACCAAAGACCATTCTCTCGGATTGCGACGTCAAGTTCTTGAGCTAATTTTGTAAGACCCTTTGTGCCAATCTCGGCATCAAGTTACTCTTCTCTTTGTCCTACCATCCGCAAACCGATGGCCAAACAGAGGTGACGAATAGGACACTTGGAACTCTCCTTCGCGTGTTGATCAAGAAGAACATCAAGGAATGTGAAGATTGCCTCCCCATCGCTCATTACGCTTACAACCACGAAAGCACGTCACCACCAACAAGTCTCCCTTCAAGGTGGTCTACGGCTTCAACCCATTGTCCCCATTGGACATCCTTCCTCTTCCACTACAAGAACGCGTCAACATGGATGCAAGTGCACGGGCAAGCTACATCAAGAAAATGCATCAAGACACAAGGAACACCATCAAGCGCCAAGTGGAACGCATGACACCCCATGGTTTTCGAACCCGGCAACCTTGTGTGGCTACACCTGCGGAAGGAACGCTTTCCCAATGAACGCAAGTCTAGGCTCCTACCTCGTCCAATGGCCCATTCAATGTGTTGGAGCACTACAACAACAACGCCTACAAGATTGACATTCCGCATGATAAGTACAGCGTGAGGGACACCTTCAACATCGCAGACCTCTCCACATTTGATCATGATGCAGATCTTGATCCGAGGTTGGATCTTCCCCAAGGGGGGAGATGATGCGGAGCATCCCACCATCATCCCCATGAAGATGCCACCATAAAGCCAACCACCAAGTGGCCCTATGACAAGAACACGCGCACACGACATTGAAGCTAAGGTGAAGTCACTCCTCATCGAGCAGGACCTTGATGGCAAAGCAACGTGGATGCTACCTCACAATGAGACCCTGTGTATCCTTAGGTACGTGGGAGATGACGTCAAAGGACCAAGGAATCATCCCTAAGACCAAGGCCAAGGAGGAGAAGGAGACAATACCAGGAACAAGCTTCTGGGTAGCCCAAAGCTTCCGGCCACCGGACCTTCCGCCCCCCCAGCCGCCAGCCACTGAAGCCTGCACCAACTCTCGGGAAAGCCCGTAGCCCGACCGGAGCCTCCTCGGAGCTTCTGGCCCCCAGACCTTCCGGCCAGCCCGGAACTTCTGGCCCACCATCTGCCGGCCACTGAAGCCTGTGCCAACACTCTGGAAAGCCCGCAACGTGCCTGGAACTTCTGAAGCCCGGAACTTCTTGGCCTACACAGAGCGCTGCCACTCGGGCGCAAGGCCCATGTAACTTACCCCTTCTCCCAAGACTATATAAACACTCCCTCCACCTCACATTAGGGTTAGCTAATGTTTTGACTAGAGCTTAGCTCCATTACTTGCCCTCTATTGAGGATTTGACCTCTTGTGGAGAAGATCCAAGTGATGCCAAGGCCCCTCTAGAGGGAAGATCCCTCATGGATTCAAGGCCCCTCCTTCCGGCATGGGAGATCTAGTACCATTACTAGTATCGTTGTTTTACTGGGGGATCTCGTTCCTCGTGTGCTATCATGATTCTAGCAGATGTGTAATCATGTTTGCCCTTAGTGTTTTCCTCTCGTTCTTCCCCATGTTCTTTGTGTTGTTCATGAATTCCCCTCCAAATCATGAAAGATCGGCACACACACGGTCTTGCCCCATATCATATCCTCTATTGGTATCTTCTTGTCTAGTGTCGCCAACTTGTGTCCAAGATATGTGGGCAAGTGTTTGGCAAGGTGGCTTCCTTCCAGATCACCCACGAGGATTTCAAGGAATCCAATGGTCAGGGGCATAAAGGTACTATTGATCATTTGCATGGTTTTCAAAAATAAGATGAGGAGAGTAAAGAGGAAGAAGGCGTGGAGGTGCTAAGGCAAAAACCTTCGCTCCGTTTGAAAATTTAGGAGAGACGACAAATATAGAGGTTTTGTAAGTGGGTTGAAAGGTCTTGAAAAATCGTTTTGTCCTAACTAACATCCATGCTAACTAAGGGCTTCCTATAGTCAGGATGGCTCTGATACCAGCTCTATGGGGACCCCGACTCATAAGTCGTGATCACCGAATGTACATGCAGAGTGATCCCAGAGATCAATGCTCACTGAACACACATAAGCTGAATAACATGAGTCTTACATCCATTACATACCCGTTTACTCAAATATGGCCTTTATGGTCATGTCTTCATATGATTGCAGTGGAAATCTTCAACGATAGCTTGAACCCATGCCATCTGGTTCTACCCTACATGCATTGTGACTGGCAAGAATCTTAGCTCACATGTTCTCATCAAGGTAATCTCCATCACGACCTAATCTTCCATGCCTGGCCAATAAAATAACCAGTGGCAAGACAATGAGTACTTTGAATGTACTCGCAAGCAACCCATGTTTTGTAACAAGGCATAACGAAGCATGATATAGCAGTAAGCAGGTAAGTTTGTAGAAAGCTAATTTTGAGTGCAATGGAATGATCAAGTAACTTGTGTAAGCATGCATCAACAATTGACAGTTATCCATGTGAACAATTTATAGTTATGAGCATAAGCAGGGGTTGGACATCTCATGTTCAACCATCACACCAAGTTCTCAGACTTTTGTCGAGTACCGCTGGAAAATCTCATGTCCAGTCAACAAGCCAAGTCATCCGACTCAACTCAAGTATCATCCTTGTCACCAACGCACAAACCAGTTTGCGAAAACATCTTGACGTAGTTTAAGCAGGACCTCCAACTGTCCATGACTATGGACAATGGCTATTCGAATAGTTTTACACTTTGTAGAGGTTGCACACTTGACCCACAAGACTCGAGAAACTTCCGTGTCGTCCACGACTCGCGGTATATTACATACCCGAGGTAATCACCCGAAAAATGCCTTTACCCTAGCAATACTAAACAAGACTCCACTCGTTGGTGCCATCCCTCATGATATACATCACACGTATCATCCATGAGGACACGCAACAGTGTGCATGGTGCTTGTGAAGACAGTGCATGATCGTCCATTCCGGTACGACCCGTATCAATAGTGACCACTTCACTCCCGCCAATAGTAATGCGGGCTCTATGCTAGTACCCACCAAGGTAATCAACAAAGCCCCGTCCCATAAGGGGTATCATGGTTGTGCATTTAAGGTTGGGATGGTCAGCAAATCTTAAAACTCCCCGTTTTCGAAAACACACACACTCACTTCCTCAAGTGGTCACCCAGCTCATCATCATCTCCCTCGGGCATTACTGGCACCCGACGGGGTTTTCGAAAAGTCTTTGAAATCATTTCTTTTTTCCATCACCATGCATAATCCTGGTCCCACTTGTGTAGCATCTACTAGCATCCGATCTACTCCCACCCGCACAATCCTCATAAGGAGGTAGGCTCATTCACGATACAAGTATCAACAAGAAAGTGTCGAAGGCATCCCACCGAAGTGGTCACCACATCAATATGATCAATATCATGGAAATAAGTCCTATATGCCATGCAAATAATAGGGTTGATAGTCATGGTCAAAGGGCTACTTGCCTGGCTTCACAATGTCTTCGAGATCTTCACACGCTTCTCGTCCAACTCCGAGAACTCCGTTTACCTCGTCAACTATCGTCGGTAAACAACCACAATAAGCAACACAACAAGTAGAAAATACAAGTGCTCTATAAATAGGAGTTTTATTTTTCTTGTACACCTCTGGTCATGAGAAAAATAACCGAGGAGGTTTTATTGGATGTGGGTCAAGGGGGAGTTTTGAATGGTGGAAATAGGGGAATTGGTGGTCCTACAAGAAGTCTACAGAAAACCTTTTTTATAAAAATGGGTGGATGCATCAACAATGAGGGCATGATTTTAGAAGATTTTAGAAGTTGGTGTCACTGGATTTGGAATTGGGATGAATTTCCTAGGATCTTCCTAACATGGAATAATGGAAAAAGGGGCTAATTATTTGGTATAAAAGAATATTGCAAAGGAAAAATGTTGGTCATGGCTAGAAAGATTTTTAGAAGTTTTTGGAAATTTGAAACTTTCCAGTTGGAGTTGGTAGGAATGCTCTAGGGATTTTACAAGTGGGGTATTCCATAGTACAAATTCAAATTTGAATTTGAACTCTACAGAAAAAATTACAGGAAAAATGTGCAATGCATATAATTGGATAGGACATGATTTTTGGAATCTGTAGCAATTTGGATCACCAAACTTGGAGGTCAAATGAATATTCTATGATTTGTTTAGTGCCACTGGAAAAAGAAAAATGGAAAAGATATTACCAAAGCGGCCAGCCTGCGCACAGGGCGTAGGTTAGAAAATGGGTCATCCCAACTGTCCGGCTAAGTGCGCGCAAGGCCACGCCGGAGGTGTATTATGGGGAATATGCCTTCCCAGCAGGGAGGCAGTCGCACGCACCCACCTCCACTTAAACTTGAGGGCCCGACCGGCTAGGTCGCCGACAGGTGGGGCTAGCCCGTTAGGACCTCCTTCCTCCGCCCGCTCGAGCAGAGGAGGAGCAGGGGAGGCAGAGCTGAGCGGCTTCGACGCTCGCTCCTGGTGGCACCGGCCACCTCCGGTGGCGCTCCAACTACTGGGGCACTCGGGGCGGTGAGCCGCATCCACCTGGGCCGTCCTCGGGCCTTGGGGAGGTCAGGGTCGACTGCGATGTCGGTCGTGGCGGAGGTAGCCATCGGCAGCATTGGGCACAATGCCCTCGCTACAAGAGGGATGGAATGGAGTGGTAGCGAGGCTCGTGGTGACATGGGTGGAGCTCCGATGAGAATCAAAGGGGCTGGGGAGGCTACCATGGCCAAATTTAAGCGGAGGCAGACGACGGGGCTCCGGTCATGGAGGTTGAAGGAGGGCACGACAGAAGGAGGGAACTGGTCCAGGGGTCAGCTAGAGAGGGAGGAAGCAAAAGGAGGGTGGAGGGGAGGAAGCTATAGAGGGAGGAAGCAAAAGGAGTGTGGACCATGCCAGAGGCCACGGGTGCGGTCCATGTCGAGTGAAGTAGAGAGAGAACCGAGGGAGGCAGAGGCTCACGCGTGCGAGGTCGCCCATTCGTGCTCTCGGTGCGGCCGGCACGCGTACGAGGGGAGGTCAGCAGAGGGAGAGAGAGGAGGGGGAAAAGGGTCATGGCGTGTCCCGAATGTCGAGGGCCTCTACTGGCGCCCGAGGGAGGCCCGAGGTGGCCAAAGGGCGTGGGTCAATGCTTGAGTGCACTACAGCGTACTCTAGAGCGGGCTTTTGGCCGGCATGGGCAAGTCTGCACGCGCTCTGGCTTGACCACTTGCGTCCACCATCTTCAGGAGGGAGTAAAATATAGGTAAGGCACATTGGATGCTCTGGGTGCTGGCCAGGAGAGAGGAGAGGCTAAGATAGAGGGAGAAAAGGGTTGTCTAGGGGGCGAAAATGGGGTTTTCACCCCCTCAATCATTAAGCTAGCCATTGGGGTTGCTACTGCAGATGCATTGGGTCTTGGTGAAGCTGTGGTGAAAATTTGAGGCCAGGGAGAAGTCATCTGGGGGCTCAATTATTGTACTTTGGATCCCACCAGAAGGTGTTTGATCACTGGTTAGGTCATCTCTGTTGCTCCATTGGTTTTGAAACTTAACAGGATCAAATTATGGGAATAAGCGAGCTTGATCACCAAATTTGAGATCCTTTAGAGAAAGTTTCCACTGTAGATATGATAAACCCTAGAAATGGGCAGGAATGGACTTTCTTAGATGTAGCTATGAAAATACATTCTCCTTGATGCACCACTTAATGTGGTGGCATAATTTAAGGATTATAACATGTGCAAAAAGTTTGGTACCAAATAGGGAAACTTGATAATGCAAAAGTTCCCAATTCTTGAAATCATTAGAAAGAGATTTGGGGAAATTTGGACAAGTGGATTTGTTCTCTTTGATGCACCACTTGGTGTGGATGGCTTATTAGAATAGAACATGTCCACAAAGTTTGAGCATAATTGGAGACAATTGTCAATGTAGAGTTGCTCAAATTTGGATCTAGACAGAGAGGGTTTTGGAATATTTTGGTGTATCAAATAAATTGGTATTGAGATGAAATTTGGCAGAATTTTCACATGTGTCATATGTGTCATGCTAGAATTTTCTTGGATTTATTTGAGAATATATCCTATAGAAATACTTCAAATGCTTGAAATAGGCAGAAATGGTTTTGAAGGGTTTTGTCCAATATTTTTAACATGACCATGTATTGAAACTCATACATATGGAAAATTTATGTCCACTTAGTTTCCCTAATTTTTCTCAAATATTTTGAAAGCATACAAATAATTTTCCCTATAAAAGACCATTTCTGGCCTTAAGAAAAAGCATTTAAATAAAATAGAAAAATATGTTGTAAAAATAATATTTGGTGGTTTTGGGAAGTCATATATACATTGAGTTTCAAATAAAACCTTTGTGGCAAAACAATCCACCTAATTTGAGGATTTGTATTACAACCCTCAATTCAGGGTTTTGGAAAACCTGATTTGAAGAAATCCATTTTGTCCAAAATAATATATTATAAAACTATTTTTATGTCTTATACACATGGCATGGTCATTGGGCAACATTTGGAGCAAGGATATGAGTTTTGAGAGTAGGAGGGACTTTTATGAATATAGAGCACCAACAAGCAATCAAACAAACAAGGAATTCGCACACATGTAGCATTTATAGGCACTCAAAAAGTTTTAATTGGCCATAATTTTTTAGTCATGTTAAATTAGTCATGATGTAAAACACACGGTGTGAAAGCTTATTACCACATTCTAGTGGTCAAGTAGAATTAAGCAAAAGAGAAATTAAATTGATCTTGCAAAAGATTGTTAATAGATTTAGAAATAATTGGTCTGAGAAACTTGATGATGCACTATGGGCTTATAGAACTGCTTACAAAAACCCTATGGGTATGTCTCCGTATAAAATGGTTTATGGTAATGCATGTCACTTACCTCTAAAGCTAGAGCATAAAGCTTTTTGGGCAATCAAAGAGCTCAATTATGATTTCAAACTTACTGGTGAGAAGAGATTATTTGACATTAGCTCACTTGATTAATGGAGAACCGAGGCCTATTGGAATGCCAAGTTGTTTAAAGAAAAAGTTAAGAGATGGCATGATAAAAGGATACAAAAGCGTGGATTCAATGTAGGCGGGCTTCTTGCATATCAAAGTTAGACATGCATAAAAGGGGTCGTTGAGTGCCCACATGATGTTTAGAAGAAAATCATTGATCGGTTCACCTCTACTTCAAAGACAAAGTGAAAATGAGATATAAAGAGGGGAAGAGTAAACCATGTCTTGCTATACAATTCTTGTTTAAGATTTCTTGCAGGAAAACTTCTCTCTAAATGGTAAGGGCATTACATTGTCGATGAAGTATATCGTTCTGGTCCCATCAAGATAAACAATGCTGAAGGCACAAATACGAAGGTGGTAAATGGGCAAAGAATCAAACATTATATCTCAAGTACTCCCATAAATGTTGAAAACAATATTATCAATACCATAACTCACGAGGAGTACATTAGGGAGACTTACCGGAAAATTTCAGACCCCAAAAAGGAATAGGTACGTGCTACAGTAAGCACACCGACTCCAAAACTTTCCCAATAGCATTTTTTCTCAGTTTTGGATTATTTAATAAATTAGGAAAATTTAAAGCAGTCCAAATAGTGCACGAGGAGGCGACAAGCCTGCAGGGCGCGGCCCACCCCCTTGGTCGCGCCCCTGTGGCTTGTGGCCACCCCGTGCACCTTCCGAACTCCGTTTTCTTTTAGGACACCCCTTTAGGTCGGTAAAAATTCATTAAATAATCTCCAAAGGTTTGGACTTTCGTATCACGACAATACCTCCTGTATTCCTTTTGAGCTGTTTGTACACCAGATTTAAATCACGATGACATCCCCAAGTGCTTCGAAGGACAAGTTGTTTGAGAAGGTCATCAACCCCTACCTTGCGTTGGTGCCGCGACACCCCCAAACCATTGAGATGCATGAGGGTGTGCTGCACATCCGTTATGTTGAGGGGCCAAAGAAGACCGCAAGCATGGAGATAAGGCTCGAGGCAATGGAGGAGCAAGTCTTCAAGTGCCAAGGGATGGTGGAACATGTACTCGATGCCAATCACATGATGATCGTGGAGTTTAGCCATAAACACAAGCTGGAAACCAAGGAAATCGTGGAGGAGCTTTTCAAGCTTTACGAGAAAATTGAGCATCTCCAAGCCCAGATCTATGACCTGTAAAACCAAAATTGTGAGTATGAATACAAATTTAAGAGAATGACTTTGGTCACAGATTTGAGAATTCCGGAGACTCATTCATCTTTTTACAATGGTGAATATATGCCTTGGAAGACGGAGGACAAGCTTCCAACCTCATCAACAACTCCGCCACCATCACCCTAAAAAAGGACATCTAAACACATTGGTATGGGCACTCCCCTTTGCTTGTGCAAAGCTTGGGGGAGGTGCCCCGGTATCGTATCACCATCACATCTTTTACTTTTCTCGGTTTTCTTAGTTCGATCCTTTTGGTTATATCTTTATTTAGTAGAATAAAGTTTTAGTATGATATAGCTGTGAGTTTTCCTTTATTTTCCCCTTATGTAAGCAAGTCCAAGAGTTATATAATAAAAAATCGTTTTGATGTGAGGGCTTTGCTTTCTTGCTATGATCTTGAGAAAAATAAATAAGAAATAAAAGGAGAATAGAATAAAAGCAAATAGTATATATGATTATCTTATGGGGAGTGAAAACTTCACATATAAGAAGTATGTCAACTGAAATTTGTTGGGAGTTGACAAACATAGCGATTGGTCATTGGCGCAATTAATAGGAAGTAATAAAGAAAGAGAGGTTCACATATAAATATATTATCTTGGACATCTCTTATGATTGTGAGCACTCATTAAACTATTATATGTTAATAAGTTGATCTTGGACAAGGAAGACAACATAATGGGATATGTTTGCTTATTTCTGAATAGAAGTTATATGGTTATAGATCCTCCAATATGTCGTGCTTGCTTCCACCTCACACTACCAAAAACATGCAAACCAAGTACAGATAGTACTTGTGCATCCAAACACCCTCAACCCAGTTTTGCTATGAGAGTCCACCATACCTACCTATGGATTGAGTAAGATCCTTCAAGTAATTTGCCATTGGTGCAAAAAGCAATAAGAATTGCTCCTAAATATGTATGATATTTTATTGTAAGGCAAAATAAGAGTCGTATGAACTTGCGATACTAAATAAATAAAAGCAACGGATTGCATAATAAAGGTTGCTATCACAAAGGACAATACAACGTGGCGTTCCTTTGCATTAAGGGTTCGCACACCCGAAAACAAAAAGCGCATGACAACCTCTTATTCCCTCTGCGAAGGGCCTATCTGTTACTTTTACTTCTTAAGTACATACCTTTATGTAGAGTCATGGTGATCTTCACCACTTCCTATATTTTTCCTTTTTCACTTGGGAAGCATTATGTGTTGGGGAATGATCTAGACACATATATCCACTCGGATGTGGGCGATCATGAGTTATTTCTATTGACATTACCCTGGAGGTAAATAGTTGGGAGGCCAAACTATAAGTCCCTATCTTTCTCTGTGTCCAATCAAAGCTTTGACCTCATGAGTACCGCGTGAGTGTTAGCAATTATGAATGACTAAAAGATGATTGAGTATGTGGATATGCTTTACAAGATCTTATATTGACTCTTTCCGATGTTATAATAAATTGCAAATCGCTTCAATGACTGAGAGCATAGTTTGTTGGTTCTCAATAAAGTTCTTGGTTCATACTTTATCATGTGAACGAATTGTTACTCTTGTATAAGAAATTATATATCAATAACTATTGATGTTCTAAAGATGATCATGATACCCTCATGTCCATATTTCATTTTATCGACACCTCTATCTCTAAACTTGCGGACATATTTATCGATCTCGACTTTCGCTTGAGGACAAGCAAGGTCTAAGCTTGGGGGAGGTGATACGCCCATTTTGCATCATGCTTTTATATTGATATGCATTGCATTACGGGTTGTTATTACACATTTTGGTACAGTACTTATGCCTTTTCTCTCCTATTTTACAAGGTTTACATGAAGAGGGAGAATGCCGGAAGCTGGAAGTCTAGACTGGAAAAGGAGCAAATATGAGAGACCTATTCTGCACAACTCCAAAAGTCCTGAAAAGTTACAAAGAATTATTTTGGAATATATAAAAATATTGGGCAAAACAAAAACCAGAGGGGACCCACCAGGAGGTCACAAGCCTGCCACGCGCGACTACCCCTTGGTCATGCCAAGGTGGCTTGTGGGACGCCTGGCAGTTCTTTGGTGCCCATCTTCTGCCATATGAAGGGTTTTGACCCAGAAAAAGTCAGAAGAGAGATTTCAGGACGAAGCACCGCCGTCTCGAGGCGGAACTTGGGCAAAAACAATCTAGACCTCCGGCAGAGCTGTTCTGCTGGGGTAACTTCCCTCTCAGAGGGGGAAATCGAAGCCATCATCATCACCAACGATCCTCTCATCGAGAGGGGTCAATCTGCATCAACATCTGCACCAGCACCATCTCCTCTCCAAACCCTAGTTCATTTCTTGTATGCGATCTTTGTCTCGAACCTCAGATTGGTACGTGTGGGTAGCGAGTAGTGTTGATTACTCCTTGTAGTTGATGCTAGGTTGTTTACTTGGTGGAAGATCATATATTAAGATCCTTTATGATAATTAATATTCCTTTGACTATGAACATGAACATGCTTTGTGAGTAGTTACGTTTGTTCCTGAGGACATCGAATAAGTCTTGTTGTAAGTAATCATGTGAATTTGGTATTCGTTCGATATTTTGATGAGATGTATGTTGTCTTTCTTCTAGTGGTGTTATGTGAACGTCGACTACATAAAAATTTACCATTGTTTGGGCCTAGGGGAAGGCATTGAGTAGTAATAAGTAGATGATGAGTTGCTAGAGTGACAAAAGCTTGAACCCTAGTTTATGCATTGCTTCGTAAGGGGCTGATTTGGATCCATATGTTTCATGCTATGGTTAGATTTATCTTAATTCTTCTTTCGTAGTTGCGGATGCTTGCGAGAGAGGTTAACCATAAGTGGGAGGTTTTTCCAAACAAGGGAAGCACCCAAGCACCGGTCCACCCACATATCAAATTATCAAAGTAATGAACACGAGTCAAGTGAGCATGATGAAAACTAGCTTGACAGAAATTCCCATGTGTCCTCGGGAGCGCTTCACTTTATATAAGAGTTTGTCCTGGCATGTCCTTTGCTACAAAAAGGATTGGGATATCTTGTTGCACCTTTGCTACACTTGTCACTTGTTACTCATTACAAACTATGTTATCACAAAACTATCTGTTACCGATAATTTCAGTGCTTGCAGAGAATACCTTACTGGAAACCGCTTGTCATTTCCTTCTGCTCCTCGTTGGGTTTGACACACTTACTTATTGGAAGGACTACGATACATCCCCTATACTTGTGGGTCATCACTATGCTACTTCGGAAGCTTCAGGCCGCTTGATCAGGCATGCCGCGGAGGTCAACCCCTTAGCGTTTGGACAATTCCTGAGGCTTGATGTCTATGATGCAACTTTATTCTTGGAGACTCATGTTGAGCCTCCAAGCGCGAGGTTTTGTAGGACAGCAGCATTTTTCCCTCAAGTGTATGACCTAAGGTTTATCAATCCGTGGGAGGTTTCGGATGAAGATGGTCTCTCTCAAACAACCTTGCAATCAAATACAAGAAATCTCTTGTGTCCCCAACACACCCAATAGAATGGCAAATTGTATAGGTGCACTAGTTTGGCACAGAGAAGGTGATACAAGTGTATTAATGATAGTATATATTGATTTTTCTAATCTAAAAATATAAAAACAGCAAAATAGCAAGTGATAAAAGTGAGCGCGAACGATATTGCAATGCTTGAAAACAAGGCCTACGGTACGTACTTTCGCTAGTGCAACCTCTAAATAATCCTAATATAATTGGATCACATAACCATGCCTCAACATGCAACGAATAATCACTCTAAAGTTCTTATCTAGTGGAGAGCATAAGAAGAGATTGTTTGTAGGGTACGAAACCACCTTAAATTTACCCTTTACGATCAACCTATCCAAGAGTTCGTACTAAAATAACCAAGTAATCTTTTACGATCGATCTATCCAAGAGTTTTTACTAAAATAACCAATTTATCTTTTCCGATCGATCTATCTAAGAGTTCATACTAGAATAACACCATATTTTATGCAGCAACCAACTCTATTGTCACCTAGATACTCCAATGTCACCACAATTATCCATGAGTTAATTATACAATACACATCAAACAAATTCAGATTCATAATACTTAATCCAACAAAAAGAACCTGAAAGAGTGCCCCAAGATTTCTACCGGAGAAGCTAGGACAAGAACATGCATCAACCCCTGTGCATAGATTACCCCAATGTCACCTCTAAAATCCGCAAGTTGAGTACCAAGACATAAATCAAGTGAATCAATAGAACATCCCATTGTCACCATGGTATCGACTTTCAAGACATGTATCAAGTGTTCTCAATTCCAATATTCAATCCAACATAACGAAATCTCAAAGGGAAAACTCAACTCATCACAACAAGATCGAGTGGGGGAAAACACCATGTGATCTAACTATATTAACAAAGCCCGTGATACATCAAGATCATGCCATCTCAAGAACAAGAGAGAGAGGGAGATTGAACACATAGCTAATGGTACAGATCGTCAGCCCCGTGGGTGGACCACTCCCTCCTCATCATGGACTCCGCCGAGATGATGAAGATGGCAATCGGAGATGATCTACCCTCTCGAGAATGGTACTGTTTTCTCACCAAATAGGTTTTTCATTGATACAAAGGCCTTGCGGCGACGGAACGAGGAGTCTAGGATTATTTCTGATGGTTTCTATATTTATAAGAATTTTTGGCTTTGGTTTCACGCGAAAGTTGGCCACGAGGTGAGCATGCTCCACCAGGGCACTCTTTGGGGGCCTGGCATGCCCTGGTGGAGGGTGGCTACCTCGTGACTCTTCTGGCCCTCCCACAAACCATATAGTGCCTATTTTGTTCCAAAAAATCGTCAAAAAGTTTCAGACGATTCCGAGAAATTTCATTTTCTGCACACACAAAAAACACCATGGTAGTTCTGCTGAAAACAGCGTCAGTCGGGGCTAGTTCTAAATAAATCATATAAAGAGCATCAAAACCTTATAAAAGTATTGTAGTCATAAGTGAATATGGCATGACTACTTCATAAATTATTGATACGTTGGAGACGTATCAGCATCCCCAATCTTAATTCCTACTCGTCCTCGAGTAGGTAAATGAGAAAAGAAATAAGTTATGAAGTGTGAATGCTAGATAAGTGCATAAGTTTGATCAATGATAATTTCAACCACTTTTCCTAGCATCATAATAGCAACTCTTTCTTATAAAACTCATCATGATAAAGTAGCAACCAATTCACATGTTATGGTTCAAACAATGTTATGGTTCAAACAATGAATTCTCTTGAAACTTAACAACCTATGTTTTTAGTCACCAAACAATTGCAATTCAACTTATTCTCAACAAAGTCTAAGTAAGATCTCCACATAGTCAATCATCATATAGTATTCTATGATTTCTAGTACTCAAAGCATATTTTTAGAACAAATGACATCCATCGAACACATAGAAAGATAGGGCTTAATGTTTTGCCTCCCAACATACTTATCATAAAGACAATAATAAGTCATGATCAAACTATCCATACGTGGCTAGATCTTTCCCCAACACATGATGCTTGCCAACTAATAGAAGTAGGTTCGAATAGGAAGTTGACTCAACATGAAAAGTAAATAACATGAAAGTAAATAGATTATCCCTTCGCAGAGGGAAGCAGGGATTTGCATATGTACCAGAGCTCATTGTGTAAAACAAAGATAACTATAATTTTGGGAGGTGCACCCTTCCTGTCAATGTTACGACCAAGAGTTATCAATATATTCAATGTTAAACACATTAGCCGTGGTTCCCAAGTGGTTAAAGTAAAGGTTTACTCCCGCTCCACCAACAAACACAGTCCACGGCTAGCCGAATCCACGGGTACCATCCATACCAACAACATTCCTGGGGGAGTTTTATTTAATTATTTGCATTTTTTATTTTGGGACTAGGAATCCCTATTACTCCCATCTCATGCAAAGACAAGTGAATAAACACCCATCATGAGAATAGCCCGCCTAACATTGAAGATACAGACCACCCCCTATCGCTCCATGAGCAGTCCAGGCACACAAAACAGATGTTCATTTGAAATTTTAGAGGTAGGACATGCAAATTTACTTGGAATGGCAGTGAAATACCATATATAGGTAGGTATGGTGGACTCTCATGGAAGAAAATTGGCTCAAGTATTTTGATGCACAAGTAGTATCTCTACTTAGTATGAATTTTTGCCTAGCAAAAGGTTCTAAACAAGCACCACAGGTTGGAGGATCCATAACAATATAACTTATATGAAATATACACAACCATAACTCATTACTTTATCTTCCTTGTCCCACTTCAACTAATTTTCTCAAGTTTGAAAATAATTAATGGATATTCACAATCATAGAAGATGTCCAAGATAATATATTTGTATGTGAAAGTTCTCTTCCTTATACTGATCATTCACAAATTGCTTGTATGACCAATATTGTGATTGTCAAGCTTCAATAGATTTTAATTTCAAAAGCAGATGTGAAGCTACTACTAAGCATGATATGAACATATAATTTCAAATTCATGGTATTCAATTCATTCAACAATTTACTCATAGGATATAAGTGAAGCACAAGAGTAAACATCAAGCTACTCTCAAAAGATATAAGTGAAGATCAATGAGTAGGTAAACAATCAAGTAGATATTGGAGGACTCTCTCCATAAATATTTTTAGATCTATGTATTTTATTAAAACAACAAGCAAAAAAAATGGAACTGCAAGAATAGCACATATCATGTGGACAAATAAAAATTTAGGCTCCACATAGGCTAACCGATAGTTGAAGAAGAGAGATGGGATGCATAGCATCCCCAAGCTTAGGTGCTTGAGACTTCTTGAAATATTTACTTGGGGTGCCTTGGTCATCCCCAAGCTTCAGCTTTTGTAACTTGTTCAATCCTCTCATATCACGGTTTCACCTATTTTCAAAAACATCATCCACACAAAACATAAAAAGAGCTCGTGAGATAGGTTAGTGCACATAATAACAAATCAACACTTCATATACTTCCAAGACAAGTTTAAAAATAATTTTCAAACATCATCTACTATTTACTATCGTTTCCACAATTTATATCTACCAATATAGGCTATGGAAACTATAGGATAAGTAGATAACAAAACTATGACAGCAATCTGTCCGAACATAATAGTTCATAGAAATGTATTAAACTAGTGTCCTTATGTAACTCAAAAAATTCTACAAATTTAGGACATGATAAATAATTTATATGACAACAATTTGTAAAAATTTCAGAAACTTTCCACATTCCAGTAATATATGAAAATTCAAGCACTTCAACAAAAGTTTCTTTTTTGACACAACACACATCAAAGCATGCAAAGCAAACATGCTAAGAGGCAATTCTGGGAAATTTTTATTGGAAAACAAGATTATAAATAACATCTAACACAGAAAAAAAAGTTATAATGACGCTTCAACAAAAACACATATCATGTGACGAAGTAAAATATAGTTCCAAGTAAGATGTACCTATAATGTTGGAGATGAAAGAGGGGATGCCTTTCGGGGCATCCCCAAGCTTAGACGCTTGAGTCTTCCTTAGATATTACCTTGGGGTGACTTGGGCATCCCGAAGCTTAGGTCCTTGCTGCTCCTTATTCACCTCATATCGGTATCTCACCCAAAACTTGAAAACTTCAATCACACAAAACTTAGCAGAACTTCGTCAGATGGGTTAGTGTAGTAAAGATAGATCATTCACTTAGGTACTCTCAAGAAAGATTCAAAATTGTTCTCACATAATACCTATTGTATTCCATCATTCTCACAATTTATATCACCAAATATAATATATGGAAACACTTGAAACGAGCAAACTATGCATGCAAAGAAAGAATCTTTCAAACATGAAACAGTATGTAATGATATAAATAATCACCATACTTCCCTGGTGTCAGTGTCAAATCTGTCGGATCTCGGGTAGGGGGGTCCCGATCTATAGGTCTTGAATCGATGGGTAATAGGAGACAAGGGAGACGGTATTTACCCAAGTTTGTGCCTTCTTGATGGAGGTAAAACCCTACGTCCTGCTTTGTTTGTATTGATGATGGTGTATCGAGTAGATAGTTGATCTACCTCGAGATCGTATGTAGTGGTCTAAACTCTAAGAGCTATGCTCGTATGATGATATGGTCTATGATGATCTGATTGTGCCTAATGACAAGCCTGGCCTCGGCTTATATAACACACTAGAGGCCTAGGATAATAAGAGTCCTAGTCGGCTACGTCAGTGGAGAGGAGTCCTTGTCTTTATCACCAAGTCTTGTGGAATCTTCCTCGTATGCATCATGGGCTGTCTGAACTAGCCCATTAATGAACCGCCCTAGGGGTCCTTTTCCCGATCCACAAGTCGGGAGACGACATGGTGAGTACCCCCTAGTTCAGGACACCGTCACCTGGCTCTAAAAATTCTGAAAAATTAGGAAAAAAACAGAGAATTTGCACAACAAGTTTGTGTAAATATTTCAGAATTATTTGACGCTCCAGTAAAATTGGATAATTCATATACTGGACGCAAAACTTTCTATATTTTCACAGAATCAAACAAGCAAGTATCCACACTATCCCAAAGGCTTTACTTGTCACTCTATTGAAATAAAAGACATAAAACATGATTGCTAAAATAGATTAATCATGTGAGCATACAAAAATAGAAAGTAAAAGTGTTGGCTTGTCTCCCAACAAGCGCTTTTCTTTAATGCCTTTTAGCTAGGCATGATGATTTCAATGATGCTCGCACAAAAGTAAAGAATTGAAACATAATGGTAGCACCATGAAGCACATGACAAGCACATTTAAGTCTAACTAACTTCCTATGCATAGGGATTTTGTGAGCAAAAAAATTATGGCAGCAAGAATCAACTAGCATAGGAAGGCAAAACAAGCATATCTTCAAAAAATTCAACATATAGGGAGGAAACATGATATTATTGCAAATCCTACTACCATATGTTCCTCCCTGATTATAATTTTCAGTAGCATCATGAAGGAATTAAACAACATAACTATCACATATGACATTATATTAATGATGCACAAGCATAGAACTTTTATCACTATCCACATAAGCAAATTTCTACTCATTCATAGTAGTGGGAGCAAACTCAACAAAATAACTATCATGTGACACTTGATTGACATAACCACATTGAATATTAAAATCATGATAAAAAGTTTCATTGTTGTCATTACTCTTTATAGCATACATGTCATCATCATAACCATCATACTTAGGATGCATGCTATCATCATAATAGTTTTGTTCATCAAAACTCGAGGGACTAAAAATATCATATTCATAAAACATAGCATCCCCAAGCTTCTGGCTTTGCATATCATTAGCATCATGGAAATTCAGAGAATTCATACTAACAATATTGCAATCATGCTCATCATTCAAGGAATTCTCGTTATGTATTTTCACAAATTTTTCCTCTACTAATTGAGCACAATTTTTCGAACCATCATTTTCACGAAAGAAATTAAAAAGATGAAACAATTGATGAAACCTAAACTCCATTTTTTTGTAGTTTTATTTTATAAACCAAACAAGTGAAAAAACAACAAATTAAAGATTTGATTGCAAGATATAAATATATACCTTCAAGCACTCACCTCTCCGACAACTGTGCCAGAAAAGAGCTTGATGTCCACTATGCAACTTTATTATTGTACACTCGTTGTGGGCCTCCAAGCACACAGTTTGTTAGGAAAATAGCAATTTTCCCTCCAGGGGGTGACCTAAGGTTTGTCAATCCGTGGGAGATGTAGGATAAAGATGGTCTCTCCCAAACAACCCTGGAATCAAATACAAGAAATCTCTTGTGTCCCCAACACACCCAATACAATGGAAAATTGTATAGGTGCACTTGTTCGGAGAAGAGATGATGATAAAAGTGTAGTTGTGATAGTAGATATTGATTTTTGTAATCTGAAAATACAAAAACAGAAAGGTAGCAAGTGACAAAAGTGAGCACAAATGGTATTGCAATGCTAGAAAACAAGGCATACGGTCTGTACTTTCGATAGTGCAATCTCTCAACAATGCTAATATAATTGGGCCACATAACCATCCCTCAACGTGCAACGAATAATCACTCCAAAGTTCTTATCTGGCAGAGAGCATAAGCATAAATTGATTGTAAGGTACGAAACCACCTTAAAGTTATACTTTCCAAGAGTTTCTACTAAAATAACAAAGTTATCCTTTCCAATCGATCTATCCAAGATTTCATACTAAAATAACCAAGTTATCATTTCCGACTGATCTATCTAAGAGTTAGTAATAGAATAACACCATATGACATGCATCAATCAACTCTAATGTCACCTAGATACTCCAATGTCACCACAAGTATCCATGGGTTCATTATACGGTACGCATGAAACAATTTCAGATTCATAATACTCAATCCAACAAAAAGAACCTCAAAGAGTGCCTCAAGATTTCTACCGGAGAATCTAGGACAAGAACGTGTATCAACCTCTATGCATAGATTACCCCAATGTTACCTCGGGTATCCACATGCAAGACATATATCAAGTGTTCCCAAATATAGGACAAGTTGAGTACCAAGACATATACATCAAATAAATCAATAGAACACCCCATTGTCACCTCGGGTATCCACATGCAAGACATATATCAAGTGTTCGCAAATCCAATATTCAATCCAACATAATGAAATCTCACAAACGGAAAACTCAATTCATCACAACAAGATAGAGAGGGGAAACACCATGTTATCCAACTATAGTAACAAAGCTCGTGATACAACAAGATGGTGCCATATCAAGAACACGAGAGAGAGAGAGAGAGATTGAACACATAGCTAATAGTACAAACTATCAGACCCGAGGGTGGACTAGTCCCTCCTCATCATGGACTCTGCTGTGATGATGAAGATGGCCACCGGAGATGATCTACCCTCTTCGGCAGGGTATTGTTTTCTCTCCAGATTTGTTTTTTGTCAATACAGAGGCCTTGCGGTGGCAGAACAAGGAGTCTAGGTTTATTTCTGATGTTTTCTATAGTTATAGGATTTTTTCACGTTGGTTTCACATGAAGGTGGGCCATGAGGTGATCACGCTCCATCAGGGCATGGTTTGGGAGCCTCGCGCGCCCTGGTGGAGGGTGGCCACCTCTTGACTCTTCTTACCCTCCTATGAAGCATCTAGTGCCTCTTTTATTCCAAAAAGATCACCAAAAAGTTTTGGGCAATTCTGAGAACTTTCATTTTTTGCACAAAAACAACATTACGGTAGTTCTGCTGAAAACAGCGTCAGACCGGGTTAGTTCTAAATAAATCATATAAAGTGCATCAAAACCATATAAAAATATTACAAACATAGGTGAATATGGCATGAATACTTCATAAATTATCGATACGTTGGATATGTATCAAGGCCTTGAGGGCTTGCGGGTTCTCGGCATCTCACGGGGCGCGATCTCGGACTGAACCTGCCCTCGGAAGGTGAAGCCTACATTCTCCCAGCTAGACGACACGTGGGAGTGATCTGTGGTGACACGTGGAGATCCGGAGGGGCCCTGTAAGCCCGTCCCGTTGGATGCCATGATGTCGATGCCCATAGGCATCATGTCGCTTCCTCTGGGCAGTAGCCAGGCCAATAAGGCGTTCCCAGCGACGATCGCCATGCATGTACTGCGCCTCCCGCGGCATCTTGACTTCCCTGGCGATGTGCTCCTATGATTCTGGCGCCTGGTGCCATACTCCTTGCTAGTAGGGGCGCATGTTGAGACATGCTTCCGAGTGGTGCCCGTGCACCTCCCTCGTCTTACCAGCTAGGCTAGATGCTTCCCAGTTGGAAGCCCCCAAGCCAAGGCTGAGGGGGGCACCGGGCGTGCCTTCGTGCGCCGATAGGAGGCCGGCACAACATCCGGCATGGGGCCGACATCACCTGCTAGGCATCACATTCTTCTCCATGGCGGGAATTGGAGCGGGTAGAAGCTGCCTCTTCCTTAGGGGCGCGGCTTCACGAGGTCCGACACTCCCCTTGTTATCGAAATGCTTGTCCATGGCAACTCTATAGGACCGCTTGAGGAAACGGACTGCATCTTTCTCATCGCAGATGAGGGTGATGATGTCACTGGGGCCCGAGATCCTAAGGACGTTGTAACCATGGTGGATAACCACCATGAACTGGGCCAACCCGGGTATCCAAAGATCGTGTTGAACGGAAGGCTCGGTGCGGTAGTTCTCACCTGTGCTGAAGGTGACGAGGAGGCGGACCTGCCCTAGGGGGACAGTGGGGCTACTAGCGGCGCTAGAGAATGGCCCAGTGGGTGCCAGCTGACTATACAACACTTGTAGGGTCTCGAAGGTCACTATGGAGAGCACGTTGAGGCTGGTGCCCTTGTCTACGCCGATCTTGGTGAGGTCGACATTGCAGATGATGTGAGTACACAGCAGGGAGCATGCCCGGGGGTGGCCTTGGACTTCGGGCTGTCCCTCGAGTTGAAGGAGATGACATCCTGAGACCATCTAAAATGATGCGCGGCCTCCGGTTCCTGGAGGGCACTGCTCATCACACGGGGGAGGTATCCGAACCAGTGGGTCGACAAGAGGGCTTGGGATCCAGGGCGGTCGTGGTCATTGCGGCGAGGCCGCCTTGCCTTTGGGGTCACCCCACGTGGCCACCCATGTCGATCGTCCTCTTAGGGCTGATCGTGCTTGCTATCACTGCAAGACTACTCGCGTCGGCCTTGGTTGGGGTCATCACTATGGTTACCCCTCCTATCGCCGCTGTGGCCACCTTCACGACCGGCACTGCAGGCGTCGTGACCTAGGTGCGGGCCGGTACGCTTGCTACGGGAAGCACTGTGCCATGGAAGACACTCGCAAGTGCATGATCATTAGCAAGGGTAGTTCTCTCTACCAGATGCCTCGTCCCTAGCTGCCAGCCCTGGCTAGGCCAACCTATCAATCTCAACCAGCCGGGACTAGTCCACCTTGTCCGAGATATGAGCCTCAATAGTATGCCAATCCCAGGCCAGCTTACAACAACCTTGATAGCAACAATGGTGGCAAGAATAACAACAACTCCGGGCAAGTCACTTGCTTTGGATGTGGTCAGCCTGGATACATCTCTAGGTAGTGCCCCGACAAGAAGCAAGATGCATAATGCCCCAATGCGTTGAACCAAGGTCAAGGCCATGGAGCTCTACCAAGGAACCAAGCTCTTGACAATGCGCCCAACAATGGCAAGGTTCATGTGAATCACGTCACCGCTGAAGAAGCCCACGAAGACCCGGAAGTCATACTGGGTATGTTCCTTGTCAATCCAACCCCAGCAAACATTCTGTTTGATTGTGGAGATCTGCATTCTTTTGTTACCCAAAAGTTTGCACTAGGAACTAGTATGAAGCCTACACCTCTATGTAGTCATATGTCAGTACAAAGCCAGGGTTCAGTATTGACGACCAACATAGGATGTAAGGGAGTTGGGATTGTCATTAATGGAGTAGAGTTCCTAGCAGACCTTATCACCATGAAGTCGCAAGGCTTGGATGTGATACTAGGCATGGACTACCTAACCAAGCACCAAGGCTTGATAGATTGTGCCAAGGTTCTAGGTGAAGTTAAGTAGGTTCCCAACCCTACTTCTGCTAAAGCCCGTGAGGTCAGTTGTTTGTGAGGAATTGAGTTGGATCAACTGCTAGTGGTATGTGAATACCAAGATGTATTTCTTGATGAGCTTCCCGGAAACCCCCTTGACCGTGACATTGAGTTCATTGTTGAGCTAATTGTAACAGCACGAGATCCAAGCTCTGGATGCATTGCAGTTATTTCGAGTTTTTCAGTGTGTTTTATTTGTTTGGCCCATTCATCATCGTATCATTAGCATTGCATCGGCACTCCATTGCCGTCATTTTTCAAAAATTGAAGTCAGTCATAATTGCCGGTTCTCTCCATTTTTGTCGTTCGCCATTTCGTGACCAAGCACACACACACGCGCTCGCGACATCTTTAAAATATTGTTTTTAAGAGTGCATATTAAACTTTGTCGGAATGGGTCGAAAGTTGGCATGCGGTCTTCTTATATTGTAGGTAAGTAGCCTGCCAAATTTTGTCGCATTCGAAGGTCGTTTGATACACCAACAGTCAACCGTAGTGGAACCGTCCTTGGTTAAATTAGCGGATGCTTTGGTGTTTCAAAACTCTATCATGGGCCTCACACTTCCCTCTCTTCTTGGCCCAACCCCCTCTACACAGCCCAACATAGCCCAGCTAGACCTCTGCACTTCCACATCGTATGATCAAGATCGACAGGTCCAAAAACGGAGCAAAATCCTCATACCCTAGCCCACCAACCTGAACCCCGCGACCAGAGTCGTCTGATTGCGATTGTAGGGCTTGAATTGGTACACCCCCCCTTAACCTGGCCCCTTGCTATACATGGACATCCCCTTGTCCAAATCTGGGCAAACTAGCCCCATTCCCTAGCTGGAGCACCACGTTGTCCTCACTTTCATCGCCCTCGGCCTCCTCTAACCACTTGGCACCCCATAGCCAATTCCCACCATCGATCCGGACCATTAGATCCGTATCAAACGGTGGCTAACCTCCTAGTTTGTCCCCCAGTACTCATGCTCACAGGATCCCACGTGTGGCCCGACACAAGCCCATCTGCAACTGCTCCCGGCGAAGGAAGCGCCCGAGCATTGCTTGATGCCGTGCGGGAGATGCTCCCGAGAGTAGTCCCGCCCTTGCTCCATCCCCTACCTCGCTGGAGACCAGGTCTAAAATGCCGATGTCGTGCCCCTTCTCACTCCCTTCCACCGTATCTTATTTCCCTTGCTAATTCCTTGATTATTGTGTACCCAGGACGAACAGGAAGTCCATGTCTGCACAACCACATGGAACCGGCCTGATTCGTCATGCTTCGTCGACATTATTTGTCCCTGGCCTCGGATCCGCCCGTTCTCAGCCTGATCCAGGACTCTCGAATCTCCAAGCCGTCATCATTCGCTGCCATAGCCACCTTCCTCCTCCTGTGTGCCGTGCCCATGCACGAGGATGATGCACAATCGCATGAGCGCTCACGTGGGCCGACATCCAACGACCAATGCCCTCTAGCAAGCCGCCCAGCCAAGCCCGGCTCTAGGCCAAGCCACGACAACCGGCCTGCCTCCAACAGTGCCGCCGAGTTGGGCTCCTAGGCCCATGGTGAGCACCCTCCATGGCCAACCCTCTCCCATAGGCCTTATATTCTATACTGCGCTCGATCTGTTAGCCTTGTTTCAGAGCAATTTTGGCCCAACAATATTTTTTCAAGCGCTGTGAATTTTCTAATTAACCATGGAATTTCTGTTTTATAGGAAAGAGCCTTAACTTCATGCATTTAATAACTCATCAACCGTGCATCATATGTAAAAACTTTATCCATGTAAAATGTTCAGAATTTTGTGTAGATTAATAGTATCCAACTTGCATCCATGATAAAAATGTTTAAACTTGCTGTTTGTTTTAATTTTCATAAATACCATGCTAAAATGATTTATTTCATAACTAAATAACTGTAGTTCCAATTAAAATATTTTATATATGGAACTAGCCTAGAAAAACATGTAGAATCTCATTGAACACTTTATTTTTCTGTTTAAAAAATATATAATATATTTAGCATAGATTTGGACCAAATTCAAAAATTGCATATGAGGGTTTACCAGAATTGTAATATATTATTTCCGGCCTCATTAAAAATGCCTAGACTATGTGATTGGGAGCATCCTATGAACATCACCATGGCAAGAGTCCCTTTGCCAAGTTACACGTGCCACATCTACTCCACATACATAAAGGTGAATCATCTCCTTTACACGTGTTAACTTGACCCCTTCGAGGATGGTATACTACTTGACATTCCTCTCGTGTGCATGCATAGGTATTGCCGGAGCTTCACGGATGACGAGGAGGAGTGTCACAACCTACGTACGACTACATCATCCGCGAGGGAAGCTTGGAAGAGAAGGAAGAAGAAGTGAGAACAAGACTCAGGAAGTCCCGGACCTTCCGTCCTGCCCAGAACTTCCGGCATCCGGCGCACCCTAGGCCTGCCAACTCTCAGGAAACCCCGTAACCTGCACGGACCTTCCCAGGAACTGTCGGCGCCCACAACTTCTGGCGTGCGTGCGTGCAACCACTCGGTACCAAGGCCCATGTACCCCTTTCTCACCCCCACTTCGCCCTAGACTATATATACTCATATCCCACCTCCATTCTAGGGTTAGAAATGGTTTAGCTCTTAATTAGTTGAGCTTTGCTCCTTCCACTACCTCTCCCAAGGAGTAGATGCCTCTATTGGAGAAGATTCCCTAGTGGATGTCAAGGCCCCTTGTGAGGGAAGATCCTCCGGGATATCAAGGCCCCATCTCCCCATGGGATTTGGGATGAACTCTACCATGTATCCTTATTTCCCTTTGTTGTTCATGTACCTTGTGGATCTTGTGTGTGGTGAGTCTACTGGATGTGTGATTGGACTTTTTCTTGAGTGTTTCCTCTGGTGATTTCCCCTTCGTGGTCTTCGTGTTCTTTGTGTTCTTCATGGAACCCCCCTCCAATTCGTGAAAGATCGACACACACGGGCTTGCCCCGTATCACTATGTAGTTGTTTATGCTTCACCTCTTGCCATGTTTAAAAACATTTAAACTTGCCACATAAATAAACAAGAGTGAACTAAATGATTCAAGCGTGGAGTTTATTCAATATGCAACTCGTTGCATATTGAATTGCACTTAATGTGTAGTACTTGATTGTTGTGCTTGTCATGCAATACTTAGTTAATTGGACATGCATCACATTTGTTTGTGCATCATGCTATCTATATCTTCTGGTGTTTACCCTGTCATTTGTTTGTTTCTGGTTCGCTTCTCCTTGCTAGAGTTCCAAAACCGTTCGGGGTGTGAGGATTCATTCAGCTACACCCGTTTGTTTACTTCATGGATTCGTTTTTGTTCCAAGCAAGATCTCAGGCAAGACGACCCTTTCCTTGGATACCACTACTATCATTGTTATGCTAGTTGTATCTCTTCTATCATTATATATAATTACCTACCACTTGAATGTCAAGCCTCCCAACATTGCCATGAAAAGCTTCTACCCCCATCCCAGCGAACCATTGTTTGGCTAATTCACTGCTCTCTCAGCCCTTCTTATAGTGTTGCTAGTTGTAGGTGTAGGTTGTTTCCATGTGACAACATGGATATCTTGGCATATCACAATATAATTGCTATTTAATTGAATGCACATATATTTTGTAAAAGGTGGTAGGCTTGGCCTTTTGCTTGGTGTTTTGTTCCACCTTTTCCGCCCTAGTTACTTGTGTATCGGTGTTATGTTCCATACCGAGCGCTCCTAACATGCTTGGGGTTGTTATGGCAACCGCCTTGATCTTTTTGTTATAAAACTCTTCCGGCAAGGACCAACATTTGTACTATTTACTTAATAACAACTAAATTATAATTAGTCTACCCCCCCCCCACAAGTGCTCCTTGTGAGTGTTGGTCCAAACTAGAGCCACTTGTGGGGCCACCTCGAGGCAACTCGGGGGATTTCTATCATGCAACCATACATATTTCTCGTCTGATCATGTCTTGAGAATGAGATACGCGGCTCCTATCCAGTTCTTTGACACATGGGGTTGTCTTGTTGGATTTATTTTACCTTTCTCGAACGTCTTGTGCACTCGGATTTCGAGGATACCTTGGACTATCTCGATGTTGAGTTTTTCTAGAGTATCTTGTGTCTAGTTGGTGATGGATGAGTCGGAGCACCCCTGTGGGGTTAAATCTTTCTAAGAGTCGTGCCTGCGGTTATGTGGCAACATGGAAATTAGTTTAACCTCTAGTCATAGAAAACTTCAAGTAAACTCAAATAAAATGCACCAACTATGTGCGTCACCATGACCATCTCTTCTTGTGAGGTATGAACCAAGAAGGGGACACTATGGGTTATGTTTGACTCATAAGTAGGTATTCACGATAACTTCTAGATCATTACTAGTCACATCCGATTATGAATAGATCACTCTTCTTATTATTGTAGTTGTAAGTTAGTCACCCAAATAAATGCTTTGTGCTTGCTACAGCCTCACAGCTTAACCATTTCTCACCCATTAAGCTTTTCTAGTCTTGATACCCTTGGAAATGAGATTGTTGAGTCCTCGTGGATCACATATTACTACAACAACAATTGCAGGTATAGGTAATGTGATGCTTTGACGTGAAAGTGATGCTTGTTTGCTTTGGAGTTCTTCTTATTCTTCATCATCAATCATAGGATGGGTTCCAGGTAGGCAGCCTGGGATTAGCAAGGATGGATGTCGCTTTTATCGTTTGATTTCGTCCATAGTCGGACCCTTCTTTTATGTATGAGGGTTGATATGTATGTTCGTGTTTAACTTGATCTTGATTTATCTTGTGGCGACTGTAAGCCAATTCCATATATTCATATCCTCTTTAGATGCACTTGTAACGATTTCCATTCTTGCAAAACAATGAGATGAGCTTCTATCCCTATCCAGGCACTCGATCCAAAATAGGGAAAGGGTCATAGCTTCTGCGCTATAAGTTGGTATCATAGCAGTAACGACTTAGGAGCCCTCTTGATTGATCAAACTTGGCCAACTCGAGTCTAGTGAAAACTATTTTGAGTCTAATTATATATCAAAGAGTGGGATTATTTTTGATCCTCTTCAATGCTTTTGTGAGGAATCCTGGCGTAGGAATTTTAATTCTACCCTCTTCACACTCAATTTTGGAACCTCTATGATCCCGATGTGACGGAATTCTGTTCTTGGTTCCTCCTGCCTGAATTGCTGTAGGTGATTCTTGAGACATCATTATTGTTCAGTTTCCTTAGTATCTGAGGACGAGGATGTTCAAAATTGATTCAATACTCTTTGTGGCGAGAGGAGTTTGGCGTCACCCAGTACTGAGCGTCCAGATGTACTACCATAGTTGGTATCTTTATGATTACGAGGGTCTGAGGTAGATGAGTTTCTGAGGTTTCTCTGGATATGTGTTGACGGATGTGATACACTAGAGGTGTAGTGTTATTCCTAGGAGTTGAGTGATTTATTATAGTAATTCCTCCCTGTATCAATTGGACCAGATTACATAACCAGAAAGATTACGAGAGTTCTTAGGTGGGAATTCAAGTAGTTACCTAGGATTATCCGTGCAACAAATGCATGGTGGGTTATGTATTTGTTTCTGGCTTGTTTCGTAAGCCTCATCCTTTGTTTTGTTCGAGTATGCTAATTCAAGTTGCCTCGACGTCAAGTGTTGATTTCATAATTTTTTGAAGCTTCTTATCATATTTCTATGGGAATGCTAATCCGTTTGATCAACCAGAGTTGTCATGAAATTCTTTTAAATAGGTTTCCTTCTTTTCAAGATATTCAATCCTTTCAATATTCGCAACATCAATCCTCATGTTTCTTTCCAGAGTTCGTTTCACCTATTTCAAGTTTCCTTATTCTTCCCCACCCTCCAGCCCATTTTCTTCAATGACTAAATTACCATCCAAGTGCCTTTCTTTTCACTAATGGTTCCTCTATCTTTTCTTTCGTGTTGTATCCGGTGATTCATGCTGAAGATGCTTCAACGCAAAGTTCATCATACTTTGTTCTTGTTTTCTTCCCTAGTGGATTCGATTCAAACTCTCGGCGGTCATCATATGATTTTCTTTTGTTAAATGCTTTACCATGTTGGAAATTCTTATCGAAATGTTTCCTGTTATTAACCTCTCTTTTCTATCCGGAGTGCTGAAGATATCTCAGAAGATTTGTGTTTCCATTAAAACACACTTGAGCTATTTCAATGCTATTATCTCATAAATTTCCAGTTGTACCGCTGTAATCTCTCTTCCTAAGCAATCGTTTCAATGATGTTTTCTTTTGAGTGGGCCCATAAGCCACAAGCTTTTCGAGGATCTTACCTGGCTCTTTTAATCTTTTCCGGAGATCTCAAGTTCTTTTCAAACATGGTGTAAGAATGGATTCCATCAGTCATATTACTTCTCCAATATTGCTCCGAATTATTTTTCATCTTTGGCTCAACACTTCTTTATTTATTTTCTCTAAGATCTCAACAATTCATGGTGTTGTTTCTCGTCAGCATTCTCAGCATTGAAGACCCAATGAGATTTTCTCTTATATCTTTATCCGTTATCATGAAGATTCATGGTTTTAGCTTCATGCTACCCTCTTAAATTGTTTTCGATCATGAGAAATTTCTTCCATATCTATCTGGAGCATTTGAGTGTTCTGTTCGTTTCTCGATCCTTGGAAGGCCATCATTCCAAAATATTTATTCGTTCTCAATTTCATCTTTCGTTTTCAAAGTCCTCTTAATTTTTCATTCGATTTTTTCTTTGTTCATACATCAATTATTCTGGTGCCTTATTCAATTTTTCAACTAGGCAGATCGTGATCTCTTCTATCTGCATTCATTCGAAGTATCCTCAATCGTCTTAACTCTTACCGGTGTTCTCATTCAAGACTTCTTCAAGTTCGTGCTACCTCTCTTCAATATTTTCAAGAGGAATAAGTAGTATGCCATATTCGTGGATTGTTGGCAATTTAACTTGATGAAGGGTAAGCATACCATAATTCTTATTCTTGTTTCATCAAGGTGATTTTGATCCTTTTCCTGAGTGGCTCATGATATCAAGTTCTAGGTTCTAAGTTGTTAAGCT
Source organism: Hordeum marinum (assembly GCA_022496015.1). NCBI lineage: Eukaryota > Viridiplantae > Streptophyta > Magnoliopsida > Poales > Poaceae > Hordeum > Hordeum marinum. The sequence goes on along the minus strand of CM039678.1, from coordinate 292,569,685 downwards.
TTTATTTTTAGGAGTTCCAAGTTTTTCTCACGTGTATCTTCGCGAAGTTCTATCTAAATCTTTGCAAGGCCTCAATTTTATACTTTTTAACCTTCATTTCTTTTTGATCATTCTCTTGTATACGGATGTTCATCATGGTTTTCTTCAATGATTTAATTCATTCTTGAATTGTTCTTCAACATTCTTCTTGGAGGACCCCGAGTATTCTTCGTCTTGAATTTAAAAGTGCAATACATTCTCCATCATCTTTTGACATGATAATATGGCATTGTTGATTCATGAGGAGTGTCTAAGAGAATATATCAAGAATGAGATATTCAAACCCATCATTTTCTTCCTTGGAGCTATATTGGATTGGATTTCACCTAATGCATTTCCTAAGGATTGTTGCCATCATGGTGCGTATCAATGATCCAACTTCTCAATGTATCCTCTTGGTGAAAGAAGGTTTGCATATCTGGTTGCTACCAAGCAATCAATTGTTTTCTTTTTGTGGCCGGTTGACACCTTGGAATTTTGAGATGCTTTCCATAAGACAAAAACAACCTTAGAATCTTGTTGTGATGTTCCAAAAACTCCGTTCAATCCTTCATTCTAAGGATGCTTTTCCAATTCAACTGTGGTATAAGTTGTCATTATATACTCCATTCCTTTGTTTCCAACGATCTAGCTTCTATTCTTTTGTTTGAGAGGCATTGTGTTGTTCCTCTCTTCAACCCATCATCTCATTTTATCAAAGATCATGTACTTTACTTACTTATCCACTTAACCAGACTTTTGTGGCTATCTTTTGAAGTTCTTTACATCTTATCAAGTTTTGGCCTCTCCTTCGAATGGAGTGCTACCTAAATTTGTGACTTGTCATCCCTTTGACCATCTAGTTTCATCTAGGGTAGTTTCGAATTCTTGCTTGTTTGTTGTGTCATTATTCATCTCTTTCCCACCTTCAAGGTTCTTTAGTCTCAATCGTTTGTCAAAGTAGCAACTAAGTTTTACATGTACTTTCCATCTAACTCTTTCTCTTCTCATTTTAAGATCTTGCATCGAGATCTCTTGTTAGTGGAGGAGAGTTGTAACAACACAACACCGACGCTCCAGATGTCTTCCAGTTATTCCAAGTTTCGCCATGTGCTTTATTTGTTTTTCACATTCATCATCGCATCATTAGCATTGCATCAGTACTCAATTGCCATCATTTTTCAAAACTTGCAGTCATTCGTAGTTGTCGGTTATCTCTATTTTTTTCTTGACCATTTCGTGACCAACCACACACGCACAAGCCCTCGACATCTTCAAAATTTTGTTTTTAAAAGTGCTTCTAAAACTTTCTCAAAATGGGTTGAAAGTTGCGTGTGGTCTTGTTATATTGTAGGTAGGTCGCCTGCCAAATTTCACTGCAGTCGGATTTTGTTTGATAACCCAACCGTCAAATATAGAGGCATCGTCATCAGTTGAATTAGCGGACGTTTTGGTGTTTCAAAACTTTATCACGGGCCTCACACTTCCCTCTATTCTGGGACCAACACCCTCTACACAGCCCAACATAGCCCAGCTAGCCTCCTCCACATGCGGACCATCCGATCGAGATCGAATTGTCCGAAAGCGAAGCGAAACCATCAAACCCTAGCACACGAACCTAAATCCCGTGACCGGAGTCATCCGATTGCGATCGAAGGGCTCGAATCGGTGCACCCCCTAAACCTAGGCACCTGCTATATATGGACATCTTCTTGTCCAAATCAGGACAAACCTAGACCCTAAACCCACCCTAGCCCCATTCCCGAGCTGCGCGACCACCTTCTCCTCACTTTCAGCGCCCCAGCCACCTCCAACCACTTGGCAATCCATAGCCAATACCCACCATTGACCTGGACCATTAGATCCAGATCAAACTGCTCCTAATTGCCCAGTTCGTTCCCGAGCACTCAGGCCCATAGGATCCGACACAAGGCCCACCGGAAGCCTATCTGCAACCACTCCCGTTGAAGGAAGTGCCCGAGCTTTGCTCGATGACATGCGGGAGATGCTCCCGAGCGTAGTACCACCCTTGCTCCATCCCCTACCTGGCCGAAGACTAGGTCCAGAACCCCGGTGCCATGCCCCTTCTCGTTCCCTTCCCCTGTTTCTTCTCTCCCTCGCTCGTTCCTCGATCCTTGTGTACCTAGCACAAATAGGAACTCCATGGCCGTGCATCGAATCCCCGACGTCACCACCACATGGAACCGATCGGATTCGTCGTGCCTCGCCCATATCCGGTGTCCCTTGCCATGGATCCACCTGTTCTAACCCCGATCCTTGACACTTGAAGCTCCAAGCCGTCGCCATGCACTACCATGGCCGCCTTCCTCCTCTTGTGCATCATGCCCGTGCTTGAGGACGACGCACGACCGCAACAACGCTTGCGTGGGCTGACCGCCAGCGTCTAGCATCGTCCAGCTAGCCACCCGGCCCAGCACCGCGCTAGGCCTAGCCGCGACAGTCGTCCTACCTCCAACAGCGCCATGGAGTTGGGCTCCTTGGCCCATGGTGAGCGCCCACCATGCCCATCCCTCACCCGTAGGCGTTACATGCTATGATGCGCTCGATTTGTTAGGCCCGTTTTAGATCTATTTCAGCCCAATAGTATTTTTTCAAGCCTAGCGAATTTTCTAATTAACCAGGGAATTTATGTTTTAAAGAGAAGACTGTTAACTTCATGGATTGAATAACTCATCAACCGTGCATCATATGTAAAAACTTTATGTGTGTAAAATGTTCAAAATTTTGTGTAAATTAATAATATCCAACTTTCATCCATGAAAAAATGTTGAAACTTGTTGTTTGGTTTAATTTTCATAAATGTCATGCTAAAATGATTTATTTAATAACTAAATAACCGTAATGCCTAGAAAGTTTTGTATAATCTCATGGCACACTTTATTTTGCTGTTTAATAAATATAAAGTCTAATTAGTACAGATTTGGGCCAAATTCATAAATTTCATATAAGGGTTTACTGGAATTGTTATATATTATTTATGGCCTCATTTAAAATGCCTAGACTATGTAGTTGTTTATGCTTCACCTCTTGCCATGTTTAAGAACATTTAAAATTGCCACGTAAATAAATGGAGTGAACTAACTGATTCAAACGTGGAGTTTTGTCAGTGTGCAACTTGTTGCATATTGAACTTCACTTAATGTGCAGTACTCGATTGTTGTGCTTGTCATGCCACGCATAATTAAATGGACATGCATCATATTTGTTTGTGCATCATGCCATCTATATGTTGTTCTGTTTACCATGTGATTTGTTTGTTTCCGGTTTGCTTCTCCTCTCTAGAGTCCTAAAACCGTTCGGAGTGTGAGGATTTGTTCGACTATGCCCATTCGTCTACTTAATGGAATATTTATTCTTCCAAGTGGGATCTCGAGAAAGACAACCATTTCCCTAGATACCACTACTATCATTGTTGTGCTAGTTGTCTTGCTTCTATTGTTATGTCTCGTTACCTACCACTTGAATGTCAAGCTTCCTGATGAGGTCACCAACCCTAGGTAGGGTCAAGGACTTCTTATCTAGGACACCCTTGGGGTCCTAGACATTCATGTAAGTCCCTGGATTACCTTGACACTCTAAAAAATGTACAAGATGCACTCAGATCCTTAAAAGTCACTCAGACGTCTTCAACCACTCGACGCCTCCCTATTACTCGAACAGTAGGACGTAGGAGCGACGTGGGAGTTACAACGTTCGAGAGACTTAACACACCTTAAGTGATGTAAATGCTACATTACCAGTAATGCTCATAGTTAACTCAGCGGTTTCAAGTAACTCCGATAATTACTAGCATTAATGACCCTCGTAATGGTACTCGGCTAGAGGTGGCGCACTCAATATAAGCCACCCCCCTGACACCAGAGTAGGGGTTACGAACTCCTTGTAGTCAGATACCTACACAAAGCAAACACTTAGCCCCTGTGCTCGAGACATAGGACTTTTACCACTTCCGAGTGGGGTCCGAACTCATAAAATCCGAGTGTGACACTTGCTCTATAGCTAGGCTTCACCATACTCATTCTTTGTGGGGACCCAGACTCATAAGTCATGATCACCGAATGTACGTGCACAGTGATCCTAGAGATCAATAATCACTGAACACAGAAACTGAATAACAAGAGGCAAACAGCCATTAAATACCGGTTGTACTAAAAAATGGTCTTTATCACCAAGTCTTCATAAACTTGTAGTGGAAATCTTCAATGATAGCATGAACCCATGCCATCCGCCTTAACCCTATAGGCATTCTGATTGGGAAGTGTCCTAGATCGCATGTTCATCACCAAGATACTCTTCATCATAACTTGGTCTTTCATGCCTGGTCAATAAAATAAACAGTGGCAAGCCAATGAGTAATTTGTATGTACTCGCAAGCAACCCATGTTTCAAACAATGTTCAACAGAGCATGATATAGCACTAATAGGTAAGTTTTGCAAAAAGCTAATTTTAGTGCAATGACATGATCAAGTAACTTATGTAAGCATGCATCAATGGTTGACAGGTATTCATGTGAACAAGTCACAGTTATAATCATAAGCAGGGGTTGAACATCTCATGTTCAATCATTTCGTCAAGTCTTCCGACTTAGCTCAAGTATCTCTTTGTCACACACACACACACCAAGTTTGTGACAACATCGAATGTAGTGTAAGCAAGACCTCCAACTGTCCTTGCCCGTGGACATGGCTATTCTTATGGTTTTACACTCTGCATAGGTTGCATACTTTACCAACAAGACTCGGAGAACTTCCGTGTCATCCATGACTCATAATATATTACATGCTTGAGGTAAGCACCTGAACAATGTCTTTCCCCTGACGATACTAAACAAAGAGTCCACTTGTTGGTGCCATCCCTCATGATGTGCATCACATGTATCATCCATGAGGGCATGTAACGGTGTGCCCGGTGCCTGTAAAGACAGTGCATGGTTGCCCTACCCGGCGCGACTCCGTATCAAGAGTGACCTCGTCACTCCTGCCACTAGTAATGCGGGCTCCATGCTAGTACCCACCAAGGTAATCAACAAAGCCCCGTCCAATAAGGTGTATCGTGGTTGCTCATGTAAGGTTGGGATGGTCAGTAAATCTTAAAACTCTCCGTTTTCGGAAACACACACACAACATGCTTTGGTACACAACTTCTTTACCATGTGGTTACCTAGGTCATCATCATCTTCCTCGGGTATTAGTGGCACCCGGCGATGTTTTTGAAAGTCTTTGAAAGCAGTTTCGTTTTCATCACCATGCATATTGCCGTCCCACTTTGTAGCATCTACAAGCAACCTATCTACTCCCACCCGCACAATCCTCATAAGAATGGTATGGTCATGCACAATGCATGTACCAACGGTAAAGTATCAGAGGCATCCCACCGAAGTGGTCACCTCATCAACATGATCATCATGATGGAAACAAGTGCTATAAGACATGCAAATAAAAGGGGTTCATAGTCATGGTCAAAGGGTTTCTTGCCTGGCTTAGCAAAGTCTTTGAGGTCTTCATACGCTTCTCGTCCATTCTAAGCAGTTCGTCTACTTCGTCAACTATCATCGGAAACAACCGCAATAAGCAACACAACAAGTAGAGAAATAAAGTGCACTATAAATAGGAGTTTTTTCTTTCTTGGACAACTTTGGTCTCAAGAAAAATACCTAAGAAGGATCTACTTGAGTTGCTTCAATAGGGATTTTTGGAAAGGCCAATAGGATGGGAATGAAGGAAATGGTGATCCAAAAAGGAGTTCATAGAAAATAGTTTTATGAAAATGAGTGGAGGAACTCATCAAATAGGGCATGATTTTAGAAGAATTTAGAAAGTGGTTTCACTGGATTTGGAGCTGTAATGAATGACCTAGAGATTTTTGAATGTGTTCCTTAATAGTTCAAATTTGAATTTGAATTTGAACAACATAGAAACTAGTGATAGAAAAATATGGAAGTTGTACCATTAAATTGCTGCGATTTCTAGAAAAAATTGGGAGTTGGAATCATGTCATTTGGACAATTATTTCGCCTTGAGGAATTTTAGGAATATACTAGAAATTGAAAAATAAAAAGGTTACTATTCCCTACGGGGCAAAAGAGTGCCAGCAGAGCAGCCCCACGGAGGAAACGGCGCAGGGTGCAACATTGCGCAACGAGCCACGCAAGAGACGTACTTGTTGAGTACGCTTCAACAAAAGCGGTGCACGCGCACCTAGGCGGTTTGAACTTGATGATGGCCTCCATCCGTCAGTGAGAGAGGAGAGGGAAGGGAGTATGACAAGAGGGACCTACTTGTCATCTCCTTCCTTGAGAAAGGGGGAGGCAGAGGAGCTCATCGCGGTGTCTCTGGTGATGGCAAGATTAACAGGGGGTACTGCTAGGCTCTAGGGGTTGCCACAAATCGGTCGGAAAGGAGAGGAGCACCAGAGGGCCTTGGTTCGCCGGTGGCGAGAAGCTGAGGTGGAGGAGCTTTTTGCCCACGGTTGATTCAGTCGACCTGGGCTGCAAGGAGAGGAGAAGGGCGTCGGGAGAGGTTCAGGGGAACTTGGGCATCCTAGGTCGAAGGAGAACGAGGGCAGGGGCAGTCCTTACCGTGATAACCACGGCATCCAGAGCCTGCGGGGCTTGTCTTGATCCCGGGTACAGGGAGCTGTGGAGGGGGAACGAGCAGCGCAGGAGTTCGATTTGGCTCTAGGGAGAGGATCTAAAGGGGAGAGATAGGCCTGGGGGGTCTTCTTATAGCCTCGCGCTGGTGTGTCGTGGACAGAGTCCATGGCTTCCGCGGGGAGGGTTCTGGAGGCCAGCGTAAGAGGCCGGGGGTGGTCTGCGGTGCTCTTGGGGGTAGGCTAGGATGCGGGAAGGGGAGAGGGAGGACCCAAGGGAGGACAGAGGAGCGCGTGTGTGAGCATGCTCACTGGTGCGCTCGGGCGGCGACAAGCACGTGCGAGGTGGGTCAAGGGAGGAGGGGGCCGACCAGCTGCCATCGTGTGAAGGTTGAGGTGGGCTAGGTGGACATGACTGGAGGTCTCGAGGCTGTCGGGAGCATCCATTGGGCGGCAACTATAGTGCGAGTGCGCACTGTAGCACTTTGGAGCACCCATATGGAATGCCATTCGCCTCTTGGGCGCGGCCATGCATGTCCATTGGCTATAGGGAGGTAAAACAAAGGAAAACCTTGCATAGGATGCTCTGGGGGTCCATCATGGTGATAGTGGAGTGGAGAGGGAGATGGTTTTCCACTGTCTAGGAGTGGAAATTGGGGTTTTACCCCACATAACCATTGAGCTGAGCCATGAGATTATTACTGGGGGTAAAGGGGGCATCCTAGAGAATGTGGTAAAAGTTTGGGATCAAGGAGAATAAGTTAGAGGGTGAAAACAGTGACTTTTAGAAATGACCAGAAGGTGTTTGATGGTGATTTGGCCAAGTAAATGAATTCTAATTGCCTTGATATTTAATAGGATCAAATGGTGGTTAAAAACGGGGTTGATCACCAAGTTTGAGATTATCTAAAGAAAGTTGCCAATATAAACTTGGTAAACCCTAGCAATCAACAAAAATAGGTTTCTATAGATATGGTCATGCTAAGGTATTCTCCTTAATGCACCACTTTGTGTGGTGGCATTATTTGGATATTAGAGCGTGCCCAAAAAGTTTGCGACCAAATAGGGAAACTTGATAATGCAAGAATTTCCAATTCCATAAATTAGCAGAAATGGATTTGGGGGGATTTGGACAAGTGAATCTGTTCTCCTTGATGCACCACATGGTGTGGATGCATTATTGGAGGATTAGATCATTTCCACAAAGTTTGAGCTTAAGTGGAGACAGTTAGCTATGTAGAGTTGCTGAATTTGGATCTGGACAGAGAGGGTTTTGGGATATTGGGTGAACCAAACCAATTTTTATTGAGGTGAAACTTGGCAAGATGATCACATATGTCATATGTGACATTCTAGAACTTTCTTGGATTTATTTGAGTTTACTTCTTCTAGAAATATATCAAATGCTCAAAATAGGCCGAAATGGTTTTGAAGGGTTTTGTCCACTATTTCGAACAAGAACATGTGTTTAAAATCTTATATTTGCACTATATATATATTCACTAAGTTTTCCCAAATTTTCTCAAATATTTATAATGCATAAAAATAATTTTCCCTATAAAAAACATTTATGGCCTTAAGAAAAAGCCTTTAAATAAAATAGTAAAATAATCTTTAAAAACAATATATTGTGGTTTTGGAGAGTTATATTAGGTTCCAAATAAATCCTTTGGGGAAAAACAATCCACCCAATTTGAGGACATTTAGTCCCTCTTCAAGAATTCGTCCGATTAACCAGTTAACTTGCCGATTAATCCCTACTCGTAGGGCCACCGAGTAGCTGATTAAGTCATTAATCACGCTCTTAATTGATTAAATGGCCGATTAACTTGCCTATTATCCTATTAATCCCCTACTCACCAACCAAATGAGCAACTACCAGTTAACGATTTCCTCAACAATGCTTGTAGTACAAACCTCAATTCAAGGGGTTTTGAAAACCTAAATTGAATAAATCCTATTTGGCCAAACTAAATTTCGATAAAAATAGTTTTAGGTGCTACACACATGGCATGGTCATTAGGCAAGAGTTTATGTCAAGGAAAAGAGTTTTGAGAGTAGGAGGGAGTTTTATGAATATAGAGCACCAACAAGCAATCAAACAAGCAAGCAAATAGCACACAAGTCAAGCATTCCTATGCACTCCAAAATATTTTATTTGTCCCTAATTTTTGAGTCATGTTAATTTAGTGAAGAGGCAAAACACAGGGTGTGACAGACTTACACCCTAATAAGAATCTCATCCCCGAGATTCCTAGGCTAGGCATGGGAAGGATGCGGAAATTCAGAGGTGAGGTAGTCTTCACGCTGCATGTTGCTTCCGCTCAGGAATGGTTGTCCTTCTAAGTCTTGAAGTGTCTGATGATATGTCTTCGAGTGCATCGTTGACTTCGTCTAAGGGTGAATGGGGTTCCCGTAATATGTTAGGCTTGCCTAATGGTAAAGGGTTTGGTGAACGAGGTTCTGGCATGGGCCTGGCTTGTGTGTGCATTCCAAGGTCGGAATACATGGCAAAGTAGTGCATCTGCATGCTGATCCTAGGACTTCTCAGATTGGTTAGTGACATCTAGATGTCTCGCATTAGAATAGGAGGGTCAAGCCTTGGCATAGCTTCTCGTTGACGGGGAAGTCCCTTAGTCTCTCAAGGCAGGTGACCTTCAGTCGCGGGTGGTATTCATCCTCGAGAGTGTTGAAGCGGCTCAACATAGGCTTCTTGTCGAGACCTTTTCTTGAGTAAGTTGCCCAGGCATGCTCTTCATTCGTCTTCGGCCATTTGTCTTCATTGCCAGGAACACATGTTTCTGGTTGTCTTCGAGTGTTAGGCTTACTTGTCTGCCCGTAGCTAGTGTGGCAAGGGTTTGGGTTGCGTCTCATTTCTAAGACTAAGCTTCGAGTTCGGGTGGGTAAATGGATTCCTTCCCCTAAGGAGGTCTTAGCAGGCAAATTTAAATAAGTTGTCTATACAAAAGTATGAATCAACTATCCAATCCCCAAGACTTGAGGCTTGGCAAATTAGGTTGACTACCTTTGACAGGTGGTTCACCATGATCGAGTCAGGGCTTACGCCTAGGATTGTGTAAAAAGGGGATGGTAACAAAGTCATGAAAGTCGTCCACTCGATTCCAAGCATCTCAAAGGAGTAGGGATGTCATGCCCACCGTACATCATCAAGGTGGTGGAGTGAGAAGTGTTATCAACTTCTCGGTTCCTTCCTACTCAGGAATTATTAGGTGATTGTTAGGACAAGGGGGTCTATAATCCTCTCGAGGTGCAAGGGCTTCATCATGCTAGGACATTGATGCTTCTTAGTATAGTCTAGTTGATGTATCCAGTTGAGGAGTGGTGGTTGACTTCCTTTGCTTCTTCTTCTTGGTTGTCGTGGCTTCCTGACGATAGTGGTTCTTGACCCTGCTTGGGAAAGAATGTCTTCTGCTGCAGGGAGGGTGCTTCAAGGAGTCCAACTTTTTCAACGTGAACCCTTATGCTCGAGATGCATGGTAATTGGCGTTCCTGGGGCTGGTCCAAACAGTACTAAGGTGTCCCTTCCCTTGTTGGGTAAATATGTAGGTCATCCCAGAGGACAACAAACTATTTACCCAAGTATCACATAAACACATTGCTCATGGCATATGTGAGAGGAGAGGGCATTTGCTTCAGATGGTCACTTGTCCAGCGGTTATTGGTCCAAAGTAATCTAGTTCTTCATGTCCACCTTACTTATGGACAGGATTGGTAGTGGTCGGGGTGGAGCATTGTCCATAGTCTAATGACTTAGAGCCAGAGCCTTTGGTCATATTCCAACCATATTATAGCTCGGTAAAGCTTTGGGGTTTCAAGGAGCTTAGGATGTTAGTGGATGTCTAAAATGTCACAACCCTAGCTAGATGTCATAGGACAGCATGGGTGTTGCATCATATTTCAATTTTGCATCAACATGAAATGGGGACTAAAAGAAACCCCAAGCTCACATTGAATAAAAATATTTCAAAGTTGGTGAAAATTCAACAAATCCAAAATGCCCTTTAAAAATGTTCCCTATGTCTGATAAATATGGACATGGTTATAACAGGGTCATTTTAAATACTTGAACAACTAAAGAAATTTAAAAATAAATGATAAAGCTACTAAAAATATCAAATAAAGCATTATCATTAGTTTAGTTTTCAAAATATCCTAAAAGTTTTTGGATAAGTTTGAAATATTCAAACTTCAACATATAAAATATTTGGGTATATTTTAAAATAGCATATGTGCCTGAAATTAGAATAAAACAAATGTCAGAAGTTAGAAAAGAATTGAAATAAAAAAAAGGGGAAGAAAGCCCACCTGGGCTTACCTGAAGAAGAGGCCCAGCCAACAGGGGCAGCAACGTCTTCTTCCTCCTACCAGGAGGAGAAGCAGCTGCATGCTGCCCCCGCAGCTGACGGTGGCCACGCGCTGGCCACCTCCTCCTTGCCTGCCTGGCCACCTCCTCGTCGCGCTGGCGAGAGGATAGGCTCAGCCGCCACCGAGCCCATTTCCCCCCTCTCCCTCTCCTCTGCTCCCCCTCCCTGCGTCCCCCACAATGCTACGGTGCCAGAAGCCCCTCCGATGAGGCCCGGGACCGTTTCCCCCTAGTCCAATGTTGTTCCCCTTCTCTAGCCCCGTTGGTAGCCAGAGACGAGCGGCGCTCGCCGCCGGCCATGGCGTAGCCGTGGCCACAGCGGCCAAAGCTCGCTCCTGGCCACGGGCTCGTGCTCATAGCGCCTCCAAGAGCTCGTAGCCGCCGTAAGCTCCTCCTCCCGCGGCCTGTAGCGCAGTAGTCGTTCCTGCTCGAGGCGTCGCCACCGCTCAGCTTGACATGGCTGTCGTCTCCAGTGGCCCCGAGCCCTACCCGCTGCCCTGCTAGACACGCGTGTGCACGGGCTATCTTCCGGTGCCCTCCGCGTGCCAAATGGTCGCCGGAGGCGCGATTCCGGCGAGTCGCTGTCGTGCGGATGGTCGCCGCTGGCCCCACTTCGGTGGGAGCCGACCTGGCCATCATCAGGGGCTAATCCCACCTGACTAATTAGGCCTCCTGCCACTGACCAGTGGGCCCTAGGGTGGGTTAAACCCCTGGTCAGCGTGTAGTTTAGGCCCCTGTCACTGACGTGCGGGCCCCGCATGTCAAGTTTGACCTGGCCTGGTCAGCCGACCAGATGACGTCATGGTGATGTGAGGCTGACGCCATTAATCCTTTTCCAGTTTAAAAATAATTCCAGAAATTATTTAAAACTTCAAAAATTCATATAAATTAATCTGTAAATCAGATGAAAATAATTTATATATGAAAAATTATCAAAAAAATCCAATCAATCTAATGGTGCTATTATCATGCATGTTAGAGATACCTATGTAGAAGAACATTGACATTTGCTAATAGGTTAAAATATGGAATTTGAAAGGAAGAACGATTTTGAACCTATGTTCAAACTCATTTCAACTTAACTTGAAAATTAGTTGCATCAGCTCATCCAAACATGCTACCATGGCATGATCATGCATCATATTGTTGCACTTGCGTGTATTGATTGCTTCTTATCTACATTGTGGTAGGCCCTGCTTCTGAGGATACCCCAAAGTATTCCAACAAAGGAGAGAACCTTTCCGCTACCCAGCAGGGCAAGCAACCCCCCTTGATGATTCCGATAACATCCCACTCTCTCGCTCCTGCTCTTGTTTATTGCATTAGGACAAATGTTCACATGTCTGTCATACACGATAGGTGAACCTATTCTTTTGCATGACCTGTCATTGTCATAGTAAATAGCTAAACCTTACAACCTAGCATACCTGGTAGATGCTTGTGCCATGATGTGCTTAGATTACCTTTCCTGCTATGCTTGCTATGCTTACAACTGTGTCAGGTCTGATTCATCTGGGTGATGAACTGAGTGAGACACTGCTGTTCTGATGTGATGAACTTATGATGAACCCGATTTGGTAAAGGTAGTGATGAGAGGCTATGTAGGAGTACATAGCGGGTTGTCTCATTGGGACCGTTCTTAGGAACTGAGTTCCGTGTTTGTGATCCAAAACTAGTTACTACCATGCATTGGGTTCCGGTAACTCGACCCCTCTTGACTTATCAGTCGCTTAGTCCTTAGTCCAAGAGTTGCAAGTAGTTTCTGGTGTTTATAGTATGCTGGAGGCCATGCGTAGCGCTGACCCTAGGGGTGGGTTACGACGCGGTAGGCAGTGGCACAATGTACCAAGGGTCACCCGAATGGTGGGCTTGGGAACCCTGCGCACATCGTTTGGGGCCATAGCAGAAACTTCGGCCGAACTTCCGTGCGAGTTCAGTCTCAAATAGGCGATAGGCTGGACTAGAGGTCTTATGTGATTGACGGTTGTGGCCGACCCCCTCGCTGGGCTTCGCTTGAAGGTTGCCGAGGTGCATGGTTTTAGGAGCACACATCGATAAGTGGTGAGAGCGTGTGTGACGAAGTACACCCCTATAGGGTATGAAACTATTCGAATAGCCGTGTCCTCAGATATGGACTACTTGGAAAACTTATGTTGTTCATAATAATCAAATGGATGCTCACAAAAATATCAAGACAAGTGTGAGTATCGTGGATGGCACTCTCCCAGGAGAGGGAACTGAATCCATGGTGGTGTATTTTCATGGAGTTAGTGGACTCATGTGCAATATCTAAAATTTAAACAAAGAGTTAAAATTGTGTAGTGTAGGTCAGCCATGAGTCAAAGCTGGCATTGCTACATAAGCTCCACCCCCCTTGTTGACACATCAGCATGAATAGTCTAGGTCTGCTTTAAAGACTTGTTGAGTATGTTTGTACTCATGTTTGCTTAATAAATGTTGCAGATGAGACCCAGGACCCATCTGGTGGGTTCTTTCTAGATGTCGATGATGCCGAATAGCTGGTGTTCCAGCTACGACCCTATGCCCTGTGGCGGGTTGTAGATAGTCAGGCCATGTGCCTTTTTAACCTTTCATCTATCTGTACTCAGACAGCTTATGCTTCGTCTTGGTTTGTATGAACTTGTTCTTATGACTTGAGTGTCCGGTCACGTGACCCCTATATGTAAGAACATATTATGCAAGGCTCGTCTGAGCCTCTTAAATAAAAGTACTTGAATGGTTATGTTGTGATGCCATGGTTGTATCTATGCATACCGGGCATGTCGTGTGTACGTGTGACGTGCAACGGTATGTATGGGATCCGACACCTAGTTGTGTGCCTTTAGTAGTACTCTTTACGGAAAACTGCCTCTTTGTGCTTCCACTGAGCCATGGTAGCTTGCTACTGCTCCGGACACATTGATTGACCTGCATGTATCCTTCTTTGCTGCTATGTCTATCCCTTCGGGGAAATGTCTCGTAGTGTAATGGAGTCCCTGTAGCCTGCTACGACTCCTCTACATGCAGTGATGGCATTTATGTCTCATGGCGTAATGGAGTCCTTGTAGCTTGCTATGACTCGTGTACACACGCTTGAGGCCGACACCTGCATTGCTGGGTTACATATGCCTGTTTCCATATGGATGTGCCACTTAGGTTCTATGACTAGTCATGTCGGCCCGTGTTCTCTATCGTTTGATTGCTAGCAACATGTTCACATACGTGAGCCAAAAGACGCAAACGGTCCTGGCTAAGGTAAGCCTGCAGGCATGGAGCTTACCGTGCGTGAGGTCGCAATGTGATGTGATATGTTACAATCTGGATTCACATGACTTAGGATCGGGGTCCCGACATAAAATCTTGTCCTTGAGCATAGTTCTTAGATGCCAATAGTCCTACCTATTACTCCAAACAAAATCATCGTATATCATCAAAGGTGTCATCTCATATAAGTCACTCCAACATTACACATGCTACACCTATCTCCATAGCTTTAAGAGAAGGACGACCCATACTCTTATGCATACTCTATAGCCATTCATCTCTATGCCTATGTAAATATCCTCGGGATAGCATACAAGCCGCTAAGCTTGATTGTGATACTGCAATCCAAGTAATCAACTAATATATCCAAGGTCTAAGGTGTTGCATCTCTATGCTAGGGAAACATGTAATATACCAATCCAAGATCTTGTTTCCTTCCTAATGAATCCAGTTTAATCGATCCAGGAATACCATTCTATACCACCTGATCCATTACTCCTACATAATCGATACCAGTGATTGATCTAGGTATCTCCTAGATCTGATAGAGGCGAAGTTGTCCCTGTCTTTCGATAAGATGGTGGCTATCATTTTTGGTGGAGTAGACTTTGACGATCCGACTACGAATGTGTGATGACGTCGCGCCTTAGCAATTGCTAAACCAACTCCTAGAGGTTATTGACCATGCCGGAGCATGATCAAACTGACCACGAGGGTCTGTTTGCTGCACGCAAACGATGAACAAGAAAGAAACTAAGACTGCAATCTGGATATTGCGAATATAAGAGGAAAGCTTTATTGATGAAAAGTGGGGTTCTATGATGCCTTTGTCTGGCAGTGGAATACAAACGAAGAACGCAAAGTTGCAACTATGGTGAAGTTGTAATCTAAACAAAACCCAAACCTAAAACAACGCCCTAACGGCTATATATATGGGGGAATAGAGGGGAGTTTCGTGGCCCCTTGGAGGAGAGGTCCGAAACCAACCCTAACTTAGTTTCCCCATACATACGGATTCTAAAACATCCTATAATATGGTATTTCGAAATTATATGAGCCTAGCCCAAAAATAAGGTGGCGCAAGACCTATATTAGCCTATGGACGAATTTTATAAAGTGTCATCATGCATATTTCGTCCAAGGCTTCTCGATCCCATTATGGTGGCTTCAAAGTGTGAAAATCATCATTGGAAGCTCCATTGTTATTTACCGCATGTGCACCCTCTTCTCCATGCTTGATCCTGCTCCAATGGTCATCCTTCTTGTCCATGCTAGGTCCTTCATTCATAAGTAAAACAAAAGTATCTAATTTAGGTTGCATCATATGTTCCCGAACATTAGAAGGATTTCCAAGAAACGAAAGTACATGTATGTATAGCAGTTGGGGTTGTGGGTGTAACATTAGTAGGGATGTGCTCGTCATCCTCCCGTTCTTGAACAGAAGTCGTACTTGACGGAACCTCATCTTCCTCAGCCAAATAAGGCTTCAAATCTGCAATGTTAAAAGTGGGGCTAACCCCAAACTCTGCAGGCAGCTCAAGTTTATATGTATTATCATTTATTTTCTCTAACACCTTATAAGGACCATCAGCACGTGGCATTAGCTTTGACTTGCGCAAATTAGGAAATCTATCATTTGCAAATGTAACGAAACAAGATCTGCACGTGCAAAGACAACATGTTTTCTACCCTTATCTCTAGTAGGTTTGTATTTAGCATTCATACGCTCAATGTTTTCCTTAGTTAACTCATGCACCTTTAATATCAATTCAGCACATTCTTTAGCATCAAAATTAACCTTCTCCAAAGATGGAAGAGGCAACAAATCAATAAGTGCACGAGGTAAGAAACCATACACAACTTCAAAAGGGCACATCTTAATAGTAAATACATAGAACGATTATAAGAAAATTCAATATGAGGCAACCATTCTTCCCACATTTTCAGGTTATTATTCAAGAGAGCCCTAAGCATAGTACACAATGCTCTATTGACTACTTCATTTTGTCCATCAGTTTGGGGATGACATGTAGTACTAAAAAGCAGTTTAGTCCCCAACTTAGTCCATAAACATCTCCAAAAGTGGCTAAGAAATTTAGCATCATGATCTGAAACAATTGTATTTTGCACACCATGCAACCGAATAATTTCACGAAAGAACAAATCAACAACATTAGCAGCAGCATCACTTTCATGACATGATATAAAGTATGCTATTTTGGAAAATCTATCCACAACAACAAATATGTTATCTCTCCCCTTCTTTGTTCGAGGTAAACCGAAAACAAATTCAATAGATATATCCCCCCAAGGAACACTAGGTATAGGCAAAGGCATATATAAATCATGAGGATTGAGTCATGACTTAACTTTTTGACATGTAGTGCAGCGAGCAACAAAACGCTCAACATCGTGTCTCATCATTAGCAAAAATAAATGTGTAGAAAATACGTCCTCCGTCTTCTTCACGCCAAAGTGTCCAATTAATCCTCATCCATGCGCCTATTTTAACAACAAAAGACGAATGGAGCTAGCTGGAATGCATAGCTTGTTAGCACGGAACACAAATCTATCATTAATGACGACCTTGTTCCATGTTCTCCCTTCTTCAAAATTCTGCAACACATCTCTAAATTCAGCATCATGCACATATTGATCTTTGATGGTCTCCAAACAAATATTTTAAAGTCATGTTGTGAAAGCATAGTATAACGATGAGACAATGCATCAGCAATAACATTTTCTTTACCCTTCTTTTTTAATGACATAAGGGAAAGTCTCAATGAATTCAACCCATTTAGCATGTCTACGGTTCAATTTTGCTTGACTTTTAATATGTTTCAAAGATTCATGATTAGAATGTATAACAAATTCTTTGGGCCATAAATAATGTTGCCATGTTTCCAAAGTCCAAACAAGAGCATATAATTCCTTATCATAAGTAGAATAATTCAGACTAGGCCCACTCAATTTTTCAGAAAAGTACCCAACAGGTTTACCTTCTTGTAATAGTACACCTCCTAATCCAATTCCACTAGCATCACATACAAGCTCGAAAGTCTTATTAATATAAGGAAGTGGGAGTAAAGGAGCATGTGTTAACTTATCTTTCAAGATCGTGAACTCTTCTTCATGTGCAGTACCCCAACCAAAAGGCATGTCCTTCTTTGTAAGTTCATTAAGAGGCGCAACAATGGTGCTGAAATCTCTCACAAAACGCCTATAGAAACCGGCAAGGCCAAGAAAACTCCTCACTTGTGTGACAATTTTGGGTTGCGGCCAACTCTCAATAGCTTCAATCTTGGCTTTATCAACTTCAAATCCCTGTGGAGTAACAATATAGCCAAGAAAAGATACTCGGTCGGTTCAAAAGGTGCACTTCCCAAGATACAAACGTGCATAACGTAGAGCAATAAGAACAACATGTAAATATTCCAAATGTTCCTCCAAAGATCTACTATAAATCAGTATATCATCAAAATAGACTACCACAAATCGTCCAATGAAAGCATGTAAAACCTCGTTCATTAATATCATGAAAGTACTAGGTGCATTAGTTAACCCAAAAGGCATGACTAACCACTCATATAATCCAAACTTAGTTTTAAATGTTATTTTCCATTCATCTCCCAATTTCATGCGAATTTGATGGTATCCACTACGCAAATCAACTTGGGAGAAAATTGTAGAGCCAGTTAATTCATTAAGCATATCATCTAGCCTAGGAATAGGATGACGATAACAAATAGTAATGTTATTAATGCGTCTACAATCCACACACATGCGTGATGTACCATCCTTGTTAGGCACTAGAATAATAGGAATAGCACAACGACTAAGGGATTCGCGTATATAACCTTTGTCGAGCAACTCCTGTACTTGACACATAATCTCCTTTGTCTCCTCTAGATTGCTATGGTATGGCACATGGCTCGGTAGCGATGCACCAGGAATTAAGTCAATCTGATACTCAATCCCACGAATAGGTGGTAATACGGGTGGCACATCTTGTGGAAAGACATCAGCGAACTCCTGGAAAAAGTTAATGACATCAGGACGCAAAGTGGGAGCCATGTCCTCGAATGAAAATAATACCTCTTTGTATACAAAAGCATAGCAAAAATATGTAGTAACATCCAAATCATTAATATCAGATTTAGTAGCAAGTAAACATCCACTCTTCAATTTTATTTCGGATGCAACACTAGATGATGGTTTATTAGGCTTATGGTGTTGCTCAAATTCCTATGCTATAATATAATTTTCATTCCTATTTTGCTCCTGTTTGCTTTACTATCTCTAGCAATTTCATCTTTCATAATATGTTTAGGAGACATAGGAAGCAAAGTGATAGTTTGATCCACATGAACAAGAGTATATTGATTTGTCCTACCACGGTGTACAGAATCTTTATCAAATTGCCATGGTCTACCAAGTAAAACAAAATATGCTTGCATGGGTACCACATCACAATCAACATAATCAGAATATGTAGCAATGCTAAAATGCAGACGAACAGTACGTGTTAACTTAACCTTGCCATTGTTGTTGAACCATTGGATGTAATAAGGATGAGGATGTGGTCTGGTGGTTAGAGACAGCTTCTCCACCATCCCCATGCTAGCCAAGTTGTTGCAACTCCCTCCATCGATGTGACCTGAACAGAATGCTCCTTCACAACTCCCTTTGTGTGGAACAAGTTGTGCCTCTGATTTTGCTCAGCATGTGTAACCTACACACTGAGAACACATTGAGAAACTAAACTTTCATCCCTATCAACATAATCAGCAGCCATGTAGTGTATCTCTTCTTCTGTATCCTCGTCACCTTGTTCTTCACTCGCAGTGAGAGCCAAAGTCTCCTCATCATAATCACTAGCAGACGCATATCCACCATCCTGAGTAACAATTATCACACGCTTGGAAGGGCATTCTCTCGCATAGTGACCTCCACCCTTGCAACGAGGACATATAACCTGATGTGTTTGCCCTGTGGATGCAATAGATGAAGAAGAGTTATGTGCAGGACCGGAAGGTGTATTCTTCGCGGAGGGTGGAGTAGGGATCTGTTTTCTGGTATCTTGGTTAGAGTTGGAGGTTGAAGTAGGTGGTGCTGCAGCAGGACGTGCAGAAGTAGAGGAGGTACGTGGCATCCATGATGAAGTGTGACCTGTAGAAAAATTAGTTCTCGCCATTGTCTGTCGATCCTGCACTTCACGTTCAACTTTCCAAGCAAGATGGAATAAACGAGTGATAGTGTTATACTCCTTATACTATAGAATAGTTTGAATCTCTCTATTTAGTCTAGCCATAAAATGTGCAAGCATAGCTTCATTCTCCTCAACAATACCACATCTAATCATGCCAGTTTGTAATTCCTGATAATATTCCTCTACAAAAAATTCCTTGTCTTAAACACTGCAAATTTTGAACCAATTCACATTGATAATATGGTGGAACCCAACGATTATGCATAGCAACTTTCAAAGCAGCCCAAGTGGTTGGAATGTTAGCATGATGTATTCTACAATGTTCTTGATGCGGAGCATCCTATGGACATCACCATGACGAGAGTCCGTTTGGCAAGTGACAGTGCCACAACTACTTCACATACATAAAGGTGAATCATATCCTTTACATGTGTTTACTTGACCCTTTCGAGGATGGTATACTACTTGACACTCCCCTCGTGTGCATACATCGGTATTGTCGGAGCATCATGGTGGATGATGAGCAGTGCAAGTGCCGAGGAACAACTAGACCATCCGCAAGGGAAGCATGGAAGCTACAATGAAAGAAGGCCAAGCCACCTCCCAGGCCCTGGACATCCGACCTACACCCTGAACATTCGGCCCCTAGAGATCTCTCTGGCGCCAAGGGCAAGCTGCAACCGAAGCTACACGGGTTGGACATCCGGCCGACCCCCAGACATCCAGCGCCACAAGACCGGACGATTATTTGGCTCCCCTTCCCAAAAATCTGGCGCGAAGAGTCCCAATTCAAGCGAAGCCACGCGGCCGAGCCCTGGACATCCGGCCCCGGCCCTGGACATCCAGCACCCCCATGAAGCCCCGGACATCCGGCGCCTGACCCGAACATCCAGCCCCTGCGCAGGCAGACGCGGGCCAAAGGCCCGTATATCCTCTCTCTCTCTCTCTCGCTATATCCACAAGCACTATATAAGGTACCCCTCCTCCTCCTTTCTAGGGTTAGCAATGGTTAAGCTCTTAGTTAGTTGAGCTTTGCTCCTTCCTCTACCTATCCCATGGAGATCAAGGCCAACACCGAAGAATATCCATAAAGGATTTCAAGGCCCCTCTTGAGGGACGATACTCCGACATATGAAGGCCCCATCTCCCCATGGGATTTGGGATGAACTCTACCATGTATCCTATTTCCCTTTGTTGTTCATGCATCATGTGGATCTTGTGTGTGTTGAGTCTAGTGGATGTGTGATTGGACTTGTTCTTGGGTGTTTCCTCTTGTGATTTCCCCTTCGAGTTCTTCGTGTTCTTCGTGGAATACCCCTCCAATTCGTGAAAGATTGACACGTTTCACATGAATTTGGAGTCCTCCACATTGTTTTCTAGCCTAATTTTGTTTGATTTCATCCCAATTTTGAAAATTCCCTAGAAAATAGCCCCAAAATATTTCTTGTGATTTGTTGTTCTTCTGAGTTTTTGTTGATTTTGATCCATGGATTTGGTGTCTAGCAAGTGGATCTACCTCCCTTTGCATTCCCTAGCACTAATTCCACCTTTTCCCCATCAAATTTTGGCTTTTGAATCAAAATTTCTGCCCAAATTGAGTTCTCGAGATCCAAATCTCGATCTAGATCTGTCGGGCCGGACATCCCAGCCCCGGTTCGAACATTCAGGCCCCACATCCGGACATCCGGCTCCTGGAGCTCATTTTCGGGCGCATTCTGGACATCACGTCCCGGATTTCCAGCCTAACCCCCAGGATATTTGGCCCCTGGGAATTTCAGCCTTCGTGTTTCACTGTTTTGTCCATAACTAATTCATCCGGAGTCCGATTTTGACGTTCTTTAGCTCATTGGATAGCTATTGACACCCTCCTTCCCACATATTTTTCAAATTGTTTCATCATAATTTGACTCCATCATATGTTTCAAATTTTGGCAAGTTTTCCTAGGCCTTCCACCATATACCCGCAATTCCACCATATACTTCCGCAACCTAACCCATTTTAGTTCCATTTGCATTTGTGGTTGTTTGATTTGTGATTTGAATCTCCTAAGGTGTTTCGGCTACTTAGGGATGACTACTTCTTCATCAATCACCGGTGACTTGTATCGGTCCATCATCTACATTGACCACAGACGTCCGACATCGACAACCATCCATCCTTTGAGACCATCTTCAACTGGAAGCAAGGCCGGTTTACCCCAACTTCATGAAAGTTTAAGTGTGACGAAGGTATACATTCCATAATACACTCTACCTTCCTTGCCATTTCATCTTGTTAGACCCACCATCTTTTCTATTACCTTCATATCTATTGAGACAAGCTATCCGAGTATTGTCGGGCTTCGGGAAAACTTGTGATCCTTAGTGATACGATATCATATTGTTGCATCATTGAAAATTTCATATAGTCCAATTGCTTGCTCTCGTCCATATCTTGTTATATATTTGGTTGAGGCTCAATAAGAATAGTGGAAAGGAAGAGTAAAAAAAGAAGCTTCTAAGCAAGAAGGAAAGATCATAAGCTTATAAGCAAAGAGTTGAGCATGAAAAGATATACTTGTGCATGAGGATACTTGTAATAGGAAACATTTTGCTTGCATAAAATAGGATTGATGCCAAGTGGTAAATCATGCCCAAATGTGCAATCAAGCTAGCGTCTCTCCTTGTGTTTGTGCAACGTGAGCTTAGCCTTCATTAGGCAATTTTGTATTGCTCATCCCATAAGCCCCATTACCTGACAGTGTGCGTTTCTCTATTTCCTTCCTCTATATTGGTGATCACTTGCTTTGCATTTTGAGTCCATTGGATTTATTTCAACATTTACAATATGTTGGACTTCATTTTGCTTGAATTTTGTGCCACTTATCCTAACCAAGCCACTTTTTATGCTTTATGTTGTAGGTGTGAGTTAACAAGTCCGGTACCAATTACACTATTCTCTCAATTCACATTGAGTGAAAGGGCATACATCCTCAACTTTGGGAATGGTATCTTTTTATTATTTATCTCATTTCCGACTCACCTTTGCTCGAGTCTTGTGATGACTACGCAAAGCACATCATCTTCGGTCTTCGACGACAACATCGACATGAGCAACCACATCACCCAAAAACTCGAGCAGCTCGCTATCGACATATGACACTCCGAAGCTCGAAAAAGAGAAATGGTGGCCGCCCACATGGAGAAACTTCGAAACATGGTGGCCAACTACAAGTATTCTTCCCCTATGTCATCATCATGGCTTAGACGTTCAAGTCACACATCCTCGAAGAAACAAGTGCCCGAAGACCAAGATCATGACCAAGGACAAGCTTTGACGCCAAGATCAAGGCAATCCACTACATGCATGGATAACCCTTACATCTTCGGAAGCATCCCAAGGAAGATGGCCAAGCATGGGATTTTACCTTTGGTCATGGAGGAGAGTGATGTTGCGCCATCTTCGGCCTTCATCCATGGCGACAGCGATGAGTTGGTTGAGCATGGTATTTTCCCTTCCTCCATGAGGACGTTTGGAGATGAGTTGAGAGACTTAGGCCACCATATTGAGAGTGAGAGTGACTTCACCACTAGCCCCATATATGATGAGTTGCCCCCATTTCCATGTTAGGAGAGCCACAACCCCCACCACTTGAGTGAGATGCGTGACTCAACCATATGTGACTATGAGTGCAACTACCCAGAGGGAGGGAGTGCGCCACAACACTTAGTGAGTGAGCTAGTTGAGATGGCATGTGAGGCCACCATGATTTCTAACAACTTAACCTCTACTCCTACCATGTCTTCTCATTTGGTGCAAGGTCCCATATATGATGCACCCACACATGGTTACATCACGATGAAGATGACCACGATTTGGTCTTTTTCACCTCACCTACACCACATGAGTGGAATGACAAAGGTAACATAGGTTAAGGTGATGCTCTTGTCCCACTAGTGGACTACCTTGCCATTGATTGTTTGCATGATGTTGATCACCTTATGGATACTTCACATGCTATGTCTTCTTCATGCTTAGATCTGCCCCTATTTATGATGAATTTGATGATGAGCATGTTGAATTTCCTAGTTGTGATGCTATACTCCGTAGGATATTATGTGAAAACTCTATTGGTCACGTCATGTTTGACAATCCGCTTGACTTGTCATATGCTATGCGTGAAATTTCCCATGTTGCATCTTTGCAATCTCACCATAGTGACTATGCATATCCCATAAAAGTAAATTCCATTTCCTCATATGGCATAGATGACAAACCCATGGATACTGGCATTTGTTTTTCTTGTGATGATATTACCATGCTTCCTTTGCATCATTTGCGCAATAATTCTCATATGACATGCCATGACCACCTAGCTTCAAATATGCATTGTTTGGGATGTTGTACATATTCTCCATATTATACTCCCGCAATTGCACATGAGGAGACCCCCTTAGTTTCCTCATACATGTTAGGAGATTGTCTGCCATCCTAAACTTTGCATGATCCCCATATTTGTGTCCACAATATGCTTGTCATTGACTTGAATAAAATTCTTGTGCCACATACCTTCTACAAATTGCGTCCCAATCATGTTGAGCGTAATAACTATAATTGCATGATGGATGACGTATTCCTATAACATGCCTCAAATTTATTTGAGCATTGGATATGTTGTACTAATGAACACAAGCTCATGCACATCCTAACGGATGGTGTGTACATATACCACGCACACACAATTTTACCTTTGTCTTTGTTATGTGTAGGTACACATGAACACACGTCAACCTCACAATACCATGAGTTGACGAAGAGAGATCTTGAGAGCAACGACGCTTTGGGGTTCATTGGAATTTGTCTCCAACCATTCCCCTCGCGCAAGGACTACGTGCATCTCTTCTACATGGCTCTCACATGGCTATGGCTTATTTCCCATTGCACTCATTATGCCCATATTGCCATGTTCACTTTGCATGTTATGCCTCTTCCTATGCTTTTTCCATGCTATTGTGACCCTTGCGTGCATTTACCCATGATTCACCATTATACTATTTCTATGTGTACTTGCATGCTTGGTGGAGATCCTCGTTGCTATTGCTATGTTCCACTTACGATCCATGCTATTGCTTTTTGTGCTAGGAGAGTCATGATGTTCCATTGCTATTTACATATGACGTCTTGCTAATAAAATGATGATACCTTGATCTTGTTTTGTTTTCATGATTGCCATATGTCATGTGCATTATGTATCACCACTATTTGCACACATGACATGATGCCCATGATAACCTCTAGTATGTTGCATCTTCGCACTATTAGCTTCCATGACTTGATTTCTATTCACACTAGTTTTGTTGCATCACCGATGTGCTCCTCTTATGCGGTTGATGACAACCATTGCCATGCTTCTCACATGATTGATATTGCTTATTACTATACGTCTCCATGTGTTGCCTCTCTCATGCTAAATGGTTTGCCATGTATTGAGTGCAACAATTCTTCTACTCTTGCTAATGAGATTGCCCCCATAGCTTTCACACATATTATTGGAGCTTTTGACATCTTTCATGTGAAGTATGCTTGTCTTCCTTCTTTGCACCATATGCATAGTGCCACGAATATAGCCATTGTTGCATCATATTGTTCATGCACTTTTGTTCCTAATGGTTATGTGCCAGAGAGGAGAACCATCATGATGGATGATCTGGTTATCTACCATGCACATACATTACTTGCTTTGTTTTGTGTATGTGTATGTTTATCGACATGAGTTGACGATTCGAGCTCTTGAGAGCAAGCCTTGCTACACCGACGAGTTTCTACATCACACCTGCTTGCGCATCGGCATTGTGACGAACGCACAAGGTGACACTTTTGAGGTGACATCCTTCTTAAGCATGGATATTTTGGCCCATCCTACTTGTGTTGCCTGTACCATGACATATATTGCTCATCTAGGACCACTTACTTGCACACATGTTAGAAATATTGCTTTCACTCATGCTTACCATCATTCCATGCCTCATGACATATATGCCTTGTGTGTTTCATCTAACTTGTGGATTGCTTTCTCTTATGATATGCTTGGTTGCAACAATGTCCATTCTTCACATTAGTCATGCCAGATTTCTTCCTACATGCTTGACTTGATTGCCTCACACATGTTGAACACTCGCTCTTTCTATTGTGTTGAGTGCCTCTCGATCTTCACTACACCATGTGCACATTATGCTTGGATTGTCTTGCACTTGCCCCATGTGTCTAGACATGTCATTTTCTTTGGTGTCTTGAATGATTCCTTTGCCTACCATAGACCTTTCCATCGATTGCTATGTGCGTGAGTGCTATGACCTTGAGGTAGATGCTTGTTCTATGGACACACATATTGGCATCCCTACCTCACCTAGGCATCCTTGTTTCCATGATAACATTGTGTGTGCTCAATTTATATGCTTACATCCCATGACAAAGTCCCTTGTCACACCATATTTTAAGCATGATGATGACACTTGTGCGGTGATTCACCACTTAAATGCTTGGTTTTGCAGTAATGCTAACCACATTTGTTTTTCCAAGTGTTTGTCATATTTGCACCTTCTGAAGGAATCCCAAGATGGTGAGACATTGGACAGTGCCCCTTTAGAGCTTGATGATGATGAGTGCTTGGTGATCGTCCACTTCTACACGACGACACCATCTCCTTCCCATGGTGATTTGGATTTTCTTCCGAGGACAGATCTTTCCCAAGGGGGAGGGGATAATGGAGAGCATCCTATGAACATCACCATGACGAGAGTCCATTTGGCAAGTGACACGTGCCACAACTACTTCACATCCATAAAGGTGAATCATCTCCTTTACATGTGTTCACTTGACCCCTTCGAGGATGGTATACTACTTGACACTCCCATCGTGTGCATACATAGGTATTGTCAGAGCTTCACTGATGACAAGGAGTAGTGCAAGTGCCAAGGAACAACTACACCATCCGCGAGGGAAGCATGGAAGCAACGACAGAAGAAGGCCAAGCCACCTCCCAGGCCTCGGACATCCGACCTACACACCAGACATCCGGCCCCTCGAGATCTCTCTGGTGCCAAGGGCAAGCTTCAACCGAAGTTACAAGGCCCGGACATCTGGCGCCACAAGACCGGCCAGATATCAGGCGCCCCTGCTTGGAAATTCGGCGGCGGAGTCCCAGTTTCAAGCGAATCCAGGCGCCTGAGCCCCGGACATCCGGCCCCGGCCACGGACATCCGGCACCCCCATGAAGCCTCAGACAACGGCCCCTGGCCTAGACATCCGACCCTTGTGCGGGTAGACACGGGCCAAAGGCCCATGTATCTTGTCTCTCTCTCGCTTATCTCCACTAGCACTATATAAGGGACCCCTCCTCCTTCTTTCTAGGGTTAGTAATGTGTCGGTGTCAAAACCAATGGATCTCGGGTAGGGGGTCCCAACTATGAGATTAGGATCGATGGTAACAGGAGGCGAAGGGGACACGAGTTTACCCAGGTTCGGGCCCTCCTATGGAGGTAATAACTTACGTCTTGCTTGATTGTATAGATGGTGTATGGGAATAGAGAGTTGATATACCTCGAGATCCTATGTCTAACCCTAGATGAGTTCTCCTCCCTCTATGCCCTAAAACCCTCCAGCTTATATAAATACCAGGGGTGTCCTTGGCTTACACATGGTCGGTTACATGCGGAGGAGATAACCTACCTAACTATAGCTAATAACTTGGAGAACACGCTTGACTCCTAGAAGGATCCATCCTGGCGCAGGTGGTCCTCGATCATCCGGTGACTGCCTCACGGCCCGTATAGTCCAGCCCATGAAAAATGGGTCGGCTCTCCGAGGACCCCTTAATCCAGGACTCCCTTAGTAGCCCCCGGACTGGCCTTCAACACCGATATATATTCGGTTGATTCCTTCGTGTCGTCGTCTTCGGCTTGCAAGGCGAGTTCCTCATTCTTGTTTGTTCGGCATACAATTAGTTTTCGGTAAGATCCCAAGCTTCGCGGGCGCGGGTCATTATAATAATTGCAGAAACCCCTTGATTTTCATGCATCATGGGGAGGTGAGTGGCCAGCGATTTTTACAATCCTACCCCTTTATAAAGGCACCATCCCATTTAATCAAACAAAATCGTGGTTCAAACCACATCTTCTTCCTCTCGCTCGTCAAAAACTCCGAGCGGAAGCTCCACGCAAAACATGGCTAATGCTCCCGGCTCCTCAGTGTGCTACGGCCAAGGCCCGGGAGACTAGACCATTTCCTCTGTCACACTCCTACGGCTCCGTAATCTGGAAACCCAGGGATATCTCCCATCATCAGATCTGGCGGCGACCCGCGCAGGTCTTCTCTCCTATGGTGATGAGGTTTTTGATGAGTGCTTCCCTAATCCAAACAAGGGGGAGCACGTCTGCTTTGTCCCCTTCCTTCTCCGGGGCCTCGGGTTTCCAATCCACTCATTCTTAAGGGGGTTACTAGAGTTCTACGGGATTCAACTTCACCATCTCACCCCTGGGTTGATCCTACACATCTCGGGCTTTGTAGCCCTCTGCGAGATGTTCTTAGGGTGTGAAGCTCATTTCGATCTGTGGAGGAAATACTTCTGCCTCGTCCCCCGAACTCGGGACAAGGCCATCTTAGTGGTCGGCGGAGCCGAAGTATGTCGCATAGCAGGAACGGGGTATCCGGCTGGCACACCGAAGAATTCCGAAGAATGGACTTCGGAGTGGTTTTATATTGAAGACGTTCCCATGTTCGAGCCAAATCGGATAGGTTTGCCCGAATACTCCGACCTCCTCCCGAAGAAGAGGTACAACTAGCGAGCCAAAAGCTCTTAGGAGGAGAGCGTCGAAGTGCAACGCCTGGCCGCGCAAGTGCGAATGCTTGCCCATCACCTGCTAACCATGATCGACATCATGGCTGCCGCTATCTCTTGGTGCGTGCAGTCCCTCCAAGAAAGGGTGCACCCCTTATGGTGATACAACAGAACAAGCGATGCCATGCGTTCCCGGAAATTAGGTCCTGCCAATCCAACAGCGTTGGCCGCCGCACTTGCCAACCTATACAAAGGAAAGCAAGAAGACTTCATCCGGTGGTCAATCAAGGAGGGGTATTCGGCCCACAATCCCATCGAATAGGTAAATCTTCCTTTTACAATCATGAAATAGTACGGGGCTTCATTTCGCACTCTAGTTGACCGAGGACTTGGCATGGATAGGAATGGAGGAGCTTCGTCGAGGCGGTCAGCTGTCCGGCTCCTCAGCCCGAGAATCATTCATGTGAAAATCATTCGGGCTTTAATGAGGACCTAGATCTCCGTCTTGAGTTCGAAAATGGAGTCTATTATCAGGACAACATCGTCCAGACCTCGATGGCAATCATAGTCGATTACCCCGAGTCGTTTTCCATTCCATCCATGGGTAAGAAGAAAAACTCTTCTCACAAGAACACCCCGGACGCCCCGGTCCCAGCCCCCAAGCGTCACCGATCAGCACACCGTGCACCAGCATCCGAGGCCACGGGGGAGTCAAAGGCCGACCAGGACCCTGCAACGGAGCCAGACATGGGAATGAATGCTCCTGTCCGCGCATCCCGAAGGTACATAGTTCAGATATCCGTTTTATCATTGTACTTAGCAGAACCTCATAGCCGTCTTTTTTATCTAGGTGAAACATCCAATCCTCACCAACCGATGGGGCTGCCCGGGAGTCAGGGGATGCCCGCAGCTCCCGGGCCACGACCGATGCGGCTTCCGCTATGGAATCCCCCATGGCCGGTCCGGTGCCTGCCAAATCTATCGATGGAGTGTTCATCACCAAATCGGAAGTGGAGAGCGCCATGCATCATCGGCAACAATGGGAGTTAATGCGGCATCCAATTTTCTCCGATCAGGAGTTTGGTGCCCTACGCTCGGCGAATGCACATCTCGGGGCCGCCTGAGCTAGCTTCGGCGAAGTTATGAAGCTGATAACAACCAACATTCAGGTAAGTGGTCGGATTTTTTAGAATCTGCATACTTGAGTAAACCTAGTAGCCCCCGAGCCTTAATTTGATTTAGAAAAAACAAACTAAGGATCTCCACCATATTTGACTACTGACGCGGGCCTCAAAACAACAGTTCGAGCAGTTGGCCAAGGCCCTCAAGGAGAGTCGTACAAAAGTGCAGTCCGTGAAGGCCGAACTAGCACAAGTGAAGAGCTTTACGTGAGAGGCCCATGGTGAGTATGCTTTTACTTCTAATCTGCGATATTATCATGCCTGACATATGGAGTCCATGTAGCAGCCGAATTAATAGGACAGATGGAAAGGTAGCTGGAAGAAGTACGGGATTCCCAAAGGTATGCGGAATCATAGTAGCAAGTCGACTGTCTTGTTATACAAAAGCAGGCTAAAGAAATAAAGAGTTTAAAGACCCAATTGTCCCAAACTCAACAAGAGAATCAAAAGCTTCGGAGGGGCATATTCGGTAAATACAATTCCGCTATGAGTAAGTATTTCCGATGTAGAGGACGAGAATAATCGCGCTTGTTATCTTGTGTGCATGTCACCTTACTGGACATCCTAGAGAGGAGATCGAATCGTACCAAGGGGACCTACTGAAGGAGCTGACCTCGCTCCACAAGCGTGCGCAAAAAGCAATGAAAGGGTTGGTGAAGGCATTGTGGCCCACCGAACAGCCACCGGAAGGGCTAGCCGCACTTGTAGATCGAATTAGCGGAGCTCAGGATAGGCTCGAGCTATGGAAGACTTCGGCCTACCGTGAAGGAGCACGGGAGGCGTGGGCAATGGTCAAGACCCATTTCACCGACCTTAACCCCGAGCATACGGTGAGATGGAAAAGAAGTGCCACTTCGCGTGGTATATGACCAGGTGATGCCAGCCGCCTGTCTCTCGCAAGCGGACTGCCCCCTCAACACAATAATCGATGACCTCGATCAGTAGCCGCATATGTATTTTACATATACATGTGTAAAACAATTTGTGTTGTAAACTTTGTCCTAACCGGCCATCGGCTTCTCTCTCCCGTGCGAAGATCTGGGGAGTGTTCCTTCTTATTATTCCTTCACCAAAGAGCGAACTTATATTCGGGGAACCAGGCAATCTGGCCATGTGGTGCGAACAGATAGAAAGCACACAGAAAGATATGTTATATTACGGCGCAGTGTAAGAAACATCTTTCGATGAAAATAGTACCTCTAACGATACCTTTCGCCGGGGTTCTACAAAGAGCATAGATAGGAATCCGCATACTTGTAGTACGCGACTAAGTGTCCTTTGGGAATAAGAGACCCAAATAATAGAAGTAGCAACCAGGGCCGTATAAGGTGTTTCCGTCATAGCTGACCAATTGTGTACGTACAATAGCTAGCTTTCAGCTTCACCCGTCTCAGGTACGTATCCGGATGACCCGGTCATGACAATCGTAGAGGTTCTCCCTTTACTCTCTAGCCGAACAAGCGGGAACATAGAGAGTAACCACAGGAGCGAGGCAACCCAGCTTGGCAAAGTCTTAGTTCGAATTGATGCATATGATGGCTAAAACATGACAAAAGAAACATGCACGTCCGACAAGTATTAAAAACTGGCTATTTACAAGAAGCCCCCACGTGTTGTGTTCGGATTTAACACTTTATGGTGTATGCCGACTATCCGTAGTACGAGATTGGTTCAGCCGAACATAGGGTAGGGAAAGAAATTGTCCCTATCGAACAGCAAAGTGGGCTAGTAAATGGAAAAAAAACGCAAAAAATAATGGAAAAATAAAATGTGTAAGGGGGTATGGACGACACCGGTTTATCCGTAGAAGCGCCGAAGACGAGCTCTGTTCCATGGGTTTGGTTCAAGGCGGTTATTGGACGAACTCCGCAAACCATAGGCCCCTCCTGTGAGCCCTTCGTCAATGATGAAAGGACCCTCCCACTTGGGGCTGAGTTTGTGCTTCTGTTTCTCCAGGAGTCGTAGGATGAGTTCTCCCATGTTGTATGCTTTTGCCCGAACATCCCTACTTCGGTATCGCCGAGCTTGCTGTTGGTAAAGAGTGGATCGAGCTAGAGCTATGTCCCGCTCCCCCTCCAGGGCGTCTAAATCTTCCTGCCGATCTAACTCGGCCTCCTTTTTCTCGTACATGCGCACTCTTGGTGCATTGTGGATAATATCGCAGGGGAGGAGTGCCTCTGCCCCATAGACCATAAAAAACGCTGTATAACACGTTGATCTATTCGGGGTAGTACACAGGCCCCATAAAATGGAGTCGAGTTCCTCCACCCAATGACAGTCAGACTCATGAAGAGATCGGACCAAACGTGGCTTGATGCCGCTCATAATGAGACCGTTTGCTTGCTCGACCTTTCCATTGGTCTGTGGATGATAGACCGATGCATAATCGAGCTTTATGCCCATTTTTGCACACCAGTCCTTGACCTATTGGGTCGTGAAGTTGGTTCCATTGTCCGTTATTATACTATGCGGGACACTGTAATGGTGTACTATGCTAGATATAAATTCAATCACTGTCCCGGATTTAGCTGATTTAACAGGCTTGGCTTCTATCCATTTGGTGAACTTCTCAACCATGACCGGTAGGTATTTATTTTTCTTCGTTCCCCCTTTGAGGGGTTCAACCATGTCTAGCCCCCAGACCACAAAAGGGGAGGTTATCGGAATAGTCCGAAGAGCCGTTGGGGGCATGTGACTTTGATTTGCGAAGATTTGACACCCGACGCAATGTTGAAAGAGCGATCGGGTGTTGGTCTGAGCTGTAGGCCAAAGGAAACCAGCTCCGAAGGCTTTGCCGACAAGAGATCTTGCCGCGGCGTGGTGCCCGCCTATCACATCCCTAGCTAGATGTCATAGGATAGCATGTGTCTGCATCATGTTTCAATTTTGCATCAACATGAAATGGGGATTAAAAGAAACCCCAAGCTCACATTGGAATCAAATTAATTAAAAGTTTATGAAAACTCAACAAACTCAATATGCCAATACAAAATATTCCCTATGTCTGATAAATATGGACATGAATATATTAGGGGCCATTTTAAATATTTGAACAATTATAGTAATTTAAAAATAAATAACAAAGCCTACGAAAATGCCAAACAAAGCATTATCAATACTTTATATTTCAAAATATCCTGATACTTTTTATTGGAGTTTGAAATATTCCAACTTGATATTACAAAATATTTGGGATATTTTATCAAAGCATTTGTACCTGAAAAAGAAATAGAACAAATGTCAGAAATAGAAAAACAGAAAGAAAAGAAAAGAAAGAGGAACAAGACCAGGGGGAACCGTCCCATCTGGCCCGTGCCACTCATCCCTGTCCTGTCGCCAGGAGGACAGGGGCGTGCGCTCGCTGCGCGCGGGCACACGCCGGCCACCTCCTCCCTGTCTGGCTGCCGGCCTAGACGGCTTGGAGAGCGCCAATGCGAGGCCTCCTCGCCGTGGCCTCTTTCTCCTCTCCCTCTCCCCCTCGCGAGCTCTCTCTCTCGCTCTCCCCCTCTCTGCCGGCCATGGCCGAGCTCCTCGCCGTCGCGCCGCCGTAGTTCTAGCCACCCGCGCGCCCTTCTGATCCCACCAATAGCCCCGCCGCGACCCCCTCATCCTCCCCGTAACGCTAGAAGACGCCGGGAGCCCTCCACGACGCGCCACCGCCGTTTCTTCCCCGCCGGCCACCGGAGC
Organism: Hordeum marinum; assembly: GCA_022496015.1. Lineage (NCBI taxonomy): Eukaryota > Viridiplantae > Streptophyta > Magnoliopsida > Poales > Poaceae > Hordeum > Hordeum marinum. Next base: position 292,536,516 of record CM039678.1, on the reverse strand, counting down.
TCCACCTCGACGATTCGCCCCGTCGGGACCTCCCCCGACCTCGCCGTCGCCTCTGGTGGAACCTTGGTGAGTCGCTCGTGCTCCTCCCCCTCTCCCCCTGCTTCCCCGTACCATCTAGCGCAGTCGTCGGTCCTGCCCGAGCCGCCGCCGCCGCCATGCTCGACGTGGCCGTCGTCTCCGGCGACCCCGAGCCCCCTCTGTTGCTTCATTAGATGCGCGCGTGCGGGGCTACCTTCTGGTGCCCTCTGCGTGCCAAATGGCCGCCGGATGCGCAACTTCGGTGAGTCGCCGCCGTGCTTTTGGTTGCCGCCGGCCCCGCTCCGATGAGCGCCTACGTGGCCGGCCATCAGGGGATAATCCCCCTGCTAATTTGCCCCCTAGCCACTGACCAGTGGGCCCCAGATGCAGGTCAAACCCTGGTCAGCGCGGGGATTAGGCATGTGTCACTAACGTGCGGGCCCCGCACGTTAGGTTTGACCTGGCCAGGTTAGCTGACCTGATGACGCCATGATGACGTCACGCTGATATAATAAAAGCAATTTCTAGTTTTAAAATAATTCCAGAAAATGTTTAAAACTTCAAAAATTCATATAAATTAATCTGTAACTCAGATGAAAATAATATATATATGAAAATTTATTAGAAAAATCCAACAAATCTAATGATGCTATTATCATGCATGTTAGGGCAACCTATGTACATGAACATTAACATTTACTAATAGGTTAATATATGGAATATGAAATGGAGATTGATTTTGAACCTATATTCAAACTCACTTCAAACTAACCTGGACAATAGTTGCACTAGCCCATCCTTATATGCTACCATGTCATGATCATGCATCATATTGTTGCACTTGCGTGTATTGATTGTTATTTATATGCATTGTGGTAGGCCCTGCTTCTAAGGATACCCCCGAGTATTCCCACAAAGGAGAGAACCTTTCCACTATCGAGAAAGGCAAGCAACCCCCTTGTTTCTGATAGCATCCCACTCTCTCGCTCCTGCTCTTGTTTATTGCATTAGGACAAACGTTCACTTGTTTGTCATACACGGTAGATGAACCTATTGTTTTGCATCACCTATCATTGTCACAGTAAATAGCTAAACCTTGCGACCTAGCATACTTGGTAGATGCTTGTGCCATGATGTGCTTAGCTTACTTTGCCTGCTATGCTTAGAGTTGTGTCAGGTCTGATTCATCTGGGTGATGAACTGCAGTGAAACAAAGATTTTCTGATGTGATAAGCTTATGATGAACCCGAGTTGGTAAAGGTCGGTGAGAGGCTACGTAGGAGTACATAGCGGGTTGTCTCATTGGGATCGTTCTTAGAAACTGAGTTATGTGTATGTAATCCAAGACTAGTTACTACCACACGTTGGGATACTTAATTGACCCTCTCGACTTATCAATCGCTTAGTCGTTAGTCCAGGAGTTGCAAGTAGTTTCTGTTTTTTATAGCTTGCTGGAGGCCGTGCATAGCGCTGACCCTAGGGGTGGGTTACAACGCGGTAGGCAGTGGCACGGTGTACCAAGGGTCACCCGAATGGTGGGCTTGGGAACCCTGCCCACATCATTTGGGGCCGTAGCGGAAACTTTGGCCGGACTTCCGTGCGGGTTCAGTCTCAAATAGGTGACAGCCTGGACTAGAGGTCTTATGTGATTGATGGTCGTGGCTGACTCCCTCGCTGGGTTTCCGCTTGAAGGTTGCCGAGGTGCATGGTTTTATGAGGACATAACGATAAGTGGCGAGAGCGTGTGTGGAGAAGTACACCCCTACAGGGTATGAAACTATTCAAATAGCCGCATCCTCGGATATGAACTACTTGGAAAACTTATGCTGTTCATAGATAATCAAATGGATACTCATAAGAATATCAAGACAAGTGTGAGTACCGTGGATGGCGCTCTCCCAGGAGAGGGAAGTGAATCAAATAGTAGCTGTCCAGAAGTATGATAGGGTATATCCCGCATCAAGGAGAATATTTCTAGCGGAAACTCTAAAGATTTCTCCAAGGACGATGAGGGTGTTGTGTTCTTCCAGAACCGGTTGGTGGTTCCCAAGAGCACACGCTTAAGACAGCTGGTCCTTAAGGAGGCTCATTATTCTCCTCTCACAATTCATATGGGTAGTACCAAGATGTATCAGGACCTACACCAGAGGTTCTGGTGGACTAGGATGAAGAGATAAATTGCCCAGTTCGTTGCTAATTGCAACGTATGTCGTCGCGTGAAAGCAAAATATCAAAGGCCTGCTGGCACCCTTCAACATTTAGCTATTACCGAATGGAAATGGGATAAGGTCTGTATGGATTTCATTACCGGATTTCCTAGGACCAAGAGCGGGAATAATGCTATCTTTGTGGTCATTGACCGCCTTTCCAAAGTGGCTCATTTTCTTCCTGTTCGGGAGAGTATAACTGCTAGCCAGCTAGCGGAGTTATATGTTTCTCGAATAGTTTCTCATCATGGTGTTCCATTGGACATTAACTCAGACCGCGGAAGTATCTTTCTTTCCCGATTTTGGGAAAGATTTCAAAATGCTATGGGGACCCATCTATCCTTTAGCACTGCTTTCCACCTGCAATCAAGTGGTCAAGTTGAAGGAGTCAATCAAATTCTCGAAGACATGCTCCGAGCTTGTGTTATATCCTTCGGTATGAATTGGGAGAAATGTCTTCCATTTGCCGAATTTGCTTGTAACAATAGTTATCAATCAAGCTTGGGCAAAGCCCCTTTTGAAGTTCTTTATGGAAGAAGGTGTCGAACACCTCTTAACTGGTCAGAAACTGGAGAGATGCAAGTCTTTGGCCCGGATATGATCCAGGATGTAGAAGAGAAAGTTTGCATTATTCGTGAAAAGTTGAAAACAGCCCAATCTCGTCAAAAGAGCTAATATGATTATCATCATAAGGCTGTGATCTATGAAGTTGACGAGAAGGCTTATCTTTGGGTTACACCTCTAAAGGGTACCCATCGATCCGGTATCAAGGGCAAGTTGGCTCCTCATTATATTGGACCTTTTCGCATTCTTGCTAAGCGAGGAGAGGTTGCCTACCAATTGGAACTTCCGCCGCATATTTCCAAGGTTCATGATGTCTTCCACGTCTCGCAACTCAGACGTTGCTTCTCGGACCCTATCCGTGAAGTGGACCACGAAGCGCCTGATCTCCAAGATAACCTTACATATTAAGAATACCCTGTTCGTATTCTTGATCAAGCTGAGAGTACCACTACGCGTCGGAACATCAAGTTTCTCAAGGTTCAGTGGTCACACCATTCTGAAAAGGAGGCCACATGGGAAAGACAAGATCGCCTTCGACTAGAGTACCCCGTGCTCTTCCCGACAACTTCAAAATCTCGGGACGAAATTCTTTTGAGTGGGGGTGAGTTGTCACATCCCTAACTAGATGTCATAGGACATCATGTGTGTGCATCATGTTTCAATTTTGCATCAACATACTTTATATTTCAAAATATCCTGATACTTGTTATTGGAGTTTGAAATATTCAAACTTGATATTACAAAATATTTGGGATAATTTATCAAAGCATTTGTACCTGAAAAAGAAATAAAACAAATATCAAAAATAGAAAAATAGAAAGAAAAGAAAAGAAAGAGGAAGAAGCCAAGGGGGGTACCGGCCCATCTGGCCCGTGCCAGTCATCCCTGTCCTCTCATCAGGAGTACACAGGTGTGCGCTCGCCGCGCGCGGGCACACGCTGGCCACCTCCTTCTACCTGGCTGCCGTCCTCGAGGGCTCGGAGAGCGCCAGCGCGAGCCCTCCTCGTCGTGGCCTCTTTCTTCTCTCCCTCTCCCCCTCGCGAGCTCTCTCTCTCTCTCTCTCTCCCCCTCTCTGCCCGCCATGGCCGAGCTCGTCACTGCCGCGCTGCCATAGTTCTAGCCACCCCCGCGCCCTTCTGAGCCCACCAACAACCCCGCCGCGACCCCCTCATCCTCCCTATAACGCTAGAAGATACCGGGAGCCCTCCACGACGTGCCACAGCCATTTCTTCCCCGCCGGCCACCGGAGCTCCACCTCCATGATTCTCCCCATCCGGACCTCGCTGTCGCCTCGGCTGGAACCGTGGTGAGCCACTGGTGCACCTCCCCCTCTCCTCCTGCTTCCCCGTGCCCTCTAGCGCAGTAGCCGGTCCTGCCCGAGCCGCCGCCGCCGCCAAGCTCGACGTGGCCGTTGTATCCGGCGACCCCGAGCCCCCTCTGCTGCTTCGTTAGATGTGTGCGTGCGCGGGCTACCTTCTAGTGACCTCCGCGTGCCAAATGGCCGCCAGATGCGCAACTTCGGTGAGTCGCCGTCATGCTTTTGGTCGCTGCTGGCTCTGCTCCGGTGGGCGCCTATGTGGCCGGCCATCAGGGGCTAATCCCCTTGCTAATTATCCCCCTAGCCACTGACCAATGGGCCCCAGATGTGGGTCAATCCCTGGTCAGCGCAGGGATTAGGCCTGTGTCACTGACGTGCGGGCCCTGCATGTCAGGTTTGACCTGGCTTGGTCAGCTGACGTGCTGACGCCATGATGATGTCAGGCTGATGTAATAAAAGGAATTTCTAGTTTTAAAATAATTCCAGAAAATGTTTAAAACTTCAAAAATTCATATAAATTAATCTGTAACTCAGATAAAAATAATATATATATGAAAAATTATTAGAAAAATCCAATGAATCTAATGATGCTATTATCATGCATGTTAGAGCAACCTATGTACATGAACATTGACATTTACTAATAGGTTAATATATGGAATATGAAATGGAGATTGATTTTGAACCTATATTCAAACTCACTTCAAACTAACCTGGACAATAGTTGCACTAGCCCATCCTTATATGCTACCATGTAATGATCATGCATCATATTGTTGCACTTGCGTGTATTGATTGTTATTTATATGCATTGTGGTAGGCCCTGCTTCTGAGGATACCCCCGAGTATTCCCACAAAGGAGAGAACCTTTCCACTATCGAGAAAGGCAAGCAACCCCCTTGTTCATTCTGATAGCATCCCACTCTCTCGCTCCTGTTCTTGTTTATTGCATTAGGACAACCGTTCACTTGTTTGTCACACACGGTAGATGAAACTATTTTATTGCTTGACCTGTCATTGTCACAGTAAATAGCTAAACCTTGCAACCTGGCATACCTGGTAGATGCTTGTGACATGATGTGCTTAGCTTACTTTGCCTGCTATGCTTAGAGTTGTGTCAGGTCTTCTTCATCTGGGTGATGAACTGGAGTGAAACAAAGTTGTTCTGATGTGATAAGCTTATGATGAACCCGAGTTGGTAAAGGTAGCGATGAGATGCTATGTAGGAGTACATAGCAGGTTGTCTCATTGGGACCGTTCTTAGGAACTGAGTTCCATGTTTGTAATCCAAGACTAGTTACTACCACACGTTGGGATACTTAATTGACCCTCTCGAGTTATCAATCGCTTAGTCCTTAGTCCAGGAGTTGCAAGTAGTTTTTGGTGTTTATAGCTTATTGGAGGTCGTGCGTAGCGTAGACCCTAGGGGTGTGTTACGATGCGGTAGGGAGTGGCACGGTGTACCAAGGGTCACCCGAATGGTGGGCTTGGGAACCTTGCGCACATCGTTTGGGGCTGTAGCGGAAACTTCGGCTAGACTTCCGTGCGGGTTTAGTCTCAAATAGGCGATAGCCTGGACTAGAGGTCTTATGTGATTGACAGTCGTGGCCGACTCCCTCACTTGCCTTCCGCTTGAAGGTTGCCGAGGTGCATGGTTTTATGAGCACACAGCGATAAGTGACGAGAGCGTGTGTGAAGAAGTACACCCCTGCAGAGTATGAAACTATTCGAATAGCCGCTTCCTCAGATATGGACATGGAAAACTTACGTTGTTCATAGATAATCAAATGGATGCTCATAAAAATATCAAGACAAGTGTGAGTACCATGGATGGCACTCTCCCAGGAGAGGGAAGTGAATCCATGGTGGTGTACTCGTGTGTGATATCTAAAATTTAAACAAAGAGTTAAAATTGCGTAGTGTAGGTTAGCCATGAGTCAAAGCTGGCATTGCTGCATAAACTCTACCAACCCCGTTGTTGATACATGAGCATGAATAGAATAGGTCTATTTTAAAGACTTGCTGAGTACGTTTGTACTCACCTTTTCCTAATAAATGTTGCAGATGAGACCCAAGACCCATCAGGTGGGTTCTTTCTAGATGTCCACAATGCCGAATAGGTGGTGTCCCAGCTACGACCTTATGCCCTATGGTGGGCTATAGATAGTCAGGCCATGTGCTTTCTACCCTTTCATCTGTCTGTACTCACACAGCTTTATGCTTCCGCTTGGTTTGTATGAACTTGTTTGTATGACTTGAGTGTCGGGTCATGTGACCCCTATCTATAAGAACATATTATGCAAGGCTCGTCTGAGCCCCTTAAATAGAAGTTGTTGTATGGTTATGTTGTGATGCCATGGTTGTATCTATGCATATCGGGCATGTCGTGAGTACGTGTGATGTGCAACGGTATGTATGGGATCCGACACCTAGTCGTGTGCCTTTACTAGTATTCTTTATGGGAAACCGCCTCTTTGTGCTTCCACCGAGCCATGGTAGCTTGCTACTGCTCTGGACCCATTGATTGACCGGCATGTATGCTTCTTTGCTGTTGTGTCTGTCCCTTCAGGGAAATGTCTCGCAGTGTAATGGAGTCCCTGTAGCCTGCTATGACTCGTCTACGTGCAGTGATGGTAGTTATGTCTCACGGCATAATGAAGTCCTTGTAGCTTGCTATGACTCGTCTACACACGCTTGAGGCCAACACCTACATTGCTGGGTTACGTATGCCTGTTTCCGTACGGATGTGCCACTCGGGTTCTATGACTAGTCATGTCGGCCCGGATTCTCTGTCGTTTGATTGCCAGCGACATGTTCACATACGTGAGCCAAAAGATGCAAACGGTCCTGCCTAAGGTAAGGCTTCAGCCGTGGAGCTTACCGTGCGTGAGGCCGCAAAGTGATGTGATATGTTACAGTCTGGATTCATATGACATAGGATCGGGGTATCGACACCACCCTTGCCCGCATGGATTTCGGCGAGGAGCTCCCATCCTTCCTCCTCGGATATACACCTCTGGAGTACTCCAGTGGTGCTTTTCTTGTATAACTCACCCTCGTGTACTTTGTAGGCCTTGGATCGCCAAACTATGCATCGTGCGTTAGTTTGATCATCGGGGAGTTCCCTGTGAAGGAGGTAGGTGAGGAAGGGCTCTGTCCATGGCGCAATTACTGCCATTACCTCATGAGCCGATCACGTCTCATTCATTGTTGAGACGCAAATGATGCCATCATCTGGTTCGTTTATAGGGGGAACAACTTCGTCTGTTGTTTTCGGACCAGTGCCATTTGCGTAGTCTTGTGATACTACCGAGGGCTTGAAGAGCTGCTCTAGGAAGGTATTTCTCGATAAGGGGTCACGCTTAGCTCCCATACAGGCCAATATATCAGCGGCTTGGTTGTTGTCTTGAGCAACATGGTGGAATTCCAATCCCTCGAACCGAGCAGATATCTTGAGGATAGCGTCTCTATATGCCTCCATCTTCGGATTTTTGGTGTCGAATTTGCCGTTAATTTGGGATATGGCCAGGTTTGAGTCTCCTCTTACCTCTAGCCATCGTATGCCCATCGATAAGGCCATCCGAAGACCATGAAGAAGAGCTTCATACTCGGCGGCGTTGTTGGAATCGGCATACATGATTTGCAACACGTATCTTACGTTGTCGCCTGTGGGGGATGTGAGGATAACTCCATCCCCCACACCGGCCGAGGTCTTGGATCCATCGAAGTACATTGTCCAGTGGGAGTATGCACTATACTCCTTCGGGAGCTCAGCCTCTGTCCATTTAGCCAAGAAGTCCGCCAATACCTGCGATTTAATGGCGTGACGTGGCTTGTAGTTTATTTCAAAGGGAAGCAGCTCAATGGACCATTTGGCTATGCGACCGTGAGCGTCCCTGTTGTTGATTATATCATTCAAGGGGACTTCTGATGCCATCGTTACTGCGCACTCCTGGAAGTAGTGTTGGAGTTTCCTCGATGCCATGAATACTGTGTAGGCTATTTTTTCATAATGTGCGTATCTGGACTCGCACTGCGTTAGTACCTCTGACACATAATATACCGGCTTCTGAGTTCGGAATTTATGTCCCTCCTCATCTTGTTTAACAACGAGCACCGTGATGACTACCTTGTTGGTGGCCGATATGTATAACAACATGGGCTCACCGGTGCCTGGTGCCGTGAGTATGGGATTGGTTGCCAGTATTGTTTTGATTTCTTCCAATGCAACCACTACTTCATCGGTCCATTCGAAATTGTTTGTCCATTTTAGCAACCTATAGAGCGGCAAACTTTTTCTCCGAGGCGGGAAATAAAGCGGCTTAACGTGGCTACGCACCCGGATAGTCTCCGGACATGCTTAAACTCTGTGGGGATTGCAAGTTCTGATAGAGTGCAGATTTTAGCTGGATTTGCCTCTATTCGTCTATGGGAGACGATGAATCCAAGCAACTTGGGTCAGGGAACGCCGAATACACATTTTTCCGGATTGAGTCATATATCATATTCTCGCAAATTAGCAAAAGTTTGATGGAGGTCGTTGATCAACTGATCAGCATGTTTGGTTTTGATTACCACATCATCCACGTATGCCTCAACAGTCTTTCTGACCTGTGGGGCGAGGCAGGTTTGAATCATGCGCTGGTACGTGGCCCTCTCGTTTTTAGCCCGAAGGACATCGTGTTGAAGCAAAGTGGCCCATAGGGGATGATGAATGCAGTAGCCGCCTGATCGGATTCCTTCATTTTAATTTCATTGTATGCGGAGTAAGCGTCGAGGGAACATAACAAATCGTGTCCGGCTATGGCATCAATGATCTGGTCTATGTTTGGTAAGGGAAAAGGGTCCTTGGGGCATGCTTTGTTAAGGTCCTTGAAGTCGACACACAGCCGCCAGGATTTGTCTTTCTTAGGTACCATCAACAAATTTGCTAGCCACTCGGGATGTTTGATGTCCCGAATAAATCCGGCCTTGTGCAATTTTGCTAATTCTTCACCCATGGCTTGTCGTTTGGGTTCGGAGAAGCGACGCATGGTCTGTTTCACAGGCTTAAAACTTGGAATAATGTTCAAGCTGTGTTCGGCGAGCCAACGTGGGATACTGGGCATATCGGAAGGATGCCAAGCAAAAATTTCCCAATTTTTGCAGAGGAAATTCCACAATGCTTCGTCCATAAGGGGATCGAGCTGTGCTCCGATGGATGCTGTCTTATTAGGGTCCGTTGGATGCACCTGAAATTTGACGACTTCCTCTACAGGTTTAAAGGACGTGGATTTGGGCCTTTTACTGAGGATGACGTCGTCCCTATTAACTATCGATCGTAGAGCGGCCAATTCCTCGGTGGCAAAATTTTCCGCTAATGCCTCGAGGGCAAGCGTTACCGTTTTATTTTCGGGCCGGAGGGCTATACTCGAATCACTAGCGAGCGTGATCACTCTGTTTGGTCTTGGCATTTTGAGTTTCATGTACCCGTAATGGGGTATGGCCTGGAACTTTGTCAAGGCGTCGCGCCCTAATAGTGGATGATAGCCATTGCGGAAGGGACGATGTGGAAGAGAAGTTCTTCGGATCAGTAATTTTTGGGCATGCCGAACACAACATGCAGGATGATACATCCGGAACAACATGCCTCTTTTCTTGGGAAATTTCCCTGGAAGTTTGTGTTGCTACGTTTGATGCGAGATCGATCGAACTGCATTTTATCCAGAGTGACCTTGTAAATGAGGTTTAGACCCGTCCATGAGCACCTTATGCAATATGTATCCATCAATTATGGGATTCAAGACTAGAGCGGCCGGTGAATGACTGGGAAGGATCGGCGGCTGGTCAGTGTACCCAAAAGTAATTTGTACATCTGCCCATGGGCTAGTAGCTGGCACATGGTAGACTTCCTCATGATCCCTAAGAGCCCTTTTATGCCTGCTCCTTGAGGGAGGATTTCATAGATTGTCAAGGCTTCGTCATCGAATCTGTTTGGTGAAGGAGGGCGCCAGTTCGATAGAGGTGTGTCGAGGATAGCCTTGCCACTTTTGCGACTTGCCTGACGTCCCAGCAAGTTTGAAGGCTATGAGTAGGATTTGTGTTCAACAACATGGAATGAATCGGGCAAGGTTTATCTAAAAGTTCGTCGAGGACGGTGCTGGTCCCAGAAAGGGGCTTGTTTCTTTTTTCAACGGGTTCATGCCTGGCTGGCCGATTTGGAGGTACCCTCTTTCTTCGAACTCCCCTGGGGTGTCCGGAGAATTTTGGTTCCGAGAACAAATGCTCGGATTGACAGATGCTCTCCATGGCACAATACTTCTGTACCAATTCAGATAATTCCGAAAAGTCGTTTGTTCGTCAGCGAGCCAGGGAATTAAGAATCCCTTCATCATGGCAATTGCTAATGAAAATTGCCATTACGTCTTGGTCACTAAGACCTTTTACTCTGCTCCTAGCGAGGAGGAGTCTTACCCAAAAGTGGTGGACTGATTCTCCTTGTATTTGCTTGATGTCTCGAAAGTCCAAAGACATGGGCTTTTGCAATGTCGTCTTGGGCGGTGGGTGGCAGAAAAATCCATTCCCTATCGCAACGAGTGTTCAGGAGTGCAGTTTCCGAATCGCGCGAGGGACCTTGGACCGGTGACGGTCTTGCTTTAAAGTGATTCCCTTTCTCTGATTCTCCGACGGGGTCTTGGAGATCGTGGACAGGGGTATAGACGGTTTTCAACTACGGCTGTGGGCAGCATCCGCGGCAGGACACTCGACGGTGGTGACCAGGTGAGTGACCGGGGGGACATGAATCTCCCTATCATCGGGTCTGATCCCGAGCCGATCATACATGAGAACCTGGTCATCCGGTATGTGCATAGCTTCGATCCGATCGAACAACTCGTTTAAAAATGAGGCGATGTCAGGATGTGTGTCGCTGATACGAGTGGGTTCGTCAAGCGGTGTGACAGTTCCAGAGTTATGCCAAAGTGGATCCGTGTTCCGTTCCACTGTGGGACCTTCGAAGGTTGAGGGTTCCATCAGAACGAGTGTTCCTCGTAAATCAGCCACGAACTCTAGGGTTCCAAACTTAATACACTAATTGGGGTGGAAACCTTCTGGTCTGACCATGATGGCCGACTGGGCCGGCATGCGACAAGATGTCATTGCCGGTGAAATTCTGATTGGGGGTGAGAGCCCCTTCGACACACATCTCGCTAGTTGCGATGGAGCGAACCATCGATCCCTTCGCCACTCATAGAGCAACTCTCAATGAAAGCACCAATGTCGGTGTCAAAACCGGTGGATCTCGGGTAGGGGGTCCCGAACTGTGAGATTAGGATCGACGGTAACAGGAGGCGAAGGGGACACGAGTTTACCCAGGTTCGGGCTCGGGCCCTCCTATGGAGGTAATACCCTACGTCCTGCTCGATTGTATTGGTGGTGTATGGGAATACAGAGTTGATCTACCTCGAGATCATATGTCTAACCCTAGATGAGTTCTCCTCCCTCTGTGCCCTAAAACCCTCCGGCTTATATAAATATCGGGGGTGTCGTTGGCTTACACATGGTCAGTTACATGCCGAAGAGATAACCTGCTTAACTATAGCTAATAAGTTGGAGAACACACTTGACTCCTTGAAGCTTCCATCCTGGCGCACGTGGTCCTCGATCATCCGGTGACAGCCTCACGGCCTGTACAGTCTGGCCCATGAACAATGGGTCGGCTATCCGAGGACCCCTTAATCCAGAACTCCCTCACAATGGTTTAGCTCTTAGTTAGTTGAGCTGTGCTCCTTCCTCTACCTCTCACATGGAGATCAAGGCCTCCACCGGAGAAGATCCATAGAGGATGTCAAGTCCCCTCTCGAGGGAAGATCCTCTGGGATATCAAGGCCCCATCTCCCCATGGGATTTGGGATGAACTCTACCATGTAACCTATTTCCCTTTGTTGTTCACGTACCTTGTGGATCTTGTGTGTGGTGAGCCTAGTGGATGTATGATTGGACTCGTTCTTGAGTGTTTCCTCTTGTGATTTCCCCTCCTGTTCTTCATGTTCTTCGTGTTCTTCATGGAATCCCCCTCGAATCCATGAAAGATCGACAGACACGGGCTTGCCCCGTATCAGTTCTGACCACCAAACACAAGCAAAACTAGTGAATGAACAAACAACAGTGGCAACACGTCTATCCTCAGGAAATTGTAAGCATGTAAAATGTTGTTATGTTTCTAACTCCCATGTAAGATATATATCAGGAACATATCTACCCTCAAATGTCGGAATATTCAATTTAAGCTTAGGGAGATGGTCATGATCCCATACCTGAGGGGGTGTTGCAGCCCTACCGTTACGGTTGTAGCCATGTGATCGACCTGGTGCGTGTAGTGGTGGGTGCCCTTGAGGCTGATCTGGAGCAACCTCTCCCTCATCATCGTAATCACCATCATAATCCTCAACCTGCTCAACGACAGTAGCAGCAACACCCACATAAGTAGCAGCAATATCAACATTACCAGTATGTTGGACTTGGCCGAGAGGCACACGTCATGCTTGTCGTTGGAGAGGGACACGAGCTGAAGCTGGTGGTGGTAGATGAAAAAGCACCTCATTGAACTTGGCATCCATCTTGGTGTCGAATGTCTTCTCCAAACCAGCTAGCTTCTCCATGGACTCTCCAAGGTTGGTCACGAAGTCTTGTACCTGGTCAGCCATCATTTGCTGAAATTTATCATGGAGTGCTTTGTTGGTCATGCTCTCCTAGTCGATCTCGTCGTCTTGTGATCCTAGCATGGTTAGCAGCAAGAGGAAACACGCAATAATATGAAACCTACTGATTACTGCGAAGTGGTGGTGCTGGTGGTGTGTCACAAATCCTTCAAGCGAATCTCAAATTCTTACCTGTTCTTACCCAGGAGCATGCGCTGATCGGCAACCGTTGTAGTCAAAACTCTCAAAGCTTGGATAGAGTGATTGCCAGGTGGTGTCAAACACACGATGTAGATGTATGTGGAGCTGGGATGGCTTATAATATGGTAGGAAAAAGGGTCAGCAATAATTAATTTAGAGATGCAAAGTTGAACAAACGCTCAACGACGGTACTATGCTGGTCCTAGGCTAGATCGTGCTAGAGACGCGAGCCTAAAACACCAACAAAATCACAAAGCTACACGTAATCAAGGGAACAGCACACTCTAAATATTTTTTTGGTGCCTCTTTTTTGCGCTCTTTTTTTGTGCTCAAAACATTACTATAATGGCGAGTGTCTCAAAACTCTTCCCAAGTCATATAAGCAGGATAGGCACAAAATATTTTTGACTATGTTATTTTTCTAGAGCGATTCGGGGGCTGCAACGACCAAAAATTTCGACAAAAAACACTATGATGGCAAGTGTCTCAAAATGCTCTTGGAGATCCTAAAATCAGGATACGGAAAAATATTTTCACCCGCAAAAATTTTGGGCCAAAACATGCTCTGAAAATCGTGCCAGACTTTAAGAGAAGGACGACCCATACTCTTATGCATATTATATAGCCATTCATCTATATAACTATGTAAAAATCCTCGGGATAGCATAAAAGTCGCTAAGCTTGATTGTGATACTACGAGTCCAAGTATTCAACTAATATATCCAAGGTCTAAGGTGTTGCATCTCTATGATAAGGACACACGTAATATACCAATCGAAGATCTTGTTTCCTTCCTAATGAATCCAGTTTAATCGATCCACGAATACCATTCCATACCACGTGATCCATTACTGCTACATAATCAATACTGGTGATTGCTCTAGGTATCTCCTAGATCTGATAGATGTGAAGTTGTCCCTATCTTTCAATGAGATTGTGGCTAGCGTTTTAGGTGGAGTAGACTTTGACAATCGGACTACGAACATGTGATGAAATTTAGCCATCGCTAAACCATGCCAGAGCACGATCAACCTGACCACGAGGGTCTATTTCCTGCACGTAAACGAAGAAAAAGAAAGAAACTAAGATTGCAATCTGGATATTGCAAATATAAGAGGAAAGCTTTATTGGTGGAAAGTGGGGTTCTGTGACGCCTTTGTCTGGTCGTGGAACACAAACTAAGAACGCAAAGTTGCAGCCATGGCGAACTTGTCATCTACACAAAACCCAAACCTAAAATGACACCCTAAGGGCTGGTGTTGTGCCACCTTATTTTTGTGCGAGGCCCATGTAATTTTGAAATACTACATTATAGGCTGTTTTTAGAGTCTGTATGTGTGGGGAAACTGTGTTAGGGTTGGTTTTGCATCCCTCCTCCAAGGGGTCATGAAATTCACCCCTATTTCCCCATATAGCCCTTAGCGTGCCGTTTAGACTTGGGTTTTGCATAGATTAAGAGTTCTCCATAGCTGGAACTTCGCGCTCTTCATTTCTGTTCCACGACTAGACCAAGGCATCACAGAACCCCACTTTCATCAATAAAGCTTTCCTCTTATATTCGCAATATCCAGATTGCAATCTCAATTTGTTCCTTATTCTTCATTTGCATCCAGGAAACATGCCCTTGTAGTTAGGTTGATCGTACTCTGGCGTGGTCAATAACCTCTCGGAGCTGGTTTAGCGATTGCTACCATATTATAAGCCATCCCAGCTCCACATACATCTACGTCGTCTATTTCACACCACCTAGCAATCGCTCTATCCAAGCTTTGAGGATTTTGATTACAACGGTTGCCGATCACCACCTGCTACTGGGTAAGACATGGCAAGAATTTGAGATTTGCTTGATCAATTTGTGACACACCACCACCACCACTTCCTAGTAGTCTGTCGGTTCCTATTCTTGTGTGTTCCTATTACTGCTAACCATGCCAGGATCACAAGCCGACAAGATTGACTGGCAAAGCATTTTTAGCAAATGATGCCTGGCCAAATACAAGACTTTGTGAACAGCCTTGGAGAGGCCTTGGGGAAGCTAGATGGTTTGGAGAATACATTCAACGCGAAGATGGATGCTAAGTCCAGTGGGGTGCTTGCATGTCTACCACCACCAGCTACACATGTCATACCTCTACAACAACAACAGCAGCAACAACAACAGCAACAACAACAACAAGAAGAAGAACAACAACAATAACAACAACGAGATCATCGGAATTTTGCGGGATGAGCACAACGTGTGTCTATCGGTCGACGCCAAAATTCCGGTGCCATTTCTACTGATGCACTTTATGTGGTTGCTGCTGCTACTTTGGTTGATAGAGGCAGAGTTGTTCCTGTCTTTCGATGAGATGTGGCTATCGTTTTTGGTAGAGTTGACTTTGAAGATCTGACAACGAAGGTTGGAGGACATCGCGCCTTAGCAATCGCTAAACCAACTCCAAGAGGTTATTGACCGCTAGAGCATGATTAACCTAACCATGAGTGTTTGTTTCCTGCATGCAAATAAAGAACAAGCAAGAAACTGAGATTGCAATATCAATATTGCGAATTTAAGAGGAAAGCTTTATTGATGAAAGTGTGGTTACATGACCTCTAGGTCTGGTCGTGGAATCCAAATGAAAGACGCGAAGTTCCAACTTTGGTGAACTTGTAAGCTAAACAAAACCCAAGTCTAAACGGCACCCTAATGGTTGTATATATGGGGGAATAGAGGAGGAATTTCTTGACACCTTGGAAGGGGGGTCCGAAACTGACCCTAACTCCATCCCCACACATACGGACTCTAAAAACAACCTATAAAATTTTATTTCCAAATTACATGGGCCTGGCCCAAAAATCACCTATAATAGCATATGAACGAATTTTTTGAATTGGCATCTTGTATACCTCATCCAAACCTTCATGCTCTCCTTATGGTGGATTCAAAGTGTGAAAATCACCACTTGAAACTCCATTGTTCTTTCCCGCGCGCACACCTTCTCCTCCATGCTTGATCCCGCTCCAATGCCATCTTTCTTGTCGAGGCTAGGTCCTTCATTCATAAATAAATAAAAGTATCTAATTTAGGCATTATCATATGTTCATGAACATTAGAAGGATTTCCATGAAACAGAAGTACCTGGTAATTCAACTAGCGTGTGCGGGCTCTAGTAATTGGTCCAGTATGTATAGCAGTATGGGCTGTGGGTGTAATAATGGTATTGATGTCCTCATCATCCTCCCCTTGTTGAAATAAAGTCATCCTCAACGTAATCTCATCTTCCTCACCCAAATAAGGCTTCAAATCGGCAATGTTAAAAGTGGGACTAACCCCAAACTCTTCAGGCAACTCAGTTTTATATGCATTATCATTTATTTTCTCTAACAACTTAAAATGACCATCCACACGTGGAATTAGCTTTGACTTCCGCAAATCAGGAAAATGTCCTTACGCAAATGTAACCAAACATGATCTCTAGGTGCAAAGACAACATGTTTTCTACCCTTATCTCCAGCAAGTTTGTATTTCACATTCATATTCTCAATGTTTTCCTTATTTACCTGATGCATTTTTAAGATCAACTCAACCATGTTGTTTGGCATCAAAATTAACCTTCTCTGAAGATGGAAGAGGCAACAAACCAATAGGCGCACGAGGTAGGAAACCATACACAACTTCAAAAGGGAACATCTTAGTAGTAGAATGCAACGACCGATTATAGGCCAATACAATATGAGGAAAGCATTGTTCCCACATTTTTAGGTTATTCTTCAAAACAGCCTTAAGCATAGTAGACAATGATCTATTGACTACTTTCGTTTGTCCATCTGTTTGAGGGTGACATGTAGTACTAAAAAGGAGTTTAGTCCCCAACTTAGCCCATAAAACTCTCCAAATGTGGCTAAGAAATTTAGCATCACGATCTTAAACAATTGTATTTGGCACACCATGCAAGGGAATAATTTCACAAAAGAACAAACCAACAACATTAGCAGCAACATCACTTTTAGGACATGGTATAAGGTGTACCATTTTTGAAAATATATCCACGACAACAAATATGCTACCCCTACCATTCTTTGTTCGAGGTAAACCTAAAACAAAGTCCATGGATATATCCTCGCAAGGAGCACTAGGTACAGGTAAAGGCATATATAAACCACGAGGACTGAGCATGACTTAGCTCTTTGACATGTAGTGCAGTGAGTAACAAAACGCTCAACATCCTATCTCATCTTTGGACAAAAGAAATATATAGAAAGTACGTAATCTGTGTTCTTCATGCCAAAGTGTCCCATTAATCGTCCTCTATGTGCCTGTTGTAACAACAAAAGACGAGCGAACCAAGATGGAGTGCATGACTTGTTAGCACGAAACACAAAAACCATCATTAACGGCGATCTTGTTCCATGTTCTCCCTTCTTTAAAATTCTGCAACGCATCTTTAAATTCAACATCATTCACATATTGATCTTTGATGGTCTCGAAACCAAATATTTTAAAGTAAAGTTGTGAAAGCATAGTATAGCGATGAGACAATGCATCGGCAATAATGTTTTCTTTTCACTTCTTTTGTTTAATGACATAAGGGAACGTTTCAATAAATTCAACCCATTTAGCATGTCTACGGCTTAGTTTTGCTTGGCTTTTAATATGCTTCAAAGATCACTACACCACGACACCACAACAACAACACACATCTGTCGGTTGAATGCCTGCACTTTTTTGTTCCAAACTATACCGACACACAAATTACCAAGATTATGCATCTCGAGACACATTATCTGTCGCTAAGACTTAACGGAGCACCAAGATATTTTCTGTCGGCGGATAGCAACTTTTCTAATGAATGTTTTTAAGAACTAGTACCAAAAATGCATCAAATTTGAAAAGAGTATGTCGGAAATGGAAAATAGCAAAAGTAGCACCTCGTCCGCCAACACCAGGCCGAAGAGAGGCCCGTCGGCCACCATAAGGCCGAAGTGGTGCCCGTCGGCCAACACCAGGCCGAAGAACCACTTGTCGGCCAGTGGTAGGCCAAAGAGTGGCCTATCGGCCAAAGGCAGGCCGAAGAGCCACTTGTCGGCCACCACCAGGCTGAAGAGCCACCTGTCGGACTCCACCTTCTTTCTTTCTCCTCTAACCACTCCTTTCACCCTCCCCCATCCTCCAAGCTCCCCATCTCCATGTCTCACTCCTGTTGTTCTTTGGTGCTTCTACCGCCGCGCCGATCTCTTCGCTCGACCAACTATTTTCTTATCCAATCCGCGTAAACAGTAGATCAGGGCGCTCTCCACTGGCCTACATTATTTTTTTGGCTTCCAACTCAAGCAAATGTCAACTTTCAACTCGGTTGTGGATTTAGTTCTTATTGGTCACCGTCTGTTTGCAGGTAAATGGCATGCCCGTTTTGCAGGTAAATGCCCTTGGTTTACCGTTGATTCCTTTGTGGCTGTATTTATTGTGGTGCTGGATCATCAATGTTCAAGGCGTGTTGTAAGATTATATATCTTGTTTATCTGACTGTTGCATATGGTTGATGTTATTTTGGTCAGAATGTATTCGAATGCATTTTTTATATGATTGTGATGTTTGCTTTCATTCTTGCTGTATTATGTTCCGTGCAGTGTTAGATCACATCTTGCTCGGTACATTGAGGAGTGCAGAGCTTTAGCTATTCCGAGAGGTGACACAGATATTGATCTTGCTTTTCACAACAGTGAGGGTAACTTATACCATGTTTTGTTTAGACATGGTCGGATGAGCAGTAAATTCCATGGTCCTTCGTGGGAGGAACTTGTGAATGATTATGGTCTCCGTCATCGTGACATGATGACTGTTAGGCTTGAGCAGTATGGAACTTTGATTAGTGTTGATTTTCATCGGGATGGTGTTATGTTGTTTCCTTTACCCTGTGTTGGTAAGTTATTTGTTTGACTAATTTTCAGTTTTGTTTCAGCTTATAAGTTTTGCTATTCTGCTCAGTTTGTGAAATTATTTGTTTGTAGCTCTTGAGGATCTGAGTGAAACTCAGAGGGAATTTGTTGACCGCTGTTTTTATAATCGTGGTTTCATTCTGATTTATCATCAAATGTATGTCATGTCGCGGTAGCTCGTTGATGACAACTACATACTATGTACTCCTTTTGTTCATATGATGGATCGCATGAATGTTATTTCTCAACATATGGTAAGGTTTGGTTTCGGGTATTTTTTATTTATTTGTTCTTTGCTGTAACATAATGTTTTAAATTTGTAAGCTGAATATCATATAACTTGCTGGTTTTTGTCAGGTTATTCCTACCATGGTTGTGAGGAATTTGAAGGAATTTGTGTTAATTCCTAGGAATGGTTCTTTAACTCTTGAAATTACTTTGGATTCTAAAGATGAAGATGATGATATATTTGTGAGCATTACTTGTTCCTACTTCTGTCAACACAAACGAGAGAGAGAGGGGATGAGCAGCCAGGAGGAGGAAGAAGAGGGAGCCGGCGTCGGGCCTTATCCAGGGGCTCTTTGGCCTCCTAGTGGTCGATGGGCCACCTTCGGCCTGGCGTGGGCCGACAGCAGCCTTTTCGGCCTCCCTCTGGCCGATGGGCCCTCTTCGGCCAAAACAAAGCCGACCGGTCCCCTGTCAGCCCAGCTGAGGCCGACGGGGTGATATTTTTGATATTTTTGAAAATGGGCATACTTTTTTCGAATTTGGTACAAAAAAGATGCTATTTTTGAAAAAAAAACTTTTCTGATAGTCTATGTGTTGGCGATTCATTTGGAAAGCGTTCCTTCCGTAGATATAGCCACACAAGGTCTCCGATTCAAAGACCATGGGATGTTTGTTGGTGTTGTGCTTGGCGGTGGTGCATTCCACTTGGCGGTCGATGGTGTTCCTTGTATCTTGATGCATTTTCTTGATGTAGTTCGCCCTTGCACTTGCATCCATGTTAACACATTCTTGTAGTGGAAGCAGAAGAATGTCCAATGGGGACAATGGGTTGAAGCCGTAGACCAACTCAAAGGAAGACTTGTTGGTGGTGACGTGTCTTGCGCGGTTGTAGGCGTACTCAGCGATGGGGAGGCAATCTTCTCATTCCTTGATGTTGTTCTTGATCAACATGTGTAGGAGAGTTCCAAGTGTCCGATTCATGACCTCCGTTTAGCCATCGGGTTGTGGATGGTAGGCCAAATAAAATAGTAACTTGGTGCCGAGCATGGCGCAAAGGGTCTTCCAAAAGTAGCTCAAGAACTTGATGTCGCCATCCGAGACAATGGTCTTTTGTACTCCGTATAGCCGTAAGATTTCCCTACAAAAGAGATTGGCAATATGTGAAGCATCATCGATCTTGTGACAAGGGATGAAATGAGCCATTTTGGAAAAACGATTCATGACAACAAATATGGAACCATGGCCATTTTTTGTTCGTGGCAATCCAAGCACAAAGTCCATGCTAATATCCTCCCAAGGTTGGTACGAAATAGGAAGAGGCATGTAAATACCATGGGATTGAGCTTTTGACTTAGCTTTGTGGCATGTAGAGCATCGGTTGGTGAAGCATGCAACATCATGAAGCATCTTTGGCCAATAGAACTTTTCTGAGAGGGTGGCATATGTCTTGTCGCGTCCAAAGTGACCCATTAGTCCTTCATTGTGAGCCTATTGCAAAAGCAACAAACGAAGAGAAGACTTGGGAATGCAAAGTTTGTTAGCACACATAAGATATCCATCTTTCATGTAGTAGTTCTCCCAACCAGATTTCACTTTGCAATTGGAATAAGGAGTGGAAAAAAGAATCATCATGCTCATACAAGTCTTTTATATGCTCAAAGCCAACAACACTCAATTCAAGATGATTAATGAGCATACATTTGTTGGAAAGAGCATCCATCACAACATTTTCTTTACCCTTAATGTAATTGATAACATAAGGGAAAGACTCAATAAATCCACTCCAATTAGCATGATGTTTATTCAACTTAGTTTGACCCTTTAGGTACTTTAGAGTTTCATCGTAGATATGAATGACAAATTCATGTGGACGCAAATAATGTTCCCAAGCTTGTAAGACTCTCACCAAAGCATACAATTCCTTGTCATATATAGGATAATTGAGTTGAGCGTCGGAAAGTTTCTCACTAAAATATGCAATTGGGTGATTTTCTTTCATAAGCACACCTCCTATGCCATTACCACTAGCGTCACAATGTACTTCAAAAGTTTTGTCAAAATTGGGCAAGGCAAGCAAAGGTGCATAAGTAAGCAAATTCTTAAGTTCATGGAAAGCAGTGTCTTGAGAAGGTCCCCAAACAAATGGTGCATTTTTCTTGCTCAAAGCGTGTAGAGGGGTAGAATAGTGATAAAATCTTTCACAAAGTGGCGGTAAAACCCGCTAGACCTAAGAAGCTACGCACTTGTTGCAAATTGGTGGGTGTAGGCCAATTTTAATTGCCTCTATCTTAGACTCATCAACATGTACAGCCTTAGAGGAAACTATAAATCCTAGAAAAACAACTTTTTCCACACCAAAAATGCATTTGTCCATGTTAGCATAAAGTTTTTCTTTTCGAAGAGTTTGTAAGACATTTCTAACATGTGTGGCATGTTGTTCTAGAGATTTGCTAAAAAACAAGGATGTCATCAAAGTAGACCACTACACAATACCCAATGTAGGTCTGTAACACATGATGCATCATGCACATGAATGTACTCGGTGCTTCGGATAAGCCCATGTGCATCACTAGCCATTCATAGAGACCAAATTTGGTTTTGAAAGCGGTTTTCCACTCGTCACCCTCTTGTATACGAATGTGGTAGTAACCACTTTTCAAGTCTATCTTGGAAAATATAGTGGCACCACTAAGTTCATCTAGCATGTCATCTAAGCGTGGGATAAGGTGACGATAGCGAATGGTGATAGCATTTATGGGGCAGCAATCGGAACACATGCGCATACTACCATCAGGTTTAGGCACTAGGATGATGGGAACTGCACAAGGACTCAAACTCTCGCGAACATGCCCTTTATCTAGGAGTTTTTGGACTTGCCTTTGTATCTCCTTTGTTTCATCGGGGTTGACATAGTAGGGAGCCTTGTTGGGAAGCAGCACGCCGGGGATGAGGTTGATGCGGTGTTCGATCCCTCGTTTTGGTGGTAGTCCCGAAGGTAGCTCGTCGGGGAACACATCTTGGAATTCCTGCAATAATTGTAAAAGCACAAGAGGAAAGTGTTGTGGAGGGTTAGGCCGGATAACCTCATCCTTGCACACTATCACGTAGTGAAGGATGGTCGATGGGCTCTCACTCACATCCCTCAAATCTCTTTTGGTGGCAAATAGAACTAGGTCACTCATGTCCCTCATCGTGGAGTCACTCAAGTTTGGCTTGTGGTGCTCACTCGCTTCGAGGTGGATCACTCTCCCACTTTTCTCTCCACGATGGGACGAAGGTAGCTTGTCGGTGATCACTTGACTAGGAGACATAGGGCGAAGCACATATTCGGTGCCCTTCATCTTGAAGCTATATTGATTTGTGCGCCCATTGTGTATGGCGCCACGGTCGAATTGCCAAGGTCTCCCAAGGAGGAGGTGGCAAACGAACATGGGCACCACATCGCACTCCAAGGTGTCTTCATAAGCATCGATCTTGAAGGAAACTTGCACGGTGTGGTCGACTTGTATTGTTCCAGAGTCACTTAGCCATTGGACCTTGTAGAGGCAAGGATGCTTTTTCTTGGTCAAGCGCAACTTGGAGCAAAGTTCCTCACTTGCCAAATTATGGCAACTTCCTCCATCGATGATGACCTTGACGGATCTCCCTTCTATACCGGCCTTGGTGTGAAAGATGTGGCAACATTGTTCCTCGTCTTGATGTTGTTGAAGAGTCAAAACCTTGGAGACGACGAGAGCAGGGTCCAGATCGTTGTCACAAACGATTTGACAGTCTTCATCATCATTGACTTGCTGGTGCATGGGCACTTGTTCCAAAGCTTCCTTCTCATCTTCACTCATGGAGTCATATGAGCCGTCATCTAGGAGGATCATGGTTCGCCTCGTGGGACACTCATGCACCTTGTGTCCACGGCCTTGGCACATGAAACACTTGATGGATCTTGTTTTCACGTCATCCGATGTTGTAGTAGAGGATGATGTTCTTGTCTTGCTTGTACTTGCGTTGCGTGATGTTGAAGATGACTTTTCCTTGAAGCTTGACTTGTCATCTTTTGTCGTGGAGGTTCTTGTAGAGGGGGTCATGGTTGGAGTAGCTTGCGTAGTTGCACCGTAGGTCTTGGAGTGCTTGTAGTCTTCTTGAACCTTGTCATTCCGCCTTGGTGGCTTGATGGACTAGCTCGAGCAAGTTGGAGTAGGGTTGGAAATCTGCAACTTTCTTGACTTGGTAATTAAGACCGTTCAAGAAACGTGCCATAGTTTGCTCATCGTCCTCCTTCACATTTTCTCTTATCATGGCCATCTCCATCTCTTGGTAGTACTCTTCCACAGACTTGGTGCCTTGCTTGAGTAGTTGGAGTTTCTTGAAGAGATCGCGATTGTAGTGAGTGGGAACAAATCGCGCTCTCATGAGTTCTTTCATTTGTTACCAAGTTGAGATTGGAGGTTCACCTCTTTCTCTTCGTTGCTCAATCACTTTCTCCCACCAAATGAGCATGTAATTTTGAAAGTCGAGGGAGGCCATGGCAATCTTCTTGTGTTCTTCATAGTTGTGCAACCGGAATATTTTGTCAACCTTGAGGGCCCAAGAGAGGTAGTCTTCGAGGTCGTTGCTTCCAGAGAACTTAGGCATGGTGAACTAGAGCTTGCCAAAGCGATTTTCCTCATTGGTTCTGTGATTTCAATGTCCTTGTCGTCAAGGAGCATAGTTGTCTTGGTGACGTTGGCCTTCCCTTGGCGCATGGTCATCCAGGTGGTCAACGGGGTTTCCTTGAGGTTGCGCATCTTGTCGAGGAAGGGCATTGTTGCCATGTTGGCCTTGCTCTTGCCTTTGGGCGAGCTCATCAATGTGTTGCTCCTCTTGCCTTGTGTGTTGTTGATGACGTGGTCGCACCCGTTGTTGGCATTCGATGTTCTCCTCTTGACGTGCTTCTTCTTCTTGGCGTTCTTGACATAGATGTTCCTGTTCTCATGAGCTAGACGATTGTGTTCTTGCATGGCATAGGTTGCGTCGCGGAGCGCCCATTGTGTCTCTCGTGCTTGTTCTTCATGGCGCCGGTCGTCTTCACGACGATGACGTAGGCGATCGTGCTTGTAATCGTCGTGTTCTTGTTGGCGACGGTGGTCACGCTCATGATGTTGACCTTGAGGCTCGCCGTGGAAGGGGTTGCTTGAGTCTTGAGAGATTCAAAGCGCATCACATTGTTGTGGTTGAGCTCGAGGAGGGGGCTATCGCCGGAAGAGTCCTCGAAGGAGTGTCGACTTGCGGTCCGCTGTCTAGTAGATGTAGAAGTGGATGATGCGTGATTCACCACCAAAGCGCGGAGCTTGTCCATTTGCGGTGTCATGAAGTCCCGCGTCCACTCCTCGGATTCACGTATGTTCGTGGCGAGATGATCGATGCGGTCCGTGAGGACATCGTGTGCTTGGCGCATTCCCTTTTGTGCGGTGAAGAATTGTAGTTTGGTGACGTAGGTGTTTGTGTCATCATCGTTCTCCTCGAATGTCGGGTTATTCATAGTGTTCCTATCCATGATACTCAAGTAGATATAAGTGGAAGAATGGGAAACACAATACCAAAATACCGTTCCAAACCTTGAGATGAGGATCAATCACTCAATGTGAAATCATGGAAATAGTAGAATTGGTACCGAGTTTGCCCTTCTCACACCTACAAGGTAATGCTTATGGAGAGAGATCGGCAAGTAAGAAAGTAAAACAATGTGAATCAAGCAATGGGTGAACTCAGAAACACACACACGAAATAGAAAAGTGGGGTTGTGCAACCAAAAGTGAGCTCAAAATGTGGAATCCACGGAAAACGCTCTTGTTGCACAACACTAGAGATACGGTAGCACGATTGCTCTAGTGGGTGTGATATGAACCTATGCACAACCTATAAGAGACAAAATGCATCGTCTCCCTATTCTCGACTTGTTATGTATGCGACACGAGTCACTCACTCTAGTGATCCGAAGTGATGAATTATGATATGCAATTGTTGTGATGCTATTGTTCTTTTGACCTTGCTTAAAAGCTTCACTTGTCTTTCCTTTTGCAATGATATTTGGATTGTCACTATGTTGGACGTGCACACCAAGATAGCAATTATGTATGTGGTTACTTTGCAACACAAGATATGATACTATGTATATGCATGCAATGGTAGCTATACGGAGTATGTACCACTAATGTGCACAAGTAGCGTGGCCCGGCAATACTCAATGGCTAGTCTCAATAGGCAAGTAATGCAAATAGGATATGGGTAACAAAGTAATGGCAAGGATATGAGTCAAGAATGTCGTCGCGGTTACTGTCCTTGCTTGCGGTGAGCTGTCAATGAAGAGTTGGTTGGGGACGTTGCAGGGCAATGATGAGCGGCGATGTCGATGAAGAACCACTCCTAATTAGCCAAAACACCTTAGGAAGTGGCGGGCTTGCGACTCAAAATCTCAAATGAAAATGGGTTGCAGAAGAAAATGGGCGAAAGGGCAAATGAACATAGTTGGAAAACCAGGAGTTTGTGGTTGTACCGCTTGGGGTAGCCGGTTGTACCGCTCCTTGGAATACTGGGAATTAGCGGTTGTACCGGTCGCGCGGGTGGTTGTACCGCTGCTGTCAAATTACCGGTTGTACCAGTCGCACTGGTGGTTGTACCGCTCCTGACCAGACTACAGATCCGAAATCGAGGGAAAAGAAAAATATGGGCGATTTTGCGGAGGAAGTTGGTGGGGATGATGGGGCAAAGCTAGATCCACTTGTTCACTGCTGAATCCACGGATCGCAAACAACAAAATCTTCTCAAATCCAAGAAAATTTGGTATGGCTATTTTTGTGGGGATTTTCGAAATTAGGCCGAACAAAGCAAAAATTGGCCGTAAAACGGTGGGGGAGACTACAAATTCATGATCAATGTGGCTCATGATAATAATATGATACGAGGCAAGCCCGTGTGTGTCGATCTTTCATAAATTGGAGGGGGATTCCACGAAGAACACGAAGAACATGGGGAAGAACGAGAAGAAACACTAAGGGCAAACATGATTACACATCCACTAGATTCACGATAGCACACGAGAAACAAGATCCACAAGTCAAACAACAATACAAGTAACGGTACTAGATCTCCCACTCTGGAAGGAGGGGCCTTGAATCCACGAGGGATCTTCTCTCTAAAGGGGCCTTGGCATGACTTGGATCTTCTCCACAAGGAGGTCAACTCCTCAAGAGAGGACAAGTAATGGAGCTAAGCTCAAGTGAAAACATTAGCTAACCCTAAAAACGAGGAGGGGAAGGAGTATATATAGTGCTAGTCACGAAAGGGGAAGTTAGAGGGAAATACATGGGCTTTGGGCCCATTCCTGTGCGCAGGCAGGCCGATTGTATCGGAGTAAGGACCTATTGTACCGGTAATTAGGCATCAACCGGTACAATCGGGCTAGTACCGGCCTTGAACCGGTCCATAACAGATTCCTGGCCCCGGGTGTACTGGTTGTTGGCGGTGGCGGGCCAGTTGTACCGGGCAGTGGTGGTTGGCCGGTGGTGCTCCGATTGAACCCCTAATTCCTGGGCAGCTCCTTGTCCTTCTCCTTGCTCTTGGTGTTCCTCTTGCTTCCTTCCTCCTTGATGCCTAAGCACACAAAGTGTCTCCGCTTGAGGTAGCATCAATGTTCCAAAAGGATCAAAGGGAGAATCATAAAGGAGTGAGGTCACCTCGTTTGGCACGTGCACGGGCTCTCGTCAATGGCCCACTTGGAGCTGGAGGTGTTGGTGACGGGTCCATGGTGGTGCTCATGGGATGCTCCACATTAGAATGACCATGGCGACTAACAGAAAAAATCCCCTACACGTGTGCCCCTTATTCATTCGCGACACATTTGCAATTTCCTTATTATAAATTAAACCGGTAGAGATGGTGTTGTGTTCTTTTCTTACAGTCTTTCTTTGTATTTTTCGGTGGATGTCTGATGGTAGCGAGATGATCGATTATTGGCTAGCTTTTCACTCCACTGAGGTGTTTTCTAGAGATATTAAATGAGTATGTGAAGAAGACAAATATTAAATTGCAACGATCTAATTGATGTATTGGTATTACAGTATAAGTACGTAGGTCAGTGCATGCAGTCATACATGTGTTAATTAGTCTTTTGTATCTGCCTAAGCTAGGGAAGCACGTATAAGGACATTCCTGCCTATTACGTGATCCCACTTTGGATTTGAGAGCCTAATGTTAATTTAAGATTGCATAATCAGAAATTATAGATGTGTGGATTAACCTATGAATTTTAAGATTGCATAATCACAGACTACACATCTTTCAACTGGCTCGGTGTTATTCAATGATGCCTACCTGTCCTAGGCTGGTAAATGTATTTTCTTGTTAGTTAAGTTTATTATACTTTGCCAGAGGCATGAAATTAACATCAATGTGGTTTCCACATAGAAATTAATTCGCCACTCATGTGTATTTTAATTGTCTTAATTTGCTAAACATGGAAGTCGCAATATCTTTTTTTTGAGATATTGTTTTAGATATTTGGAATCATTGGCAACTCACAAGTTTGAACAAATTCGCATTTATATGATTGCTCAAACATACAAGTTCTTTTGCAGGGACATGGCAGAAAGTAGCGAGTCCACAAGTTCATCTAAGAAGTTCTGGTGATTGCTTTTGTTCATAACATGGTAGACATATTTTGTTCGGACAGAGATCAGGTGACATGCATGTTTGCATGTTACCGTGTGCCTCGCGGCCTCCATTCAAATTTAAACATTACGAAAAAATCTGAAAAAAAATCATGCATGTTCACAACACATATTAAGATAACCCCTAAAAATTCAGATCAAAATTCGAAACATACATCGAGAAGCGAAAAGAGAAATCTATCATGAATAGTTTGCGAATGGTTCTGTGTAGAATATTCACATCTGAGTTTGTCTTTTTTGTTTCTCAATGTATGTTTCGAATTTTGATCTGAATTTTTTAGGGGTAATCTTAATATGTGCTGTGAACATGCATGATTTTTTTCAGATTTGTTCGCAATGTTTAAATTTGAATGAAGGCCGCGAGGCACACGGTGACATGCAAACGTGCATGTCACCTGATCTCTGTCCATTTTGTTCATATGGAAGTTGATGCAGGCTTCATGATTGAAGGATTGGTCTCTTTCATAATATTTTTTAGTAGCCAATTGATTGAACAATTGGTCTCTTAGGAGCTTAGCCCTTATATTTTGCAATAGGACACATCTTGTTTGTATGACTTATGTAATTCCTTCATGGTTGTAGCAAACTTGAGTGAAGATAGCTAATGTTCAATATGTTGTGAATAAATGAACTAGTCAATGGTATCTTGTGATGAATAGAAGCGTGCAATTATTCTTATATGTATTGTGCACTAAACATGAGTTGCATACTCTAAAATAATTTTATTTAAAATATGGTGCAAATGCATTTTGTGCTGAAATGTAGAGCCTTGGCAGCAAAAGTGTCGGTAGAATTGCATGTCGCACAATGTGTCAACATATCACATTAACAGACAAACTGCCAGGGTAACAATGGACATTGCACTATGTGTCGACATAGCACGATGTCAGATGTTTTGTCGGCATAGTACAGTATGTCGGTATAGAAATTTCTGTCCTTAGAGATCTCACCAATCCCATCAAACTATCTGTCGGAATAGATTTATTTGTTGGCAAAGACCTTTCCCGGCAGGACTATAGGTGACAACTCATTTCTGTCGCCAAAGGTCTTTGCCGACACTAAATGTGTTGCCTTATGTGACATATGCCGATAGATTGTTTGACGCTAATTTGAATGTTGTGGTGTAGTGGATTCATGATCAGAATGTATAACAAATTCTTTGGACCAAAAATAATGTTGCCATGTTTACAAAGTTCGAACAAGAGCATATAATTCCTTATCATAAGTAGAATAATTCATACTAAGCCGACTCAAATTTTTAGAAAACTATGCAACAGGTTTACCATCTTGTACTATCACACCTCCTAATCCAATTCCACTAGCATCACATTCAGGGGCAAAAGTCTTATTAAAATCAGGAAGTTGGAGTAAAGGAGCATGTGTTAACTTATCTTTTAGTACCGTGAAGGCTTCTTCCCGTTCGGTACCCCAAACAAAAGGCACATCCTTCTTTGAAGCTCATTGAGAGGTGCAACAATGGTGTTGAAATCCCTCACAAAATTCCTATAAAAACAAATGAGTCCAATAAAACTCCTCAGTTGTCTGACCGGTTTGGGTTGTGGCCAACTCTCAATAGCTTCAATCTTTACTTTAGCAACTTTCATTCCGTATGGAGTAATAGCATAGCAAACAAAACAAATTTGGTCGGTGCAAAAGGTGCATTTCCCAAGGTTACCAAACAAACGTGCACCACGTAGAGCAATAAAAACAACACACACATGATCCAAGTGTTCCTCCAAAGAACTACCATAAATCAATATATCATCAAAGTAGACTACCACAAATCGTCCAATGAAATCACATAAAACCTTGTTCATTAATCTCATGAAAGTGTTGGGTGCATTAGTTAACCCAAAAGGCATGACTAACCACTCATATAATCCGAACTTATTTTTAAATGTGGTTTTCCATTCATCTCCCAATTTCATAAAAAAATTATGGTATCCACTACTCAAATAAATTTTGGAGAAAATTGTAGATCCACTTATTTCATCAAGCATATCATCTAGCCTAGAAATAGGATGAAGATAACGAACAACAATAGTATTAATGCCTCTACAATCAACACACATACGCGATGGACCATCCTTTTTTGTCACTAGAATAATAAGAACAAAACAAGGACTAAGGGATTTGTGTATATAACCTTTGTCGAGCAAATCATGTACTTGATGCATAATCTACTTCGTCTCCTCTTAATTGGTACGGTATGGTGCACGGTTGGGTAGCGATGCACCAGGAATTAAGTCAATATGAAGATCAATCTCTCGAATAGGTGGTAAGCCCGATGGCACGTCTTGTGGAAAGACGTCAACGAACTCCTGCAGAATGTTAGTGACAGCAGGAGGCAAAGAGAGAGGCATGTCCTCAAATGAAAATAATACCTCTTTGTATACAGGAGCATAGCAAATATATGTAGTAAGATCGAAATCAGTAATATCAGATTTAGTGGCAAGTAAACAACCACTCTTCAGTTTTATTCCAAATGCAACACTAGATGATTGTATATTAGGCTTATTGTGTTGCCAAAATTCCTTTGCCACAATCTGATTTTCACTTGCACTTTCCTCCTCTTTTCCTTTACTAACTCTACCAATGTCATATTTCATAATATGTTTAGGAGACATAGGAAGAAAATTTAGATTTTTCCTTATGAACAAGTGTATGCTGATTTTCCCTACCATGGTGATCAGAAATTTTATTAAATTGCCATTGTCTACCAAGTAAAACAGAGGACATCGCACCTTAGCAATTGCTAAACCAACTCCGATAGGTTATTGACCATGCCGGAGCATGATCAAACTCACGACGAAGGTCTGTTTCCTACATGCAAACGAAGAACACGCAAGAAACTAACATTGCAATCTGGATATTGGGAATATAAGAGGAAAGTTGTATGGATGAAAGTGGGGTTCTGTGACGTCTTGGTCTGGTCGTGGAACACAAACGAAGGACACAAAGTTGTAGCTATGGCGAACTTGTAATCTGATACGTCTCCAACGTATCTATAATTGTTGCTTGTTCCATGTTGTTATATTATCAATCTTGGATGTTTTACAATCATTTTATAGCAACTTCATATCATTTTTGGGACTAACCTATTGACATAGTGCCAAAGTGCAAGTTGTTGTTTTTGCTTGTTTTTTACTTCGCAAAAAATCAGTACCAAACGAAGCCCAAACACCGTGAAATTTTTTGGGGAATTTTTTGGACCAGAAGAAACCAGATGGACCAGACAAGTGCCAGGGAGATGGCCCGAAGCGGGGAACACCCACCAGGGCGCGCCAGAGGCCCCTGGCACGGCCTGGTGGGTGGTGCCCACCTCGGGACCCCCTCCACTGACTATCGCCTCTATAAATTCTCAAATATTCAGAATACCCTAGAGGAGTCGACGAAACACAATTCCAGCTACAGCAAGTTCCAGAACCTCGAGTTCAAATCTAACACCATCATGGAGGGGTTCATCTTCATCATAGTTGCCTCTCTAATGATGCATGATTAGTCCACCACAGACCTACATGTACGTATGCGGTATCTAGATGGCTTCCTCTCTCTCTGTCTCTTATGATTCTCAGTACAATGGTCACTTGGAGATCTATTTGATGTAATGAATTTTGCGGTGTGTTTGTTGGGATCCAATGAATTTTGAGTGCATGATCAGTTTCTATCAATGAATATGATTTGAGTTTTCTTTGATCTCTTATTTGCATGATTACTTATAGCCTTGTATTTCCTCTTCGAATCTTTGGTTTAGTTAGGCCAACTAGATCAATTTTTCTTGCCATGGGAAGAGGTGCTTTGTGATCGGTTCGATCTTATGGTGTTCTTTCCAAGTGATAGAAGGGGCAGCAAGGCACACATGTATCACTTCCATTAAGGATAACAAAATGGGGTCTAATCCTACATGAATAAATCTTGTCTACATCATGTCACCGTTCTTATTGCATTACTCCATTTTTCCATGAACTTAATACACTAGATGCATGTTGGATAGCGGTCGATGTGTGGAGTAATAGAAGTAGACGCAGAATTGTTTCAATCAACTTATCTTGGACATGATGCCTATATAATGATCGTTGCCTCGATATTGTTATGATTATTTGATCTTCTATCAATTGCCTAACAGTAAATTGTTCACCCACCGTGCACTCTATGATACGGGCAAGCCTGTGTGTGTCGATCTTTCATGATTTGGAGGGGAATTCACGAAGAACACGGGGAAGAACGAGAGGGAAACACTAAGGGAAAAATGATTACACATCCGCTAGGATCACGATAGCACACGAGGAACAAGATCCCCAAGTCAAACAACGATACAAATAACGGTACTAGATCTCCCACTCCGGAAGGAGGGGTCTTGAATCCACGAGGGATCTTCCCTGTAGAGGGGCCTTTGCATCAATTGGAACTTCTCCACAAGGAGGTCAACACCTCAAGAGAGGGCAAGTAGTGGAGATAAGCTCTAGTCAAAACATTAGCTAACCCTAACGTGAGGTGAAGGGAGTATTATATAGTCTCGGGGTGAAGCGGTAAGTTACATGGGCCTCGGGCCCGAGTGGCATCGCCCTGTGTAGGACGGAAGTTCCAGGCTTGGCCGAAAGTTCCAGGCAGGTTCCGGGCTTTCCCGAGTGTTGGCACAAGCTTCAGTGGCCAACAGATGGTGGGACGGAAGTTCCGGGCCGGACGGAAGGTCCGGGGACTGGAAGCTTCGGGGAGGCTCCGATCGGGCTCCACGCTTTCCTGATAGTTAGTGTAGGCTTCGATGGCTGGCGAGGGGGGGGGGCGGAAGGTCCGGTGGCTGGAAGCTCCGGGCTACCCAAAAGCTTGTTCCTGGTGGTGGCTCCTTCTCCTCCTAGGCCTTGGTCTTGGGGATGATTCCTTGGTCCTTTAAGGTCGTCTCCCACATACCTAAGGATGCACAGGGTCTCATAGTGAGGTAGCATCCATGTTCCTTTTTCTTCAATGTCCTTCTCGAAGAGGAGTGAGTTCACGTTAGCTTCAATGTCGTGTGCGCGTGCTCTTGTATAGGGCCACTTGGTGGTTGGCTTGATGGTGGCATCTTCATGGGGATGATGGTGGAATGCTCTGTATCATCTCCCCCCTTGGGGAAGATCCGACCTTGGATCAAGATCTTCATCACCATGAAATGGGGAGAGGTCCGCGACGTTGAAGGTGTCACTGACATTGTACTTGTCGTGCGTAATGTCGATCTTGTAGGCGTTGTTGTTGTAGCGCTCCAACACCTTGAATGGGCCATCGGCAGGAGGTAGGATCTTGGACTTGCAATCATTGGGAAAGCGTTCCTTTCGGAGGTGTAGCCACACAAGGTCACCGGGTTCAAGCACCATGGGCTGTTTGTTGATGTTGCGCTTGGTGGAGATGTGTTCCACTTGACGCTCGATGGTGTTGCTTGTGTATTGATGCATTTCCTTGATGTAGCTTGCCCGTGCACTTGCATCTATGTTGATGCATTCTTGTGGTGGAAGCGTAAGGATGTCCAATGGGGACAATGGGTTGAAGTCGTAGACCACCTGGAAGGGAGACTTGTTGGTGGTGACATGTCTTGCACGGTTGTAGGCGTACTCTGCGATCGGGAGGCAATCTTCCGATTCCTTGATGTTTCTGTTGATCAACACGTGAAGGAGAGTTCCAAGTGTCCGATTCGTCACCTTTGGCCATCAGTTTGCGAATGGTAGGCCGAAGAGAAGAGTAACTTTATGCCGAGCTTGGCGCAAAGGGTCTTCCAAAAGTAGCTCAAGAACTTGACGCCGCGGTCTGAGACAATGGTCTTTGGTACTCCCTGTAGGCGTAAGATTTCCCTACAAAAGAGATTGGCATTATGTGAAGCATCGTCGATCTTGTGACAAGGAATGAAATAAGCTATTTTGGAAAAACGATCCACAACAATAAAGATGGAATAATGGCCATTTTTTGTTCGTGGAAAGGCGAGCAAAAACTCCATGCTAATATCCTCCCAAGGTTGGTACGGAATAGGAAGATGCATGTAAAGACAATGGGATTGAGCTTTTGACTTAGCTTTGCGGCATGTAGACCATCGGTTGGTGAAACGGGCAACATCATGAAGCATATTTGGCCAACAGAACTTGTCGAAGAGGGTGGCATATGTCTTATCGCGTCCAAAGTGACCCATTAGTGCTCCACCGTGAGGTTCTTTCAAAAGCAACAAACGAAGAGAAGACTTGGGATTGCAAAGTTTGTTAGCATGCATAAGATAGCTTCCTTTCAAGTAGTAGTTCTCCCAACAAGTTTTCACTTTACAAGTGGTATAAGGAGTAGCAAAAGAATAACCATGCTCAAAAAATTCTTTGATGTTCTCAAAGCCAATAACATTCAATTCAAGTCGAGTAATGAGCATGCATTTGCGGGAAAGAGCATCTGCCACAACATTTTCTTTACCCATAATGTATTTGATAACATAAGGACAAGACTCAATAAATTCACTCCATTGGGCATGTCGTTTGTTCAACTTAGTATGACCCTTGAGGTACTTTAGAGTTTCATGATCGGTATGAATGACAAATTGATGCAGATGCAAATAATGTTCCCAAGCTTGTAAGATTCTCACCAAGGCATACAATTCCTTGTCATAGATAGGATAATTAAGTTGAGCGCCGAAAATTTTCTCACTAAATTACGCAATTGGTCACTTTTCTTGCATGAGCACACCTCCTACGCCATTACTACTAGCGTCACAATGCACTTCAAAAGTTTTGTTAAAATTGGGCAAGGTGAGCAAAGGTGCATGAGTAAGCACATTCTTAAGTTCATGGAAAGCGGTGTCTTAGGGAGGTCCCCAAACAAATGGTGCATTTTTCTTTCTCAAAGCGTGTAGAGGCATATCAATAGTGCTAAAGTCTTTCACGGAGCGACATTAGAAACCCTCTAGACCTAAGAATCTACGCACTTGTTGCAAATTGGTGGGTGTAGGCCAATTTTTAGGTGCCTCAATATTAGACTCATCAACATGGAAATCTTTGAGAAAACCACAAATCCGAGGAAAACAAATTTGTCCACACAAAAAATGCATTTGTCCATGTTAGCATAAAGTTTTTCTTGCCTAAGAGTTTGCAAAATGTGATGCGGAGCATCCTATGGACATGACTATGAAAAGAGTCTGTTTGGCAAGTGACATGTGCTATGACTGCATCACATACATAAAGGTGAATCATCTCCTTTACACGTGTTCACTTGACCCCTTCGAGGATGGTATACTACTTGACACTGCTCCTGTGTGCAGGTAGAGGTATTGCCAGAGCTTCACGGATGATGAGGAGGAGTTCCAGCACCTACGTACAACTACACCATCCGCGAGGGAAGATTGGAAGAGAATAAGGAAGAAGAGGAGCTCCAGGAAGACCAGGAGCTACCGGTACAACCGGCCACCACTAGACCACCTGTGGCCAAGATTCTGTTGAGGAGCGGTTCAAGCCTGGTACTACCCCGGTTGTACTGGAGGTTGTCTTCACACTAGTACAACTGGTCCATCCACCGGTACAACCGGTTTGCGTGCGTGTAGGTTGGGCTTTGTCCCATGTATCCCCTCTCCGCTTACCCCTTCATGGCCAAGACTATATATACTCCTCTTCCCCCTCCATTCTAGGGTTAGCAATGGTTTAGCTCTTAGTTAGTTGACCTTTTCTCCTTCCACTACCTCTCCCATGGAGTAGATGCCTATATAGGAGAAGATTCCCTAGTGGATGTCTAGGCCCCTTTCGAGGGAAGATCCTTCGGGATATCAAGGCCCCATCTCCCCATGGGATTTGGGATGAACTCTACCATGTATCCTATTTCCCTTTGTTGTTCATGTACCTCTGTGGATCTTGTGTGTGGTGAGTCTAGTGGATGTGTGATTGGACTTGTTCTTGGGTGTTTCCTCTTGTGATTTCTCCTCGTTCTTCCCCGTGTTCTTCTTGTTCTTCATGGAATCCCCCTCCAATTCGTGAAAGATCGACACGCACGGGCTTGCCCCGTATCATATTGGTATTTAGAGCTACGTTTCTCATGAATTTGGAGTTCTCTCCTTAGTTTTCTAGCCTTAATTTTGTGTGTTTTTTGTCCCAATTCGAAAATCCCCACCAAAAATAGCCTCACCAAAATTCTTGTGATTTTGTTGTTCTTGTGAGTTTTTGTTGATTTTGATCCTTGGATCTGGTGTTTACAGGTAGATCCACTTCCCTTTGTGTCCCCATCACCTAATTCCTCTTTTCCCCTTCAATTTGGTCCAAACTTTTGATTTTGGTCCGCCCCAAGTTCTTCCCATGCTCAGATCTAGGAACTTTTCCCGATAAAAGCGGTAAACCGCTTTGTGTAGCGGTATAACCACCCCAAGAGCGGTATAACCGTCCACCGCAAGCGGTACAACCGCTAATACCCCCAAAAACGTCCCAGGACGCTCTAGGAATGGTATAACCGCCCCCCAAAGTGGTACAACTGCTAATTCACTTCCGACACCTCCAGGACGCTCTAGGAGCAGGACAACCGCCCCACCCAAGCGGTACAACTGCCCATCCCAGTTCCTGACTTCTGTTGATTTTTGCTTAACCCATAACTTCCACTCCTGAACTCCGATCTGAGTGTTCTTTGGCTCGTTTGAAAGCTATCGAGACTAGCTATCTTCCTTGCCATTACATCTCGTTAGCCCCACCAT
This sequence comes from Hordeum marinum, assembly GCA_022496015.1. Classification (NCBI taxonomy): domain Eukaryota; kingdom Viridiplantae; phylum Streptophyta; class Magnoliopsida; order Poales; family Poaceae; genus Hordeum; species Hordeum marinum. The sequence continues at coordinate 292,500,013 of CM039678.1, read as the reverse complement.
CTTTGTGATTACTTTCATACCTATTGAGACTAGCTATCCGATGATTTCCTGTCATAGGCATTTTTAGTAGTTCGGGGGACAGAGGAAGGAATCAGGGGGAAGAGATCTGGGTGTTGGAACATCATCAGTTTTATGAGCATAAGTCAATCGGGGGAAAGGGAGTGATTTCCGCTATGATTATTAGGAAACTACAGTATCAAGGTCAATTAAGATTCTTTAATTATGACAATTCTGATTTGGAGGTGGTGGGGGACAAGAGGTGATATATCTATGGCAATAGGGGATGCCTCTGTTCTTCATGAAGTGGTTCGTATTAGGTGTATCCAGCTACTATTTCATTGCAAACTAGTCCGGTATTAGTGGTGAATATCATGGAGGCTGGGGATGAGCTGAAGGAAAGGTCACCGGAGGTGGCGAAGGAGAGTATGGTGAGATCGGGAGGAGTGGTAACTACGGCAGAGAAGCTGCGATCCAAACCGGCAATTGCTAGGGCTGGGGTTTCCCTGACCCAGCCTACTCCGGATCGACTGGGGATGATGGGGCCGTGGTACCCCCATGGCGACAGCGTGCCTCTCGTCATCGACATGGAGGCGGCTCGCAAGGCCGTCAACGGCTTTATGGTGGTCGGGCACCTTCTCTCTCCCTTCCAGGTTAACCCGAGGGCCATTGTCGACGACCTCTAGAACATGGCTTGGAAGAACCAAGGGGTGGGCACCATCCAAGAGGTGGCCAGCAACGACACGAGGTTCATCCTCAGTTTCGCCGCTGAGAGTGATCGTCGGTTTGTGCTTAAGGTACAACCATGTCACTCCAAGCGGGATGGCCTAATCTTCGCCGAGTTTGATGACAAGGACTACCAATAGGAGGTCGACCTTGGCGTCATGACCATATGGGTCCAGGTACGCGATCTCCCGTTCAAGTTGAATACAAAGAGTATTGCATGGTGTGGTCGACTTGTATAGTGCCGGAGTCGCTTAGCCATTGTACCTTGTAGGGGAGAGGGTGTTTTTTCTTGGTCAAGTACAACTTGGAGCAAAGTTCTTCACTTGCCAAATTATGGCAATTATCTCCATTGATGATGACCTTGACGAATCGCCGTTGGATACCGGCCTTGGTGTGGAAGATGTGGCAATGTTGGACCTCGTCTTCTTGTTGTTGAAGTGTAAAAACCTTTCAGACAATGAGAGCGGGGCTCGCATTTTTGTCACAAAAGACTTGAGAGTCTTCATCTTCATTTACTTTCCGGTGCATGGCCACTTGTTCCAAAGCTTCCATCTAATCGTCACTCATGGAGTCATAGGAGCCGTCATCTTGGAGTATCATGGTTCGCCTTGTGGGACACTCATGCATCTTGTGTCCTCGTACTTGGCACGTGAAACACTTGATGGAACTTGTTTTCACGTCATCTGGTGTTGGTGTAGAGGATGACGCTCTTGTTTTCCTTGTAGAGGCGTTGCGGGATGATGAAGATGACTTGTTCTTGTAGCTTGACTTGTCATCTTTTGTCATGGAGGGTCGTGTAGAAGGCGTCATTGTAGGAGTAGCTTGGGAATTTGCACCGTAGGTCTTGTAGGAGGTCTTGGTGTACTTGGAGTCTTCTTCAACTTGACGTTCCGCCTTCGAGGCTTGGTGCACTAGCTCGAGCAAGTTGGATCAGGGTTGGAAATCCGCAATTTTCTTGACTTGGTAATTCAGACCATTCAAGAAACGTGCCATAGTTTGCTCATCATCCTACTTCACATTTTCTCTTATCATAGCTATCTCCATCTCTTGATAGCACTCTTCCACCAACTTGGTGCCTTGTTTAAGTAGTTGAAGTTTCTTGAAGAGATGACGATTATAGTGTGTTGGGACTAATCACGTTCTCATGAGGTCTTTCATTTGTTCCCAAGTGGTGATTGGAGGTTCACCTCTTTCTCTTCTTTGTGCAATCACTTGTTCCCAGCAAATGAGAATGTAATCTTGGAAATCGAGTGAGGCCATGGCAATCTTCTTGTCTTTTTCATAGTAGTGCAACCGAAATATTTTCTCGACCTTGAGTGCCCAAGAGAGGTAGTCTTCGGGATCGGTGCTTATGGAGAACTTAGGCATGGTGAACTTGAGCTTGCCAAAGCGATTTTCGTCATTGTTGTTGTTATTGCGATATCCTTGTCTTGGAGGAGCATAGTTTCTTCTTGACGTGGGCCATGCCTTGGAGTGTGATCATCCACGTGGTCAACGAGATTTGCCTGAGGTCGAGCATCTTGACGGGGAGGTGCATTGTTGTCATGTTGGTCTTGGTCTTGCCTTGGGCCGAGCTCATTAACGTGTTGCTTCTCTTGCCTTGGGTGTTGTTGACCGTCCTTGTCACACCCGTTGTTGGAATTCTTTGTGCTCCTCTTGACCTGCTTCATCTTCTTGGCATTCTCGACGAAGAGCTTCTTGTTACTCACGTGCTAGACGGTTGCATTGTTGCACGTCATAGGTTGCGTCACGAAGCACCCGTTGTGATTCTCGTGCTAGCTCCTCACGGTGCCGGTCTTCTTCACGGTGGTGACATAGGCGATCGTGCTCGTAGTCATCTTGCTTTTGTTGGTGACGGTGGTCATGATCACGTTAACGACCTTGAGGCTTGTAATGGAAAGGGTTGCTTGAATCTTGAGAGAGGCGACGCGCATCACATTGGTGTGGTCGAGCTCGAGGAGGAGGACTTTCGTCGGAGGAGTCCTTAGAGGAGTGTCAACTTGTGGTGCACCGATGAGTTGATGTAGACGTAGATGATGCGCGATTCGCCACCAAATCGCGGAGCGCATCTATGGTCCATTGATGAGAGACCGTGCACGTGGCATTACAAACGATGTGACCTCATTCCTTTAGGACTCTCCATTTGATATTCTTGGAACGTGGATGCTACCTCAAGAGGATACACTTTGTGTGGTTAGGTATCAAGAAGGAGGAAGGGAGCAAGAGGGACACCAAGAAAAAGGAGAAGGACATGGAGCTGCCCAGGAATTAGGGGTACAACCGGTGCACCACTGCTACCCCGGTACAACCGGGTCACCACCGCCAACAACCACTACCCCCGGGCCAAGATTCCATTCTGGTGCAGTTCAAGACTGGTACTTCCCCGGCTGTAATGGTTAATGCCTCATGACTGGTCCAACCGGTCCAACCTCTGGTACAACTGGCCTGCCTGCGCGCAGGAATAGGCCCGAGGCCTATGTATCTCCCTCTCACTTACCTTTTGAGACTAGCACTATATATACTCCATCCCCTCCTCGTTTTTAGGGTTAGCTTTGGTTTTCTTTTAGATAGTTGAGCGTAGCTCCTTCCACTACCGCTCCCATGGAGATGCCTCTATATGAGAAGATACCTAGTGGATGTCAAGGCCCCTTACGAGGGAAAATCCTCTTCATACCAAGGCCCCTCCTTCCAGAGTGGGAGATCACATACCACTACTTGTATCGTTGTTTGACTTGTGGATCTCGTTCTTCGTCTATTTTCATGAACCTAGTGGATGTTTAATCATGTTTTCCCTTAGTGTTCTCCGTGTTCTTGAGATTTCCCCCCTCTAATTCATGAAAGATCGACCCACATGGGTTTGCCCCGTATCACACTGTGTCGTCTCACTGTCTCTGCTCTTTGTGCCCTCGTCCACGCCCCTCGCCAAACCACCAAGGGGCCGATGGACCCATAGGTGATCATGTGCATCTAGCCCTGAAAGTCTTTGGCGTGCCAAGTAGGGGGCGCTGCACTGGTGTGTACCTGAGATTGAAGGCGACATGTCGGCGAAGCCAATGTCCCCCATGTTGGAGAAAAGGAACGTCGACATCTCCTCTAAAGTCCATTCGATTCGGATTTCTTCGCGTATCGACTCTATGGAGGCACCGATAGGCAAAGGGGGGAATGCCAATGTAACGGTCAGTACACTCGCCGCGGATAGAATGGCTGCAGCACGTCCCGCGACCGAGGAAGAAGCGAGTCCAAGTCATGACATCGACCTCATCGCAATCCTCGAGCCCGCCTAATCCCAGGAGGGCATGGCTCGGCTTAAAAGATGCACAAAACAGGTACTCAATTCTACTCCCTCCTCCCTTTCTTTCTCTGCCCGTGAATAGTTTAGCATAATGGAGGTGTCACCAATGTTCATGCGCTCGCATAAAGCCCGGTCCTGAATTCACTTTTTGTAAAGGGAAATTCCCGAGCCAAACGTTCGAGCACATCCGTTAGTAGATAACCCCGGCAAGCGAACTACAGCAAGGCCTCGCTCACCAATGCTTCTACTACGTTGGTCATTACTAGGCCGCAGGGTACGAAAGCAAGGAGTGAGGATGAAGGGAGCTGGATTAACTACAATACCCCATTGTTGGTAGTTATCCATGAAATGTTTACCCAGCCTTGGCAGATCCATGCCGAAGAATTATGCTCATGACTAATGAGTTCCAAGTTTCTCCGTCTGTCCCTCCCCCTTTTCCTTTTTCCTCTTAGGAGAAGGTGAACGTGCGTGAGTATGTTTGCCGGGAATCCCGAGGGAGACAAGTGGTCATGCATGCAGGAAGGGATGATGCGCTAGGACGAACATGATTATCAACTTGCAATGGAGCTTACATTCGTGCAATCCCCTGGGAATTACCAGGGTTTTCGTGTGATGGATCTTACATGTGATGTAACCCCACCATATTTTGTTCATGCCCTCATTTTGTTTCAAGCCTGCTCAACAAATGTGCGGCAGCATCAAAGATCGGCAAGGGAAAACTCATCGGCAGCTTGTCGTTGGCTGCTAAATGTTAAGGACCTGCTCATCAAAGCAACCGCGACAGCATGTTGTTGGCAGGCTACCAAAACATGTAAAGAAAGTAACCACATGAAAACCAATAAGGAAACAAGGGGGAAATCATATAATTTTACATAAAAATGATAGTTCAACAACATCAAAGCAAAAGCAGTACGTGGTGTGATACGAGGTACATGTTATGTCTTAAATACAGGACATCACAACAATAGGGATGACTTGAGATTACTTCCGGAGGCTCCCCTGAATCCTACGAACTGAAAGAACCCTATCGGTGAGGGGGGCAGATTTCTCCTCGGTAGTAGAAACGTAAGTACCCGGCGGCAGCTTCTTGAAGCCAATAGATAGGTCCAGCTCCGGGTAGTGATACACCAGATTACTCATAACCATGATGAGGGTGTTGCGGGCCAGTTTCTGGTTCATCGGTGAAGCAGGCGTCTCAGTCATCTTCACACTCCTTCTAGCCCTCAATCAAGCCCTCAAAGAAGAGGGCCATCTTGACACTAGGGACCTCGTGTTGATTGATGGTGAAGGCCCATCTCTTCATGTTCATACTTGAGATCTGTGTGGTGAGGCACTCGGCAATGTTGGTCAAGTTCTTGGTCTAGAGGTCACGTTGTTCAACTTGGTTCTTCAGCCTGTCCTCAACTTTTTCCTGTAGGGGTTGAGCATCTACCAAGATGGTTTGCAACAGTTTTTCATGGTCGCCGACACACTCGATGTTTTCCTCCATAGAGGCAAGCTTGGACTTGAGATCAGAAATGGCACTATTGGCCGCCTCGAGGTCTTGACCCTTGGAGGAAAGCTGCGTTCGCACCATATCCAACATGGTTTGCACTTTTTGCGCCTCCTCCTCGAGGGCTCCAATCTCCTTGTGGCCTTATCAAGATCCTCCGTCGGTTTGCTCAGCTGAGTTTTAAGAGTGGTCTTGGCGGCAGAAGCAACGGCAAGGTCATCAGAAACTTTCTCCACCTAAATTGTAGTCTCCAAGGATAATGTGTCAAGGGAGGCTTTCTGACGATCTTGCAACTCTTTGATGCGCTCTAGAGCACGCGCCTCTAGTTCCTCATCCTTATTGAGAAGGGAATCATTGAGGGTCTCCTCCCGGGAAAAGATACTTGTCTCTCTGGCATCTAGAAGCGCTTTGCACTCCACCAGACGTGTCTTCTCGGCTACAACCTCCGCCTGGGCAGTGGACAACTTTTCGTGCTGCCCCTTGAGGGAATGAATCTGCTAGTTATACCTGTCTTGCAGGTCTTTTCCTTTGGTCGTCAACTGCTGCTCCGTGAGTCCAACTTGCTCAAGCTGCTCCTTGATGGATGCCACGTGAGATTTTACCTATTTTTTATGTCCTTAATAAGAGTTGCCACGGTGTCTAAGAAGGCCAAGTCTTTGGCACTATCCACAGAATCATCAGCCTCCTCAACTCTCTAAAGAAGTGGCGCTAGTATGCATTTGATTCATTCATTAATGTACGCGCATGCTGAAAAAGATCGACCAAAAATCATTGGGTGCAGACGCATGGTAACCAATGCAAGCTAATTCAGGGGAGACTTCATTGAAGATGCCAAAGGATAGCTAGGAGAAAGAGGTCCCATTAATTGGAGTGGGGTCTTTTGCTCGACGGGTACCTCTATGCTTATCATGTTGTCAGAGTCCAACTCCATCCCTTCCAGTGGTTCCTGAAGTTCCCCGACAATCAACTCATGACCTTCTGCGATGGCAGTCTTCGTGGCCTCCTTGGCAGCATCCTTCTCGATATCCACGACCTCCTCGATAATCTCGGTTTATTCTGGAAGCGGGGATGCAAACCCAAGCAACACATGGAATGATGAGGTTCCAAAATCAATAAATAATGCATAGAAGGATACTATGGAAATAAAGGTGGGATAGTTTCCTTGTAGAGATTGCTGCAGAAGAGCATTACCTTCCCTGGAAACATTTGTTGCCGGTGCATGGTCTGTCCCCACCTTGATGGTGATGTCCTTGGCATTGGCGATCTCTTCAGTGGAAGCCCTTGCCAGAATTTGCTCTTCGAAATGGGTGGTTGACGAAAGACCTCGAGAAGGGGGGACTCGCCTAGGAAACTCCTCCTTGGTGGCTCTCTCCCGTTTCCTTGGCAGGCGTAAGGGGACGTTTTTCATCCATGTTGATGGAGGAAGCTTGCACCTGGGTCTCGCGATGGGGACTTGGCCAGGGGTTGGGCCCGAGGTTCTCCTTTGCATCCCTTGCTGGACTCGCACCCTCGACGGACTCCTACCCCCCCAAGGACTTGGTTCGTTTGGCCCAATGCACAAAAGTCTCCTCATCCTCTTCCCTGTCAGAAGGCAAGCATTCAAGCTCAATTAAAAAGAATCAAGAATATGCTTCGGTCAAGACTGAGTTGAGACAACTTACTCCGAAGCCATGAACATGGAGCCCAATTCATATGACGTGGGTGGCGGGGTTAATCCGCCCCTCTTCAGAGTTGGGGGCGAAGCTTGTCGGAGGAGTCGATACTTTGACCAAGGGGAGTTCAGTGCAGAGGTCGGGCTTAACGGGGGGTTGGTATCCACCCTCATGGCCTTTCGTCCCTTGACGGGTGTGGTCTGAGCTTGGGAGAGGCGAAGGGATTGCCGGCGTGTTGTCGCATGTCCACCCCCATTGGAGGCTGTCCTCTTCACCTTCAGAGGAACCCGTAGAGGTGCGGTAATCATTGTTTCCTGGCTAGCATGATGACAGAGACGACACCCTGGCTCCGGAGCCCAAGGACCTACCTCGAGCCCCTCTTCCTCCGGCTCCGGCTCCTTCACCTTCTCCGCTTCGGCCTCTCCATGAGTCTTTGTCACTGCGCCTTGGGATCCCTCAACCCCGGCAAACTCAACCCCAACAGCACCCTCCTTGGCGGGTTCTTTGCTGTCCCAGAAGACTCATCGCCCTCAAGCTCCTCTTCACCCACTCCTCTGGAAGTTGTGCCCTTGGCAGCTCTGGCTAGTTTGTCCTCTGCAACTTGGTCAGCGATGAAGGATCGCTCCACATCCCTGGTTAGCGCAAACACGTTGTCATATGCCCAGACAAATCTTTCCTCTAAGCCAAAGCACCACACTATCTCAGCCTCCAGAGAGGGCAACAACCACTCATCTTTGACACCGAAGGCATCGCAGTCTGGCATCCACTACAAGACCTGGTTACGAGTCGAGTTGACATGTAGCAGATCAACTTTGCCCGCAGACGGAAAGGGCATCGATGGTCAGATTGTGGCCATAGATGGTCAGATTGTTGTCGGGACCTAGATACAGCCGCATCCAGTCAGCAGGGCCACTATATTCCCAAGCGGGTCTGTCCCTCTTCTGCAAAGGGGCGATGCGGCACCGGAGGAAGTCAGAGCCCACATTTTCATCAGCTTGGCAGCCTTGAGGCGGATGATCCTGTTCAATGCTGGGCGGAGTTTATCATCTGTGAGGGCTGGTTTGCTCCAATCACTGCCACGCGAGACACACTCTTTTCACGCAGAACCAAAATTGGGGGGCTTTGTCATCCTTGATCCAGCACCAATCACCCCTCCATACTTCCCACTTTCCATGTTGTCGGCCAGGAAGGTAGTCCCAGTCCTCCTTCTGGACCCGTGGAATCCAACTTATGTTCCCGGAGCGGTGGGATTTTTCCTCAATCCGGGATCAAAGAAATGCCTACACCAATCCACGTTGGGGACGACTCTGACGAAGTTCTCGCACAGATGGGCCAAGATCGCCATGCATGCCATCGCATTGGGCATAAAGTCTAGGAGGTGGAATCCATAGACCGCCATCATGGCACTAAAGAAATTAGAGAATGGAGGAGAAAGCCCGTTGAAGAAGTAAGCACAGAAGAAGCGATATGAATCGGAGGTTGTCTTCTCCTTGGGGCTATCTGGCAGAACATCGAGAGATTTGTGCCCCTTAGTGTCTCTCCCCCACATATAGGCATACCTATCAATCAAAGTATTGGAATACAAGGTCAAAGGGGAGATGACGACGTCCCTCCATCGCCAGTTCTCCAGCTCTTCTGCCCTTTTCTTCCTATCTTCGGCTGCCGGCGCCGCCTATGCAGCTGCCTATTTCCCCTTAACAGCAGCGGTTTTCTTCCCCATCCTTGGGCTTGCGAAATGGGAAGGATGATCCACGAGGTTCTCGGTGAAGTGGAGGCGGCGGTGGGAGCAGTTCTTTGTGGTTTGACGAACAAGATGGAGGACGGCGATATGGTTGCAAATGAGCATCGCCCCTATGCGCCTTCCCCTTATATGTGGAGGGCCCGCACGGGGGCTGGCTCTTTGCTATTTCCTCGGGGAAACTGCCATTTCTTTACTGGCAATTTTTTTATTCACCAAAAGCTCCTATTCCACGACCCCGACCTGCGATAATTACGCGGAGTGGACGTGGAGCAGAAACACAACATTTCTCCGACGCGTGTCCGTGCACTTTTTGGGGCTAAACCCGATCTGCCAAGCAACACGTACTACTCAGGTTTGGGGGCTTCTGTTGGGGTATACAAGTAGGGATATTTATTTCCCCTGAATTGTGCATGACGGCTTGATCCCCGGCATGGCACCTCGAGCCGGTCGGGAAAGAACACCGAGCCAACCCAACAATGATCAAGACGGACGCAGGCCCCACGCGATAGCCCAAACCTAGGACTACTGCATGCCAAGCACTCCCCGACGCTTGCCGAGGACCAGGACATGCGCCCCCTCTTGAAGACCCGGCAAGACATTTCCCGGCAGGCACGAGCCCATCTGTCACTTATCCACCTCATCGCAAGGCCAGTCGTCTCACTGTCTCTGCTCTTTGTGCCCGCGTCCATGCCCCCTGCCAAACCACGAAGGGGCTGATGGCCCCATAGGTGATGGTGTGCATCTAGCCCCGACACTCAGTACCTCATTATGCAAAGAACTTCCGCTTGAGGTTGCAGCCATGTCTCATGTGAATCGAGCGATGGTAGAACAAGGAGAGATGTCACCTTGGATTCAATGGCACATGCACGGGATCTTGTCATGGGACCTTGTGGAGCTTGAGGTGTAGAAGATGAGTCCATGGGGATGACCATGGAATGCTCCGCATCATCTGCCCCACCCCCCTTGTGAGAGATCCATTCCCGGATAAGGGTGTTCATCACCATGGAAAGGAGATAGGCCCGTGACGTTGAAGGGGTCGCTCACGTTGTACTTGTCACGTGGAATGTGGATCTTGTAGGCATTTTTGTTGTAGCGTGCCAAGACCTAGAAGGGTCCATCGACACAAGGCAGTAGATTGGACTTGCGCTCAGTGGGGAAATGATCCTTACAGAGGTGTAGCCACACTACATCACTGGGCTTGAACACCATGGGGTGTTGGTTGGTGTTGCGCTTGGCGGTGGCTCATTCCACTTGACGTTCTATCGTGCACCTTGTATCTTCATGCATCTTCTTGATATAGATTTCCCTTGCACTTGTGTACATGTTGAAGCGCTCTTGGAGTGGTACAGTAAGTATATCCAATGGGGACAAAGGGTCGAAAGCGTAGGCCACCTCAAATGGAGACTTATCGATGGTGAAGTGAGTGGCGCGGTTGTAGGCATACTTGGCATTGGGAAGGCAATCTTCCCATTCCTTCATGTTCTTCTTGATGAGCACGCATAGTAGAGTGGAAAGCATTTGGTTCATCACCTCCATTTGGCCATTTGTTTGTGCGTGATAGGACGAAGAGAATACTGACTTGATCCCAAGCTTGCCACATAGAGTTTTCCGAAAGTAGCTAAGGAACTTGACATCACGGTCCGAGACAATGGTCTTGGGAACCCCATGTAGTCGAAAGATGACTCTAGAAAAGTGATTTGCAACATGTGAAGCAGCCTTGATCTCATGACATGGGATGAAATGAGACATTTTGGAAAAACAATCCACAACGACAAAAACGGAATCACGGCCGTATTTTGTTCACGGGAAACCAAGCACAAAGTCCATGCTAATGTCTTCCCAATGTTTGAAAGGTATAGGAAGAGGCATGTAAAGACCATGGGATTGAGCTTTTGACTTAGCTTTGTGACATGTAGACCATCGATTGGTGAAACGTGCAACATCATGAAACATCTTTGGGCAAAAGTACTTGTTGGCGAGGGTGGCATATGTCTTGTCACGTCCAAAGTGACCCATAAGTAATCCACCATGAGCTTCTAGAAAAATCATAAAATGAAGATAAGACTCGGGTATACAAAGTTTGTTAGCACGCATAAGATAGCCATCTTTCATGTAGTAGTTTTCCCAACAATGTTTCCCTTGGACTTAGCGTAAAGAGTAGCAACAGAAACATCATGATCATACAAATCTTTAATATGCTCAAACCCAGTGACATTCAATTCAAGTTGAGTAACTAGCATGCATTTGCGGGAAAGAGCATCCGCCAAAACCTTTTATTTACCCCTAATGTATTTGATTACATAACTAGAGGACACAATGAATTCACTCCATTTAGCATGCCATTTGTTCAACTTAGTTTGGCCCTTAAGATACTTGAGTGTTTCATGATTGATATGAATTAAAAATTCATGTGGGCCGAGATAATGCTCCCAAACATGTAACACTCTCACCAAAGCATACAATTCCTTATCATATATGGGATAGTTAAGTTGAGCGTCGGAAAGGTTCTCACTAAAATATGCAACTGGGCGCATTTCTTGCATTAGCACACCACCTATGCCATTACTACTAGCGTCACAATGCACTTCAAACGTTTTATAAGAGTTCAGTAAGGCAAGCAAAGGTGCATGAGTAAGCATATTTTCAAGCTCAAGGAATGTGGTGTCTTGCATTGGTCCCCACATGAAAGGTGCGTTCTTCTTGTTCAAAGCATGCAGAGGAGATGCAATCGTGCTAAAATCCTTAACAAAGCAACAATAAAAGCTAGCTAGTCCAAGGAAAGTACGCACTTGTTGCAAATTGGTGGGTGTGGGCCAAGTTTTAATATCATCAATTTAATTTCCTGAACATGAACACCCTTAGAAGAAACCACAAATCTTAGGGGGGAAAACCTTGTCAACACCAAATGTGCATTTTTCCATGTTTGCATACAATTGTTCATTCCTAAAAACTTGCAATACTTCCCTAACATGTTTAGCATCATCCTCGAGATATTCACTAAAAACAAGAATGTCGTCAAAGTATACCACAACACAATCACAATTGAGATGTCGTAGGACATGATGCTTGACTTGCATAAAAGTACTTGGTGCCTACGATAAGCCCATAGGAATCACTATCCATTAGTAGAGACCAAACTTAGTTTTGAATGCCATTTTTCACTCACTGCCCTCTTGTACGCGTATTTGATAGTAACCACTTTTCAAGTGAATTTTGGAAAATATAGTGGCACCACTAAGTTCGTCTAGCATGTCATCGAGGCAAGGAATAAGGTGGCGATATAGAACGGTTATAGCATTTATAGGGAACAAATTTGAGCACATGTGTATAATAATGTCTTTATTAGGTACTAGTATGACCGGAACCGCACAAGCACTTAAGTGCTCACGTACATGCCCTTTATCTAGGAGTTTTTCGACTTGCCTTTGTATGTCCTTAGTTTCTTCGGGATTGACATGGTAGGGAGCCTTGTTTAGAAGTGGTGCTCCGGGTATGAGGTCGATATGGTGTTCGATCCCTTGTTTTGGTGGTAGTCCCGGCGGTAGCTCAACGGGAAAAATTCTTGAAATTCTTGCAAAAAATGAGATAACACAAGAGGAAGATGTTGTGAAATATTAGTCCTACAACATCATCCTTGCAGACAAGCACACATCCCTCAAGTCTCTTTTTGTGTCTAACATAAGTAAAGCTCTCATGTCCCTCATCATCGAGGCACTCAACTTTGGCTTGTGGTGCTCACTGTCTTTTAGGTGGATCATTGTCTCACTTTTATCTCCACAATGGGCTGAAGCTTGCTTGTCGGTTGTGTCGGTGCACTAGGATAGGAGATATGAGGCAAGCCCATGTGGGTCGATCTTTCACGAATTGGAGGGGGATTCCACGAAGAACACGAAGAACACGAGGAAGAATGAGGAGAAATCACAAGAGGAAATACTCAAGAACAAGTCCAAACACACGTCCACTAGACTCACCACACACAAGATGCATAAGGCACATGAACAACAAAGGGAAAGAAGGATACATGGTAGAGTTCATCCCAAATCCCATGGGGCGATGGAGCCTTGATACCCCGGACGATCTTCCCTTGTGACGGGCCTTGACATTCACTAGGGGATCTTCTCTCATAGAGGCATCTACTCCATGGGAGAGGTAGTGGAAGGAGCTAGGCTCAACTATCTAAGAGCAAAACCATATCTAGCCCTAGAATGGAGGAGGGGGAGGAGTATATATAGTCTTCGCCAGGAAGGGGCAAGTGGAGAGGGGGATACATGGGCTGAAGCCCGTCCTCCGCACAGGCAGTCGAGCGGTTTTACCGCTCAAGTGGTCGGTTGTACCAGTCATTAGCGAATAACCGGAACCACCGGTCTAGTACCGGACTTGCACCGCCTCATAACACAAGCTCGGCCAGAGGTGGTCCGGTGGTGGGCCAGTTGTACCGCCCACCGGTTGTTGGCCGGTTGCTGGCCGGTTGTATCGGTAGCTCCTGGAGTTCATGCAACTCCTCTTCTTCCTTGTTCTCTTCCAATTTTCCCTCGCGGATGGTGTAGTTGTAGTAGGTGCTGGCACTCCTCCTCATCCGTGAAGCTCCAGCAATACCTATGCATGCATACGGGAGGAATGTCAAGTAGTATACCATCCTCGAAGGGGTCAAGTGAACACATGTAAAGGAGATGATTCACCTTTATGTATGTGACGTAGTCGTGGCACGTGTAACTTGCCAAACCGACTCTTTTCATGGCGATGTTCATAGGATGCTCTCCCCCTTGGGAAAGATCCTTCCTCGGATCAAGATCAAAATCACCTTGGGAAGGAGATGGTGTCGCCGTGTAGAAGTGGACGATCACCAAGCACTCGTCATCATCGAGCTCTAAATGAGCACTCTCCAATGTCTCACCATCTTGGAATTACTTCAAATGGTGCAAATACAACAAACACTTGGAAAACATATGTCGTTAGCGTTAGTGCAAAACCAAGCATCCAAGTGGTGAATCACCGCACAAGTGTCGTCATCATTTGTGACATATGGTGTGACAAGGGATTGTGCCATGGCATGTAAGCATATAAACTGAGCACACACAATGCTATCATGAAAACAAGGATTCCTAGGGGAGGTAGGGATGCCAATATGTGTGTCAATATAACAAGCATCTACCGCAAGGTCATAGCACGCATGCACATAGCAATCAACGAAAGGTCTATGGTAGGCAAAGGAATCATTCACAACACCAAAGAAAATGACATGCCTACACATATGGGGCAAGTTCAAGACAATCCAAGCATAATGTGCACATGGTGTAGTGAAGATAGTGAGGCATTCAACACAATAGAAAGAGCAAGTGTTCAACATGTGTGAGGAAATCAATTCAAGCATGTAGTAAGCAATGTGTATTGGAAAATCCGAAGAATGAACATTGTTGCAACCAAGCATATGAAGAGAAACAATCCACAATTGGATGCAACACACAAGTCATATAAGTCATGAGGCATGGAACGATGGCAATCATGAGTGAAAGCAATATCTCTAACATGTGTCCAACTAAGGGTTCCAAGATGACCAACATATGTCATGGTACAAGCAACACAAGTAGGATGGGCCAAAATATCCATGCACAAGAAGGATGTCACCTCAAAAGCGTGACCTTGTGCGTCCATCACAATGCCGATGTGCAATCAAGTGCGATGTACAAACGCGTCGATGTAGCATGGACGTGAAGTGGAAGTTGACATGTAGTCAAAGTATTTTACACATACACACAACAAAGCAAAGAATGTATGTGCATGGTAGATAAACACATCATCCATCATGATTTCTCCTCTCTTGCACATAACCATTAGGTTCAATAGTGCACGAACACTATGATGCAACAATGGCTATATTCATGGCACTAGGCATATGGTGCAAAGAAGTAAGACAAGCATGCTTCACATGAAAGATGTCAAAAGCTCCAATAATAGGTGAGAAAGCTATGGGGGCAATCTCATTAGGAAGAGTAGAAGCATTGTTGCAATCAATACATGACAAAGCATATAGCAAGAAAGATGCAACACATGGAGATATGTGACAATATGCAATGTCAATCATGTGCAAAGCATGGCAATGGTTTTCATCAACCGCATAAAAGGAGCAAATCATTGATGCAACATAAGCAAGCATAGTGAACATGGTGTGCAAACTAGTAGTGTGAAGATGCAACATATTAGAGGAAATCATGGCGATCATGTCATTTGAGCAAATAATAGGCACAAATAATGCAAATGACCCATCGCGAGTATGAACACAAAGCAAGAGCAAAGGATTATCATTGTATTGGCAAGACGTCATATGTCAATAGCAATGGAACATCATGACTCTACCAACAAAAAAGCAATAGCATGGATCGTAAGGGGAACATAGAAATAGCAACGAGGATCTCCACCAAGCATGCAAGTACACTTAGAAATAGTAGAATGGTGAATCATGGGTAAATGCATGCAAGGGTCACAATAGCATGGCAAAAGCATAGGAAAAGGCATAACATGAAAAATGAACATGGCAATATGGGCATAATAAGCGTAATGGGAAATAAGACATAGCCATGTGAGAGCCAAGTAGAAGAGGTGCGCATAGTCCTTGCACAAGGGGAATGGTTAGAGACACATTCCTATGCATCCCAAAGCATCGGTGCTCTCAAGAGCTCATTTCTTCAACTCATGGGATTGCGAGGTTGACGAAGAATCGTGTGTACCTACATAACAAAGAGACATACGAAACAAGGTGTGTGCATGGTAAATATACACATCATCCATCATGATGTGTATGTGCACATGAGAGTTAGAACAAGATAAGCAATGCTCAAAGAAATTTGATGCATGGTACTGGAACATGTCATCCATCATGAAAGAATAGTTATTGTGTATAACATGATGGGGACACAAATTGAGCATGCAAATATATGGCGCAGCAATAACATTCATACTCATGTGGAGCAAATTGTGCACATAAGTATGGGGATCATGCAATGGATGGGGTGGAACCAAATCTTCTAGAATGTATGAGGAAACTATGGGGGTCTCCTTGTTTGCACTATTGGTAGCATAATATGGAGAATATGGACAACATCCAATATAATGCATTTCCAAATTATGGAGATCATGGCATGGCATATGAGAATTATTGTGCAAATGATGCAAAGGAAGCATGGCAATATCATCACAAGAAAAACAAATGCCAATAACCATGGGTTTGTCATGTATGCCATATGAGCAAATCGGATTTACTTTTATGGGATGTGCATAGTCGCTGCGGTGAGATTGCAACGATGCAATATGGGAAATTTCACGCATAGCATATGACAAGTGTAGCGGATTGTCAAACATAATGTGACCATTAGAGTTTTCGCATGAAATCCTATGGAGTATAGCATCACAACTAGGTAAGTCAACATGCTCATCATCAGATACATCATAAATTGGTGGCAAATCTAATCATGAAGAAGATATAGCATGTGAAGTAATGGAAATTGGGGCATCTCGTCATATGTGGGTGTCAGACAGATGTAGGTGCAAACGTATCCATGCTGAACTCCTTTCGCCACCATGGTTGAAGGGATCCCATGCTCAACCGTCTCGTCATTGTAGTCGTGGATGAAGGGCGCAGATGGCACATCATCACTCTCCTCTATGACCTGTAACGCCCCGGACACACCCGCCGGTAGTTGTTACTCCTGGCAGGATCAAGACCGGCCTCACAGATCAATACTAGTCTTTTCTGCGCACTTTGTCCTCACTCATGCGCACCCTCGACCAACTTCCCGGTCAGTCACCCATCCTAGTACTACTCCAAGCCAAGCATGCTTAACCTGGGAGTTCAGTTCGAATGGGCTCCCGGAAAAGAAGGAATTCCTTATTGATATGAGTAGTCTATCATCCCTAATATGCCAGGCTATCACATACACCAGCACTCAGAGGAACCGACGTCCTCGTCGGGTCACAGGAACGTCCACTCTTGGCACAAATGTATGTGCTTCTAGTCCGATACATCATTCACATCATCTGCATAGCATCTTCTCTCATTCATAGCAAGAGTCCGGCGTCATCTCCGGCCATTGATTCCTAGACAGAGCGAGATCTGCGAACATGGTTACCGGGGCGTCACACCCACTATCCCGTGAATTCCGCGAGATAACCGCTCTGGCGCGTGCCTGCGCGCACCCTCCATAGGTTCGAACGCGCAGAAGCCCCGTCATGTTTCACAAAGAAGAGAGCTCAATGCACCAAGTCGCCTGATGATTCGTTTACAAATCGGACGACTGAACTGCCGTAATGAAGCACTCGGGGACGACAACAAAGCATTCGTAACAAGCCTTCAATGAAACATCAGAAATGTGAACTCGAACATTCGGCTTATGAATTTTAATCTTGAATCCATCGAGGCATGGACCGAGTGGGAAATGGTGCAAATCATTTCTTAAGACACCTCCGAAGTGTCATCGGCGCTCCCGAGTGACGATCAGTTGGCCTCTCATACCTCACAGATTTCGGGGATACTGATGAGGTCGTCTATTATGGGTAGGGTCACGGGCCAGACCCATAGGGCCACCTACAGACCCTCATTAATATCGAAGTTCAAGAAGATAAAGCACATTCAGACATGTCCCCAGAGCAACTTGGACGTGTTCCCAAAAGCACTCGGACATTCCCTCGTGGTCACACAAACGGTTCGATGATACATTCGGTGACAGGAGAGCAACAGCTCCGAAGGCACATCGCCAAAGGAACCCGATGAGACATCCGTTCCTACCATCATTATACGTTATCAGTAATGACACAATTAGGGCGGCAATTCCAGTAATGCAGCACTAATTGCCTTTATTGCCGTGCTCAACCGGTGGTGGCGCACTCTATATAAGCCAACCCCGGGCACTGTAACCAGTTTCGAACACTTGTATTCCTCTATTCCACCATAAGCAAAGAAAACAGCCTCTGGGCTCGAGATGTAGGGTCTTTACGACTCCCGAGTGGGGCCTAAACTCGTAAACAACCGAGTGTCACACCTGAGCCATAGCTAGAGATCCCCCCTCCTTTTGTACCCCTGGTAGTACTGTCAGACTTATTCCCACGACACCAGGTCATAGCAAACTTGAAGTAAACTCAAATAAAATACACCAACTATGTGCGTAACCGTGACTGTCTCTACTCGCAAGTCCTTATCCGAGACAGAACACGGTGGGCTTAAGTTTGACATAAGTGGGTGTTTAGGATCACTTAGTGATCATTTTTAGTTCACAACCGTTATCCGTAGACCATCATACTTATCTTTTTGTTTTCGTAAGTTAGCCACTCATATAAATGCTTAGTTGCTTGTTGCAGCCTCACCACTTAACCATACCTCACCCATTAAGCTTTGCTAGTCTTGATACCCTTGGAAATGAAATTGTTGAGTCCCTGTGGCTCACAAATTACTACAACAATAGTTGCAGATACAGGTAATGTGATGCTTTGATGTGAGTGTGAAGCTTTGTTTGATTTGGAGTTCTTCTTTTCCTTCATCGATCTAGTATGGGTTCCAGGTGGCAGCCTGGGATAGCAAGGATGGATGTCATTTTATCGTTTGTTTTCGTTCATAGTTGGAACCTACTCTTTTGTATGACAATTGAATATGTTATTGTATTGATGTGATCTTGATGTAGCTTGTGGCGAGTGTAAGCCAATTCCATATACTCATCTCTTCTACACATGTACTTGTTGATATCCACTCTTGCGAAACAACGAGATGCGCTTCTATCCCTGTCGAGGCCCTCATGCCAAAATAGGGATAGGATCGCATCTTGGGCATTACACCTTGCGAGGTCTCCGCCGCGAGGCTACCCCTATGAAGACCCCCGCTTGGAGTGTTAGGACAACACCGGCCATGCAAACGGTCTGCATGCCACATGGGTGGTGTACTGTGCCAGTAGAGATTGCAAGGAAGGCGCCAAATGGCGGAGGCAGAGAACCTTTCCTGATTCGTGATAAAAGGAAAGCTAGTTGCTTTACTCCTCCAAGGTGAGTTCCAAATATTACCGCACCGGTGCAAGGAGACTAACATGACGCTAGAGACCAGGACGAGCATCACCAGAGAGCCCACGAGCGCGTCATGGACGGCGCCTTTTGCATCATGAAGACCACATTTGTCAGGGAAGACTCTACCTCTGCCCCATTTGAATTGCCGCCCTGTTGTTTGCCTCTTTCCCGATGACGTTTTGGGAAGAGAAGCTCGTGGCAAAGATAAGAGGGAAAGACAACCACCAGAGAGAGAGAGAGGTGCAGATTGAGCTACCATTTTCTCCAAGGAGAAGAGCCTTCTTCTTCCTCATAACTTGTAACACAAGTCTGACCCGAGAGAAATCAATCCACCAAGCAGGAGTAGGGTTTTACACCTCACGGTGGCCCAAGCCTGGGTAAACTCTCGTGTCCTTCTCATTCCCTGCATGCGTAGCTCCACCATCGTCGAGGCTATGATGTAGATTGTTCAAAGCTCCCCATTGTTCGAACCGGGTTCTTGAGGGGTTTGCCGTAGACAAAACCAATCTCTGACATTTGCGTGCCATGTAGGGGAGCTGCTTGTGCATCTTCGTCTTCTACTCCGCTCGATGTCGACATGGCCAGGGCGCGCTACCAGAGGTATGAGCACATGGCTGAGATGGTCCACACCGAGCCCATCATCAATGTCGGGCGTCCAAGGAGCGTAGGAACCGCCACCGAGCTTGCAGCGCAGGTAGCACAGGCTTCCTTCGCTCACTTGTTCGGGCAGGCGCTTCCTCCGCCCACATGGACCGCTACAGAGTCCAACCATGGTTGCCGCGACCATTTGGCTCCACAGGCCGCGCTCCTCATGGCACCCGAGCTACTATGCTAGTTACACATCGAGGCTGGTTATGATGTGTGGCTTGGGCACATCATCGAGCTAGTCAACACCGTTGGAGACGCCCCAGCTCTCACCCACTCCATTCTTCCTCCCGCGTCACTCGACGCAAGGACGGAGCATGCCGCACCTCCTCCACCTTCTCCGCCCTGCGAGGACGATGGTCGTCGCCAAGGTGTGTGCGCATCAGCGCTGTCCGATGGAGCATCATCACCACCCCACGAAGGTCCCAGCTACGGAATCATCCAACACACGGAGCTAGACACGCACATGCTACTCGAGAGGCATCGCGAGTTCCATAACCACACTCTCCAAAACGTCAAGGCCGCCAGGCATCAAATCCGTGCCGCTCTCACAGGGGGAATGACTTCCAGTAGCGGAGGATGTCATGCTTTCTCCCGTGAGCTGTGTCGCTTGTGTGTCCCATGTCGTTCAAGCCCAAGCTGCCTGAAGGCTATGACGGCACCCTTTCTGCATCTCTACGCCATCAGCATCGAAGCCGTCAACGACGATGACAAGGTCATGGCAAACTGGTACCCCTTGACCCTTACGGATGAGGCACGCTCGTGGTTGATGAACCTCCCCGAGGGTTCCTTCTCTTCATGGTACGAGGTACGTGCCCAGTTCGTCTCCAACTTCAAGGGCAAGTATGAGCATCTCCATAGCCTCAACAACCTACGCACTATGCACCAACAACGCGGCTAGACCCTCCACAAGTACATCCAATGCTTTATTCAGGTGTGTAAGAAGATTCCGCGGGCGTACGATGCCACAATCATCTCTGCATTCTCTGGGGCGTCACGAACGTCAAGGTGCACAAGAAGCTCGCCATCAACGACAATCTCGACACCATGGAGACGTTGTTCGATGTCGCCGACAGGTGAGCCATGGCTGAAGAAGGCCTCCTTTTCACCCACACCAACCCTGACCCTATCTCCGATGCCGTCAAGGCAAAGAACAAGGACGCCAAGCGCAAGGGCCCCGTGGTGCTTGCGGCATGGCCTGAGCAGAAACACGGACGCGACCACGATGATGCTCCTAATAAGCCCTTCTATGACTATCACAACATGGGCTCCCAAAACACCAAGGACTGCCATGAGCTTAGGCTGCTTCATGAGGGGGGGTAGGGCCTTCGCCTGATCCGCAATGATCATGGTACATGATATGATGGTGGCCGCAGCGGCAACCAGTGGGAAAACCGCAATAATAACAATGGCAGCAACAACGGTCATCAAGGCTGGCGGGATCAGCCACGCCGCACGAACCCTCAGGCCAATGGCGCCCCTCCATGCCCCAACGCCAACAATGGAAATCTGCCTGATGAAGAAAATGGGGACTACTAGTGGCCTCGCGGGATAGCGTGCATCCTCGGTGGATCTTAGGCTCATGCCTCCCACCGTCACCTCAAGAAGTTCTCCTGCAAGGTGAACGCCGTATTTTTAGGCCCAAAGACCACAAAGCCCCTCAAGTGGTCACAGCACGCGATCACTGTTGGGGAACGTTGCATGGGAAACAAAAAATTTCCTACGCACATGCAAGATCTATCCATGGTGATGAGCATCTACGAGAGGGAGAGTGGATCTACATACCCTTGTAGATCGCTAAGCGGGAAGCGTTAAGAAACGCGGTTGGTGTAGTCGAACGTCTTCGCGATCCAAATCACCAAGCGTCCCGCGATCTCATCACGATCTGTCCTGCGATCCAATCACGATCCGTCCCGTGATCCAATAACGATCCGTCCTGCGAAATCATCACGATCCGTCCCGCGATCTCATCACGATCCGTCCCACGATCTCATCACGATCCGTCTCGCAATCTTGATCACGGTCCTTCCGATCTAGCGTCGAACGAACGACACCTCCGCGTTCAGCACACGTACGGCTTGATGACGATCTCCACCTTCTTGATCCAGCAAGAGGGAGCGGATAGGTAGAAGAGTTCTCCGGCAGCGTGACGGCACTGTGGCGATGGTGGTGGAGCTATTCCGGCAGGGCTTTGCCTAAGCACTGCAGAAAACCGATCTAGAGGAGAAACTATGCACTAGAGGAACGGGTAGCACATGCCTGAAAATTCTGTGCCAAAACCCTAAAATCCTCTAGTATATATAGGAGGAGAGGAGGAGGAGGCTTGGCTACCAAAAATCCAGCCCTTGGGTCGGCCAAAGTGGGGAAGAGAGGAGGACTCCTCCTCCAATCCTAGTAGGACTAGGATTCCTCCTTTTTTTGGCCTTTTTCCACCTTTTTCCCTTTGGGCTTTTTTCTCCCAACCGCATGGGCCTATTGTGGGACTTCCACCAGCCCACAAAAGGCTGCTATTTACTCTCCCACAGGCCATGAAGCCTCTTGGGTCGAAATACCCCTCCCGGTGGTCTCCCGGTACACTACCGATTAGCCCAAAACTTTTCCGGCGACCAAAATGGGACTTCCTATATATCAATATTTACCTCCGGACCATTCCGGAGCTCCTCGTGACATTCGGGATCTCATTCAGGACTCCGAACAACCTTTGGTCACCACCATACATAACTCTATACTACCGAAACGTCACCGAATCTTGAGTGTGCAGACCCTGCGGGTTCGAGAACTATGTAGGCATGACCGAGACACCTCTACAGTCAATAACCAATAGCGGGACCTAGATGCCGATATTGGTTCCTACATATTCTACGAAGATCTTTATCAATCGAACCTCTATGTCAAGGATTCAGTTAATCCCGTATGATGTTCCCTTTGTTCTTTGGTATGTTTACTTCCCCAAGATTCGATCGTCGGTATCTCCATACCTAGTTCAACCTCGTTACTGGCAAGTCTCTTTACTCGTTCCTTAATACAAGATCCCATGACTAAAACTTAGTCACATTGCTTGCAAGGCTTGTTGTGATGTTGTATTACCGAGTGGGCCCTGAGATACCTCTCCGTCACACGGAGTAACAAATCCCAGTCTTGATCCATGCCAGCCCAACAGACACCCTCGGAGATACCTGTAGAGTACCTTTATAGTCACTCAGTTACGTTGCGACGTTTGATACACACAAGGCACTCCTCCGGTGTCAGTGAGTTGCATGATCTCATGGTCATAGGAACAGATACTTGACATGCAGAAAACAATATCATTAAACTAACACGATCATATGCTACATTTGTAGTTTGGGTCTTGTTCATCCCACCATTCTCCTAATGATGTGATCCCATTATCAAATAACATCTCATGTCAATGGCTAGGAAACCTTAACCATCTTTGATCAACGAGCTAGTCTATTAGAGGCATACTAGGGACATGGTTTTGTCTATGTATCCACACATGCATCTAAGTCTCCGATCGATACAATTATAGCATGGATAATAAAAGATTATCATGAACAAGGAAATATGATAATAACTAATTTATTATTGCCTATAGGGCATATTTCCAACAGTCTCCCACTTGCACTAGAGTCAATAATCCAGTTCACATCACGATTTGACTTGCATTGTTATGAATCTAACACCCAATGAGTTTTGGGGCTCGATCATGCTTTGCATGTGAGAGAGGTCTTATAGTCAACGGGTCTGCAACATTCAGATCCGTGTGTACTTTGCAAATTTCTATGTCAAACCGTAAACACTACTACCACACTCCACTTGGTACTATTCCAAATGGCTCCTCCACTATACGTATCTAGATTGCTACTACGAGTCATCCGGATTGGTGTTAAAGCTTGCATCGACGTGACTCTTTACGATGAACTCTTTATCACCTCCATAATCTAGAAACATCTCCTTAGTCTTGTAGTTACTAAGGATAATCTTGACCGCTGTCCAGTGCTCCATTGCAGGATCACTTTGAAACCTTCCGGCCATACTTATGGCAAGGCTGACATCGGGGCTTGTGCACAACATTGCATACATGATAGAGCCTATGGCTGAAGCATAGGGGATGACACTCATCTTTTCTCTATCTTCTGCAGTCACTGGGCACTGAGTCTTACTCAACTTTATACCTTACAAATCAGGCGAGAACTCTTTCTCTGACTGATCCATTTTGAACTCTTTCAAAATCTTGTCAAGGTATGTACTCATTGAAAGTCTCATCAATTATCTTGATCTATCTGTATAGATCTTGATGCTCAACAATTAGGTAGCTTTATCCAGGTCTTCCTTCGAAAAGCTCTTTTCAAACAACCCTTTATGCTTTCCAGAAATTCTATATCATTTCCGATCAACA
Organism: Hordeum marinum; assembly: GCA_022496015.1. NCBI lineage: Eukaryota > Viridiplantae > Streptophyta > Magnoliopsida > Poales > Poaceae > Hordeum > Hordeum marinum. Next base: position 292,476,028 of record CM039678.1, on the reverse strand, counting down.
ATATGTCAACCACATATGCTTATCAGAAACTCCACAGTGCTTCCACTCACTTTATTGTAAATACATGTTATGAATAAACTTTGTATAGACTCAAAAAACTTTAATCACCTCATCATAGTGTATATTCCAACTCCGAGATGCTTGCTTCAGTTCATAGAAGGATCACTGAAGCTTGCACACCTTTTAGCATCCTTAGGACTGACAAAACCTTCTGGTTGTATCACATACAACCTTTCCTCAAGAAAGGAAACGATGTTTTGGCATCCATCTGCCAGATTTGATAATTGAAAAATGTAGCAACTGCTAACATAATTCTAACAGACTTTAGCATTGCTACGAGAGAAAGTCTCATTGCAGTCAACTCCTTGAACTTATTAGAAACTTCTTTTGCGACAAGTCGAGCTTTATAAATGGTGACATTCACCATCAGCGTCTGTCTTCATTTTAAAGATCCATTTGTACTCAACGACCTGCTGTCCAACGAGCAAGTCTACCAAAGTCTATACTTGGTTTTCATATATGGATCCTTTCTCGGATTTCATGGCCTCTGACCATTTGTCGGAATCTGGGCCCATCATCGCTTCTTCATAGCTCGTAGGTTCATTGTTGTCCAACAACATGACCTCCAAGACAGGGTTGTCGTACCACTCAGGAGTAGTACATGTCCTTTTCGACCTACGAGGTTTGATAGTAACTTGATACGAAGCTTCATGATCATCATCATTAACTTCCTCTTCAACTAACGTGGGCTTCATAGAAACATCTTCTTGCGCTGTGCTACTCTCTGGTTGAACAAAGGTTCAACAACCTCATCAAGTTCTATCTTCCTCCCACTCAATTCTTTCGTGAGACACTCTTTCTCGAGAAAGGACCCAATTTTAGCAACAAACACTCTATGCTTGGATCTGAGATAGAAGGTTTACCCAACTATCTTTAGGGTATTGTATGAAGATGCATTCCTCCACTTTGGGTTCGAGCTCATTAGGTGAAAACATTTTTCCACACAAGCGTCGCAGCCCCAAACATTAAGAAATGACAGCTTGGGTTTGTATCAAACCATAATTCACATGGTGTCATCTCAACGGATTTAGATGGTTCCCTGTTTTAAAGTGAATGTAGTTGTCTCTAATGCATAACCCCAAAATTACAGTAGCGATAAGAGACATCATAACATGCACCATATCCAATAGAGTATGACTATGACATTCGGACACACCATGATACTATGGTGTTCCAGGTGGCGTGAGTTGTGAAACAACTTTCACATTGTCTAAAGTTGTATGCCAAACTCGTAACTCAGATATTCACATCCATGGTCATATCATAGACATTTTTATCTTCTTGTCACGATGACCTTAAACTTCACTCTGAATTTGATTGAACCTTTCAAATGATTCAGACTTGTGTTTCATTAAGTAAATATACACTATACCTACTCATATCATCAGTGAAGGTAAGAAAATAACGATATCCACCGCACGCTACAAGACTCATTGGTTTGCATACATCAACATGTATCATTTCCAATAAATCACTTGCCCGCTCCATCCATCTGGAAACGGGGTCCTTAGTCATCTTGCCCAAGAGGCATGGTTCGCATGTCTCAACCGATTCAAAATCGAATGAGTCCAAAGATCCATCAGCATGGAGTTTCTTCATGCGCTTTATACCAATATGACATTTAGCGGCACTGCCACAAGTATGTTGTAATATCATTATTAACTTTGTATCTTTTGGCATCAATGTTATGAACATGTGTATTACTACGATCAAGATTCAACAAACCATTCTCACTGGGTGCATGACCATTCAAGGTATTATTCATGTAAACAGAATGACCATTATTCTCTAACTCAAATGAATAACCGAGTTGCAATAAACATGATCTAATCATGTTCATGCTGAACGCAAAACACCAAATAACATTTATTTAGATTTGTCACTAATCCCGAAGGTAGAGAGAGCGTGCGATGTTGATCACGTCAACCGTGGAAACATTTCCAACACACATCGTCACCTCACCCTTAGCTAGTGCTCCATTTATTCCGTAGCTTTTATTTCGAGTTACTAACATCTAGCAACCGAACCGTTATCCAATACCCAGGTGCTACTAAGAGTACTAGCAACGTACACGTAAATAACACATATATCAAATATACTTCTGTCGATGTTGCCAGCCTTCTTATCTACCAACCATCTAGGGTTATTCCGCTTCAGCAACCGCTCACCTCATAATCGAAGCACTTAGTCTCGGGTTTGGGTTCAACTTTGGGTTGCTTCACTGGAGCAGCAACTGACTTGCTATCCATGAAGTTTTCCCTCCTTGCTCCTGCCTTCTCAAAACTAGTGGTTTAACTAACCATCAACACTTGATGTTCCTTCTTGATTTCTACCTTCGCGGTGTCAAACATCGCGAACAGCTCAGGGATCATTATTTCTATCCCTCGCGTTTTATAGTTCATCACCAAGTTCTAGTAGTTTAGTGACAGTGACTTGGAGAACTATATCAATCGCTATCTTATCTGGAAGATCAACTCCCACTCGATTCAAGCGATTGTTGCACCCAGACAATCTGAGCACATGCTCAATGATTGAGCTATTCTCCTTCATCTTGCAGGCAAAGAATCTTGTTGGAGATCTCATATCTCGCAACATGGGCACGAGCCTGAGATCCTAATTTCAGCTCTTAGAACATCTCATATGTTCTGTAACGTTCAAAATGTTTCGGAGCCTCAATTCTAAGCCATAATGCATGACGCACTAATCTATCAAGTAGTCATCAGAATGTGCCTGTCAGATGTTCACAACATCTACAAACCACGCAAGAGGGGTTGGCGCACCGAGCGGTGCATTAAGGACATAAGCCTTCTGTGCAGAAAAGAGGACAATCCTCAGATCACAGACCCAGTCCACAATATTGTTACCAACATCTTTCAACTCTATTTCTCTAGGAACATATAAAAATTCAAGGGAGCTACAGCGCGAGCAAGTGATCTACAACATTATTTGCATAGACACTATTGACTATGTTCATGATAATGATTTCAATTAATCATATTACTTAAGAACTCCCACTCAAATTGACATCCCTCCAGTCATTCGAGTGATACATGATCCAAATTCGCCAACTCAAGTCCGATCACCACGTGAGTTGAGGTGGTTTCAATGGTGAACATCATCATGTTGATCATATCTACTATATGACTCATGTTCGACCTTTCGGTCTCTTGTGTTCCGAGGACATGTTTGTACATGCTAGGCTCATCAAGTTTAACCCGAGTGTTCCGCATGTGCAACACTGGCTTGCACCCGTTGTATGTGAACATAGATTCTATCACACCCAATCATCACGTGGTGTCTCGACACGAAGAACTTTCGCAATAGTGCACACTCGGGGAGAACACAATTTATCTTGAAATTAAGTGAGGGATCACCTTATAATGCTACCATCGTCCTAAGCAAAGCAAGGTGCATAAAAGGATTAACATCACATGAAAGTCATAAGTGACATGATATGGCCATGAACTTGTGCTTTTGATCCCCATCATGAAAGCACCAGCATGATCTCCATCGTCACCGGCATGACACCATGATCTCCATCATCTTGATCGCCATCAACGTGTCGCCATCGGGTTTGTCACGCCCACCATGCTTCTACTACTATTGCTACCGTTTAGCGATAAAGTAAAGCATTACATTGCGCTTAATGATTGACACACAGGTCATACAATAATTAAAGACAACCCTATGGCTCCTGCCGGTTGCCGTACTCATCGACATCCAAGTCATGATATTCTATACAACGCATGATCATCTCATACATCACATATATCACATCATGTAATTGGCCATATCACATCACAACATACCCTGCAAAAACAAGTTAGACGTCCTCTAATTGTTCTTGCATGTTTTACGTGGCTGCTACGGGTATCTAGCAAGAAGAATTCTCACCTACGCATAAACCACAACGGTGATACACTAGTTGCTTTTCAACATTCTCAAGGACCGCCTTTGTCGAATCCGATCCAACTAAAGTGAGAGAAACTGGCACCCGCAAGCCATCTATGCAACAAGTTGCGTTTGAGGGAACCGGTCTCTCGTAAGCGTACGAGTAATGTTGGTCCGGGCCGCTTCATCTCACAATACCGCTGAACCAAAACACGACCAAGGGTGGAAGCAATCTAAGCATCAACGCCCACAAACTCTTTGTGCTCTACTCGAGATCTCATCTACACATAGACCTAGCTCATGATGCCACTGTTGGGGAACGTTGCATGGGAAACAAAAAATTTCCTACGCACATGCAAGATCTATCCATGGTGATGCGCATCTATGAGAGGGAGAGTGGATCTACATACCCTTGTAGATCGCTAAGCGGGAAGCGTTAAGAAACACGGTTGGTGTAGTCGAACGTCTTCGCGATCCAAATCGCCGAGCGTCCCGCGATCTCATCATGATCTGTCCCGCGATCCAATCACGATCCGTCCCGCGATCCGATCACGATCCGTCCCGCAAAATCATCATGATCCGTCCCGCGATCTCATCACGATCCGTCCCGCGATCTCGTCATGATCCGTCTCGCAATATTGATCACGGTCCTTCCGATCTTGCGCCGAACGAATGGCACCTCCGCGTTCAGCACACGTACGGCTTGATGACGATCTCCTCCTTCTTGATCCAGCAAGAGGGAGCGGACGGCACTGCGGCGATGGTGGTGGAGCTATTCCGGCAGGGCTTCGCCTAAGCACTGTAGAAAACCGATCTAGAGGAGAAACTATGCACTAGAGGAATGGGTAGCACGTGGTTGAAAATTCTGTGCCAAAACCCTAAAATCCTCTAGTATATATCGGAGGAGAGGAGGAGGAGGCTTAGCTACCAAAAAGCCAGCCCTTGGGTCAGCCAAAGTGGGGAGGAGAGGAGGACTCCTCCTCTAATCCTAGTAGGACTAGGATTCCTCCTTTTTTTGGCCTTTTTCCACCTTTTTCCCTTTGGCCTTTTTCTCCCAGCCGCATGGGCCTTGTGTGGGACTTCCACCAGCCCACAAAAGGCTGCTATTTACTCTCCCACAGCCCATGAAGCCTCTTGGGTCGAAATACCCCTCCCGGTGGTCTCCCGGTACACTACCGATTAGCCCGAAACTTTTTCGGCGACAAAAATCGGACTTCCTATATATCAATATTTACCTCAGAACCATTCCGGAGCTCCTCGTGACGTCCGGGATCTCATCCGGGACTCCGAACAACCTTCGGTCACCACCATACATAACTGTATACTACCGAAACGTCACCGAACCTTAAGTGTGCAGACCCTGCGGGTTCGAGAACTATGTAGACATGACCGAGACACCTCTACGGTCAATAACCAATAGTGGGACCTGGATGCCCATATTGGTTCCTACATATTCTACAAAGATCTTTATCGATCGAACCTCTATGTCAAGGATTCAGTTATCCCGTATGATGTTCCCTTTGTTCTGCGGTATGTTTACTTGCCCAAGATTCGATCGTCGGTATCTCCATACCTAGTTCAACCTCGTTACTGGCAAGTCTCTTTACTCGTTCCGTAATACAAGATCCCATGACTAACACTTAGTCACATTGCTTGCAAGGCTTGTTGTGATGTTGTATTACCGAGTGGGCCCTGAGATACCTCTCCGTCACACGGAGTAACAAATCCCAGTCTTGATCCATGCCAACCCAACAGACACCCTCGGAGATACCTATAGAGTACCTTTATAGTCACTCAGTTACGTTGCGACGTTTGATACACACAAGGCACTCCTCCGGTGTCAGTGAGTTGCATGATCTCATGGTCATAGGAATAGATACTTGACATGCAGAAAAACAGTAGCATTAAACTAACACGATCATATGCTACGTTTGTAGTTTGGGTCTTGTCCATCTCACCATTCTCCTAATGATGTGATCCCGTTATCAAATGACATCTCATGTCAATGGCTAGGAAACCTTAACCATCTTTGATCAACGAGCTAGTCTATTAGAGGCATACTAGGGACATGGTTTTGTCTATGTATCCACACATGCATCTAAGTCTCCGATCAATACAATTATAGCATGGATGATAAACGATTATCATGAACAAGGAAATATGATAATAACTAATTTATTATTGCCTCTAGGGCATATTTCCAACAATCACCTCGACTCCAAGGACCACCCCAAGTCCATGAGGGTTCTGGGCACCATCCTCATGTTGTGCACTCCCAGCATCAACAACGTTGGCGTCACAAAGACACTCACCTATATTGCCATAGGTCTCAACATGCTCTTCGTGAAGAACTTCGAGTAGCTTCAGGTTCCTTAAAATCACTTGATGGTGACAACTCTTTACTCGATACACAATCATCAATACGAACAAAGCAGGATATAGGGTTTTACCTCCATAGGAGGGCCTGAACCTGGGTAAATACCGTCTCCCTTGTCTCCTGTTACCAATCGATCCAAGATCCACAGTTCGGGACCCCCTCCCTGAGATCCGGCGGTTTTGACACCGACATTGGTGCTTTCGTTGAGAGTTTCATCGCGCCGTCAGAAGGATCGATGGCTCGTCTGTATATTGCACATTTTTCTGGACAACGAATTTTTGTTCGTCGTCCCCATTTCCTCGAGTGTCGCTTTTACGATTGCTTCGATGGGATTGTGTGGAATTTTATCTACAACAACCCTACAAATTTTTATCGCGTTCCGATGGAGGAATCTCCGGCAATCTCCCATATACCAGAGCCCCATGGAATGTGGACAGGAATTTGGATGAGTTTAGGATGAGGTGTCTAGTATCTAGCTCGGATATCTGTTTGAAAATCTCACCATTCATCGGCTACGGAATTCCTATACCGATCACCCCTCAAACTTGTAGCTTGATCTGACCGTCCATACTCCAGGAAACGTCCGATGAGTACAATGAATTTTGGATCTATTTTCTGCGCGAAAACAAATCCGACCTGAGTTCACCTTTTTCATGAACGGGTTGTGAGACGTCTTTTTTGAAGGAATTTTTCTCATCATCGTGGTCAACCAACCAAGAGTTCGGCATCGCGAGGGCTGAATAATCATCAAGAGAACCTCGTCATCCGTGGGTTGTACGGGTTGGGCGCTCCGTTGCTTCATCAAGCTAGCATTGACCGCATCACAAATTCTGACCTGCGTCGGCATCGTTGAGCCGTAGCTTTTTCAAGCTCACGTCCACCACGCGGACCTGCTTTTACACGTCGGCTAGCATGGGGCTCTAGCGTCACCTTACTGATCTGGTCTGTCACCTCAGCTGGACGGGCTTCATCATCTCCTCATCAACCCGCTCCGGTGACTTTGGCGTCACCAGCCAACCAGCTTCGACACCTCGGCTGGCATGAGACTTCGGCGTCACAAGCCATCCTGCTTCGACACCTCGGCTGGCCGGAGACTTCGGCCAACCGACCTACTTTGACACCTCGGCTGGCATGAGACTTCGGCATCACCAGCCGACCTGCTCTGTCACCTTGGCTAGACCGGGGACTTTGCCATCTCTTCATCAACATGCACGAGGGACTTCGGCGTCACCAGCCGACTGGCTTCTCCATGTTAGCTGGGCCCGGGACTTCGCCTTGCCACATCGACCGTGCAGCCTCACCACTTCGTCAAGCCAAACTCTTCGCTCAGCCACCTCGGTGCCCAGGCCATATTCTTTTAATTATTTGCTTCACTTAAATTAACTAAGTAAAAGAATTTTTTATTTATTGCTAAATATTATTACCTTTATTTTTATTACTCTTGGCTTGCACTATATTATGTGCATAGGTAATTGACTTTGGTTGTGTCATTCGGTCACCTTGGCATGCCTACATTGTCGTCCCGCCTCCATCAATCAAACTGTGTCGTCGACATGGTCGACGGACATGGGGGCTTCGCCATCACGCTTCCGAACTACTCCGTCTGCTCGACTGGACTGGGGGTTCTCCTTGGCCCTTCGGAAGTGTTGTGTTGTCACTTCGTCAAGCCGAGCTCTTCTTCGGCTACCTCCTGACCGGCTTGGGGGCTAGGACCCTGACCCATTACAATCTTGACACACGTCATCAACACCTAGGACATTAACCAGCCAAGTTTCTTTCATACTCAAAATTTCTAAATATTAAATTTTTGTTCGGTTCGACCAATAATTATATTTTTGTAAAATAAAAATGTTTGTTTGTTAAAAACACTTCCTTTTCCCATGATAACTGGGTGCTTTGTCGTTAAGCTGCCGAACTACTCTGTCTCCTCGGTTGGACTAGGGGCTTTGCCTAGCCACCACAACTATGTTGCGTTTCCACTTCTCGACCCGAACTCTTCGCTTGATTACCTCGGCCTTGGGGGCGGGGGGTGGGACCTCGACTAGGTCAAGGACTACGTCTTCGTCCCGCCACAACCCTGAACCGCATCGAGCACATTCACCAGCTAAGTCGTTTTCGTGCTCAGCTCTCTTTGAAATTTTACTTTTTTATTCAGTGCAACCAAACAATATAAGTTTTGTTAAACAAAAAAACTTTGTTTGTTAAAAAGTTTCTTTACTCGATTTAACCGGGGCCTCGTAAATTTGTATGGGCCGTTTTATAATAACTGTGTTCTCTTCTTAGCCGTTGCAAAGTCTTTTATACTACTCCTTTTTCAGACACTAGCTGGTGGTCAATAGCCGATAGCCTGGTTTCTTTCTAATGCCGCTCGAGTTTAGTTCGCTAAACATGCCTCAGAGAAAAACTCTGCCTTCGGGATATGGAGGTTGATGCTAAAGGATGACTCCTCTCCACCGACATAGCCGACTAGTACTCTTGTTATCCTAGGCCTCTGGTGTGTTATATAAGCCAAGATCAGGCTAGTCATTAGGGACAATCTGATCATCATAGATCATATCATCATATGAGCATAGCTCTTAGGGTTTAGACCACTACATACGATCTCGAGGTAGATAAACTGTGTACTCGATACACCATCATCAATACGAACAAAGCATGACAAAGGGTTTTACCTCCATAGTAGGGCCCGAACCTGGGTAAATACCGTCTCCCTTGTCTCCTGTTACCAATCAATCCAAGATCCACAGTTCGGGACCCCCTACCCGAGATCCGCTGGTTTTGACACCGACATCGGGTGTGACATATGGATCCACCCTACCTCTAGGGTAGGTGCGACTCCTCGTCACCTTCGACTCCCCACGAACTACCACACAGATTTCATCAACTTGAATGTAGCACACATCGGCCTGCCCTACAACGCCATCCTGGGACCTGGACTGCCCCGCAGTCGCCATGTTCATGGTAGTGACCCACCAGGCCTACAACACCGTCAAGATGCCAGGCTACAGCGGTACCATCACCGTCCGTTGCGATGTGAGAGAGGTTGTATGCTCCATCAAATATGCCTACAGGGCTGCTGCCGCCGCCTATCCTGCTAGCAAGGATGACCTCAGGCTCCTAAGGCTTCATTCGTGAAGATGAATTAGTTGTTCTCCCAGGAATGCGTTGATACGAAGGAAGTGTAGCTGGACGATAGTGGCTCTAGGCCATCGTTACCATCGGCAACAGCCTCTCCTCCAAATAGGTAGGAGAGCTCATGGCCTTCCTGAGGGAAAATGCTGATATGTTTGCTTGGACACTATCAGACATGCCCGATGTGCCGAGGGTGGTGATCGAGCACCACTTAGCCGTGTGTCCCAATGCACAACCCATGAAGCAAAAGGCACAACACCAGGCACCTGAAAAGCAAGAGATCATCGTTCAAGGTACAAAGAATCTCCAAAAGGCGAGCTTCATCCGTGAAGTAATCCACCTCGACTAGGTTGCCAATCCTGTCGTGGCTGAGAAACACAGTAGTGAGGGGCGGATGTGCATTGACTTCACCGATCTCAACAAGGCCTACCCCAAGGACCAGTTCCCGCTTCCCCGCATCGACTAGTGAACGCACAACTTCTCCATAGGTGGTGTTGGTAATTAATAACAACATATATTTCATTGGACTAATGTTTCCACTAAGTGTATTTTAGGAAAAAGTTCAATGTTATGATTGGCAAAGGGTTGTGAGGAGGCCCCAAGATGCAAGCATAGGATTGGCCAAGCTACAAGCATGAAGACTCTACATTGCTTGCCCAGCATTGCGCATTGCCCCACCTCTCCCTTAGAGTCTCCCCAAGTATCCAATCGACCGAAAGTGGCTGTCTTCCTCTCCTCCTGCCAGGAAGCTCCCTGTCGCCTCTTGGTCAAATTCGTCGTCATGAGAGCATATCCCCTCCATTCTCTCCACCAATGACCTTCTGCCACTTCCGCAAGCCCATTCCCGCTGCCATTCTTGCTCGTGAAACGCCGATGGTGTGACCCCCTTCCGTCTGACGTGGTGGTCCGCCAGGGAGCTCATCTCCCTCAGCTGCGTGCGTCCCAGAGGTCATGGGGCCTCTCCACCAGACCGCCTCAAGGCCCTGAGAGTGATGGTGCGGTCGTCACCCGTCGCCGTGCCCCCAATATACGATGAGGATCACTGGAAGTTCCCCCTTCGCTCGACTAGAGGAGGGAGAAGGCCGGTTTGACCACAAGTCAAAACTGGCTGATGGGCCCCGCACGTCAGTGACTCCCCATCCTTGCCCTTAGACATTAGTGGAAGTGTAAAGCCACGCAGTACATCTTCTTCTCTGGAAAATGTATTCTCTATGGAAGCGTTTTCCTTTATTCTTTTATTTCAAAACCAGATTTTGACCAAACGTTGACTACTTATAACTTTTTAACCACAACTTCAAATCAATTGATTCTTCTTCTGTTATTTATAAAATATCATCTAGTTTACTTTCACATTTATTTCAAAAAATTCCAACGCAAATTTTTTAGCTGTTTAAAAAAAATGCGTGTTGATTGAATACTTTTCAAAATAGGAAATGGAGGGAAGAATGCTTTCAAATTTCTTGGAGTGCACCCCACCCTTATGCACACTAAAGGCAAGAATGTTGAACACTCGATATGATACTTGTTGGTTGCTTGTTTGCTAGGAGAATTAAACCATGAATATGTCACATGAAATAGTAGAATTGCATATGATAAGAAGAGCATGCATGAATGCATTTGGTAAGAATTTACTTGGTGTTGATTGAAATATATGAGAAGTGGTTGTTACCTCATGCCACGTATGCCTGAGCTGGTCTGGACAAACTTGGGGAAAATTTTGTCATGGGGAAAGTGTGACCTTGAAAACTAATATCTCGTGGAGACGATAGTAATCAGCAAGGGCATAACGAGGCATGATGGGTGGTGACTCTTTTGGTGATCGTACAGAAAAAAAAATTGTGCTATCCATTGTAGGGAAACTTAAACCTCCTGAGTTGACCGTAGATCGAGTCTTCTACCAATAACCCCCATACTTCATTCGTTCTACCACTTGTCCCTGTCACTGGTAGGGTATGGGCAAGTAAGTAGTTAACCCCTTTCTCTCACACACCGTATAGAGAGGCCACGATGATGGTCTCCAGGATCCAGGAATAATGCCAGTCATTGGGTCAGGTGCATGGGTGTTTCCAGCTGAGGCCAAGAGGGGGGCACCCCTTAGTTTCCGCACGGTATATATTTTGATCCCATGCAACTCAAGGTGTTGGCCTCCCTGATAACCCCCAAGTATAGAGGATTGCAACAGTTTTCGAGGGTAGAGTATTCAACACAAACTTATTGATTCAACATAAGGGGAGCCAAAGAATAATCTCTAGTAGTCGCAGCTGAGTTGTCAATTCAACCACACCTGAAAGACTTAATATCTATAGCAAAGTATTCAGTAGAAAAGTAGTATGGAAGTAACGGCATCGATGGCAAAAGAAACAATAGCAGTTTTCTAGTCATTGTAACAGTAGCAACGGAGAACTAACTTAGCAGAGATCAATATGTGGAAAGCTTGTAGATAATGGATCAGTGATGGATAATTATGTCAGATGGCATTCATCATACAATAGTTGTATCATAGGGTGACCCAGAACTAGCTCCAATTCATCAATATAATGTAGGCATGTCTTCCATATATAGTCATACGTGCTTATGGAAAAGAACTTGCATGACATGTTTTGTCCTACCCTCTTGTGACAGCGGGGTCCTAATGGAAACTAAGGCCTCGTTTGGTTTGCGAGGGTCGGAGGGGTTTTCAGGGGATAATCCTCGAGGGCCCCAGAAACCTCTAAATTCCCCGACGGGTCGTTTGGCAGGTGAGGTTACATGGGCCAACCCCTCTTGATTCCCCACTGAACCCCTTCTTTCCACGCGCTTGAGAACCCTCGAGGGGGGGAGGCTCGGGGATTTGGAGATGTCGCCACCTGACTCCTCCCCTAGACGTTGCCTCCCGACTCCTCGATGCCGGCATACTGGAATTCTCCCCGGTTGTAAGTCCTCGCCTCCCCTCCTTTCCCATCGGGTCTAGGACTTCCCATTCGCTCGGACATGGCTGCTGCCTCTTCCTCCCCGGCGACACACATAAATACCAAGGAAAAAACTGAACGTCCAAGGAGAGGGGCGCACGGTGCTACGCCTGCGTACCCCGTGGTTGAGGAGTGGGGCACGACTGTCGTGGGGCGCCATGTTGATGTGTGGATCCCTCCCCATCGCCATCGCCAGGTTCGTCGTAGTCATAGGTGGCTGGCCAATGGGGCATCCGGAGAGAGGAAAGATGACGAGGATGTCGCGCCTTTTATTCCGTCACCAAGGTCGCCCCCTCCTGCTGTTGATACCGGTAGTTGAACATTTTGTTGAATCTTTTGGAGCACCTTCTCTGTTCTCGGCTCATGCTGGAGCTTAGCTAGCTGCTGCTACCACTTCCTCTGGACCGGACTAAACTGCAGCCTATAGCAAGATAAGGGACCTCAGCATCGGCATGGAGAAAATCCATACTCAACTGCAGAGATTTTTTGCTGAGTACTAAATATCTGAGTTGTTGTTGTTGAGCTGAACATTCTTAAACAGAAAAAAGATCATTCAAATTAGGTAAATAGAAAAATTTATGTTGAGTACTCCCTCCAAAAAGAAATATAAGAGCGTTTAGGTCACTTAAGTAGTGATCTAAACGCTCTTATATTTGTTTACAAAGGAAATACTAAATATCTGATTTGACTTGTCCCTTCATTCAGCCAAGAACCATTTCTATAAATGCTATATAGAGGCAAGAATGTGGAGTTATGGATGGCCATGAACTTCATTCCTTATCCTCGGTACATGCGAAGAAGTTGATCACCCATATTATGTACTGGAATGATATTCTTATGCTACTCCCTACGTTACTCATAGTCTTCCTGAAATTTTATGTATGTTATGCCCTACAAAATTGTTTTTGACGGTTCTGCGTTAGATGAACACTGATAGGATCTTTGCTCCTTAGTGTTATCATCTTTTGAGTAATGTCTGCTAGTTTGACCATAATGTTGCATGTGGATATGTAGGAGTTGTTTGGTTGTTGCCCAGGAGCGGCACGCCAAATCGTGGGTGCCGTGGGCATGCCAAAAAGTTGGCGACCGATTCGGACACCCTCAGTTTTGCCAACGAATTGGTGCAGCAGAATAGAGTAAAGGGTGAGGTGAGTTGGCAAGCCAAAGTTTTGGCACCCATCCAAACAAACTATTGTGTCCTGGTCAACGCCAAAATATTGTCTGGGCGTGCGGGGGATTCAATCCAAACAACCCCGTAAGCTTTTCTCTTCCACATTGATGTGGCTTGGACAAGTCTGACATTATTCTACTCTCTATTTGCTTTTATTTATTCAAGCCCTAGATTCTTTAATTGTAGATTCTTGCGAACTCCTGTAGTCGTGTTGCCTTGGTTTGTTATCCATGGATCATCTATATGTCAGCGACCCTATCCACTGCGAGGCCCAGCGAAAGATGAAGCCCAACCCTCCACGCTTCCCTACATATACACGGAGAACAGAACGAGCAACCATCCTAGCTTGGATCAAAACAAACCAGCGGCGGCTGTAGCGTGTATCTGTTCTTCCCTGTGTCCCTTCTTCCTCCTCGAGACCACTTGTAATCGCCACCAAATTCGATACCTCGATCGATCTATGAGAGTAGTAGTGGGTACCTACCAGCATACCTCAAAGTAGACCTACTAAATTTGTTATCGTGGAATATGTTTATTGATTAACACACCAAGTTTGCTGCTAATGATTAGTAGTACAACAAGTTGGAGTAGTTTTTGTATGTACTAAACCAAGTGGTGACTTAAGACTTATTAACTTGGGAGTATTTTTTGTTTGTACATTCTAGACAAGTTGATGCCATGGTTGTCTAAGATTTATCTTGTTGCACTTGATTGTCATTTCTGAAACACTCGCAACATAGATCATTCCTAAAAATTTGTTTCATTAGGTTCATCTCTTTTAGTTTCCCACGCAAAAGTAGCTCCCCAGTGTTCATCTCTTTTTGTTTCATCAGGTTCTGGGCACCCGAAGAAGCAACAGTAAACAAGTTCGAGGGATAAAAATTCTTGGACTCTGAAAAGCTGGATCATGAGACATGTGTTGTATTATCCCGTGTTGCATTATGTTTGTTATTTTTGTTGGAAACTCAAAAGCTGGGTAAAACTGATCATGAGCAATTGCACAACTACTATGTGTTGTTGCATACAACTATTTTGTGGTTGCGTGAAATGTTGTTGTTGTGAAAGATCACACATGGCATGTTGATTCCAAGTAATGATGTTACAAAACTTATGTTGTTGTTGTGATTTAGTTCATGCATGTGATGAGATATTGATTCAAATTCATGCAAATTTGTGTTGTTGCTACGAAATTACACCCTTGTAGCAGCTCACATTTTTATTTGGAGATCTTTACAATTTTGTAGAAAGCTTTTTTTTTGACAAAAGATTGCATTTGTAGACGTTTGCACAATATTGCATTCCCTACCTACCAAAAAATTGATTCATATGGAGATGATTGTGATTGAAGGAGTTTGAGGGGATTCAAGTGAATTTGAGGGGATTGGGTGGAAGAGGGGGATTCATTCAATCCCCTGAAATCCCCTCCTCCCCAAACCTCTCAATTCCACTTCTGCCAAACAAGGCCTAAGGGATATTAAGGCCTCCTTTTAATAGAGAACCGGACCAAAGCATTAGCACTTAGTGAATACATGAACTCATAAAACTACGGTAATCACCAGAAATAATCCGAGTTATTGTCACCCTGGGGGATGCGGATCATAACTCGTAATAGGTGTCTACAACTTGCAAGATAGGATCATGAACACATATATAATCATAAAAACATAATAGGTTCAGATCTGAAATCATGGAACTCGGGCCCTAGTGACAAGCATTAAGCATAGCAAAGTCATAGCAACATCAATCTCAGAACATAGTGGATACTAGGGATCAAACCCTAACAAAACTAACATGGTTACATGATAAATCTCATCCAACCCATCACCGCCCAGCAAGCCTGCGATGGAATTACTCACGAACGTCGGAGAGCATCATGGAATTGGTGATGAAGGATGGTTGGTGATGACGATGGCGTCGATTTCCCCTCTCCGGAGCCCAAAATTGGACTCCAGATCAGGCCTCTTGAGGAAGAACAGGAGGTGGCGGTGGCTCCGTATCATGAAACGCGATGAACTCTTCTTCTTGATTTTTTCCTCCATGAATAGGAATATATAGGAGTGAAATTGAGGTCGTGGAGCAACAGGGGGCCACAAGCCTGCTAGGCGCGGCCAGGGGGTGGCCGCGCTTGTTAGGCTTGCCACCTGTGGGTGGCCCCCTCCCGTTGTTTCTTTCGCCTGTATTTTTTATTAATTCCAACAATATTCTCCGTAAATTTTTAGATCAATCCGAGAAATTTTATTTCTGTACAAAAATAACACCAAGGCAATTCTGCTAAAAATAACGTCAGTCTGGGTTATTTCCATTCAAAGCAAGCAAATTAGAGTCCAAAACAAGGGCAAAAGAGTTTGGAAAAGTAGATACGATGGAGACATATCAACTCCCCCAAGCTTAACCCATTGCTTGTCCTCAAGCAATTCAGTTGATAAACTGAAAGTGATAAAGAAAAACTTTCAAAAACTCTGTTTGATCTTGTTGTAGTAAATATGCCTAATTGATGTTCAGATTTTCAGCAAAGATCATGGACTAACCACGTTCACAATAACATTTAGGTCTCATGTTCACTCATATCAATGACATAATCAACTAGCGAGCAATAATAATAACTCTTGGATGACAACACTTTTCTCAAAACAATCATGATACAATGAGATGAAATAATATATAGCTAATCCTTTCTGAGACCGCAAAACATAAATATAGAGCACCTCCAAAGAACAAGGACTGACTAGACATTGTAATTCACGGTGAAAGAGATCTAGTCATGCTCATACTCAATATCAATTAACAGCAAAGCATACAAATGACGGTGGTGCTCTCTCACTGGTGCCTTTTATAAGAGGAGGATGACTCAACAATAAACTAAATAGATAGGCCCTTCACAGCGGGAAGCATTGGTTTGTAGAGGTTCCAGAGCTCGAGTTTTTAAAACAGAGATAAGTAATAATTTTTGAGAGGTATGCTTTCATTACTCACATAACGACCAAGAGTTTTCAACATCTTTCATGCTAGATACATTATAGGTGGTTCCCAAACAGAATGATAAAGTTTTTACTACCCCTCCACCAATCAATCACACTCCACGATGAGCCGAATCCATGGGTACCGTCCATACAAACATAGTCCTGGCGGAGTTTTGTTTAATTAAATTTTGTTTTTATTTCAAGGATGGAACTAGGCATCCCGATTACCAACCACTTTCTCATGAATGATAGTAAATCAACACATATTCTGAGAATAACCCACCTAGCATGAAAGGTACTGACAGCCCCCAGTCGCCACATGAGCGATTTGGGCATACAAACAGAATGTTTATTTGAAGGTTTAGACTTTGGCACATGCAAATTTACTTGGAATGGTAGGTAAATACTGCATACAGGCAGGTATGGTGGACTCGTATGGAACAACTTTGGGGTTGAGGAATTTGATGCACAAGCACTATTCCCGCTTAGTACAAGTGAAGGCTAGCAAAAGACTGGGGCGCGACCAACTAGAGAGCGACACAATCATCAACATGCTTTGAGATTAACCAACATTGAATGCAAGCATGAGTAGGATATAAATCACCATGAACATAAATATCGTAGAGGCTATGTTGATTTTGTTTCAACTACATGCATGAACATGTGCCAACTCGAGCCACTTGAATCGTTAAGAGGAGGATACCATCCCATCATACTACATCACAACCATTTTAATATGCATGTTGGCACCCAAGACAAACTATTACCCACTCTTAGCTAATTAATCATGGCATGAGTAACTATAATCTCTAATTGTCATTGCAAATATGTTTCACCCATAATGAGATGAATTTGGAACGATGAGCTAATCATATTTACAAAAGCAAGATAGGTCGAGTTCATACCAACTTTTCTCCATCTCAATCTTTTCATCAAATATCGTCATTATTGCCTTTCACTTGCACGACCAAACGGTGTGGATAATAATAACAGTGCACGTGCATTGAACTAAGGTGGAATCTGCAAAAAAAAACTCAAAGGAGAAGACAAGGTAATATGGGCTCTCTGATCGATAAACAGTTATGCATATAAGAGCCACTCAACATTTTCATTGTGGTCTTCTCCTTACGACCCAAAGAAATAAAAATCAAAATAGGAACGAGAAAAACTATTTACACGGGCAAGCTCCCAACAAGCAAAAGAAGAACGAAAAAACTTCTAGGGTTTTCTTTTAATGCTACAACTAAGGAAACTAGAAGGTAAAGCTATAACTATTTCTTTTTTTAATTTTTCTCAAAGTTAATTAAACTCACAAGAGGAAAACGGAAAAAGAGAAATAAACTACCATGGATGGTACAATGAAAAAGTATGAGAACCGACTACTAAGATGAGTGTGAGAACATGAATGTAATGTCGGTGAGAGACACGTACTCCCCCAAGCTTAGGCTTTTGGACTAAGTTGGTCTAGGGCCATTGCTGGAAACAACTCTCTCCCGAATACTCTAGAGCATCCTCAGAGTTCCATTCATTGGCGAGCTCCTGCGGCTCCCGCTAAAAAACTAGCTCAGGGTACAGATCAAGGGCTAGCGCCAGTTCTGGAGCTAGGGGTTGCGTCAGACCCCAATATCAATAAATGTCTATGGGCATAACGGTGTATCTGCCTGAGTGAATATTGAACAAAGAAGAAGCAGGCAGAGTAATAATCTCACAAGTACCTTGGCTCAAAACTAAGTTGTAAAGCAGCCTCCTATCATCATTTTTCTTAATAACATCATGTGCTACCATACGGTCATAATATAAGAAGTTCGAGGGTAGTAGCCTCTCATCTTCCTCATCAAGCCTAATGTGTATTTCAAAGTGTTTGACCAGACGAGATGCATAGATACCTCCGTATATTGGCCCCTCGAACGGTTGGAGTTCAACCGTTGAGCCACCATAACACCCAGACTAAAGGTTCTATCAGCAAATAAAGCATGGCACAAAATAGCGAGATCAAGGGCACTAAGACCTCCACTCTCCCAGCGACCAACTAAACACCAGTATTCAAATAAAGCAGGTGAATTGCATTTCTTTGTTGCAATCAATAACAGCCCTTACAGTATTAAGAAAGGGTCTACCAAGGATGATCGACATACTGTTGTCCTTGGGAATATCAAGAATAACAAAGTCAGTTAATACACTAGCATTTGCAACTATGACATGTACATCCTCACAAATACCGATAGGTCGAGAAATTGATTTATTAGTCATTTGCAAAGAGATTTCCGTTGGTGTCAACTTATTCTTGATATTCCCAAGTGCATGCAATTCACCTACTTTATTATATATGTTTTCATGATGTTTGCAAGTACATTCAAACGTACTCACTGACTTGTCCCTGGATATTGTCTGGCCAGACCGCATATTTGTAGAGAAGCACAATGACGACAACCCCGGAACTTAGGCATCGTAGTTAGCAGCCATGCGAAGATAGGAGTTATCCATGTGAGTTGTTCCTGTGGGAAATGGAGTCCCATAGACATATAGACACCGACGGTACCTAGGGTTTACACATAGTCGGTTACACGCCAAAGGGATAAAGATGCCTATTCACTACTCCAAACGTGGAGGACACACAACGATTCTTGAAGCTTCCTTCCTGGAGACCGGGCCTTCAATCGATCCAATGCTCGGCAAGCAGACCATATAGTCCATCCCATAAGAAACAGGTCGGCCTCCCGAGGATCCCTTAAATCAGGACTCCCTCAGTAGCCCCTGAACTTGCCTCCAATCCCAAGGGTCTTAGCTCTAGCTATTTCGTATAATCAAAGTCTTCATCTTGAGAGGCGAGTTCTTTCCTCTGAGTTTAGTTCGGCCTCCGATGACATATAGTTTTCCAATTAGAGGCTCGTCCGAATAGCGTGAATAACTTAGCACCGAAGGCCAAGCGTCAAGGAACAAACAAAGTTCCCTAACAACCTTTCTGACGAAAGGTCGCGGCCCACCACGACCGTCGGACCAGTTGCAAAAACTCGAACCGCGGTTCGAGGCTGTTTTCATCAGCACAATCCATCAATGCATAGATCGTGCTCCATTCCACACGGGATATGTTTAATCATGCACGAACGACACGCATATCTTGGGAAGAGGAGCGATACGCGGCAAAGTAAAGTGAGGCCGAACGGCGATAAGCCTCATAAAAGGGAAAGAAAAGCCCAAGGCACAAACACGCTTCCCATTCGCACCCTCTGCTTCCCCAATCTCCTGAGCTTTCAAAGCACAGATCTAGGTTTTCCGCAACTCCCCCCTTAGAGCTCATCCATGGCTGGTTCTGGCTCCAACGGCAAGTAGGAGGCTTCCATGATCACCGACTGGGACATCCGGGACCTCAAGCACGTCGGCTACCTCCCCGCCAACATCAGGCATCGTGCGCCGGAGAAGGGCCAAGTGATCCCCACCCCCAAGCGAGGCGAGAGGGTGGTCTTCGTCCCCCACTTCATAAGAGGACTGAGCTTCCCGCTCCATCCCTTCGTCAGGGGGCTAATGTTCTTCTATGGCCTTGACTTCCACGACCTCCCGCCGAACTCCTTCATGCACATATTGGCCTTCATCATCGTCTGCGAGGCCTTCTTTCGAGTCGAGCCACACTTCGGACCTTGGCTCAAGGTATTTAATATCAAGCCAAAGTGTGTCATAGGCAAACACCCAGACTACATCGGGACTGTCGTCGGCAAACTCCCCCGCGTTGGGTGGCCATCCGGTACCTTCATCGACACCATCGAAATATGGTAGAAAGAGTGGTTTTACATCACCAAGTCAAGGGAGGAAGGCTGAGCTTCTCCGGCCAAATTGGTTCCCCCATCAGATTGACCTCATGGCTCCGAAAGGGCCTCGACTGGGGGTTGGACAAGGTGGACAATCTACAAAAATGCATCACCTCCATGTTAAGAAACAATATCACGCTGGCCAACGTGGTCCAGATTATGCTCTGGCGGCGCATCCTCACCTACCAACATCGGAGCTCTCCCATATGGTCATGTCGGCTCGACGATGAGCCTACTATTCGTCAGCTCTCCCGCACTACTCAGGAGAAGCTATCGAAGGCCTTGTTTCTAGGCGCACAAGGACTGGCCAGCCAAGGAGGAGGGTCGGGGTCTACACGCCGATAAGCCTCCTACCCAGGTATAACATAGTTTTGTTTGATCAGCTTTATTTTTCCTAAAGAAAATCTAAGCACCTCTCCTACCACTTTTGCAGAAATGGTGGAGCAAGGCCATGGGCATGGACTTCCCGGTGCCTCAGCCCAAAGACATCAGGTCCAGGATGTTGTCAGAGATGCTCGTCGAGGCGCCTTACGAGGCGCCAGCAAAGAAGGATAAGAAGAAGAAACCAGGCCTTCAAGGCCTTCGTACCAGGGACCAGCCAGATGCTATGTCCGAGGAAACCCATGCCTCCTCGAATCAAGAAGAGGAGCATGAATATGAGGGGGAAGGCGATTCCCCCTTGCAAGAAAGAGGGTGGAGTTATTGGACGCCACGGAGCATGTACCTCCTCCTTCCTAGAAGAAAGCGCGTCAGACATAGGTGAGTCTGTCCGACGACAGTTCGGACTCAGATACCGAGTCCGATGACTTTGAGAGGGTTCCACGAAGGAATCTATGGGTCAAGCCCCCTGCTCGAAGGTAAGGATCTGAAGACTTCCTTGACTCTTAACGATAAGTTTGAAAGGTTATTAACATGTGAGCGGTTATTGATTTTGCAGCCCACCTCGCGTTCTCCCCGCCGAACAGGTTTCGGATGGGGAGACACAATTTGCCGAGCCAGCAGAGAGCGCGACTGCATCGCATCCCACTCCTCCTGGCGCCACGAAGGATGCCACAGAGGTCTCTTCCCAATAGACTCCTATGGAGCCGGGCACCAGCAGTGGGGGTGACGATGTCATGGTCGAGGCTAACGCCTCGGCCACCATAGACCGGGGGGAAGAGCTCCGCCTGGACACCGAGGGGACCGGACAAAACGTCCCCTCCGAGGACATACTCGGAGCGCACCATGCCTCCAGAGGCACTAGTTTAATCCCCGATTGGCGATCGGGTCATCCGATGACCACCGGCACCATCGACCAACGGGTGTCCGGTTATGGGGGAGGATCCATCGAGTGCCTCCATCTTCGAGGAGCACTGCACCCTTATGGGTGCGGTATTGTAGAGCATTTAGTCCATCGACAACGTACTGAAGGAGGCCTTCAATGGTCTTCTGTACGGCTTTCAGGTGAGCCACGTAATGCTCTATTTGTGTAATGTTAATTTCTTCATGTTGTCATTATGTACTTGGCAGCCCTCGATCCCTAGGTGAGTATGGAAAAACTCTCCTAGGGATCAATCATAGATCATTATCCGAACTATGTACATGACTATATATGTTCGGAATGTTCTAACAGCCCTTGAGAGGACCAAACATTGGATCGTATTGATGATAGATCAGAAGGTTTGAACGCATGTAAGATGATAGTGATTTGTTTTTATAGGCTTCGTCGTCAGCGGCGGCTGTGAATGCTGCCGAGCTAGATGAGCTGAATCAGAAGCTCAAAAGCTCCGGTGACGAGCTTGATGCTCTGAACAAGAGATTCGACGAGGTGCAAGGTAAGCCTGACTGAATATCCGAATATTTTTATCATCATATTGTCGATGAAGTATTCATATTCTTGATGCTTACATAGCCTCGACAAAGGAAATTGAGAAGCTCAAGGCCGAGCAGCAGAATGCAAAGTAGGAGGCTATGGTCGAGAGGGTGGCGGCCGAGCAAGTGGCTATCGCGCTTTCCGCCTTAAGAGCCACCAGCGACAAGCACAAGACCCGGCTGGAGGAGATCCAACAGGAGATCAAGGATGCAAGCCAAAAGTGCGAGGTCCTTGAGCAGAAAGGCAAGCAGCAGGCCGCCGAACTATCCACCCTGAAAACCGATCTCCAAAAGGAGCGGGTGGATAGAAGGTTCTTTGAGGAGCAAGTCCGCCAAGTGAAGGTTATAACGGAATGGTAAGCTGTATTTATTGCAGTGTGTCCTTGGGGATAGCAAGTTCGAGTTTCTTACCCAGGTGTGGCATTCCTCAGGTGCCTGCTCCGACCTCCAAAAGAGCACAGTGGACGCGAATCAGTTCTATGCTTTGTGGGGAGAGGGAGATGAATCTCGGCTATTTTGGGTGCAATTCGAATCCTCCGAGCACTCTCCTCTTCTCGTCGAGTAGATGAAGCAGCTGATGGAGCTACATTGGATGGCGGAGCCACCATGAAGGATCTTTGTATCCGGCTATGGTCCAACGAGCCACTGTTGGGCGGCTACTTCGCCTTGGTATAGAAGCTGAGGGACACCTCACCCCAGATCGACGCAGTAAGGTGTTCCTCCTGCATCTAGGGAGCTCGGATGGACTTTGCGAAGGCCAAGGTGCACTGGACGAGGCTTGATATGATGAAGATAGCCACCGCCCCTCCACCTCGTGGAAAGGAGCATAGGTGCCCCGAGCTATACTACTCCGGAGTAATGGAGGGTGGTCGGGCGATAGAGTCGCAATGTTCGAAAGAGAACATGTACGATTGAGTGCGTTGTAATTTGTCCGAAGACCTTTGAACGCTTGTATATTTTTTATGCATTGCTTATCATGTTTATCATCTTTTGCATTCCTTTATAACTCTTGTGTGGCCGTTGAAACTGAAAGTTGCGAGTCGTCGACTTCAGCCCCCATGTAGTTACTACGTGGGGTGTCTCTAGTTACGCACTATAACCCTTAGCCAAGCTATCGGTACCCGAAGGCGGTAGTGTGCGGCAGACCAGACAATCATACCATGATGCTTTATTGCTTTCACTTAGACATAGGGGCTCAAAAAGGACTACAAGAGGCTGGTGACTAGCACCCGGTGACTTGTGATGTTCGGATGACATGGTTTGTACGGATACCAAACCCATCGTATGACACGGAATGACCTCTGACGAGGTCTTGAGTATAACACTTAAGCTTGGATTCGCAGACCGGTTCTCGCATACCATGACAATCAGTTTTCGGCTTTCTCCTCTGAGTTGTTTGACCAGGCTAGCCGGAAACACAATCGTAGAGGTTCTCCATTTGCCCTTTTAGCCGAATGAGCGGAACGTAAAGGGGAAGCACATGAGTTGGGCAACCCAAATATTGACCCAAGACATAGTTTGGAACCAATGCATATAAAGCGATTTACAATATGCCAAACGCGTAATTCATTGTGCATAAGGCAATTTTTTAAACTCAAGCCCCCTGTCTATTAGCCAGTTGTGTCGCAATATACAAAACAGTTTCATGAGAAGAGGGAGAAAATAGAATATGCGCCAACAAAGGACAATGATACAACCATGTATAATGATTTTTATTTTTCTCAATGACTCTTATTGCTCGAATTTCCAAAGCAACTGTTTACAGGTATTTGAAAAAAAGAAATTTTACAGGAGTGATTGTACGCGGGGTCTTCGATTGGTGACCTTAGGTCCTCGATGTGCCCTGTCGCGTGTCTACTCCTGCGCCTCCTAGGGAGTGGTGCACCTCAATGGGTGGTATTATTCAGCGAACGGATCTTAAAAACAAGGTCTTGAGAAGTCACTGAAGTGTGGATGAGCTTTACGCCTTTAGAGGGCCCTTGATGGTACCTGCAGTGTGTCCGAAGACATTTGATGGTAGTAGCTCGGTCCAGCTGAACACTTACCCTTTTTTCCCACCGCCGCCCATGGAATTTTGAGCGCAAAGTTGTGCCTCCTTGGCACGTACTTTGCTGGTTCTAGGGCTGTGCGATGGGGGCGAGTCCTTTTTTACAGGGAGAAGAAGGTTTTGAGAGTTTGGTCTGAAGCCGAGCTTGCTTCCCAACCTTCAGTGCCTTGAAGGCAGGTGCAGGCATTGGCCGATCATCATTGTAATGGAATTCGGCCGCCAGGGCCAACACATGTTCCTTAGTTCGGAGGGAGCGCTCTGTGTTGCCGTTGATAGTGATGACCCCCTTGGGGTCGGGCATCTTGAGCTTGAGGTATGCGTAGTGTGGGACGGTGTTAAAGCGAGCGAACGTTGTACGGCCGAGCATGGTGTGATAGCCGCTGCAGAAAGGCACAATGTTAAAGATCATGTCTTCGCTTCGAAAGTTATTGGGTGAGCCGAACACTACTTCCAGGCTTACGGAGCCTGTGCACCGTGCTTCGACGTGTGGGATAACTCCTTTAAAGGTAGTGTTGCTGGATCTGATCCTTGACGGATCTATACCCATCTTTTTCACCGTATATGAGTAAACCGTATTTAGGCTACTTTCTCCATCCATGAGGACTTTAGTGAGGTGATACCTGTCTATAATGGGGTCTAGGACAAGGGCGGTCGAACCTCCATGACAGATACTGGTCGGGTGGTCATGTTGATCAAAGGTGATCGGGTACGCCGACCATGGGTTATACTTCGGGGCTATAGGCTCTACGTCGTAGACCTCCCGAAGGGCGTGATTCCTCTCCTTCTTGGGTATATGGGTGGCGTATATCATATTTATTATTTCCAGCTCTGGGGGGACTTCTTTTGTCCACCACCAATCGGACCTCGAGGCTCATCCTCGTCCTTGCTGTGTGGTATTGCCTTGGTCCTCGGATGTGAGTTTGGTGACATGTTTGAATACCCAACAGTTACGGTTGGTGTGGTTGGCGGGCTTTTCTTGAGTGTCGTGGATTTGGCAGGGATTTTCCATGATCTTCTCTAGCAAGGTGGGTCTGTCGTGATTGCCTTTAGGAGGCTTCTTTCGCTGCCCGGGTCGGGAATTGTAGAAGCCGACATTAACAACCGTGTCATCGACATCACTATTGTTGTGACGGTGCTTATTCTTATTGCGCTTTGGTTTCTCGTTTTCGTCCCGAACTTCAGAGGTTCTGGGGTCTTCAGGGTTGTGGCTCCGTCTTGCCAGCTAGTTATCCTCGCCCGCGCAAAAGCGGGCTATGAGGGATGTAAGGGTGGACATTGTCCGAGGTTTATCCTGGCCTAGCTAGCGGGCCAACCATTCATCCCAAATATTGTGCCAGAAGGAGGCTATTGCCTCGGCCTCCGGGCAGTCGAGGATCTGGTTTTTCTTGGTCAAGAACCGATTCAAGAATTGCCGCATGGACTCTCTTGGTTTCTGGACGACATTGCTCAAATCGGAGGAGTCCGGCGGCCGAACATAGGTGCCCTGGAAGTTAGATCGGAATGCATCCTTAAGTTTTAGAGGTCGATATTTGATGGCATGGAGGTCATCTCCTCATGACACGTGGATGTGGAGGAGGAAATCCTCAATCCATCCTGTTGGGTCAGTTGTCCATTGTACTGCTCTATGTTTACGGGTTTAAACCCCTCCTAGAACTGATGCTGCATCACCTCGTCCATGAGGCAAAATGGGTGGGCGACGCCTCTGACCCGAGGTATGTCACGCTGGTGATCGGCGTCTATTCAAGCCTGGTTTCATACCCGGCCTCTATTGTTGCGGTCGAGCCAGGGCAGGTACTTGTCCTATTGATCGGGTGAGTACCCTCTGGATACGTAGATGGATCTTGAGCGACCTTCCCTATGGTCCAGGTCAAGTCGCAAGTCGAACCTATCATCAGGATCTATTGGCTCTTTTCCCCGTCTTCGGGCAATCGCCGGCATATAATTGGTGTAGTCACCCATATTGTCGCGCCCTCGAGGGGCCGGTCTGGCTTATCGTATGGGGTATGTTTGGGAGATGGCGTATCCGTGAGCTCGTAGTCAAATTGCGGCAGCATCCTTCTGCATGGACTCTCATCCACCGATCATTGTGGTTGTCTGATAGACCGGTACCGTATCCTTCCTTAGATGCGAGGACTCTCATCCACCGGTCATTGCGGTTGTCTTGTTCAGCTTTAAGCTGTCGTTCTTTTGTTTTCAGGCTGCAGGTTGTGGCTACAAGTTGTTGCCTAAATAGTTCCTGATCTTCATGGTTATCAGGAATGTCGAAGTCATCGCCTTTCGGAATGTCCTCCTCCTCGACCGGGGGGAGGTAATTTTCGTCCTAGGAATCCTTTAGGTCATCGGGGTTGTGCTGGTCATCAGGCCTCTCCTGACCCACTAATGGGTGTTCGGGGATGTCCGGATCGCCGAGGTTTTCCGGGGTATCTCCGTCCCCGGTGCCGATGATAGCTTTCCTTCCCTTTTTTCGTTTTAACCGTTTATGCAGTTTCCGACGCCTTGATGGCGCTGCACCCGACATGTCGTCATCGTTTTTCGGCGTGTTCTCGCCATTAGCGCTAGAGTGTCCACCATGGAGACATTGTACATGGAGGTGGCAGCCCATCGCCCGATGTTAACGGGGGTGGGAGCACAATCTTCCTCATTCATGTATTCTGCCTCCTCGGAGGCATAGTCCAACATGTCGATTAAATCTTCGACTATGGCTATCAAACGGGTGGTGGGTGGGATGAAAAATTCATCCTGACCTGCCCCGAGACCGATCTGAGCAAGGATCGTGGTTGGGTCGGCAGTAAATTTAATCAACGAGATCCGATCTAGGGCCTCGTTGAGTATCGAGAGCTCGATCGTGTCAACCTTCTCAAAGCTTTCGGAGTTGACCTCTGTTGTGTCTGCGTTAGGGGAGTGTGCGGCAGGAACTGGTATCTAGTCATCTAGCACTATGGACGGATCCGGATTGGGAGTCAGGTCATGGTCGAGGAAAATCCCGTGGAAGTGACCGAAAGAGGGATTCGACGTTAATGCCTTGGAGTCATCGGGCATGGCAAGAGAGACCGCGAGCCCGATTAGCGAAAGATCACCCCGAGAGTCCACGGAGAACTCTAGGTCCCCAAATCAGACCTCTTGATCAGGGGCGAAGCTCCCAACCCGGCCTGATGGGCGGTGGGGTCAGCGTGCAGCACAATGATGCCGAAAGTGAAGATCTGTCTGGGACAAAGGTGTCCATGTTGCGGACCTCTTCGTTGATGATGACGCGAGCCATCGATTCCTTCGGAGATCACAACATAACTCTCGATGAAAGAACCAATGTCAGTGTCAAAACTGTTAGACCTCGGGTAGGTGGTCTCGAGCTATGAGACTAGAATCCATGGTAACAAGAGACGAAGGAGACGATGTTTACACAGGTTCGGGCCCTCCTATGGAGGTAATACCCTGCGTCCTACTTGATTGTATTTATGGTATGTAGGTTACAGAGTTGTCCTCTCTCTACAACCTAAAACCCTCTGGCTTATATAGAAGCCGAGGGTACCTAGGGTTAACACATAGTCGGTTACACATCGAAGGGATAAACATGCATATTCACTACTCCAAACATGGAGGACACGCCATGATTCCTGAAGCTTCCTTCTTGGAGACAGGGCCTTTGATCGATTCAATGCTCGGCAAGTGTCACATACAGTCCGGCCCATAAAAACAGGTTGGCCCGCCCGAGGACCCCTTAAACCAGGACTCCCTCACTAGTGCTCAGGTGCCAAGTACCAATAGTAAGGAGATGGAACGTCTTATCAGCACCATTCAGAGCATGCAGAAGGAAATCAAGACCATCCAGCTCAATTAGGAGAGCCTTGTGAGGATTCTGGAGTACAAGTTTTCCATGTTGAACAACAAAGTGGATAGGCTGACCAAAACTTTGGATGAGCTCAAGAAGGAATTGGATGCAGTTCCAATACCCCATACTTTAGACTCAAATGATGATGATGATGATGATGATAGGATTCCACCCCTCAGGACCAGCACTCAGTTCATCACTCAAGCTAGAACCCCTATAGTGCCACCTATAGAGTTGAGGCCTTCTTCCTCATCACCAGCAACAGCTCCTTCAGCTCCATCAGCTCCAGTGTCTACTCCACCACCTCAGAGGACTTCATTTGAAGCCTTCGTGGATGGAGTTCTCTTGACTCCATCGACTGCCATAGGAGGAGATCGTGCCCAGAGTGACTAGTAGCTCTATAACTTTGAACTTTTTGGTATCTTGTTTCCAAAGGGGGAGAGGTTATAGATCATAGGGCTTCGAGAGAGAGAGAGAGAGAGAGCATTGCATTTTGATCCTCTCCGCTTTTCAAAACATTTGGTTTATCATCTTGTGTTACAAACTTTTGTTGGTGTTTGATCATATACTCTTGCGTGATGCTACTATAGCTTATCTTTGAGATGTTTATATGATGATGATTCACTTAATGTTTGGTGTGATGTGCTTATGTCATTCACTCATATTAATGTTTGCACCCCACCAAGTTGTATGTGACACAGAAGAGTGACCCACAATCCCAACCGATTGTGCATTTGCATTCAACCGCAAATTTAAAATAATGCACAAATTTACGTGGAGCTCTTGCTTATCACATACATCTCAAAGCGACGATGCTAGTCATTGATTATATGCTTATCGAAGCTTTGAGCTAACCTATATGTTGTCATGAATTACACAAAAACGGGGAGACTGAAAGCACCACTTCTCCCTAGGTGGTTTTTGTAATTAATAACAACATATATTTTATTGGACTAATGTTTCCACTAAGTATATTTTAGTAAAAAGTTCAATGTTATGACTGGCAAAGGATTGTGAGGAGACCCCAAGATGCAAGCATAGGATTGGCCAAGCTACAAGCATGAAGACTCTACATTTTACTTTGTGAGTTATCACTTTGGGTCCACAAGAAAGCCAATACTATCAAAAGAGGGTGAGGTATTAATGTTGAATGAAATGCTCAAAATGAACAAGTGTTAGTCACCAAAAACACCCAAAAGTTCCCCCACAAAGATTCGGTTCAAGAACCTACCACTCAAAATTGGTGCCACCAACAATTCCATATCGGGTATACCAAGGAATCGATGCCACCACCAAAGCCTAGACAAAACCCACATATCAGTACTACCAACTTTCACTTTGGTGCAACCGAGTTTCAGTGACCAACTTTTTGTTGCCTGTTTCACAAGAATCGGAATTTCTGAGAATTGTGAATCGGTCTCACTGAGTTGTGTAACTGCCCTCGGCCACTCATATCGGTACGATCGAGAATTATATATTGGTCTCAACGAAACCACAAAGTTGCCACATTTTGCACTAGTTGGTGCAGCCGAGTTTTCACTTTGGTTTCTCCAAGTTGGGCAATAATGTTCTAACAGCTGGATTTTTGGAGATGCCTATATATACCCTTCCACCACATCCTACTCGTAAGAAAAGCACTCATAATAGACCCACACTTCCCATATCCAAATTTCTGAGAGAGAACCACCCACCCTTGTGTTGAGTTCAAGATCATCCACTCCAACCATATGGATCTTGATTTATAGCCTCCCCAAGTTGCTTTCCATCCAGTCAATATCTTCTTCCCAAGCCAAATCTGTGACAGAGTGATTAAGTGTTGAGGAGACTATCATTTGAAACACAAGAGCAAGGATTTCATCGTTACTATCGATCCTATTACCTTTTGGAGGGTGGTGTCTCCTAGATTGGTTAGGTGTCACTAGGGAGCCTCCTGCTTCGTGTTGTGGAGTTGAACCAAGAAGTTTGTAAGGACAAGGAGATCGCCTACTTTGTGAAGATCTACCCCGAGTTAGGATAGTCCTCCGTCGACATTGGCTATAATGGTATAGACAAGGTTGCTTCTTCATGGAACCCTTCATGGGTGGAGCCCTTAGTGGACTCTCGCGACCGTTACCCTCCATGGGTTGAAGTCTCCATAAACGTGGTTTTATGTTAGCGCCACCTATCGAAACTAGGGGAGAAATCTTCGTGTCTACAATTGTGTTTGATCTTCCATCCCTAATCCTCTTACATATGCTTGTCTTTACTTTCCGCTGCAATACTCATAGACATGCATGTGTAGGGTGTAATTGATATGCTAGAATTGCTAAAATCTGCCAACCAATTAACATTGGAAAAGGTTACGTTTTTATTTGGTCAAGTAGTCTAATCAACCCCCTGTAGACCTACTGTTGATCCCTACAACTAGATCATAGATTCCACTGCTGGGTGTGGTCTCCTATGCTTCCTAGATGCCTTCTCACGCTACCACCAGATCAAGATGGCGAGACAAGACGATCTTCCTCACCCTCTGCAGAATGTACTATTACCTGTGGTGCATCAAGGAAAATATATTCTGTTTTTTTAGGGTTTTCGAAAATTGCATTGGCAAATTTATTAAAATAGTCTCAAATTTTGTGGACAACATTATTTGTATCTACCAGTTACTCCTGTTAGACATAATAGCAAGGAGAATCATCTACCTTTCCCAAACCAACAACAAACATGTTCTCGTGATTTCCCAAAGTTACTGGTTTCACGTTTTCCACTATTCTCCTTGCACCCAAGTTTCAACCACAATCCCTCCTATACCCCTTCTACCTCGTGTAAAAATCTCAAGCCTCTTCTCAATTATTGGAGGGGTAAAACCCCGTTTAGCTCTCTGGTTCACCATGGTAGGAGCTTCCATCTCCTCCTCCCGTCTACCTTCACCTCTTCCTTACCCCTTAAGCATCTCAAAGCATCTCCAGACCCCCCCCCCCCAAAGACTAGTGCAAAAAGTAGGCGTGCCAGAGCGCATGCGGACGCAACCATGCCAGCCATTTGCGCGCTCTTGAGCATGCTACAGCTCCCCCGCGCGTTGACTCCGCGATCTTGATAGCCTCATGCTCTCCTCTCGCGCTAGTTGAGGCACCTCGGTGTCTGTGACACAACACTCTGTCGCCCCCTCCTATCTCTCCCTCCTCTGACCTCCCTCGCATGCGTGCCATGGCCGCGCGAACGCTAAAATGCTGCACTCACATGCGCGAGCCTCTGATGCCCCTCACTCGTCTCTTCCTCCTCCCCTCATCATAGACCAACTCCACAAACGCCCAGGACACGTCCGTAGGAGCTCCTGTGGCCTCTGGCAACGACAGCGACCCCGCCAGCTCACGGGTTTGTGGTGCACCATCGCCCTCTATAAAGACCTCGCGACGTGCCTATCTCTCCCCTTTGGACTCTCTCCCTCGACCTCAAACTCACATCAAATCCACCAGAGCAAGCTCCTAGAGCCCTGACGCTCAGGATCGATCGAAGCTCCCCTGCATAGGACCTATGACGATCTCACGATATGGCTCTCCTTCGGCGCTCCTTTCCCCTTCTCTGGACCCAGCTCACATCCCTGTCGCATTTCCCCCTCTTCTCCGTGTGTTTTGCAGGAGGATTTGACCGTGGAACCTCTCTCGATGCTCCTGCATTGCGGAACCTCGTCGTCGGCGAACCCGACGACCCCGATGTCCTACTCCTGCACTACTTGAACGGTGGAGGTATCCTTAGTCCATTCCCTGCATCATCTCACCTTTCCGTGCACTGGAACGTCGCCGGTGAGCAGGTTGGCCCTCAGTCGCTAGGTTGAAGATGACAAGCGGGGCCGACATGTCATCCTCTTCCCTCCTTGAGTCGCTCGCACCAGCGCCCCTCTGGTGAGGTTTTAATGTGGTGTGCATGTGCACTATTTCGTGCTAAACTGAAATAACTCTAGGTCGGCCCAGCTACGCCCGAGTTGGCCCAGCCACTCGGTGGCCAATTTTTTCTACTGAATTTCTAAAAATTCGATATTATTAAATATTGGTCCAAATACTAGAATTCCAACTCCTATATTCTTCTACTAACCTCACCTATTTAACGTTATAGTTTTCATTTTTGTCCAATGCACTTTTCCGTACTATTAATATTTAAATCCCCATTTGGGCATTTAAAACCACTTCTTAAAATCCAGATCCATATTTCTGTCTCGCTAACTCCAAAACCAACACACGGGTATTTTTAGTTTTAAATAAATTCTTTAATAAAAATAGATTAATATTTTTGTGAGTGCTTTGTTTTTCCTATTTTTTGCAATGGTCTTATTTCCCCCCGTTAATTTGCGATGATAGATTACATTGTTGATAGAGAAGTTGGACCAGAAGCTTTCAACGATCCCGAAGACCTTGCTAAGCCAGGCAAGCAGCCCTTTGACCATGTTGATGAAACTACTTTTGTGCAGGGCATTATAGAACTTTACTTGTTGCATGAAAAAGCATGTAGATGATGTGGAGACCACCTGGGTGGGTTGTCTTCGATGCTTTTCTCGTTCATACATGCATTATGCATGACTCTAATTTCCATTGAGAGTTATGTGGGTGCGAAGTACATAGGTGCAAGTAGTTGCTATGCGAATGGGATGGGAATTTGCATGAGATGGAAAACAAATGCTTTACCAAAGACCTTTTTGAAAACCCCATCGGGTGCCACTAATGCTTGAGGGGGTTGTTGAGCAAGGTAACCACTTGATAAAGAAGTGGTGTACCGAAGCAAGTGTGTGCCTTGTTTTCAAAAAGGGATTAGTTTAAGTTACAAAAGTTATTCTAACCATACATGTACGACCATGATACCCCTTACGCGACAGGGTTTTGTCGATTACTTTGGTCGATGCTCGTAGAGAGCCCGCATTATAGTGGCAAGAGAGCTGAGTCACTCTCTTGATACATGGTCGTGCCTAGAAGGACGAGTATGGATATTTTCATAGATACCTGGCACATCGTTGTGTCCCCTCTTGGATGGTACTTGCGATGTACATCATGAGGGTTGTGTACCGACAAGTGGACTCTTTGTTTAGTGTTATCAAAGGAAAGACATCGTTCGGGGTGCTTACCTTGGGTATGTAATATACCGCTAGTCGTGGATGACATGGAAGTTCTCCGATTTTTATGGGTAAAGTGTGCAACCTCCGGAGAGTGTAAAACTATTTGAATATTTGTGTACTTGGTCAAGGATAGTTGGATGACGCTATTGGGATATGTCCATTGTTTCACAAAACTTGGCGTGTGTGTGGGGGGGGGGGGAGAAATACTTCAGCTAAGTCATATGACTTGATGAGATGATTAAATTGGAGTTTTTCCAACAATTCTTATATTGGTATCTATAACCTCATGATACATGATTCTGCAAATGTTATGACATGAAGTTGCACCTAAAACCAGCTTTTCACAAAATTACCTGCTTAGTGATACACCATGCATGATGACCTTGTTCCAAACATGGGTTTCTTGCGAGTACATTAAAAAGTACTCATTGGATTGTCCCTGGTTTTTTAATTGGCCAGGCATGGAAGAACCGGAATATGGTGAAGAGTACCTTGGTGATGAACATGCGAATTAATCCGCTTCCCAGTTAGAATGCCTGTAGGGTTAAGGCATATGGCATGGATCCATGTTATCTTTGAAGATTTCCGCCATGAGTTTGTGTTTGATTTTTGGCCTTCTTGGCCCTACCACTATAAGACTTGACTATAATGGTCCTAATTTGTGTGAGATGGTATGTAATGGATGTAAGACTCTTATTATCCAGCTTTTGTGTGTTTAGTGAGCATTGATCCATGGGGTCACTTTACACTTGCATTCGGTGACTCCTACTCATAAGTCGGGGTCCCCAAAGAGATAGTATCATGGACACCTTGACTTTAGAAAGCCTTAGTTAGCATGGACGTTAGTTAGGATAAAACTATTTTCAAAAATTATACCTAGTTGCTAAGTGCAATAGTTTCTATACTTGTCATCTCTTCTAGTCCCTTTCAAAACCTTACCGACTCTCCTCCCCTAAAACCTTGTAGATGGACGTTGTACCCAAGGATCTCCTAGCCTCCGGCTTCCCCTACTCCTTGAGGATATCCTGGAGAAGTTCTAGTTTCGCCGATCTCCCGTTTTCCTCTAGCATGAGCACTGGGTTGATGCCACCACGAAGGAGTGCCACGTTGATGTGGCCATGAAGGTAAATGACTCCCCGACGAGTTGGTTCTTTCAAGTACCATAGATGGAGAACCTGGTGACCACAATTAAGACAACAACACGGAAGGCACTTATCCACCTTCGAGACATTATCCTAGAGATGGCTGACGAGCCAGCTACTTGCCACCTACCTTTTAGGAAGGATGACATTGGCGAGAGTTGGATGCTAGATTCATCCAGGGAGGATGGGATACCACTCAAGTTGCGGACCTACTTCAGCCTCTCCGCTGATAGTCTAGCTCAAAACCTGATTAAGGAGTTTGTAAGGTTTGCAAGGAAGTTAACCACACCCGAGAGCTACCTTGTCAAGCGAAGAAGAAGCCAGCCATGATCAAGAAGGACGGAGCCCCCAGCGGACGACCAACTATTCCTCACTGAGGAGGATTACCCCCAGCTAGAGATGCACCCACTCAGGGCACCGCTTGTCATTGTCGCATGAGTGCGAAGGAGTATCGTGAGCTCTTCATCGGACCACTAGCGAAGCGTCGTTAGGATGGACCTCCCCATTCTCCGACTCCTTTGATTGGAGATGACACCCACGCAGATAATGACAAGGAGGAAGACCCGGACAAGCGTGAGTACGAGACCAAGAACTCCACCACCGTAGTCCGAGAGCCCCTAGGGTAGGAATAGTGTATTCCCCATGCGAAGTCGAGTTTGTGTAATGGTTCATATGAAACCATGTGTGCCTGTCATTTGTTTCTGTTGTTTGTGTCTCGATGCAAGTCGCACTGTTGCCATAGGAAACTTGTAAGCAACTATATCATCTATCTTATCTTAATATTATGTGTTTGGTATTTTGACCTATGTTCGAACACACTTGCACTATACCAACCCCCTTAGGCGTGCTTCCTCTATTATTGCTTTTCCCTCTTGACCACCCTAGCTAATCATTTGAGTCTGGCTGCTCCAAACAGGATGGTGACTTCAACCTGCACCCACACCTTTGCCAATCCAACGTCTGCGACTCTAGCCAATAGTAGGGAGCTCGTGAGTTCGCTCAGACTAGAGATCACTAGGAGCACCCACACGGAGACATTCCTCAACCACCACCTCCATCGAAGAACATGACACCATAACTTAGTTTCTCCAAGTTCTCTGAGAGAAACGCCAAGCCAATTCTGCTGCTACCCAACAAATGGCTCTTGCCATCATCAACAACCCACAACAAGGAACGAACGACGATGGACGCTCCGCTCTGTCGGAGTTTATGAGGAATTCGCCTCCAACCTTCACCGAGACTGCTGATGCCCTGGATGTTGATTAGTGGATCCGCACCATTGAGGATCTTCTTGCACTAGTGAACTGCAACGAGGATCGTGATAAGGTTCTCGATGCCTCTTACTACTTTGGAGGTATCGCCAGAGCTTGGTGGGATGGATTCAAGGTCATGCAAGGGGACAGTGTGATTACTTGGGATGACTTCAAGGACGGTTTTTGCAAGGCCTGCATTCCTTCTGGAATCTTGGCTATCAAGAAGCATGAATTCCGAGCATTGAAGCAAGGAAGTGGCTTTGTCACGGAATACATGTAGAAGTTCAACCTCCTATCAAGGTATGCCCCTGAAGATGTCAACACTGATGCCAACACTAACTGCGCAACTTTGTTCCACCTGGTGAACAAGGCACTCATGCTTGAAGAAAAGCGACGTGCTAAGGAAGACACTCACAATCACAATATGATCACCAAGGGTAGTTCCAGCAACCGGAAGCCTTACCCAT
Organism: Hordeum marinum; assembly: GCA_022496015.1. NCBI lineage: Eukaryota > Viridiplantae > Streptophyta > Magnoliopsida > Poales > Poaceae > Hordeum > Hordeum marinum. The sequence goes on along the minus strand of CM039678.1, from coordinate 292,440,017 downwards.
GGCAGCCAGCCCCAGCCAGGCCAACCTATCAGCCTTAGCAGGCTAGACCTCCTGCACCTCGTCCGAGCTACCATCCTTAGCAGTATGCCAATCCTAGGCCAGCCTACAACAACTCCAACAACAATGGCGGCAAGAACAAGAACAACACAGACCAAGTCACTTGCTTTGGATGTGGACAACCCATACACATCTCTAGGCAATGCCCCAACAAGAAGCTAGTTGCACCGCGCCCAAATGCGTAGAACCAAGGACAAGGCCATGGAGCGCCACCAAAGAAGCTCCCTGCAACCATCCCGACAATGGAAAGGTTTGTGTGAACCACTGATCGCAGAGGAAGCCCACAATGACTAGGATATTATACTAGGTACGTTCCTTGTCAACTCAACCCCAGCAATCGTACTGTTTGATTGTGGAGCTTCACATTCTTTGTTACCCAAAAGTTTGCACTAGAAAGTTCTATGAAGCCTACACCCTCGGGTAATCCTATGTTGGTACAAATCCCGCGTTCGGAGTTGAGAACCAAGATAGGGTGTAAAGGAGTTGGTATTATCATCAACAAGGTAGATTCCTAGCAGACCTTATCATCCTGAACTCACAAGGCTTGGATGTGATCCAAGGCATGGATTGGTTAACCAAGCACCAAGGCCTGTTAGATTGCACCAAGTGGACCGTTACCATGACCAATAGCCAAGGACTTGAAGTCAAGTATATCCCCAAATCTTCCTCCTCTCAAGCCCCTTAGGTCAATTGTCTGTCAGGGACTTAGTTGGACCAAGTGCTAGTGGTAGGTGAATACCCATATGTATTTCTTGATGAGCTGACTGGCATGCCTCCTGACCATGACATTGAGTTCATCATAGACCTAATGCCAGGAGCGGGACCTATCTATATGAAACCTTACAGAATTGGATCAGAAGAATTGGCTGAGTTGAAAAAGTAACTGGCTGAGCAACTTCAAAAAGGATTTATCCGCCCCAGTGCCTCTCCTTGGGGATCACCTGTTCTATTCGTGTCAAAGAGGGATGGTACTATCTGACTCCGTGTCGATTACTGATCTCTTAGTGACATCACAGTAAACAACAAGTATCAACTTACCAAGGTTGAAGACCTATTCGATCAGCTGAATGGTGCCAAGGTGTTTTCCAAGATCGATCTCGGGTTCGGGTACTATCAGTTCAAGATCAGACCCCAAGACATTCCCAAGACAGCATTCGTGACCCGATATGGCCTGTATGAATATATGATCATGTCATTTGGGTTAACTAATGCCCCAACCTAATTCATGTACCTTATGAACAAAGTTTTCATGGAGTACTTGGACAAGTTTTTCGTCGTGTTCATTGATGAAATACTCATGTTTTCCAAGTCCGAGGAACAACATGAGCAAGACTTACAAATGTTCCTAGATAAGCTTCGATAGCACCAGCGTTGTGCTAAGTTCATTAAGTGTGAATTCTGGTTGTACGAAGTTGGATTCTTGGGTAATTTGTTGACTACTGAGGGATTGTGAGTAGATCCTGCCAGATTGAAGCCATGAATGAATGGCAATCCCCAAGAAATGTGAAGGTAGTCAGAAGCTTGCTCGGACTCACGAGATACTATCGTAAGTTCGTTGAAGGATTCTCAAGCATCGCTAGACCCATGACTCAGCTCTTGAAGAAGGACATGAAGTTCGGATGGACACTGAATTGCGTAGAAAGCTTCCATGAACTCAAGAAGATATTGACAACAACCCAGTTTTGGCCACTCTAGATATTCATAAGGAGTTTGTGACATATTGTGATGCATCGAGAATCAGGCTTGGAGGTGTTCTAATGCAAGAAGGCAGAGTCGTAGCATACTTATCGAGACAACTACGTTCTCATGAAGAGAACTACACTACTCTGATGCAAGAAGGCAGAGTCCTCAGTGGTAGTTCATTCCTTAAAGACATGGCGACATTACCTTCTAGTGAAGCGGTGTGAGATATACACGGACCGCAAGAGTTTGAAGTATATTTTCACTCAAATAAATTGAACATGAGGCAATGAAGATGGTTGGAATTGATCAAGTACTAGGACCTCAGTATTCAATACCACCCTAAAAAGGTTAATGTTGTAGTAGACGCCTTAAGCATAAAGGCTTGTTACCTGAATACCTGATTAAGGAAAGGCTACCCGCCTTGTATGAAGAGCTTGAAAGATTTGGAATGGAACTGGTTACTCCAGGATTTATGGCCAATATCGCTGCAAAGCCTACCTTGATGGATGATATTAAGGAATCTCGGAAGCGACACGAGAGTATTAAAGGTATCAAGAGGAAGATCAAGGGAGGCAAGGCCCCATGATTCTGAGTGGATGAACAAAGAGTCGTGTGGTTTTGGAATCGCATATTGAGCTCAAGAACTTAATCTTGCAAGAAGCTCATGACACCCCATATTCCATCCAACCTGAAGGAACCAAGATGTGTCAACATCTCAAACAAAGATTCTAGTGGCATGGTATGAAAAGAGAGATAGCTACTTTCGTTGCTAAATGTGACATATGCCAGAGAGTCAAAGTTAAATATCAGCGACCCGCTGGATTTCTGAAACCTCTCAAGGTGCCTGAATGGAAGTGGGACAAAGTTGGTATGGACTTCATCACCGGATTGCCCAAGTCAAACAAAGGACACGACTCCGTATGGGTCATTGTTAATCATCTGACCAAGGTAGCCCACTTCATTCATGTCAAGACGGCCAACAAGGGGAACCAACTAGCCAATCTCTACATGAAACTGATCGTGAACCTCCATGGAGTTCCTAAGGAGATTGTGTCAAACCGAGTTACTCAATTAACTTCAAGATTCTGGAATAGATTCCAAGAAGCCTTGGGAACCTAGTTATCCTTCAGTAGTGATTTCCACCCTCAGACCAAAGGACATACGGAACGAGTAAACTAGATACTCGAGGATATGCTTCGTGCTTCTGTGTCACCGTATGGAGCCAAGTGAGAAGAGTGCTTACCATTCGTGGAGTTCTCCTATAGAAACAACTACCACTCCAGTCTTGAGATGGCACTGTTTGAGGTGTTCTATGGACTTAAGTGATGCACTCCCCTCAATTGGTCAGAGTCCGAAGAAGGACTAGTCTTTGTCCGGTTATTATCCGAGAGGTAGAAGAGAAAGTTCATCTAGTCAGAGAGTATTTGAAGACCACCAAGTGAAGACAAAAGAGCTACAGTGACTCACACCACTGAGACATGAGTTTCCGTGTTGGAGACCATGTTTATCTCCGAGTCACACCTCTCAAGGGAACCAAGCGCTTCCACATCAAATGAAATCTCATGCCAAGATACTTCAACCCCTTGAGATCACTGACGATGAGGAGAGGATGCCTACGAGCTAGAGCTACCTTTTGAGTTATTCGATCTGCACAATGTTTTCCACGTGTCACAACTTTGGAAGTGTCTCCAAGTTCCCAACAACCCTAACCTCTACAAGGACATCGATCATCAAGCCATTGACCTTTAGCCAGACCTCACTTATCATGAGAGACCAGTTCACATCTTGGACGAAGCTTAGCGTTGCACTCAAAGATGCACCATCAAGTACTTCAAGGTGCAGTGGAGCAATCACACCGATGCAGAAGCAACTAGGGAGCATGAAGACTACCTTAGATCCGAAATTCCTTATCTCTTCAGCGCCTAGCTTAGGAATCTCGGGGATAGATTCTTGTAAGGGGGTAGGTCTATCACACCCTGTGTTTTGTATCATTGCACTATGTTAACAATGCTTACAAATTTGGACCAACCATATCCTTTTTGTGTGTGTGGTGCTTGATTGCTTTGCCTTTGCTTGTTTCCTTGGTTATGCTTTAAATCACAAAAATTCTCCCACTCTCTAGACTCATCGCCTTGATGCGAATATCTGGCTATTGATAATGCCATGTTTATATAACATAAAACTATTTTTTATAAAATATCATTTTTGCCAAAAAGAATTTATTTGATTTAGGTTTTCAAAACCCTCTGAACTCAGGTTTTTAATACAAGTCCACAAACTATGGTAAATGTTTTGCCCTAAAGATTTTATTTGAAACCTATTATCTATACGACTTCCGAAAACTACAAAATATTATTTTAGTAGTTTTTTTATTTTATTTAAATACCTTTTTCTAAGGCCAGAAATGGTCTTTATACGGATTTTTTGTTTAAAAAATAGTTGAAAAATTTAGGGAAACTTAGTGGACATATATTATCCGTATTTATAAGTTTCAGCACATGGACATGTTCAAAATATTGGAAAAAATCCTCCAAAATCCTTTCTTGATATTTCAAGTATTTGAAATATTTCTATAAGAAATATTGTCAAATAAATGCTGGAAAATTCCAGCAAGTCACATATGCCTTATGTGATGATGTTGCTAAGTTTCATCTCAACCAAAATAGTTTTGGTTCTCAAAAGTGTTCCAACCCCCTCTCTGACCAGATTCAAAGTTGATGAAATTTACATTTACAAGTAATTCCATTTGGTCTCAACATAGGGGTCATGATCCTATCCTCTAATGATGCAACTACACCAAGTGGTGCATCAAGGAGAATAGATTATCCTAGATATATCTAAGAAAACCTATTGCTATTGATTTCTAGGATTTTCAAAAGTTGCATTGGCCACTTTATTCAAATAGTCCCAAACTTTGTGGACAACATCATTTCTATCTACCATTTACTCCTGTTAAATCTCATAGCAAGGAGAATCATCTACCTTGCCCAAACCAGCAACAAACCCCTTCTGGTGACCGAAACTTATTGGTTTTCACCTTTTCCACTGTTCTCCTTGGCCCCATGTTTTTACCAGAGTCCCTCCTATACCCCTTCTACCTCCTGTGAACCTCTCAAGCCTCTGTTCAATTATTGGAGGGGGTAAAAAACCCATTTACCTCTTTGATTTACCATGGTAGGAGCTTCCCTCTCCTCCTATCTACCTTCACCTCTTCCGTACCCCTTAAGCATCCCAAAGCATCTCAAGACCCCCCCCCCCAATGGCTAGTGGACAAAGTGTGTGTGATAGAGCACGTGCGTACGCGGCCATGCCGGCCATTTGCATGTTGTGGAGTGTGCTACAACGCCCCTATTCGTTGACACCGAGTCCTCGACAGCCTCGGGCTCTACCCTCATGCCAATCGAGGCACCTCAACATTCGTGACACGACACTCTATCGCCCCCTCCTCTCTCCCTCTCGAATGTGCGCCAGAGCCATCTGAGCGCTCTAATGGGCACACTCACACGCGTGAGCTTCTGAGGCCCCTAGCTCGTCTCTTCCTTCTTTCCTGGTCGCAGACTAACTCCCCAAACTCCCGGGACACGTCCCTAGGAGCTCCCGTGGCCTCTTGCAATGACAGCGACATCACCGACTCATGGGTCCATGGTGCACCGTCACCCCTATGAAGAGCTCGCCCCATTCCCATCTCTCCCCTCTGGACTCTCTCCGTCGACCTCAATCTCACAAAAAACCCACCAGAGCAAGATCCTAGAGCCCAGTGCTCCAGATCGACCGAAGCTCCGTTGCATTGGACCTGCATCAATCCCACGATAGGTACCCTCTGGCACTCCTTTATCCTTCCCTGGATCAAGCTCACTCCCCTAACGTGTTTCCCCCTCTTCTCCGTGCGTTTTGTAGGAAGATTTGACAAGAGCAACCTCTCAAAGCTCCTCCGCCGCAGAATCTCGTCCCCAGCGAACCAAAGGACCTTGGCTTCCCACTCCTACACTAGTCACACCGAGACATCTTCTGAGTCAATTCTTGTCGCTATCTCACCTCGCCATGCACTGCAGCATCGCTGGTGAGCATGTTGGCCTTCTGTCGGAAGGTTGAAGATGACGGGCGGGGCTCGCCTGTCATCCTCTTCCCTCTCTCCTTCCCCCTCTGAGTCGTTGGCGCCTGGCCCCCTCCGCCCAGGTTTAAATGCAGTGCGCGTGCACCGGTTTGCCCTGGACTGGAATGACCGTGGGCTGGCCCAGTTGCGCACAATCTGTCCCAACAACTTAGTGGCAAGTTTTTTTTTATTTTTAGTGTATTTCCAAAAATTCCACCTGATTAAATATTTGTCCAAATACTGAAATTCCAACTCCTACATTCTTCTAAAAACCCACATATTTAATGGTATGACTTTCATTCTTGTCAAATGCACTTTTGTGTACTATTCATATTTAAGTCCCCATTTCAGCATTTAAATCCACTTTCTAAAATCTAGATCTATATTTCTATCACTCCAACTCCAAAACCAACACAACTGGTATTTTTAGTTTCAAATGTAGTATTTAATAAAAATAGGTTGACATTTTTGTGAATGCTTTGTTTTTCCCGTTTTTCTATGGTCTTAGTTTCACCCGTTAATTTGTGACAATAGATTACATTGTTGACAAACAAGTTGGACCAGAAGCTTCCGAAGACCCTGAAGACTTTGTTGGGCCAAACAAGCAACCCTTTGATCATGGATGAAACTACTTTGTGAATGCCATTATAGCACTTTACATGTTGCAGGAAAAAGACATAATGATGATGTTGTGACCACCTGGTTGGGTTGTCTCTCATGCATTTCCTGTTGATACTTGCATTGTGCATGACTCTACTTTCCGTTAAGAGTTATGCGGGTGGGAAGTAGATAGGTTCAAGTAGTGGCTACACAAATGGGGCGGGAATATGCATTAGATGGAAAACAAATGCTTTACGAAAGACCTTTTTGAAATCCCCATCAGGTGCCACTAATTCCCGAGCGAGAAGTTGAGCTAGGTAATCACTTAATAAAGAAGTGGTTTACCAAGGAAAGTATGTGTGTTGTTTTCAAGAAAGGATTGGTTTAAGTTGCGACCATTATTCCAACCTTACATGCACGGCCACGATACCTTTTTGGGGCGGGGTTTTGTTGATTACTTTGGTCGATGCTAGCAGAGAGCCCACATTACTAGTGGTGAGAGAGCCGAGTCACTCTGTTGATACGGGGTCGTTCCTCGAAGGACGACTATCTATGTTTTCATAGACACCGGGAACACCATTGTGTTCGTCCTTGCATGGTACTTGTGATGTACATCACGAGAGTTGTGTACCAACAAGTGGACTCTTTGTTTACTGTTGTCAAGAGAAAGACGTATTTTAGGTGCTTACCTCGGGTATGTAGTTGTCACAGCCCTAGATTATTGCCTGCGATTAGTTGCATTGTGAGCATCCATGCATCATGTTAAATCCAAATGAATTGAAATGGTGATTGCCAAACCGTAGCACCACATTGAAAAAACAATTTCCAAGTAATATTTTGCTCATTGAATCGAAATGGCCTTCAAAAAAGTTCACCATTTTTGTAAAATGTTCGAAACAACATTCCAGATGTGATGAAGTTTTAAACAACTCCTTTTTCATTTTAAACAAATCAGAAATGCATCCAAAAATGATAACTAAATGGCTATGAATATTTTAGTTGTTTCAAAATGCCAAAATTTTTGTGGGAGCTTGTAATATTCAGATTATATCCCATAAATTATTTCAGGTTTTTTGGCTATATGGTTTTGGCCCAAACAAATTTAAACATAAAGCACAAAATAGAAAGAAGAAAATAAATTAGAGAGAGAGAGTTACCTGGCCTAGCAGAAGGCCCAACCCACTAGGGGCATACCTATCTTCCTCCACTCGCTAGTAGGCAGAGGGGAAGCAGGGCACGGCGTGCGTCGGGGGCCTCCACGCTGGCTGGTGCGTGCCTGCCTCCCCCAGGCCAGCGAGGCGACGGGGATAAGCCCCCTAGAAACCTCTGGATCCCCTCCCTCTCACAATCTCTCTACCTCGCCTCTCCCTCGCTCTCTTCTGGCACGGCCGAAACATGCACGAGCTCGCCGTCATGAATGCCCTAGCCAGCGTCTTCCCCTCGCCCCCTTGACATGCTCGAGAGCCCCGCAACATCTTCTTCGTCGCCCCCACCGAGCCAAGCCTCATCGAACGACCTCGAGCGTCATCGCCATCATCGTCTTCCTCCTCGGTACTTGCATCGCTGCTGGTCAAATTGCTCCAATGACAGCGTCCCCGACCCCATCGACCCACTCTTCCGAATCCTCATGAGCCTCTAATCGAGTTCCCCCTCCTTCCTATGCCAGACCCGTGTCATAGCTCCAAGCTCCGAGCTCCGACTACTGCCATCCATGGTGCTGCCATTCCTAGAGTAACAGTTGGTCACTTTTTAGCATGTGGACAAGCTCCTGGAGCTTCCAAGATGTCGTAGGGCCCTTCTCCCCGTGCGACCATACCCCACAGCCTCCCGTGCATTCTTCCCAAGCTCCGGCCGCCGCGTTGGTCATCACCGCCACCTACTCCGGCCACCCCCGCTGCTACTGCTAGCTCCAATGGATGTGTGTGAGAGCCAGCTCGCCTTAGCCGCAAATCGCGCTCGAAATGGAGCTCTGTAGGCAAATCCCGAGCAACGTCGGCATGTCACCGCCACGTTTTTCGGTCGCCGGCGTTCATCCGCCGGCGCGATGATGTGGCGATGTCATTAACGCCAATGACGGGGCTAACTAACCCCCTGACACTGACTATGTGACCTGTTAGATTAATTAGCCGGAAGACATTCACTTAGTTTAAATAACCCCTATTAACCAAATGGGTCACTCAATAGCAGGTCCCGCTGGTCAGGTTTTGACTAGGCTGCTGACCTGCTGACGTCATAGTGATGTCATGCTGATACAATAATTCTGTTTCTGGAATTTGAATAAATCTTAATTGATTTATCTATTTTTAGAAAATGTTTAAAACTTGTAAAAATCATAGAAAATAATCTGTCAGTGAGATGAAAATAATTTATATATGAAAAATGATCAAAAAAATCCAATGAATCTATTTATGCCATGTTTATGAATGTTTGAGCAAGTTAACACCACCAACTAGGACATTTCATGGTTAGGAAAAATTTGATAAATAGTTTGGAGTTGGAATTTGATGCCTATTTGAATTCCACGTCAATTAAGATGGCTAAATATGTACTAGGTGAATTTAGTACCTTAGCATGCCATGGCATGCATCATGTTTGTTGCATCACATTGATTGTGTTCCTTCTTCTTGTTTCTCTATGTTGTTCCTACTCGGTAGATGATGGTTACGATGTTATGATCATTAACACTGATGAAGAGAAATGGTATCTTCAGAATTATCAGGCAAGCAACTCCTCCTTAAGCATCCCAATAATATCCTACTCTCTCGCTCCTGCTCTCTTTACTACATTAAGGCAATAACGATTCAACTGTTGCATGTTCTCGGTAGTTGAACCCATTCCTTTGCATGACCTGCCTTTGTCACAGTAAATAGTTGAAACCACTTAGCATGAGTAGCAACTGTTTGAGCCTTGTTGTGCTTACTCATCTATGCTTGCTTACTGTGCCTGCTATGCTTAGAATCGTGTCGGGTCTGATCCATCTGGGCGATGAATCAGAATGGTTGTGTTCATGTCCTCGTGAGTGAGAGCTAAGTCTGTGAATCTAATTTGGTAAAGGTAGCGATGAGAGGCCATGTAGGAGTAAATGGTGGGTTGTATCATTGGAACCGTCCTTAAGAACTGAGTTATGTGTTTCTTATCCAAGACAAGATACTACCGCACATTGGGATCCTTCATTGACTCTCTCGGCTTATTAATCGCCCTGATTTCTGTCCAGGAGTCACAACTAGTTTCAAGTGTTTGTAGGATGTGCTGGTGGTCGTGCATAGCGCTCACCAGAGGGGTAGGCTATGGCCCGGTAGATGCACCATGGCCAGGTGTACCAAGCGTAGTACCATCCGTCGAGGTGGGCTTGGTAACCCTACACACATGGTTTAGGGCCATAATGAAACTTCGGCCGGACATCCTTGAGGGTTCAGTCTCAAATAGGCGATAAACCTGGGCTAGAGTCTTGTGTGGTTAGTTAGGTCATGGCCGACTCCCTCGCTGGGCTTCCGCTTGAAGGTTGCCAAGGGGCCTTTTTGAGTGCACATGACGGTAAGTGGCGGGAGCATGTGTGAAGAAGTATATCCCTGCAGGGTGAAATAATCTGTTCGAATAGCCACGTCCTCGGATCTGCATTACATGGAAAACTTATGTGGTTCATAGACAAATGAAATGAATACTCTAAAATATGCAAGATAAGTGTGAGTGCTATGGATGGACATCTCGTATAGGGAGACGGGAGTGCATACATAGTGGTGTATTGATTTGGTGAATATTTGAACTCATGTGCGCTATCCCACCTCAAAGAAAGTACTCGTAGTCGTAGTACAGGTTAGCCAAGAGTCAAGCTGGCTTGCTGCAATAAACTCCACAACCCCCTTTGTTGACAATGATGCATATGTAGATAGTTTTGATGTAAGTCTTGCTGAGTACCTTTGTACTCATGGTTGCTTAATTATAGTTTTGTAGAGGAGACGACAGTCTCATTAGTGAATCATATGATGTGAAGTTCGATATTGCCCAGATTAGCTTGGTAATCCCATATAGAGGTCTGGCTCCTTTGGTAGGGTTGTTGTAGCTTTCAGGCTCCTCTAGCCACTTTTAGTAGATGTCTGTACCCAAACATGTTTTGCTTCCGCTTGTTGCTTGTATGACTTGAGTGTTGGGTCATGTGACCCCTGTTTGTAATACCACACTATGTTGGATCTTATGAGTCTTTAATAAATACTTGAGTCATACAGCTATGTTGTGATGCCATGTTGTATCTACGCATATCGTGCATAATGTGTGTAGGTTTGAAATGCATTGATATGTGTGGGATGCGACACCTAGTCATATGCCTATGGTAGCCTTCTTTACATGGAAATGTGTCTTTGTGCTTCTGTTGAGCCTGTTTAGCTTGCTACTGCTCTGGACACATTGATTGACCGGCATGTATCCTTCTTTGCTTCTATGTTTGTCCCTTCGGGGAAATGTCACGCAGTGTAATGGAGTCCCTGTATCTTGCTACGACTCGTCTACGTGCAGTGATGACATTTATGTCCCATGGTGTAATGGAGTCCTTGTAGCTTGCTATGACTCGTCTACACACGCTGATGATCGACACCTGCATTTTTGGGTTACGTATGTCTGTCCCTGTACGGATGTGCCACTTGGGTTCCACTACTAGTTTTGTTGAGCCGGGTTCTCTGATGTTTGAATGCTAGTGGTACTTTCACATACATGAGACAGAAGACGCAAACGGTCCCAGGGCCCAGGTAAGGCGGTAGACGTGGAGATAACCGTGCATGAGGCCGCAATGTGATGTGATGTGTTACAAGCTAGATTCTTATGGCATAGGATCGAGGTCCTGACTATAATATACCATGAGTCGTGGATGACATGGAAGTTCCTCGAGGCTTGTGGGTAAAGTGTGCCACCTCTGCAGATGTTAACCTATTCGAATAGCCGTGTCCACGGTCTAGGACAGTTGGAGGACCGCTCTTGGGCTATTTGACAAGACATGTTGTGTGTGTGGCGGGAAGAAATACTTGAGATAAGTCAGATGACTTGATGAGATGATTAAACTTGAAGTGTTCCAACTCTGCTTATATTGGTATATGTAACCTGATGATGTATCATTTTACAAATATTAGGACATGAAATTGCATTCAAAACTAGCTTTCCACAAAACTACCTGCTTATTGATACACCGTGCATGATTACCTTCTTCCAAACATGGGTTGCTTGCGAGTACATTCAAAAGTACTCATTAGCTTGTCCCTGGTTATTTAATTGGCCAGACATGGAAGAACATGGATATGGTGAAGTTTAGCTTGGTGACGAACATGCGAATTTGGCCGCTTCCTAGTGAGAGTGCATGTAGGGCTAAGGAAGATGGCATGGGTCCACGTTATTGTTGAATATTTCCGTCGTGAGTTTTTGTTTGATGTTTGGTCTACATGGCCCTACCTATGTAAACTTGACCATAATGGTTTTAATTTGTGTAAGATGTATGTAGTAGATATAAGACTCTTGTTATTCAGCTTCTATGTGTTAAGTGAGCATTGATCTTTGGGATAGTAAAGTACACATGCATCCAGTGACTTCGACTTACGAGTCGGGGTCCCCACAAGAGTGGAGGAGCCACCTTCCAAAGGCTGATGGACATCAACCTTAGTCCCAGGATGGGCAAGAACATGGAGGCCTACGTGGAAGACGTCCTCATCAAGACCCGCGAAGCAAAGTCCCTCATCACGAGCCTCGAGGAGACTTTCGTCAACCTACGCAAGATGAGCCTAAAGCGAAACCCCGCCAAGTGCGTCTTTGGAGTTCCTCCAGGCAAGCTGCTCGGCTTCATGGTCTCCCACGATGGCATTGAGGCTAACCCCCAGAAGATCAAGGGCATCGATCCGATGCAGTCTCCCCGCAACCTCAATGAATGCAGAAGCTAACAAGGATGTGTGGCCTCACATGGCCGCTTCATCTCCAAGTTTGGTGAGAGGGCCCTTCCTTTGTTCAAGCTTGTGTAGAGGACAAGCCCCTTCAAGTGGAATCCTAAAACAGCCACAACCTTCGAGGACCTCAAGAAGTACTTGACGAGCCCTCCCATCATGGTTGCTCGCGACCTCGCGAGCCTCTATGCTTATTCTTGGCAGCCACCCCCAGACGGCCACCACGGCCTCGGTGATGGAGCGAGAGGAGCAAGTCCCTGTCTAGAGGAAGCCATCAAATGAGGCAAAGTCAACGCTCATGAAAGCCAGCCCTCTGGCACCTGCCGAGGACCTCCTGGTGCCTCACTAGTCCACTCTTACGGCGCCTGCCAAGGACCTCCCACAGCCTCACAAGGTCACTCCTCTTGCGCTTGCCGAGGTGCCCCCTCAAGAGAATCACGGGGAGCCACGTGGGGAACCTCCTGAAGATCAAGTTGTGGCCCTCACAACTTTATGCCTCATCGAGCATCCGGTCTATTTCGTGAGTATAGTGCTGCGAGATGCACACGAGCGATACCCCATGCAGTAGAAGCTACTCTCGTGCGCCTCGTCGCCTCCGTGAACTTGCGACATTACTTCCAGGAACATCCCATTACCTCATTGATACTTGCATCGTGCATGACCCTACCTCCTTATGTGGGTTATGCATGTGGGAGTAGTTAGGTTGCTAAGTAGATGCTATGCAAGCAAGGACGGGGATATGCATGGTAACGGACACGAAAGTGTTTTCAAAGACTTTTCAAAAAACCCGTCGGGCTCCACTAATGCCTGAGGGAGATGATGTTGAGCTAGGTAACCACTTATTAAGGAAGTGGTGTACTGGAGCTAGTTTTGTGTGTGTTTTTGAAAATAGGGAGATTTAAGTTCTACTGACTATCCCAACCTTACATGTACAACCATGATACACCTTATGGGACTGGGCCTTATTTATTACCTTGGTGGGTACTAATGGAGAGCTTGCATTACTAGTGGCGGGAGTGATGTGGTCACTCTCGATATGGGGTTGTGCCGTAAAGGATGATCATGTGTTGTTTTCACAGACACCGGGCACACCATTGCGTGCCCTCGTGAATGATACCTGTGATGTACATCATAAGGGATGGCACCAATGAGTGGACTCTTTCTTAGTATCGCCAGGGGAAAGGCATTGTTCAAGTACATACCTTGGGTATGAACAATACTGCAAGTCGTGGCTTGACACGGAAGTTTCCCGACTCTCGTGGGTAAAGTGCAACCTCTACATAGTGTAAAACTATTCAAATAGGCGTGTCCATGGTCATGGACACTTGGTGGTCCTACTTAAACTATGTCCAATGTTTTCATAAATTGGTAGGGGGGAGAGAAATATGGTTCTTGATCTAAGTTAGATGACTTGGCATGATGATTGAACATGAGATGTTGAACCCTTGTTTATATTGATATATGTAAGTTGTTCACATGGATACCTGCAACCTCATGACGCATGCTTTTACATGTTAATCAATCATGTCATTGCACTCAAAATTAGCTTTTTGCAAACTTACCTACTTAGTGCTATATCATGCATTGTTATACCTTCTCTGAAACATGGTTTTCTTGCGAGTACATTCAAAGCACTCATTTGCTTCCCACTGTTTATTTAATTGGCCAGGCATGGAAGAGTGGGAATGTGGTGAAGAGTTCATTGGTGACGAACATGCGAACTAGGACACTTCCCAATCATAATGCATGTAGGGGTAAGGCATCTGGCAAGGGTTCACGCTTTCGTTCGACATTTCTGCTGCTAGTTATGTTTGGTGTTTGGCCTTCATGGCCCTATCTATATAATACTTGACCTTGATGGTATTTATTTGGGTAAGACGGTATGTATGGATGTAAGACTCTTGTTATTCAACTTTTGTGTGTTCAGTGAGCATTGATCTCTAAGATCACTGTACCCATGCATTCGGTGATCATGACTTATGAGTCGAGGTCCCCAGATAAGCATATGCATCTTCCTCATGTCCAGAACAATCTCTTGCTTCTTGAACATATTGTTTGAAAGAGTGAGTTATGAACATGAACATACCTCATTCATACATATGTTTGATGCATATAGCCAAGGTACATATGACTTGTCATGTCTTTTCTACCATGTGTGTGTTCATGTATTCCGAAAGCAATTACTCCTTAAAAGGAATTGAACACTTTTTGGGGGATCTTGTTTTAGTCAAATGTCTCTCAAAGCTATCATATACCACCACACATTTTAATTTAAAATGTTGATTGTATGTTGTCATAAATTACCAAAAAAGGGGAGATTGAAAGCACATAGGCTCCCTTGGAGGTTTTGATGATTAATGAAAACATACATTGTCTTTTGGACTAAAAAATTATCTAGTTTATTTTAGATGAAGTCCAAAGAGAGGAATGGTTGGGAATAGTGAGAAAGATCCCGAAGATGGAAAGGAATGTTATTAGCAAGAGCTTCAAGCCTCAATAATCTACATTTTATTTTATGTGAGAAATCACAATTGAGTCCACACGAAAAACCAGTACTATTAAAAGGGGATGAGATATTGATAATGATTTGGTTGCTCAAGTTCTTATAGATTTGCCACCAAAAGACTCAACCAAACTCTCACAAAAATATACTGTCCAAAACTGAAGTGCCAAAATTGGTGCCACCAAGTTTTCCATATTAGCCCCACCAAGTTTACCAAAACAGAACCCAGAACCAAAACCCTAGCATCTCGATACCACCGAGACTTGTTTCGCTACAGCCGAAATGTGGTTCCCAACTCTCTGTAATCGAAGTGTTAGACTTCGGAATTCCCAACTTCTTCATTTGGGTGCCACCTAGTTTTGGATCTTCCCTAGGTCAACCAAACCGGTCACATCGAGTTGTTCCTATCAGTCTCATCAAAAAGTCGAAACCTCCAACCTTTTACACTAGTGGTGTAACCAAGCTTTTAATTTGGTTCCACTAAGTTGGGTAATAATGTTGTAACGGTTGGATTTTGGGAGAGGGCTATTTATACCCCTCCACCCCCTCTCATTCATACAGGGAGCATGTCGGGACCCCGATCCTAAGTCATATGATTCCATACTGTAACAAGCCACATCACTTTGCGGCCTCACGCACGGTACTCCACGGCTACAGCCTTACCTTGGCCGGGACCGTTTGCGTCTTTTGGCTCACGTATGTGAACATGTCGCTGGCAATCACACAACAAAGAACCCGGGCCGACATAACTAGTCATAGAACCCAAGTGGCACATCCGTACGGAAACAGGCATACATAACCCAGCAATGCAGGTGTCAAGCTCAAGCGTGTGTAGACGAGTCGTAGCAAGTTACAAGGACTCCATTACGTCGCGAGACACGAATGTCATCGCTGCACGTAGATGAGTCGTAACAGGCTACAGGGACTCCATTACACTACGAGACATTTCCCCAAAGGGACAGATACAGCAGCAAAGAAGGATACATGCCGGTCAATCAATGTGTCCGGAGCGGTAGCAAGCTACCAAGGCTCGGTGGAAGCACAAAAAGACAGTTTTCCGTAAGGAGTACTGCTAAAGGCACACAACTAGGTGTCGGATCCCATACATACCGTTGCACGCTGCACGTACGCACGACATGCCCGTTATGCATAGATACAACTATGGCATCACAACATAACCATACAACAACATGACTTTTATTTAAAAGGCTCAGAAGAGCCTTGCATAATATGTTCTTACAGATAGGGGTCACATGACCCGGCACTCAAGTTATACAAACAAGTTCATACAAGCCAGCGGAAACTTAGAACTATCCGAGTACGGACAGTGAAATGAAAAGAGGGCACATGGCCTGACTATCTACAGCACGCCACACGGCACAGGGTCGTAGCTGGGACACCAGCTATTCGGCATCGTCAACGTCTAGATAGAACCCACCTGATGGGTCCTGGTTTTCCTCTGCAACATTAATTAAGCAAGGATGAGTACAATCGTACTCAGCAAGTCTTTAAAACAGACCTAGTCTAGTTATGCTCATGTATCAACAAAGGGGTGGAGGAGTTTATGCAGAAAGCCAGCTTTGACTCATGGCTAACCTACACTACTCAGTTTTACACTCTTTGTTACAATTTTACTTATCGCACATGAGTCCACTAACTTCATCTCAATACACCACCATGGACTCACCTTCCCCTCCCGGAAGAGTGCCATCCATGGTACTCACACTTGTCTTGAGATTTTTAGAAGTATCCATTTGATTATCTATGAACAGCATAAGTTCTCCAAGTAGTCCATATCCGCGGACGCGGCTATTCGAATAGTTTCATAACCCTGCAGGGGTGTACTTCTTCACACACGCTCTCGCCACTTATCGCTGTGTGCCATAAACCATGCACCTCGGCAACCTTCAAGCGGATGCCCAGCGAGGGAGTCGGCCACGACCGTCAATCACATAAGACCTCTAGTCCAGGCTACTGCCTATTTGAGACTGACCCGCATGGAAGTCCGGCCGAAGTTTCCACTACGGTCCCAAACGATGTGCGCAGGGTTCCCAAGCCCACCATTCGGGTGACCCTTGGTACACCGTGCCACTGCCTACCGCGTCGTAACCCACCCCGAGGGTCAGCGCTACGCACGGCCTCCAGCAAGCTATAAACACCAGAAACTACTTGCAATACCTGGACCAAAGACTAAGCGACTGATAAGTCGAGCGGGGTCATATTTCAGGGCCCAGCATGTGGTAGTATCTCGTCTTGGATCTCAAACACGGAACCCAGTTCCTAAGAACGGTCTCAATGAGACAACCCACTATGTACTCCTACATAGCCTCTCATCGCCACCTTTTACCAAAACGGATTCGTTATGAGCTCAACACATCGGAACATCACAGTTTCACTCTAACTCATCACCCAGATGAATCAGACCTGACACAACTCTAAGCATAGCAGCATGGCATGAAGATAAGCTAAGCACATCACGGCACAAGCGTCTACCAGGTATGCTAGGTTGCAAGGTGTAGCTATTTACTGTGACAAGATCAGGTCATGCATAAGAATAGGATCATCTACTGGGTATGACTGACATGTGATCGTTTGTCCTAATGCAATAATGAGAGCAGGAGCGAGAGAATGGGATGTTATCGGAATGATCAATGGGGTTGCTTGCCTTGCTGAGTTGCGGAAGAGTTCTCTCCTTCGTCGGGGTACGGAGTAGTATCGTCTGGATTCGGACCTACCGCAATGCAGATAAGAACAATCAATACAAGCAAATGCGACAATATGATGCATGATCATGGCATAGTGGTATACATGGGTGAGCTAATGTGAATGGTGATCATGTCTATTTAATTCAGATTTGAATATAGGTTCCAAGTTGTCCTCATTTCAAATTCCATATAATGACCTAATGCTAAAATGTCCATGTTCACC